>CM040118.1:427440095-428644036 GCA_022559845.1 Amorphophallus konjac
ATAAAAATTCTCGCGCATCATTTGAAATTTGATTGGATAATTGGTTAATTCTTTTCTCATGTCTCCCCTCCATTGTATGTTGCAGTGTCATCATTTGCATCATTTTGGGCAGATTAGGGTCATTTGGGCTAGTTCACCTCGGTGTGGTTCCATTTGGTTGCATCTGTCCTAGGTTCATGTCCCTCCTTGTGTTCATTTGAAATTCACTATATAAAGTCTCCATCCCCCCATGGAGCATTTTTCCCCCGTACCTTATTCCTATACTTCTCCATCCTTTTACCCCCGCGTGGACTCCTCTTCCCATGCGGGCCCATCTCCTTATTCCTCCATTGGATCCTATCCTTTTAACTGGCCTTCTTGTCCCGCCCGTGCTGCTGCTAGCTCAATTAATTCTTATTCCCACATTCGTGATCCTTCCAGGCCCACATATCCTGCTACTCCCGGAATGGGCTTTCCTTCTTCTCAGGCCGGATCCCTTTATCCGGCCCATCAACATTATCCTGGTCTGGATTTATCATCTCTTGCTCAAGCTGGCCCATGTCCTTCTCGGACTCTTCCTACCGAGGAGATGATCGCCCAGGTCCAACGCCAGCTTGAGGAACAACAATGTCAAATCAATCCTCACACTTCTTTGGATCTCCCATTCGCATTTCAAGGTCTTCAACTCCTGCCACGTCAACAGATTCCTGCATATCGCCGCTATGGTGGAATGGGTGACCCCTATGTCCATTTAAAGGATTTCTTATATGAGTCGGCCCGGTTCCAGCATGATCAACGCTTGATGGCCTATTTGTTTGGCCTTTCTTTAGAGGGCTCGGCCAAGGATTGGTTCTTCACATTGTCGCAAGAGCAGATGATGAATTTTCAAGCCGTTCAAGCTAGATTTATTCAGCAGTACCAGGATCAGGTTGGGCCCAGACATTCTATGGTTGATCTGGCCCAAGAGAAGATGAAGCCTGGTGAGGAATTCTCAACCTTCGCCGACCGCTGGCGTCGCCTAGCCATGCAAGTCCCGGGGCATATTCCGGAGGGCGAGCAAATCAAGATGGTTATTTCTAATGCAACGCCCGAGCTTAGGTGCATCTTAGCCCTGAATAATTTCACTTCATGGCAGCAACTTTACAGTCGAGCCCGCTTCATTACCCAACAACTCTTAGTTTCCTTTGACCATGAGCCTCCTCCACCTTCGTCTTCCACATACCCCTTTTCTTCCTCGCCCACCACAAGTCCAGCCTCCACCTCATATCCTTCCGTGGGTCGACCGTCCACTCCTACACACCCCTATACCTCCATGTGCTCCACCACATACCAACCATCCATGAGTCAGCCCTCCTCTATGTCATTGCGCCACACCCCTCCACCTCCGGATAGGGAAACACCACACCGTGAGCGGGTGGATGCCGTCCACTATATCCCCACACCCTCCACGTCGCCGCATCATTCTAACCCTCCGCTTTCGCTTACGCAACCCCCCTTACCTACGCAACCTCCGCTGCCGTCCACGTCATCTTCTCATACCCCTCGGCATCCACCTTGCCCGAAGCAGGCTCCTCACTTATTCCGATGCCGATTATCCGGGTTGCAAAGTGGATCGGAAAAGCACAAGCGGGTATTGTCAGTTCCTTGGAGGATGCTTGGTTTCATGGGCCTCCAAGAAACAAACTCAGTGGCTTTATCAACCGCCAAAGCCGAGTATGTGACTGTAGGTAGTTGTGTTACCCAGGTACTTTGGATCCAACAACAAATAATTGATTATGGCAAATCCTTCAAAAACACCGCAATTCTTTGTGATAACACTTCAGCCATAAATCTATCTAAGAACCCTATCCATCATTCTCGCACCAAGCATATTGAAATTAGACATCATTTCATTAGAGATCATGTTAGCAAAGGTGATGTAGAAATCAGCTTCATCGAGACAGATCATCAAATTGCCGACATTTTCACAAAACCCCTTTGTGAAGAGAAGTTCACAACCTTTAGAAGAGAATTAGGGGTATGTAGAATATAAGAGTCTTCATCATAATTTTGTGTGCTATTGAGTGTATAGTCACTGCATTGCATCCATTTGCATTAGTCATATGCTAATTTATATTTTCCTTCTCATACATGTGCATCAAGTTGTGTGAAAAATCAAAAGAACAAAAACAAATTGCCTGATAAGTTATCCTTGTGTGTTCTTGCATTTCTTCTATATATATAATATTCACACATTCTTGTTGTCTTTTCTATGGCCTATTATGACCTTGAATACACTCCCATGCCATAAATAGAGCAAAACTATCAGAATCCTGAAATCCGGAGAATTGGATAAAAGCACGTCAAATTTTGATCTTAAAATTGTTGTGGCATTTTCCCCAATTGTCTAAAACCTTATATATACTCTCATTTTCATTGATTCCAACATGTATGTGCATTGGGGACTCAAGCCTAACATCTCTTTTGGCCATCTGGTTACCTTTTTTATAATTTTGCTGAATTTCTTGAAAGGGGTCGACCCCTGGGGTCGACCCTCGCAAAACCAGTTTCTGTTTGGGGTTGAGTTTACAGCCGGCGGTGCGTTTCAACCGCGTCCGAGCCATTCGCGATTGGGGTCCTAACCCTAAGTTAGCCCCTCCCATGCCTATATAAAAGCTCATAACCCCCTCCAAGGCCAGCCACCATCTCTTGCAAGCCCTAAAAACTCATTTTTGGTTCCAAAATCCTCCAAACCTAGCCGCGGATCTTCCGGTGGCTAACCGCGCAAGTTTCCTTCTACGGGTCCAAGGATCGTTCTTTGCCACTCCGATCTCTTGAGGTACACTCTTGGTGTTTGTGGAGGATCACAAACTCTATTCTATAACTTTCCTCTCCGGTTGAACCATCTCGATCTAAACCCCATCGTGTGGCCCTTTTGATTTTTGCTTAGATGGCCCCAAGGAGACGTCCGTCTCACAAAGGCGAAGAATCAAGCAAGGCACAAGAGATTCGCTCGAAACAAGCCGCACACATTGCATCTCTGCGCGGCCAATCTTCCTCCAGTAAGGTGCTGGACATAAAAGTTCTTCGTCCCCGGGCAGTGGACTTCGGTAATTTGAGCATCTATATTCCCAGTTTAGTTGATGTCATATGTAGTCAGCCCAACTTGGACGTTTTCATGTCTGCCCACCGACGGATGTATCCCAACTTAGTGCATCAATTTTATAGCAACCTATCAATGGCCGGTGACAATCTGATTTCTAAAGTCAATGGGGTTCAGATTATTCTCACCCCACAGCTGTTAGGCGAAGCATTTCAGCTCCCTCCCGAGGGATATGCCTTTGGAGATATTCTTGTTCCTGAAGATAGAATTTATCTTTACATGACTTCTAAAGATCGAGCGGGCCGATCTGTTGCTGGGTTGAATGCAAATCGTTTCCCTCCTGATCAACACATTCTTCATAGAATGATTACTACCATCTTGCTTCCGAGAGGGGGAGGACATGACAAAGTTACAGAAATTCATATGTTTCTAATTTACTGTCTCTTGGATGGCATCCGTATCAACTTTCCTGCACTTATTTTGGAGCATATGTGCACAAGCATAAAGCACAGGAATAGAACTTTACCTTATGCTGCTGCATTAACAGCCATTTTCCAGTACAAGGAGGTAAATCTTTCAGCAGAATCTTCACAAACTATGCGGGAGACTGACATTTATACCATTCACTCTATTTGTCACAATATGGGTTATGTTCTGCGTGATGGTGAATTAGTCTGGCAACTGAAAACCGCAGTTCCTGCTGCTAGTTCTGATGAGGTTAATGAGGATGAAGACGCCGAGTCTGATGAGGAACCACTCCCTGCTCCTGCAGTAGATATACCCTCTGAGGCGGCCAGGCTAATCATAGATCGGTTGGATCGTATTGATGAGCGGTTAGACAAGTATGGGGAGACCTTGGAAGTTATTGAAAACGAGCTGCATGATCTGAAGCTTTCTCACCAAGAATGCACTCAAACTTTCACTGATGCCTTGGCTCATCACATCCAAATGAGCCACGAAATTTTGGATTATGTCCGGCGTGCTCCAGGTCCACCAAATCCGGATGATGACTAGGCCGTTGCACTTCATTCAGTTGGCACACTCATTATCCTGTTTCACCCCCTCTTTTTGATGATGCCAAAGGGGGAGAAGTTTTGCCTACTACTACTACTTGTGTGCCACTACTTACTTATAATCTATGTGTGATGTATGTTTGCATGCATGTGTGTTGCATTTTCATATTTGCAATTGCATTTCAATAGTGTTTTAGGTGTTGCATTATCCTTGTAATCATGGCATGGCATTTTGTTGCATTGTACCTCACTTCCCCTTGTGAATGAAATTGGATTGTGGACTGTGGTTGTTTTTCAAGTAAGCAAGACATTGCTGGTTGTTGGAATATGCCTCATTATCAATCGCATAGCTCTATGCTCCAATGGAATGAGGTTTCTAAATTGATTCCTGATTGTGAGTTCGTTAAGTCAAGTACCTTTTATATTATTCCGGCTCGGATCCTTGTTATCATACTATTGGTATGGACTTTGAATATTGTGTTTTCAATTTCTGAATTTTGTCATCATCAAAAAGGGGGAGATTGTTGAACCCCCTCCATGTGGGTTATGGATTTTGATGATGACTAAATCATTCCATATCTATTTGTTCTAACTTAAATGCCATGATAAATTCTAGAATTGTTTTTCACTTGATGAGATAAGGAGCTTTGGAAGTTCAGGAATCACTTCTTCTGGTAAGAAGTTTAATTTCAATTTGCAATCGCCAAAGCTAACGCAAAATGTATGTCCTGACAGGGGCAAGAAGGAGGTTCATAAATTGAATGATACTAGGACATTGTGTGAGATCCATCCTAACTCTTTTTAATGTCTATGTTCCATGTTGAAATTCATTCCTTGAGTTAAATGGATGATAGAGCAACACTCTTGTCTAAGGTAAATTTTATTGGGTCTTCTTTATTCATGCCTTAGATTCATGCATTTCAGTGGTATGATCTCTATTCCATACAATACTAGGTTGGCACCTCATTTTCGTGTTTTTTATCTCACATCTGGTTGTTCTGGCACATGGGTCGACCCCAAGGGTCGACCCCTACAGAGTATTCTTTATAACAGAACACTCTTGGTTGCTACCAGCTCAAGGGTCGACCCCAAGGGTCGACCCCTTTATCATTTCTGGTGCGAGGGTCGACCCCTATAAAAATTTCATCCTACCAGATTCTGGTGGATCGAGGGTCGACCCCAAGGGTCGACCCATTGTTGCTGGGGTTGTTAACCCTCTTCGAGGGTCGACCCCAAGGGTCGACCCATTCCGGTCCGACCTCCAGCCGTGTTTTTTTGACCACCGTTTCTTTGTGCCTAAAGTCTTCCAATCTGAGTCCAACATCCACAAATCACTCCACAATATGTGGATCTGGTTCCCAAGCTGTCTTTGACTGTCAAATCACTCCACAAAATGTGGATCCGGTTCCCAAGCTGTCTTTGACTGTCCTAATCAATTAAATAAACCCTAGTGGCATTAGATAAAAAGGATGAGAGGTGAGATCTTGCGAGAGGTTTTTTTGAGGTTCTAATTTTGGTGTGCAGGTTCGCAGCTGCAGCTCCCAAGCGCTCTTCCACCTTGCTCTGAAGCTGAAATCAAAAGGAAGATGCTCGAATCAAGGCCCAAGATCATATACAACTGAAAGCTGCATCTGAAATCAAGATCCAACCTCTGTTCGTGCTGCATTACTTCACACTTGCTTCAAGTTCGTTCTACATCCTGCAGAAGCATCAAAGCACCTTCGAAGAAGAGAAAGGGGGAGTTCTATCTCTAAAAATCGTTTCTGCTCTAAACCCCTCAAGTATTTGTTGTTTAAGTATCGAACATCTGTTGTACTCTTAGAATTTCTTGAAACACATTCGTGTGTGTGTGCTCGTGATCTGTGACACGAGAGTGTGTGTGTGTGTGTAGTGGCCAAGATAGGCTACTGTGTGTGTGCTGGCTGTCTGTTCAGCGTGTGTGTGGCTCACGTCATAGTGGAGCATTAATCCTCCGTGTGAGGGGTGGATGTAAGGGACACACTCGTGTATCCGAACCACCTAAAAATCTTGTACCTCCATTGTGGTTTGGTTTATCGTTCTTTGCATCGAGTGGGCTACTCGCTTAGCTGAGTGATCTCTTGTAGTTCCATACCTCACTCACGATTTCTTTATGTTCTTACGAGAGAGAGATCTTGTTCCGGTGAGATTGAGTGCTTGTTTGCTTTAGAATTATTTCTACTCTATAATTGTTATTTTCTTTTGTGCTTCCTTGGGTAAAAAATTTTTATTGGCCAATCAATTCACCCCTCCCCTCTTGATTGCCGCCTTTCGGGACCCAACACACCTGACTACACCCAACTGTACATCACCCCAATGTTGGGTACCTGGAACATCAACTGGCTCTCCCTCCATTAGTTCATCAAAGAACTCCTCCGCTAAGTCCTGATCAGCCTCGTAACTGATCGGCACAAGCTCAGGTGTGGGGTCGCTGGTAGAGGGATCAGAGATAACAAGCGACTCCCGAGTGGGACACTTGGCCGAATAGTGGCCAACTCCACTACGCCTGTAGCAATTGCCATTCGTTCCGGGGCCCTGGGATGTTCCACTAGCCATCGGCCCCTTACCCTTGTGCACAAGACGGACCGGGGGTGTAGGAAGTAGGGGTCGAGTCGGCACGGCGGGCTGGGGAGGTCCAGGGGTAGGGACGGGTGCCTGCTGGCGAAGGGGAGGATCCCTCGGAGGGAGGGGGCACCTAGGAGCATCCAGGTCCTGGTGAAGGGGTTCCTGGGGGCGGGCCACAAGCCATCGAGTGTAGGAACCAGGCGTGGTCCTAGGATCTGACACACGCGGATATGTGACCCCCTGGCGTGGGGTAGGAGCTGACTCTGCCTCAAATTGCTCCAGCTCGAGGGCAACCTGGTACGCATCTTCCAACTTGTCCACTTTACGGCCGCAGACCACGTCGAAAATGGGAAATAGTTAGGGAGCTTTCCTCCGTGGCGTCACATCGTAGAAAGTACTCATCAAACTCGGTGATGTAATCGGAGACTGACTGATCTCCTTGGGTGAGACTCTGACATTTATCTATGAGACGCTGGCGGTATGTGGTAGGAAGGTACTTCTTCCTGAGTTTGGTCCTCATCTCATTCCACATCTCAACCTGGGGCTCCTGACAGTGAAACAAAAGGCTCTCCATGTTCCTCCAATAAGTCTGCGCCTGCCCTAGCAGCTTCATTTTGGCGAACTTGACTTTCCGGTGGTCCGTCATCTCAAATCACTCGAAGTGTCGGTCCATACCGGCCTCCCAATCGAGATAGACCTTCGGGTCCAAGGACCCGTCAAAAGTGGGAGGGTCTGCTCGCACCGTCCTGAGGACCCGCTCGTCCACATCATCCCTTTGTGGTCGGTGACCACGACGGCGTCGGCCATTTCCCCCATAATCATGGTCGGACTCATAGTCCTCAACATCGGGGGCACGTGGCTGTCGCTCCTCAGCCCTAAGTGGGGCGAGCTGGGCAGCAGGCACCTGAGGGCCGGGACAGCTCCGGGGAGCTCCTGATGGGGGACTCTCTCTACACTCTCTATCCTTCCAACCAGACCTTGGACAGATCGATCGGAAGCCTCGGCACGGTCCTCCAAGGCCTTGAGACGGCCCTCCAAGCGGTCGGTATTCTCCCTATTAGTTTGATCGGACCTGTCCATGCACTCCATGAGTAGAGCGTACACGTCCTCCAGAGTTCGGTCTCCCGGGTTGGCACCTCGGGGTTCACCCATAGTGTCAGGGTGATGGTACTGGGCACCTCCACGGGTGGGCATGCAATGGGAGAGGACCTAAAGGGAACTAAGGGGTGACTCACTACGACCTATATGGGCGGACTAATGCAAAATGAAGGATGACCTAGACTCCAATATCCGGTACGAGGCGGAGGTTTGATCCGAAGATCGCACTCACACAAGTGTGCCCCTTTCCCAATAGGCGTAGCTTACCGTTCCGGGAACACCTTTGGATATACCCGATGAAATAGAGCACCTTGGACCGACTACCCTAGACTCAAACTAGCTCTGATACCTGTTGGGTTAGATGGACGCAGTCTATCTCCACTAAGTGTGGATCTAGAGGGGGGTGAATAGATCAACTTGCCTAATTTAAAACTACTGTAAGTTCTAAAGCGGAATTTAGGCAAACATCAGTTAAGCTAAAAGAAGAGTGCTAAGCAAAGGGTCGACCCATGAAAGCCATTCACCATATCTTATATCGAAAGCTAGACATAAGTATGAGCGATATAATCAATGAAGCTAAGCAAAGGATACCAGCACACACAGTTCACAAGCAATCACACAAACACAATGCACACACGATTTTTAGGTGGTTCGGTCAACGACCTACGTCCACCCCACACTCAACCGAGTATGGCTTCCTGTTGCGTAGCACAGCTTGCGTCCGCTGGGCTTTACAGCTTGGCCAAACAACCCGCTGATACACAGCTTCGCTGGGCACTACAGCTTGCCGACCAGAGGATCTGATCCTCTGCAACCGCTGGGGAAATACAGCTTAACCCGTCCAGTGGAGACTACCACTGCAAGACCGCTGACACACAGCTTGAAGAAACAGTATTCGGAAATGAAAGACAGAATCAAAACGAAAATAGAAAAGCTCAAAAGCAATATAGCTCTAAGAGCAAAGCTCAGCTCTGGTTTTGAACCACGAGACTGAGATACAAGCTCACTCTCAATCTCACTCTCAATCAGCTCTCTCTCAGCTCATCTCTCTCGATCTCTTCTTCTCTCGTTTTCTTCTTCTCTATTTCTTTTCTTCTTCTTCTCTATATCTTCTTCTTCTCTCTTTTCTCTCTGTGGATCGAAGGCTCACTGCTGCTGAGTGTATAGACTTTCTCTTCTTCTCCTTCGATCAGTCTTCTTCTGTGGAAGAAGGCTTGTTTATATAGCAGCAACAGCAGCAGGCGTGTGCTCTCCACGTTTCCCGCCCAGCAATTTGGACCACGTGGCAGCATCCAATCGAGTGTCAGTACACGTGTCCTCATCTGGATACCTTGTCCTTCTCGGATCACGAGCCAGGTACCTCGGATCACGTGCCCTTCATTAGCCTCTTCAGTCCGATGTATAGAGTTCTCAGTTCACGTGCTCAATGACAGCAATCTGACTTGCTGCGTCGACGCTGTCAATCAATGGCGTTAACGCAGTGAGACATTCCAGTAAGCCATTAGCTTCGTCTCTTTAGCTGCTGCGTCGACGCTGCTCAATTATGGCGTTGACGCTGTGGAATAGCCTGTGAATGTCTCTGCTTCTTTAACTGCTGCGTCGACGCTGCTTGCTTGTGGCGTTGACGCAGTGGAAGATATCGTGAAGGCTTCGTCAACTGATGCGTGGATGCTTTAAGCTCCCAGCGTCGACCATGTTCCCTTCAGCAACAAGAATGAAGTCATAAGATTTAAGTATGTACATTGCAGTGTATATACTTCATTGTATAGACTTGTGAAGGCGAATGCAACGTACAGACTTGCCCAATGTGTTGACTTCAACAAAGGAGGCAACGGCTGTATAGACTTTAAATCCTAAAGGCAGTGTATAGACATTGAAGAACAACAACTAATGTATGGACTTTACAATGCAAACAACAATGTATAGACTTCATGTAAAAGCCCAATGTATAGACATTGAATTCGAAGACCAATGTGCAGACTTTGGATTTGAAGACCAGTGTCCAGACTTCAAGTAACACTATGGATGTACAGACTTGATGGAGCGAAGCGATGTGTAGACTTGAAGCTCCTGAAGCAATGTACAGACTTCAAATAACACTGTGGATGTACAGACTTTGGGGACATGAAGCAATGTACAGACTTCAAAGAAGTTGGCGCGTCAATGTACAGACTTGATGAAGCGAAGCCAATGTACAGACTTAATGTGTAGCTGAAGCCTTGAACGTAGGAATAGGCTGGAGTGTATAGACTTCAGGCTTCAGAACCGAATGTTCAGACTTCGCCTAAGAAACGTAGGGAAAGTCCCCAGTGTATAGACTTTACCTTGAGTGAAAGGTAAGTGATGAATGTATAGACTTTCACGATGTGTAGACTTGAATATGTGAAAGCTTACAGTGAAAGAGTGTATACACTTGACCAGATCAAGGGCAATTCTGATGTACAGACTCTGAGGTTCAAAGCCAATGGCTGTACAGACTTAGAATATTAAGACTGATGTACAGACTTCATGCATTGACGCTGTACACACTTAGCGAGTTGACGCTGTACACACATCCAATGAAGTGCGTTGACGCTGTAACATGAGCCAGTGAGATGCGTTGACGCTGTACACACTTAACCAATTCAAATGAAATGCAGTGTGTGGACTTTATTTGAAATGGACGATGTATAGACTCAATCGATATGAGAGTTTCCAGTGTATAGACTTAGTCTAAGCAAGTCTGCTGGAGGAGTCGACCCATCCTCTGATGTGTCGACCCATGACAGTGAGAAATGCAGACATCAGTGTATTAAATGCAAAGAACACATAGTCAATCTGATAGAGCAATTTCATCAAATCCAAAAGCAGTTGCCAATCAATCAAAACAATGGTGTTGCCAATGAAATAAAGCAAGTGTCAACATCATCAACATAGAGGGGTCACAACAATCTCTCCCTTTTTGATGATGGCAACCCCATATGAAGTAGAATAGCAACATCCTGTCATATAGATATATGTTTGATGAAAGACATGATGTGTTATGCAGATTGACATGCAGATGCTATGAATGCATGTAACTCACTGCCTCAAACTCTCCCTTGGAATGAATTCAGAATTGAATTCAGAATTCAGACAGATATGTATTCTCCCCCTAGACATCCCCTAGATAATATTCTCCCCCTTTGCCATCAACAAAGAGGAGGGAAAAATGAAATAGAATGGAGGAATCAAGAGAAGAACTGACTGGCATTCTGAACAGGTAGTTCATGAATAAACATTCTAAAGCATAGAGTCTTCAGTCATATGAATTTATAAATTGCTATCAGAAAGATTTCTGGTTTAAGAATGATAAAATTTGGAGTTCATGCACTACAAGCAATAGATAAGTTCACTGTGCATGATAAAATATAAACCAGAATCATATTTGCATGAAAGATTCAGTTTCATAATATCTTACTTTCATAGTCTCATAAAAAATATTGAGAGAAATCAAGTCATGTATTGAAACTAAACAAATTGACACTCATGAACTTTTCTTTTGAAGGAGCAGCATTATCAATATTAGATCATTTTGAGCATTTAGGTACCATAAGTCTTTCTGCGTAAGGGTATACGTTTATAAGACGCCAATACCCCTAGATACTCAACAAGATGGACCATTCTGCCTATGATCAAATTCAACAGAACTGAGTTATACCTTTTTGTGTGAGGGTACACGTTTATCAGACGCCAGTTACCCCTAGGTACTCAGTGAAACCAGCCTGCTGTTTTGAACATTTTAAATAGAGATAGCTGATACACTTCATGACATGAGTGTTGTCCACTTCTTTGATGGATCACTCAGTTTCTCAGTGATTTACCAGTCATTGCTCTGCCAATATTAATTTTCAATGATTTTCAATATTTTTCAATATCTTTCTTAACTGTCCTTTTTTATGTTTCAGAATGACTTGTTTAAGAACAATACAGATACTTAACTTCTCTAACATGATTTCAGATGAGTTTTCAGATTTCAGATATGATTAGCTTTGTCTGACATGAAATAAGAAAGAGGTTGAGAGTTTTATCAATTTTCAACTTACTTATATACTGATTGCAATCTTTAAACTCCAACCATTATAAGATTTAAACCATTACATCAGTCTTTGAACAATTCAAATTCTTATAAATGAAGAAGTCCATTTTCTACTGCTTAGAAATCAGAACTGACCAACAGATTGCCATAATGTCAGAGACAAGTATTCAGAGTTAAAGGTTGAATGACTTCAAGAAAGTTGAAACCACTCTGAATTTCTAGCAATACTCCCCCTGTCTATATGCATGCAACATGGCAAGAATTAATTGAGAGAGAGCCTATGCATAGGTCATGAATGAATGATATGCAAAGACATGCAAAGACTCGACAAGCTCCCCCTGAATATATGCAATGCAGGACAGTTCTACATCCACATTCACATCCACATGATTTATCCAAGCAATCAAAAATAAGTCCACATCAGAGATTTTATTCACAGTAATTAAACAATCATTCATCATGCTGAAATTTACATAAGCCAAGTTCTCTTCTAAGAAACTTAAAATTTTCATTCCCAAGAGGCTTAGTAAAAATATCAGCAATTTGTTTTTCAGTTTCTATGAAATTCATTTCAATCTCCTTTTTATTTACAGCATCTCTAAGAAAATGATGTTTTATCTCTATATGCTTAGTCCTAGAATGGTGAACAGGATTTTTAGCAAGGCATATAGCACTAGTATTATCACATAAAAGTGGAATGCATCCCAGATTTCTCTGATAATCAGCCAGTTGGTGCTTAATCCAAAATACTTGGGCTGCACAATTACATGCTGCAACATACTCAGCTTCAGTTGTGGATAAGGCTACAGTGTGTTGCTTCTTAGATGCCCAAGACACTAGACAGACACCAAGGAATTGACAGTAGCCACTGGTGCTTTTTCTATCTACTCGACACCCAGCATAGTCTGCATCAGTGTAGGCTAGAAGCTCTAACTCACACTTAGCAGGATACCAGAGACCTAGTTCTTGGGTGCCTAGTAAATACCTAAAAATTCTTTTCACAGCTTTAAAGTGATTTTCTTTAGGACTGGCCTGAAATCTAGAGCATAAACACACAACAAATTGTATGTCAGGCCTAGATGCTGTGAGATAGAGAAGAGATCCTATCATACCTCTGTATAGCCTTTGGTCCACAGGTTTACCTTTAGAATCTTCATCCAAACTGGTTGAGGTACACATTGGAGTGGCTATTTCCTTGAGGTTGTCTATTTTGTACTTCTTCAATAAGTTCTTTACATACTTGGACTGAGAGATGAAGGTGCCATCTTCTGTTTGTGTAACCTGCAGTCCAAGGAATAGTTTGAGCTCACCCATTAAGCTCATTTCAAATTCATCAGTCATTATTTGAGAGAATTCCTCACACAATTTGGGGTTAGTTGACCCAAACACAATGTCATCCACATAAATCTGAATGATAAGAATATCTGGATGGCTTACCTTGGTAAACAATGTTTGATCAACTATACCTCTTGTGAAGTTCTTGTCGGTGAGAAATTTGCTCAACCTGTCATACCAAGCTCTAGGAGCTTGCTTTAAACCATAGAGAGCTTTGTTGAGCTTGTAAACATGATTAGGGAAATCTAAACATTCAAACCCAGGAGGCTGTCTCACATATACATCCTCATTAATTTCCCCATTTAGAAAAGCAGATTTCACATCCATCTGCTGAAGATTTATTCCTAGGGAACATGCATAAGCCAATAAAATTCTTATTGCTTCTAACCTAGCTACAGGGGCAAAAGACTCTTCAAAGTCTATTCCAAATTCCTGATTGTACCCCTGAGCTACAAGTCTGGCTTTATTTTTAGTAACATTCCCTGCTTCATCAGTTTTGTTTCTAAATACCCATTTAGTCCCTATGACTGTTTCATGATCAGGAGGTGGAACCAAATGTCACACCTTATTCCTGTCAAACTGATTGAACTCCTCATGCATGGCATTAATCCAATACACATCTTTGAGAGCACAGTCAATGGACTTGGGTTCTGTGTTTGATACAAAAGCATAAGCATTCAGTTCATGCTGAATTCTTAAGTGGCCTCTAGTCCTAGGGGGGTCATGCAGATTTCTAATAACATTTTCTACAGGATGATCCTTGAGATATCTAATATTTACAATTGGAGTATCATGAACTTGATTTACCTCCCCCTGAACTGTAGGCTCCTCTTCATTAAGCTCTTTATGTTCTTCTTCATCCTCGGATTTATCTGCAGGATCTCCTTCCTTCAGAATTTCACCATTGTTTTCATTCCTGCATTGACCAACATTAGAATTTGCCAAGGATTCATCAAAAACTATGTGTGGAGATTCTTCAACAGTTTTAGAGTTCAGATTGTACACTCTGTATGCTCGGGTGTTTTCAGAATAGCCAAGAAAAATTCTTGGTTCTCCTTTAGGTTCAAATTTATCAAGGTCCTTTTTATCATTTATGTGAATGAAACATTTACAACCAAAAACCTTGAAGTGAGCAATAGAAGATTTCTTAGCTTTTAATATCTCATATGGTGTTTGCTGGGTAGAAGGTCTTACCATGGCTCTGTTAATTACATAACATGCAGTGTTCACTGCTTCAGCCCAAAATTTCCTTGGTAGACCACCTTCGACAAGGAGTGTACGACCCATTTCCACTAGGGTTCTGTTCCTTCTCTCCACAACTCCATTCTGCTCAGGTGTCCTTGGTGAGGAGTACCTGTGGTTGATTCCATTTGACCTGCAGAATTCATCAAATTGTGAGTTTTCAAACTCACCTCCATGATCAGACAAAATATTTTCAATTTTCTGATTTGTTTTAACATAGAACTCCTGAAATTCTGAGAAAGCATCACTCTTATTAGATAAGAAATAAACCCAAGTATACCTAGAAAAGTCATCTACCATGACAAACCCATACCTCCTCCCTGATAGGCTAACAGATCTAGTTGGCCCAAAAAGATCCATATGTATCAGCTCATAGGGTTTGGAAGACAGATTTTCAGTTCTAGACTTAAATGACTTTCTAGTTATCTTTGATTGAGTGCATGCATCACAGATTTTATTTTCTTTCTTGAATGAGACTTCAGGAAGTCCTCTAACCATGCCATGCTTATTTAATTTGTGCAAAACAGTGTAGCTAGCATGACCTAACCTACGATGCCATAAAAATGCTATGTCTTCTCTACTGGCAGTAAGGCAAAGGTTAGTGTGTTGAATTTCATCTAAATTTATCATGTAAGTATTATTTATTCTTTTTCCAGAAAATTTGACAATATCAGAATCAAGTTCAAAAACCTTGCAGCATTGAGAATTAAATAAAACATTGTAACCTTTATCACATAACTGGCTGATGCTAAGTAGATTATAGGCTAACCCTTCAACCAGCATAACATCATCAATGCAGCAGGTAGAACACTTACCTACCTTACCTGATCCGATAATCATACCCTTTGTGTTGCTTCCAAAGGTGACAAGGCCTTCTACTTTCTCAGTCAGTATGTAAAATTTGGCCTTATCTCCTGTCATATGCCTGGAGCAGCCGCTATCCATGTACCACAAGTTGTTCTTGGCTGCCAGGCATACCTGCATACACAATTAGGTAGAGAAGTTTGGAACCCAAGACTGATTGGGCTCCAATGTAAATGAACTAGAAGCAAAGCAGGAAAGCAGATGTTTCGGAATCCACATTTGTTTAAATGAACTTTGTTCAATGGATCCTATAGATTCTCTTCTGTTGTTGTTCCTTTTCTTCTTATTGTTCTTTTTCTTATTGGCAGCAGCATGATTATTGACGGTATTGTTATTTTTGTGCCAGTGCCTTGGCCAGGGCATGTCCACAAAATTTTGGCCATAGTAGTTCCTGGGCTGGCTATGAAAATATTGATTTCTAGATGTCCAGTAACCATACCCATTGACCCAATTTCCACTGTAAGGTCTTTGATTTTGAGCACCCTGGTATGCAAGGCCTGTAAACCTACCCTGAGTTCTAGACCAATTTGACCTATTGAAGTAGGTTGGCTGTGCATTGTAGTGGGTCTGAGCTCTGGGTTAATAAACATAATGGGTTGACTCCTAGCTGCACTTTGTCTCCCCTGTACTTTGGACCCTGCTGACCTATACACATGTTTGTATTGGGTCTTCTTCAGAGGTGGAGGTGTTGGTGGAGACTTGGTTACCTTGACCTGGGGTTTACCGGACTGTGTAGGTTGACCCCTAACCTGAGTCTGAGCCCTAGGATTTTGCTTAGATGTGCTAGCTCTACTAGGCTCACTGAGTTTTGTTTACCCTTCTCCTCAGCACTAGTCTTTTTCAGATTAGCAGTTTTGTTCATTAAATTTGTTGAGTTCATGCTAATTAGAGGTCCCTTTTCCTTTTGAGCAACAAATGAAATTGTTTTCATTCCGAATGTTTTTGTTGCACTAGAATTAAATCCTAGGCCCTCTTTTCTAAAATTAACCTTTGACCCTAACAAAGCATTTAAGTTATTTGTTCCTTGGGTCATTTTCTCAATGGTTTTCATTTTATCCTCATTGTCTTTCTGAAGTTCATCAATAGCCTTTTTCAGCTCATTGTTGACATTGAGGACAGCTTCATATTTTTCAGAGATAATTTTGACTTCACTTTCACATTTCTGAATCTTCAGCTTCCATTCATCAATTTCATTTTCAAGCCTTAGATTCTCTTCCTTAGAAGCTTTTAACTCATTTTTGATTTCATCTTCATCAGAGCATGTGAGTTTCAATTCATCAATCTCAGATTCCAAACATGCAATTTTATCAGATAAAGTTTTATCATTTTGCATGGAGTTGATTTTTCTTCTAAGATGCCTATTCTCTTTTCTAATATCATCAGCTCTATCAGCTATGTCATGATAAGCATCTACCCAATCAGCAATTGTGAAGTTTTCAAATCTAGTGATTACCTCATCTGTGTCCTCCTCTCTATCTTCGAAGCTTGTTGCCATAAGGCAAATGGGCTGTTCAGATTCGGCTTCACTATCTGAGCTGCTGCTGAAAGAGCCTTCATCTTCATCACTCCATGTGCTGATCATAGCTCTTCCCTTCTTGGTTTTCTTCTTTGACCTGTCCTTATGTTTCTGATTGTCTGGACAGTCAATTTTCAGATGCCCTGGTTTCCTGCATTGATAACATACATTAGCTTCATTTGTCTTTACAAGTTTAGATTTATACCTTTTATCCTTTCGGCCACCATTGTATTTCTTCTGGCCGAACCGTCCTGCTCCCTTTCTGAGAAATCGCCTGAACTCTCTAGTCATCATGGCTATCTCAGACCGAGTCACATCTTCTTCTTCATTTAGGCTCTCCTCTGATGATGAAGAGCTGCTGAAGCTGGATTTTGTTGATTTGCTGGAACTAGCCTTCAGCGCTATCGGCTTCTTCTTCCTCTCGGCTTCATCTGTCCTTGGCATGTTTATCTCATATGCCATTAGTGAGCCAATCAGCTCATCAGCTTTAGTATTACGCAAGTCCCTTGACTCCTCCATCACTATTGCTTTGGTGTGCCAAATGGGAGTCAGGGAGCGTAGAATTTTCCTCACTACATCATACTCTGTCTGAGGTTTCCCAAAACCTCTGAGGCCATGGGTTATGACAGTCAACTGAGCGTACATTTCGCTGATGGACTCGTTCTGCTTCATCTTGAAGGCTTCATACTCAGATACAAGAAGATTGGCCTTCTTCTCTCTTACTTGAGATGTACCTTCATGAATTACTTCCAGCGCATCCCACATCTCCTTAGCTGATTTGCAAGCAGACACACGGGAGAATTCTGTAGGATGCAGAGCGCACTGGATAGCATTAATAGCACTCCAATTCAGCGTGGACCTTCTGATCTCCTCCTTGGTCTATACATCTTCATTCGGGGACAGCTCATAAGGTCCCTTGCTGACAATCTTTCAAATCTCATAATCCTTAGCCCTGAGGAACACTTGCATACGGTTCTTCCAGTATGCGTAGTTTGATCCATCAAAGAATGGGGGCTTCGTTGTTAAGCGACCTTCGGCAATCATCCCTCGAGCATCCATCTCTGCCTATTCTCTTCGGGCGATGAGTCCTTGCAGAAGAGTTAGGCTCTGATACCAAGTGTTGGGTTAGATGGACGTAGTCTATCTCCACTAAGTGTGGATCTAGAGGGGGGTGAATAGATCAACTTACCTAATTTAAAACTACTGTAAGTTCTAAAGCGGAATTTAGGCAAACATCAGTTAAGCTAAAGGAAGAGTGCTAAGCAAAGGGTCGACCCATGAAAGCCATTCACCATATCTTATATCGAAAGCTAGACATAAGTATGAGCGATATAATCAATGAAGCTAAGCAAAGGATACCAGCACACACAGTTCACAAGCAATCACACAAACACAATGCACACACGATTTTTAGGTGGTTCGGTCAACGACCTACGTCCACCCCACACTCAACCGAGTATGGCTTCCTGCTGCGCAGCACAGCTTGCGTTCGCTGGGCTTTACAGCTTGGCCAAACAACCCGCTGATACACAGCTTCGCTGGGCACTACAGCTTGCCGACCAGAGGATCTGATCCTCTGCAACCGCTGGGGAAATACAGCTTAACCCGTCCAGTGGAGACTACCACTGCAAGACCGCTGACACACAGCTTGAAGAAACAGTATTCGGAAATGAAAGACAGAATCAAAACGAAAATAGAAAAGCTCAAAAGCAATATAGCTCTAAGAGCAAAGCTCAGCTCTGGTTTTGAACCACGAGACTGAGATACAAGCTCACTCTCAATCTCACTCTCAATCAGCTCTCTCTCAGCTCATCTCTCTCGATCTCTTCTTCTCTCGTTTTCTTCTTCTCTATTTCTTTTCTTCTTCTTCTCTGTATCTTCTTCTTCTCTCTTTTCTCTCTGTGGATCGAAGGCTCACTGCTGCTGAGTGTATAGACTTTCTCTTCTTCTCCTTCGATCAGTCTTCTTCTGTGGAAGAAGGCTTGTTTATATAGCAGCAACAGCAGCAGGCGTGTGCTCTCCACGTTTCCCGCCCAGCAATTTGGACCACGTGGCAGCATCCAATCGAGTGTCAGTACACGTGTCCTCATCTGGATACCTTGTCCTTCTCGGATCACGAGCCAGGTACCTCGGATCACGTGCCCTTCATTAGCCTCTTCAGTCTGATGTATAGAGTTCTCAGTTCACGTGCTCAATGACAGCAATCTGACTTGCTGCGTCGACGCTGTCAATCAATGGCGTTAACGCAGTGAGACATTCCAGTAAGCCATTAGCTTCGTCTCTTTAGCTGCTGCGTCGACGCTGCTCAATTGTGGCGTTGACGCTGTGGAATAGCCTGTGAAGGTCTCTGCTTCTTTAACTGCTGCGTCGACGCTACTTGCTTGTGGCGTTGACGCAGTGGAAGATATCGTGAAGGCTTCGTCAACTGATGCGTGGACGCTTTAAGCTCCCAGCGTCGACCCTGTTCCCTTCAGCAACAAGAATGAAGTCATAAGATTTAAGTATGTACATTGCAGTGTATATACTTCGTTGTATAGACTTGTGAAGGCGAATGCAACGTACAGACTTGCCCAATGTGTTGACTTCAACAAAGGAGGCAACGGCTGTATAGACTTTAAATCCTAAAGGCAGTGTATAGACATTGAAGAACAACAACCAATGTATGGACTTTACAATGCAAACAACAATGTATAGACTTCATGTAAAAGCCCAATGTATAGACATTGAATTCGAAGACCAATGTGCAGACTTTGGATTTGAAGACCAGTGTCCAGACTTCAAGTAACACTGTGGATGTACAGACTTGATGGAGCGAAGCGATGTGTAGACTTGAAGCTCCTGAAGCAATGTACAGACTTCAAATAACACTGTGGATGTACATACTTTGGGGACATGAAGCGATGTACAGACTTCAAAGAAGTTGGCGAGTCAATGTACAGACTTGATGAAGCGAAGCCAATGTACAGACTTAATGTGTAGCTAAAGCCTTGAACGTAGGAATAGGCTGGAGTGTATAGACTTCAGGCTTCAGAACCGAATGTTCAGACTTCGCCTAAGAAACGTAGGGAAAGTCCCCAGTGTATAGACTTTACCTTGAGCGAAAGGTAAGTGATGAATGTATAGACTTTCACGATGTGTAGACTTGAATATGTGAAAGCTTACAGTGAAAGAGTGCATACACTTGACCAGATCAAGGGCAATTCGGATGTACAGACTCTGAGGTTCAAAGCCAACGGCTGTACAGACTTAGAATATTAAGACTGATGTACAGACTTCATGCGTTGACGCTGTACACACATCCAATGAAGTGCGTTGACGCTGTAGACACATCCAATGAAGTGCGTTGACGCTGTAACATGAGCCAGTGAGATGCGTTGACGCTGTACACACTTAACCAATTCAAATGAAATGCAGTGTGTGGACTTTATCTGAAATGGATGATGTATAGACTCAATCGATATGAGAGTTTCCAGTGTATAGACTCAGTCTAAGCAAGTCTGTTGGAGGAGTCGACCCATCCTCTGATGTGTCGACCCATGACAGTGAGAAATGCAGACAGTAGTGTATTAAATGTAAAGAACACATAGTCAATCTGATAGAGTAATTTCATCAAATCTAAAAGCAGTTGCCAATCAATCAAAACAATGGTGTTGCCAATGAAATAAAGCAAGTGTCAACATCATCAACATAGAGGGGTCACAACAATACCCATTTGATGCGGGATGACAATGAGACTCGACTCGGACTTGTTGTGAACCTTGGACTCTATAAGACGACGCGACTAAAGAGACGACACGACCAGCAACAATACAACAACACGGCACCTAAAGAGCTCTAGAAGAGGCGAGCATGCCCTAAACAAGAAGTGCTAAACTCACAGTCGTCCCTGGCGAGGGAAACGTGACGATCTGCATGGTTGAGAGATCGGTTTTGAGTCTCGGGTGGTCAGCTCACTCTGGTGCTCGGAATGAGTCACGGGACGGGTCTCACACTCACAACTGACAGCGGTGATTAATTCTTAACTAGCTAGGAAATTACTAAGAACTTATACTAGCTAAGCAAGTAAGACAGAGTAGAGAGGCGAATGTACCTCCACGCTCGGGGCATGGGGAAGACTTTCCCGGCAGAGAACTATCACTCCCGGTACAATAAGTAAATTAATTACATCATGAAAATTATGGCCCACTTCACGCAGGGAGGTAAAAGGCCACAACAGCGGTCTGGGAGCGTCGTTCCAGGGTTGACGGGCAGCGTGTTGGTGGCGTGTCGGGCAGTTGCAGGCTGCGGCTCCGGATCTACAATTTCGGGCCGACAGGACAGCAAGCACGGACGTCCGAAGGGGCGTCGGTCTCCGGGAATCTTCTGAAGGCGACGGTTCACCGGGACGCTGGCGGAGGGTCCCTGGTCGACCCCTAGGAGCGGCGGCCGTTGGATATGCTCCGACGTATTTTCTGAAGATTTAACTTGTGACCTCCTTCTACTGGCTTGTCTCGGGACAGACCTGGACAGTCCTGCGCACTCCGGCAAAAATGGACGCCACGCCAAGATCCGGTGTCGGATCGAGACGAGGTTAGCGTCGTTGCAAAGAGGACTCGAAAAGCTTAAACATATGAGAATTTCAGATCCGTCCAACGGTGGAGATGGAAATTAAAACCTCTGCAAGTTGGGTGTGATTTATGTCCCGGAACACAGCACAGACATGGCAGAACGGGATCTGCTTGTTTATGAGGTTTGACCAAAAATCAAATGAAGGATTTAGGATTTGGGGATTTTTTTGGAGAGAAGGGGGAGGGTGGTGGTCACGTACATATTTTTTTTGTATTTTTCTAACAACGTTTACGGGGGTGGAAAATTCGGCTACCACAGACTACCTCGTAGATCTGCACACAGGCAGACTGTGAGATGGAAAAACAAATGGCTGGGAAGGGGGGCAAACGGGGTCTGATGTGCATGAAATTTAAACTGCGATTGAAGATGAACTGGGGGAGGACGCCCTCAAACGATGAGGACGATCCAACGGTCGGATCTTTGGTACCAACCTTTTTACTGAGCTGTTGTCCAGGAATCTCGAAATTCCGGACAGCAGGGTAGAAGTCGGGTTGTGGAGGCTTGATGGCGGCACGAACGGAGGCGACGGCGGCGGTGATCGATTGCAGCAGACAGAGGAAGAGAAGGAGGGGAAGATCACTCAAAAATATTAGGGTTTCAGCCCTAGATCTGAGGTAGCAAGGGAGAGGAAGAGGAAGAACTAGCAAGAGAGAGAGAGGGGGGGGGTGCGCCCATGGCATATTTTCCAATAATTTCTTCATTATCTTTGCATAAAATGCCACGAGAGAGGTCTTATACTCAAACCCTAGACCTTGGCTAATGACCTCTAATACCCTTGGTCAAAGGGGCATAAAGGGGAAGGTAGATAAAAAAGACTAAACAATTCCCCACATGGGGACATACAAGGGGGCGCCCCTCTCCCCAAGTCAAAATAAGGGGCTTTGTTATTTTAACCCCCTTAGACCATATTAATCCCCCCCTTGGACCAAAATAAACCAAAAATATAAAATACTTGGTCAATATTCTCCCATTGATCTAATATAGAACCTAAAATAATACAAACTAAAATACAACCCAAATACACATCAAGTACGACCAAATACGTATAAAAATATGTACTAAAGTATCAAGGCTCGGGTGGAGACTCCAGACTGTCCCCAGCCATAAAGACGTCGGTGTCGACCGAGTCGTGCTACGTGTTTGATACCGGTGGCTCGCTGAGTCGAGCCGTGCTCTGGCTCTCGTGTCCTCACCAGTAAAGTGGCATCCGGCCGTAAGTCGGGAGGCTTCTGCAAGGGGGGGACTCATCTGGGGAAGCCGTGACTTCTCCTCCCAAGCTGCCTGGGTCTTCATCAAATCGACGAGGATATCCAGTTTGGCGTTGAGGGTTTGGAGGGCATCTGGGTTCCCAGGGTGAGGCTATCCCCCGTGGCCGACAGAAGTAAGACATTAGCTTGGTTGTCGGTGTTGGAGAGGGGGCCCGTCGCAGAGTGGGAGGGCACAAATTCCCCTCCCCCGGCTATCGTCGTCTTCCCTTTATCACCGGCGTTCCTCCTACTGGAACCTCTTCGCACCATGTTGGCTCTTTGTACGTTTCCCACAGACGGCGCCAGATGAAGAGGGGTGATCTCGCGCTGGATCCTGAGCCGTACGATCCTGGATTAGCCTTTGTCGTCGTCACCACGATTGGAGGATCTACAAAGCAGGAAATGGATTAGAGGAAACCCAGGGTTGGAATCCCGGGGAAAATCGGCCCTCTGATGCTTAAGTCAGCAAGTTGATAGAGCGTAGGTGGAAGGGATGTAGTAGGAGGAAAAGTGAGTGGCACGGGATCACTCTCCACCAATAAATGTGGTGTTGAGTACTCAGGATCACCTTACCTTTCTGGAGGGTCTTCTTGAATTTATATAGTTGCTTATTCTCCTGGCCGGAGGTAGGGTAGCCAGAGGGACCAGGGGGCATTATGTCTTGGAGGAGGGCTCTTCACCGTTAAAGGACTCTTGCTCTCCCATATCCTGTTGAGCTTCTCGCCTCCGAGCGACAGCGAGACTTTTGCCGGGATAAATGCCCCGTTGAGAGAAATCTCCCCTCGTTGTTGGAGGGACTCTATGTGGTGAACCGGTCCCGGTCATCCCTCAGGGGATACCTTTTGAGCCGAGCGCGGGACATCGCCTTGGGGGCGTTAGGCTTTTCTCGAGAGAAGGGGGCAACATCAGCCGGTTATGCTCGGGCGCCGCTTGGGCTCTTCCGAGCGACCGTTACTCGGTCTTCCGGGCCAAGAGGCCGCCTAGGAAGGTCTAGTCTGATCATTTTTGGGCTTCGAGATAAGTGGGCCCGTTCGTGGGGGCTATCACTTAGTGGATTCGACCTGGTAGAATCGGGTTGGACCTGGTTCCGCTAATGTTTACTGGGCCACGGATTGACCCCTCTCCAGTTAGTTTTTAGAATTAAACTTGAATAACGCCATAATATTGCCTCAGTTGGGATTTATCCCTCTACAATTATATAAAAAACAGAGTATGAAAAGAAAGTATGAGACTGAGATAGTCTGAGTTGAGTAGGTTACTCTGTCGGAATGAATGACCTAGTTGGAAGTTGTGTGAACTGACTCTCTCGATTGAAGCAGTGCGATTGGCTCTCAATCGAAGTGGGCCATTCAGCCGAAGCAAATCGACCCCAGTCAGTTGCAGAAGAAGCCGCCGATTGAGAAACGCGGCACCGTCGACGTACACGAGAAAGAAACCCTCACTTCCGGGTGTCCGAGAGGGGAAGGGAAAGTCTGCCCAGGTGAGCACATATACGATAATTGTGTAATCATGGTGGTCTTATTTATGAAAGTAGATAGCATATGCATGTCAATGGGTTGTATTATTACAAGTTTGTATAAGCGTATATTATAATTGGGTAAACTTTATCATAATTGTGTAAAATATAATCTTATTTGTGTAACGAACAATTTATATCTATAAATAAGTTACACTACATTTATGCAAATCTATATTGTTTTATATAAATTGTAAAGTAATTATATACATAAGTCGTTATTTGTGTAACCTTCAGCCCGCGCGAGTGTAAAAAGAAAAATGGTATGATATGTGAGAGAAGTTGGCAAGGTGGCTCACTTGGCAAGAAAGGAGCATACTTTTGTAAACTTTTGTAAGTATATATTGGAATAGGAGGACATTTTTGAATAATTATCTAATAAAATAAAATTATTTATAAACACTTTTAAAAATATTGGTGAATATTCTCTTTTAGAGGATTATAAAAATGAGAGATTTAATGGTAATAGGCCCATAATAATATAACGTCATATATAGAAACATACAGATGGTAACGGCGTTCCATACACAATTTTAGTGGAACGCACATGGCAACTTCCAAAAAGAAATAGTAATATAGCTGCGGCATCCACCCTCGAAAGCCCACACACCGCCACCTCTAGCTCGCTCGCCCGGTTGCTGTTCTTCCTTCTCCCAAACAAGAACAGCAGCAGCACCCAGAGATTCAAACTCTTCCTCTCCGTGGCAACGGAACCAAATACCTGATAATACATACATACATACATATATATATATTTGAAGATCCAAAAAGCAAGAGGAATCCCTGCGAATTGGGAGACAGTGGAAGAAGGAACAAAGACGGAGAGGCAGAAGAGCCGCAGTTAACCATCTGTATCAGTAGTTTTCTGGTGTGATTTCTTCTCTTCCTGGACGGTCTCCGGTCACCTCCAAGTGCAACAGGCAATTGGGAGCTTCTCCGCTTTGTGGGGGCGGATCTTGTCTCCGAATTCCATTCCCTCCGGAACCCCCTTCCCCCTCCCCTCCTTTCTGCCCCCACAAAGTTTTCACGTTTGCTTCCTCTCTTCCATCTTTCTTTCCCGACATCAGTTAAAAAAAAAAGGTGCCCTTCGCTTAAAGGAGGAGTCTTTTGATCTGGGTCTCTGCCAGGTCCCCCTCCCCACGTCCCTGCGGCCACCCCCCCTCCCCACCATATCTCAGTTGTGGCTGTATCTGATCCGCGGGGGAGGGGGCCCGGGGCTGAGCTCCTTAGGGTTCGCGATCGTGGGTTTGGAAATGATTTCTGGCATGGTGATTGGGGCAGCATCCTGATCGAGCCTTCTCGATTTCCTCTGATGATGGGCGGTTCTGGAGACGATCATTTCTTTGCTTGCAGGGTTGGGTTCTGTTGTTGAGGGTCGCCTTCCCCGTTCAGAGTAGCATTGGGGGATCTGGACTGACCCGGGAGATGGTAGTAGCGCCTTCCCCTCCGGCCATGGAGGAGGACTGTACTTTAAAATGTATGCGGGATTCTGCCCAATTCTGGTTGTGCTGCGGCTGCCGCCTTCACGGATGACTGCGTTCCCCGGACAAGTGAAGACGCGCTGGGATTTTTCTGGGGAAGAGAAAGTGGACATTTTTTTTCCCCTTACAGCTAGAGGACAAGCAGATTTGCCGAGGAAACTAGCTTATTGGGTTCATAGAGACACAGGTTGTTTAGTTATGCACCTCCGTTCGAAGGCTTAATATCTTTCAGATCTGGACTTGGTTTGCGCACTGGCTCATTTTGCTCAATCAGTGAGTGTTTCTCAGGGGGTATCTCTGACATCAGATGGCAATGATTCAGTTTTGAAGCTTGAAATGAGTTTAAGGACATGGTGAATCGACGGGAGCACAGTTTTGGGTCCGTTCCCTCACTGGAACAGCTGTACTGGAGATTAGTGTGGATCGCCAATCTGGGGTTAGCTTGCAATGTCTCGCTGCTTCCCATTTCCACCACCGGGATATGAAAAGAAGCCTCAGACTGACGACGTAGGTTTACTTATAAAGGTTTGTCATTGATCCGTTATCTGTTACCCTGCCATGTTTCTTTCATTCTTTGACCCCTTTGGCTGCTCAATTTGATTGTCCCTGTATGTGTACTAGGTAGATATCTGAAATTGATGACCCCTGATCTGATGATAGGCTCTGTTTGCTATTCATAAACCTTATAAGATCCATTTCAAGGTATAGCGTGATTTGCAAATTAAGGAAGCTCTTCAATGTTGAACCTTTGTTGTTTGAGGGTGTTGGAGAAATTTTAGACATGGGAAGACGATCTTGTGACTCATAATTATGTATTTTCATTTCACTGCAAGCCAAACATCTCAGTTGGTTCATTTTTATATTCATTGCTTATCTCTATGTATATATATATTAAATATCTATATCTATATTTATATCTTTCTTCCCTTCTATCTGTATATTTGTCAGCCAAAGTTTTGTATCCACCTCAATGGCCCAAACATTCACCTGGACAGGAGAGGTGACCCGTTAAAGTGTCCTTAGTTTGCATTTTACTATTATCTTTAAAGTGTCCGTTAAAGATAATAGAGACTATGAGAGGATTCATGGAGGGCTTGGTTTTGGCAATAGAAATGATATGGGTTATACTATTCTTGATTTTGCTATGGCCTATGATCTAACAATTACTAATACCTTTTTTAAGAAGAGGGACGAACACTTAATAATATACAAGAGTAGAACACATATAAGTCAAATTGACTATTTTCTTATTAGGAATGTCGATAGAGTTTTATGTAAAGATTGCAAAGTTATTCCTGGTGAGAGTCGAGCCCCTCAACATAGGTTGTTAGTAATGGACGTCACTATCCCTAAATTCAAAAGAAAGATCATTATAAATAATTATTCTAAGATTAAATGGTGGAATTTAAAAGGTAAAAGTTTAGAAACATTTAAAAATCATCTATTAAAGGAAAACATTTAGAATTTAGAATAAGAAACTAATGTAATGTGGAATAATATTATAAATTATATAACGAGAGTAGCAAAACAACTCTCAGGCGAATCTAAAGGTAAAAAGAATTTAGAAAAAGAGACTTGGTGGTGGAGTGAGGAAATCCAAAATACCATTAGAGTAAAACATGAGTGCTTTAAAGTTTGGCAGACTAACAAAAATAATCAAACCCTAGAAGTTTATAAAATCGCTAAAAAGAGGGCTAAGAAAATAGTTAGCGAAGCTAAATCAAAGGCATTTGAAGATTTATATAATAAATTAGGAACCCGAGATGGTGAAAAGGACATATTTAAACTTGCTAAATTAAGAGAAAGGAAAAGTAGAGATTTAGATCATGTTCGTTGCATTAAAGGTGAAGATCAAAGGGTTTTAACTAAGGATCTTGAGATTAAAGAGATGTTGCATAGTTATTTTCAGAAGTTACTTAATGGAGATTGCGTCAAGGATTTCTCTTTAGAAGGTACCCAAGAGTCCATAATATTTGATAAATATCAATATTTCAGGCGTATTAAGATGTCAATAGTGGAGGATACTTTAAGGAAAATGAAGTGGGCAAGGCCTTAGGACCAGATGGCATACCTATTGAAGTATGGAGAGGTCTAGGAGACATTGGTATTCAGTGGCTAACTAAACTTTTTAATAAAATTTTAAAGGAATGTAGAATGCCAGAAGTTTGGAGAAAAAGTGTTATAGTTCCTTTTTATAAAAACAAAGGAGATATTCAAAGTTGTAATAATTATCGTGGAATTAAGCTTATGAGTCATACT
This sequence comes from Amorphophallus konjac, assembly GCA_022559845.1. Lineage (NCBI taxonomy): Eukaryota > Viridiplantae > Streptophyta > Magnoliopsida > Alismatales > Araceae > Amorphophallus > Amorphophallus konjac. The sequence goes on from CM040118.1 coordinate 427,467,976, forward strand.
ATGAAACTTTGGGAAAGAGTAATTGAAAAACGTCTCCGATGTATGACTATTGTATCCGAAAATCAGTTTGGTCTTATGCCGAATAGATCTACTACAGAAGCTATTTTCTTACTACGGCAGCTAATGGAGAAGTATAGAGAGATGAGAAAAGATTTGTATATGGATTTTCTTGATTTAGAGAAGGCGTATGATCGAGTACCGAGAGAATTGATTTGGTGGACATGAAGAAAGAAAGGTATCTCTCAAGGATATGTTGATTTGGTTAAGGATATGTACGACGGTGCTATTACTAGTGTTCGAACTATTGTTGGGGAAACTGGTGAATTTCCAGTTTCTATAGGTTTGCATCAAGGTTCTGCACTAAGTCCGTATCTGTTTGCCTTAGTTATGGATGAAGTAACAAAACAATTGCACGAGGATATCCCTTGGTGTATACTATTTGCAGATGATATTGTTTTAATTGATGAGAGTATGGATGCTTTAAATGCTAAGTTAGAGCGTTGAAAACTTGCCTTGGAGTCTAAAGGTTTTAAAATTAGTACGAGCAAGTCAGAGTTTATGCATTGTAATTTTAGTAATGGGAGAGTGGCACAGGAAGACATGGTTCTAATTGATGGACATAACATTCCGAAGAGTGGTATGGAGAGGTCTAGGAGACATTGGGATAAGGCTCTGATGATGATGATGATGAGTAGCTTTCGATATTTAGGGTCTATCATACAAGAGAATGAGGAGATTTATGACGACGTTACATATAAGATTAAGGCAGGCTGGTTAAGATGGAGAAGCGTATCAGGAGTCATTTGTGATCGTCGTATGTCTGTGAAACTGAAAAGGAGGTTTTATAGAACGGCTGTGAGACTTGCTTTGTTATATGGTACCGAGTGTTGGGCAGTACGAAAGGAACACATTCACAAAATGTGTCTAGCAGAGATGAGGATGTTGAGATGGATGTGCTGCAAGACTAAGAAAGACAAGATTAGAAATGAGCGCTTCCGTAAGGACTTAGGGATAACCTTAATTGATAGTAAAATGAGAGAAAATAGACTCAGGTGGTTTGAACATGTGTTTCGTCGTCCTAACTCAGCGCCGGTTAAAAGATATTACCGAATCTTAGTGGATGCTAGTAAAAGAGATCGAGGAAGGCCTAAAATGAGATGGTGCGATATTATTAGGAAGGACATTAGTTTCTTGGATTTAAATATGAATATAGCACTTGATAGAAATCTTTGGCGGAACATGATTCATGTAGCCGACCCCAAATAATTGGGATAAGGCTCTGATGATGATGATGATGAGTTTGCATTTTACTGGTCTATTGTCCTGAAGAGCAAAAATAGAAATGATTCATTTTAAATTTAAATGTGGAAGAAGACTAACATAGTAAAGTAGATCTGGAAAAATGAAAAGAAATAATACAATTTTAACAATTAAGTGAACTGCCTGAGGGGAGATCTGGTGTTATCATGATTCTCTAGAATCCATTCGAGGTGAAGGAGGTGGAGGAGGACAGACAAGTGAGGAGAGGGGTTATCTCTTTACATTTCAAGAATGTCAGGGATGACTTCTTTTGGGACTTCTTGAGGGTATATGGACCACAAAGCAGAGAAGGAAAGAGGCTCCTTTAGGAGGAATTGCTTATGTACCATCACAACTCAGGTCGACCCTTGTGTGTGGGAGGGCACTTCAATGCAGTTGCTGCATCTTTTGAGAGGACTGGTGACCACTTTGTTTCCGGGGACATAGAGGACTTTGTTGACTTCATCGGTCATGTTGCACTAATTGATATCATGATGTCCAATACTCAGCTCACATGGTCTGATATGAGAGCAATGCCCTCATGCTTTAGGACGGACATGTTTCTTGTCTTTGTGGACTAGGAGGAGCATTACCCACATGTGTGGGTTTCATGTTTTGTCAGACTGGTGTCGGATGGTAAACCCATCTTGTTGATGACCTCTAATAGTTAGTACAGGAAAGCTACTTTCAGACTAGAAAGATAGTTGCTCAGAAAGATAGACTTTATGGATCTAGTCAGGAGAGCTTGGAATGTTCAGAGACAACAGGAGTCCGCTATGGCTACTTTGGTTGGCAAATTGAAGTGTGGCACGAGCCCTTAAGGAATGGGGTGCTAGAAAGACTACCTGGCAAGGAGGCAAAAGATAAAATCTTGGAACAGCTTGAAGGGTTTGATGGATTGGAGGAGGCAAGATTGTTGGATGATTCTCACAGGCAACTTAGGGACCAACTCAAGACAAAATTTGATGAGATCCTCGTGAGTGAGGTAATCTACTGGAAGCAAAGGGCTAATGAGAAGTAGATAAAGGAGGGGACATGAACATGGCATATTTCCAACATATTGCTTTTGGCAAGAGGAGAATTGACTCCATTTCATCTATCACAGTTGGTGACCAGACTTTTACTAGGTAGGAGGACATGAGGAGGTAGGGAAGGGACTTCTATGCAAATCTGTTCACTGAGGAAGATATGGTCAGGCTACTTCTTTCGTTGGATCTACTCCCTCGCCTATTTGCAGAGGAGAGTGAATATCTCTCTAGCCCTTTCTCGGAGTAGGTGATACATGAGGCAATTTTCTCTCTTGCCCTAGTGCTAGATTGCTTCCCAATGATCTTCTTTCAGAAATGTTGGGACATCATCAAGAGAAATCTCTTATTAGTAGTGCAGGAGTTTCAGAAAGGCAAAGTACACTTGAGGGGGATCAACAAGACCCTTCTAGTCCTCATACCAAAGAAACAAGGAGCAAAGAGCCTAATGAATTTCCGACCTATTAGCCTACTCAATGGGACTTACAAAATCATCTCCAAACTCTTAACTATGAGGTTGAACAAAGTGATTGATGGAATGATCAATGGATATCAAGGGGCCTTCATCAGAGGAAGGCATATTCATTGGAACTTTTTGGTAGCCCATGAAGTCTTGCATAACATGAAGACTCGGAGGAAGAAAGGGGTGGTTCTAAAGTTAGATTTTGAGAAAGCTTATGACTGGGTCATTTGGTAGTGTTTCTTTGATGTTCTATGGAAGATGGGTTTTGATGGGAAATGGATTGATTGGATTCATGCATGCGTCTCATCTATCACTTTTGTTGCCCTAATCAATGGAGATCCCACTTCTTTCCACAGTGGTAGGGGCCTGAGACAGGGTGATCCCATATCTCTTCTACTTTTTGTTATGGTGGCACATATCTTAAGTAGGATGTGGGTTAGGGTTGAGGCCCAGGGACTAATTGTAGGGTTCAAGGTAGGGGTAGATAGTGTCTATATCACACACCTATAGTATGTTGTGATAGGGTGCTAGGCCCGGATACAGAGGGGGGGGTGAATGTAACCCTCTAGAAAATATAGCCCAAATTAAAACATTAAAGCTCAGATATGCGGAATAAGACTAATGAGCTTTCTAAGATGAAATGATAAGGCAACACATGGACAAACAGTTGGACTGCAACAATGCAGCCACCTGATCAACTAGAAACGAAGGCAGAGCTAAACAACGCAAACACACTAAGCAGAATATAATGCTCAAAAATTAACTTTCTAGATAATGCAACTAGCCAAGCATGCGCAACCTGTGAATGGGAGGTAGAAGATATGGAGCTAACGCAAGACAAACCACTGCACAAATAGTTTTAAGGTGGTTCGGTCCTTCAGACCTACATCCACCCCTCACTCCCAACCGGAGTGAGGCTTCACTAGCCAATGCTAGACAAGCAGACTCAGTCTGCAAACAGTTGCTGCCACACAGCTTGACCAGGGGAACAGCCTCCCCTCTTCCTCCCAACCGGAGGGACACCCCAAGTGACTCCCAGCCACTTGGAACCCAGAGACCGAAGTCTCTCTTCCTCCAGACCAGGAGGGAACCGACCAGTGACTTCCAGTCACCAGCAAACCAGAGGTCGAAGACCTCTCTTCCTCCAACCGGAGGGACCCCTGGACTTGCAACCCGCAAGCCCAGAACCGGAGACAAGTCTCCCTTCCTCCAACCGGAGGGAACCCACAAGTAGCTCCCAGCTACTTGCAACCGGAGATTAGATCTCCCTTCTCCTGATCCACAGGAGGAACCCGACCTCACTACTGAGAATCGGAAGAACAAGGATAACCAAATAAAAAGGGGAAAAACAGAAACACGAAATGAAAATAACTTCAGCAAACAGAACGCTGAAAAACGAAATGCACAATGTGGCTCTCAACGGAGCTGACTGGCCTGGATCTGATCCACGGTCCAGTAGACAGATCTTCAGGTAAGCTTCTCTTCCTCTTCTCTTCTCTCTCACTTTCTTTTTCTCTTAACCCTCACGAGCTCTCTAACTCTCTCTTTCTCTTCTTTTCCTTCTGCTCTTCTTCTCTTTCTTTTCTTCTTCTTTCGCAGGCTCTCTCTGTCTCTTCTCTTCTCTTCTTCTTCTGCTTTCTACTGCAGCTCTTTTCTTCTTCTGCTCTTTCACTCTCTCGATCTCTTTTTCTCTATTCTCTTCGGCTCACGCTCTCTGCTATTCTCTCTTCTTCTCTTTTTCTTCCTCTTTCCCTTTTTTTTTTTTGGATCGAAGGACTTTATGCTCTCCAGGCTTCTTCTTCGATGCCCTTCATCTGTTGGATGAAGGCTTCCTTTTATAAGCAGCAGCCAGCAGGAGGGCAGCACTGGGCGCGTGTGGCTTCCTCATTTCCCGCCCAGAACTTGTGGTCACGTGTCAGTCTCTCAGCCAGCTTCAGCACACGTGTCACAATCCTGTCTGCCCTTCCAGCCTCGGATCACGTGCCTCCCATTCACTGAGGAATATTCTTCCTCGGACCACCTTCTTCTTTTTGTTTTTCTTCTTCTCCTGCAAAGAATTAAAACGATTAAAACTCAGGGCCACAAAAACTAAAACTGCACGAGGTGTGTAGGAACAACAATAGGTGCACTATACTGAGAACGACACGAGGTACGGAGAAGGAAATAACACGGAGTAAAAATAATAGAAACACGCGATCAAAGGAACCTTGGACGAAGATAGAAAGAAACAACACGAGGACATAAACACAAGAATAACACGAAGACACGAATACAAAAACAACACGACATAACAAACAGCAAAGAGAACGGCACGAGGTGAAACGACACTTTACTAAAAAGACTTGAATACACACGAAAATAACTCGAGTACTAAGTTGCTCGAACGTACGAACGACTCGAAGACGAGGACGACACGGGCTGACAACAACTCGAAGACGAAAACAGAAACCGACACGAAGTGTGGTTACAAAACAAGAAAGACACGAGGTCTAGGAAAAGCAACACGAAGACAGAATTAACAAAGAAACGACTCGAACTAAGGACGACATGGAGACAACACAGTCAGACTCGACTTGAGACACTTAAAGCTTGAATTTAGAGAAGAATGCACGAAGTAAAATCAACACGAAGACAGAAGACAGACACGGCTATCACGACACGTGATGAAGCAGTGAAACCAGGAAAGAACGACTCGAGGAACAACAGTAAGTGACACGAAAACACAAGAGCAAACATAAAGGATGACTCGAGATGAGCAACTAAATACTGAGGAAACGACACGAGGTTCACAGGGAAACGACTCGAAGTTCGTCAGAACAATTCGAGCTGCTTCAGTAAACATCACGAAGACAGAAGGTGAAGCGACTCGAAGTCACAGGAAATCAACACGACGTATGAAAGAAACAATACGGACACACAGAGTACTACCTCATAGCAGTTTTCCTGTTAATCATGGAAATTTCAAATGCATAACATTACGCAAGATATCTGATTAAAATGAGAATACTTAACATAGTGATGCTCATCATCAAAACACTAGGGAAGTCACAAACAAGAAAGTTGTGAATAACAAGGTATGTTGTACAGACTTCAAAGAATATGCATCAGACAACTGTGTATGGACTTGAAGACCCTTAGCCAATGTATAGACTTCAGGTGGAGACCAATGTGTAGACTTCTCGTGAAACCCCAATGTGCAGACTTGACGCTGTACAGACTTTCCAAAGAGAACGTAACGCTGTACAGACTTGAACTGAAGACCAATGTATGGACTTCAAAACAAATGCTAAGGCCAAGAGGAGTGTATAGACTTTCACGATGTATGGACTTGGTCTCAAGAAATGTAAGCGATGTACACACTTAGCCAATGTGTAGACTTTGCCTTAGACGCTAAATGAGACGCTAAAGTCTGTATAGACTTGAAGAACCTGAAACAAAGTGCTTACTCACAGCGTTGACGCTGCAGACTTGAGACTTGAGAATGCTCACAGCGTTGACGCTGCAAGAGACGTAGGCTGTACAGACTTAGCCTAAGACAATGCATGAACATATCAGCAGAGAAGCAATGCACAGAACAGAAATCAAGCACAAGCCAATATATCACAGCATGACTCAAGCATACACATGCATTCTTCACAATTCAGACATGGCACACTTATGCAATCTCCCACAGAAAGGGTCAGACATATTCAAGACAATGTGGTGACTCATTTATGTTGCTATCATTAAAACATCACATCATCAACAAAGCACAAGGGGCACAACATGTTGATGACATCATCCTATTTCTAGCAGAGGGGGATTGGCAGTTGTACGTCACCAGGCTGATGTTGGAGCTGTTAGAAAAAGTTAGTGACTTCAAGGTGAATTTCAGCAAGAGCCAAGTAGTGGGCATTGATATTGGATGACAGGACCCTCAGGAGAGCAACCTGTGTCATGGGCTGTCAAATAAGGAAATTCCCTTTCTTCTATTTTTGGGGCTCTCATTGACTCTGGGGGTCTTACACTGTAGTCACTGGCACAGTGTGATACAAAGGTATGAGCACAAACTGGTTGGGTGGAAGACGGGACTTCTCTCCTATGGGGGAGGTTGGTACTTTGTAGACTAGTACTACAGTCTCCCCGTATATTTCCTTTCCATCTTCCAAGTCCCCCAAGATGATTGCGAGGAAGCTGGATTCCATCCAAGCAAGGTTCTTCTAGAATGGAAGTAGATAGATGAGCAGGAGTTAGCATGACATTGCATGGGGCAGAGGCTGCAGGAGCAAGGACATGGGAGGTGTGGGCACCAAGAATATAAAAAACTTCAACTCGGCACTATTATGTAAGTGGCTATGGAAGCTAGCCTTTGAAGAGAATAGTTTGTGGCTACAAGACATCCGACAAGGATATTATGGAAGGGTCAGAGACTGGGATTTGGCATCATCCTCACAACACAATATATCACCTATTTGGAGAGGTATTCTACAGTGTAGGGAAATCATCGTTTGTAGCACCAAGATAAAATTGGTGAATAGTCAGAAATGTTTGTTTTGGAAGGACATGTGGTGCGGCAATCACACTCTTGAAGAATCCTTTCCACGGCTTTTTTCGATTGCATCTGCATGTCTAGCCGTGGCACATTGCTGTTTTGATATGCAATAGTCAAGTTGGATTTGGGCACCCTCCTTTAAGAGGAACCTCATAGACAAGGAAATGGATCAGCTAGAGAGACTACTTCTTTTATTGATGGAGTACGCTCCAGAATATAGCAGAAGTGATCATTGGTGGTGGAGATGGGAGAGAGATAGCTGGTTCTCAGTCAGGTCAGCATACAATTTTATCTCAAACAGAGGAGTGGGACACCATTTTGTCCCACATATCTGGACCACGAAGAGCCCACTTAAAGTGAAGGTTCTCATACAGAGGATCACACATGGGAGGCTGCCAACATGTGACCCACTGACTCCATTCTACACAAATATAAACACCCTCTGCTGCCTATGTGGATTGGAGGAGACTTTGGACCATCTTTTTGCAACCTACTCTTTCACTCAGGATGTGTGGGCACAGAATGGATCAAGGATCTAGGGTTGCAGCAATCACCAATGACAATGTGCAAGAACTCCTTGAGACCTGGCATAGAAGATGGATGTTGAAGGGAGTCAGATTCATATGGCGGCTAGTTTTACATGCCACCATATGGGCCTTGTGGGGAGAGAGGAATAACAGAATCTTAAGAAGGGAAGCAAGAAATGCAGATATAGTGGTCTCTTTCATTTGTGAGAGAGTCAGAGAGTGGACCAGCAATCTTTGTAACATAAACACCCATAATTATCCATTTTTGTGTTGTTAGGGGGATAGTGACTGCCACACTATCTTACTGTGGGTACTTTTTTGTATAGGGATCTTGGGCCATTCCTTTATATACATGTAAATCCCTTCCTTTTTAGTACAATTGCGGTACTATCCACTTTTAGAAAAAAACAATTAAGTGAACAATGCCTTTCCAAAATGATGAACATAACAAAATTGACAAGAGTATTGCATAATTTTTTGGACATACATATCTTAAATCCAAGGATAAATTTATATCATTAGTTAAAAAATCTCCATAAGCGACATGATATTACTTAAGAACTTCTTTTCTTCTCTTCTCTTTTCTCCAATACCTTGATCTCGGCAAGAAAGAGGCTTTTGTTCATCTTTCTTGTTTTTTTTTCTAACTTACATTCGTAGATAGTGAGAACTAAGTGGTGATGCTCCCAAGTCCTGCAAATTGGCACTAAAACTTTATCATTTTTTCCCTCTTTAATTTGCCAGTTTTCTTTGGTAAGTTGCCTCGAGAACCTTCCTGAATGAACACCTTCCTGTTCCCACACATGAGTGAACACCTTAAGAACCATGCTTATCTTGCTCGCATAGGCACTCAAGGGATCAAGATCTGGCATCCTGCAAGAGGGAATCTGAGACTGTTCTTAAACTGTGGCACTGCATTGATTTGCTATTACAGAATCACTATTTGACAATTGCCAGATTAATGGCTTCATAATTAACCTGTGGCAAGTCAAACTTTTAGAAGTTGCAGAAGTATGAGAACTAGAATTTGAACCAAAATATTTGCAACAACCAAGCACAAACTTCACCACTGGGCTAATACACCATCCCAAGGTCAATCCAAGGTAACTTCACTACCAAAGGGCTAACTTAGAGTTTTTCTTGTGTCATTGATTGGGCTATTGATGGTTGTTGGAAGTTCCCCAAGACTAAAAGATTACTGCTAATACAAAGTGGCTAGCCTTTTGAATTAAAAGTTGTTTCAGATATTATACTTAAGGATTGGACTAGAATAATTTCCTTGGTATAGTGAGATTAGTACAACAGAATGCTCATAGTCTTCAAGATCAAGAAACCAATTGGAGATGTCCAAGTCTGACAAATACCAAAGAATACTACAGTAGCTACAATTTTTAAGGGAAGATTTTTCCATTTTGTGTTTTCTGGTTGAGCTAGGACCAACTTTGAGTCCCGATTAAGGAATTAAGAAGCACTATGAATCACTATTTACACGTGAAAAATGCGGACACGTTGACAATGAGGGGTTTCGGGTATCATCAATATGTTTATTTGTATTTATTTATTTCACGTTTTGGGTTTATCAGACGATTTAGGGTTCGTCTATTAGACTTTTTCCCACCGATCGGAATTAGTGTTAATTTACATCAGAACAAGTCCGAACACCTTTGATTAATTGTCAAAGAACGTTTTTTGCCTCTATCTGTTGTGACATAAATGATCTTGATGATCGCCTATTATAGGTACATACTCTTGCAAATAAATTCGAACACTTTATTTTCTTGAACACATGTAATTTGCATGACAATCATATGGTCCCGATTCTGTAATCAGGTCTTCAGGATTACATCCGGTTGCAATCAGACTGTCTGAATTTACTTCAGTCTACATTTGGATCTTTGAATTTGATTTCGTCTTAATCGGGTCATTGAATTTACTTTTGTCCCCTAATCAGACTGTTAAACTTGAATTCCATCACGATCAGATTGTTGGATCGCCAAGATGATCATTGTTGGTCTGTCGGAATTGCTTCATGGTCATGATCACTCGTTTGATTGTGATCGGACCCTTAAGTTGCATTGGTGTCCATGAAGGACATTTTCGCACAAGGCGGGGATACATTTGTAATTTTTCCTTCATTAGGGTATTTCTGTAGTTTTCCAAAACATTGGAGTTTTCTTGCAGTTTCAAACTCTTTCTGAGTATTTCCACACTTTTCGGAGATAGTCCCGTCACTTTTTGACTTCCTGAGGATTCTTGTCATCTTTGACTTTTCGGAATATATTTGACATTTCTTGATTTCTCGGAGATAGTCTCCTCATGCCTTGACTTCTTCGGCATATCTGTCACTTCTTGACTTTTCAGAGATAGCCCCGTCACTTCTTGACTTCCTGGGCATATCTACCATTTCTTGACTTTTCGGAGATAACCATGTTACTTCTTGACTTCTTGGGCATATATGTCATTTCTTGACTTTTTGGGAATAGCCTCGTCACGTCTTGACTTTTTAGGCATTCTTGTTATTTCTTGATTTTTTCGGAGATAGTTCCGTCACTTCTTGATTTCTTGGACATATTTGTCATTTCTTGACTTATTGGGAATAACCCTGTCATTTCTTGACTTTCTGGATATTCTTGTCATTTCTTGATTTTTCGGAGATAGCCCTGTCACTTGACTTCTTGGGCATATATGTCATTTCTTGACTTCTTGGGAATTTCCCTGTCACTTCTTGACTTCCTGGACATTTATGTCATTTCTTGATTTTTAGGAGATAGTCCCGTCACTTCTTGACTTCTTGGGCATATCTGCCATTTCTTGACTTTTTGGGAATAGCCCTGTCACTTCTTGACTTCCTGGATATTCCTGTCATTTCTTAATTTTTCAGAGATATCCCCTTCACTTCTTGACTTCTTGGGCATATCTGTAATTTCTTGACTTATCAGGGTTTATTTGCAATTTCACCCATTTTTGCGTTTACGGACATGATAGTTTTTGGCCATGAAAAAGATACATGGATTTGCATGGCTAGCCATAAGTTGAACTCAGGAGAGCGCACGTCGCTTCGGGGAAGGGACGTGATCCCACTCCACCGAGTCGTGCAAACGGCGTAAATCGGAACGAGGGTATTTTGATAATTTTGAGACAAGTCGAGAACTTTGTGCAGTTTCTAGATTGAACAATGATTTTCATGCAACTTTCCCACAAATGAGGGTATTTCTATAATTTTTTGATATTTCTGCATTTTTCCCATCATCGGGGATATTTATGCATTTTTCCTGTCATCGGGGGTATTTTTATAATTTTGTTGTCATTAGAGGTATTTATGCAATTTTCTCACTATTGGGGGCATTTCTGCAATTTTTCTACCATGGTCCATGGGGACATTTCTGCAAATTTTCTGCCATCGGAGGTATTTCTGCAATTTTCTGACCACCGGGGGTATTTCTACAATTTTCTGACCATGGGGGATATTTATACAATTTTCTGACCATCGAGGGGTATTTCTGTAATTTTTTAACCATCGAGGGTATTTTTTGTAATTTTTCCGTCATCGGAGGTATTTATGTAATTTTCCCACCATCAGTGGATATTTCATAATTTCTGAACCTCGCGAGACCTTTTTTGCAATTTTTCACCTATAAGAGATACTTGTATAATTTCTAAATCTTTCAAGGTCTTTTATGCAATTTGCTTGCATCAACGGACCTGCAATTATATGCAAAACATTGAACATTTTTCACTTTTTCACGAGGTTTTCAAACCTTGGTTATTTCTGCAAGATTATTCTCATGTACTTACATAGCATTAGGAGGTAAGAAGTTTCTTTGGCTCACCACTCCCAAAGAGGTGACCACAACTCCCGAGGGAGACTTTAGTGTGGTGACCATACTCCTCTTGCATATGGCAGATTGGGCTACCTACTGCCTAGCCTCTTCCTTCTTCCTACTCATCGTGGACTTCTCCACCGGTCTTCTTCTCTTCATTGGAGTTCCATTCTGCTGTTACTGCTGTTCTTCCTTTCCGCTACTGCTCTTCTCTTCCCCGTTCTTTTTGTAGAGTTCCCTTGTTCAGCCCTATATATAGGCATTAGACAGTGGACCAGAGGCATAGTGTCTCCAGTGGAATCTCAACAGACATGGTGCCTCCAGTGGAGGCTTGAGGAGATCCTTCTCTAGTGGAATCTTAACAGGTAACTTCTCATTTTCTTCTTCTCATTTTTTCTTCCGTTCTTTTTTCCTTTTTTTTTTGCTGCGCATGAAAGAGGGACCGAAGGGGGTCCCCTCCAGTTGGTTGGCATCGGAGGGGCCTCCCTCCGGTTCTACAATGATCAGAGGGGGTGTCCCTCCGGTCTGTCATGATCGGAGGGGGTCTCCTCCAGTCTGCACAACTGGAGGGGGCCTCCCTCCTGTGCACACAACCAGAGGGGGTCCCCCTCTGGTGCTTGTGCAACCGGAGGGCCCCCCTCCGGTGTTGCCTGACCGGAGGGGGTCCCCCTCTGGTGCCCCTACGTGTTTGAGAGAGGGCGGAGGGGGGGGGGGCTCTTGCAACCTCCTCCTCCTTTTTATTTTTTTTACTTTTTAAAAAAAAAATTAGGGTTCAACAAATGCCCCTCACGGGATGTCTGTTAGAGCAAATGCGATGGCAAACGGCCCGTGCACCTTGAAAAGTTTATCGACTTCTACTGATGCTTTCATGGCCTATGACTTTGCTATCTTTCCTTGCTTGTTATGTTTATTTATTATTTGACAATATCTTTGTCTTCTTTTTCTTCCAGGTTGTTCGACATGTCTCGTGCAAGAGAAAGCCGTGCTCGTGGGTTCCGAGGATAGGATAGGCAGACTGTCCCTATTGCTTCAAAAAGGCTGATGCCTCCATTGGGTCCTCCGAGGATCACCTTGGAGAATTTATTTTCTCCCGACTGGGGATTGAGCATAATTGCTTTAGATCCACTTTTTGAGGATGAGTATGGAGGTGGAGCAATTGACTTATCTTTGATTGTCAAGCGTGGAGATTTTTATATATATGAGCGCCTAGGGGGCTACCCAAGGCATTTTCCACTGGATGAATATCTCCCTTTATTCACAATTTTGTCTCGGAGGACATAGACGAGGACGATGCTTGCTTGATAGTTGAACGTTGTTAGCTTGAGAGAGCCATCCTAGTGGGGCGTGACAACATGTTAGGCAGTTGTGACACTTCTTTTCCAGGCTTTCCTTTGGGTTTCACTTGCCAGCCTCAGTTTCCATGTGCCACCCAGTTGCGTTTTTTAGCACTGATGTTGATTACTACACTAAGGCCCCAACATTCACTTCTACTTCGTGGGAGCTATCTGGCAAATACAAGGCAACCTCAAATTCAGCTTCTGGCTAGTTTTTATTTCATGTACACAGTTTGTTTATGAAGGATATGACAAGCTCTGCCTTATTGATAAAATTATGAGTGGCTCTGCACCCAGTTGGTATGCCAAGTGGTCCGTTGTTTTTTCGCACAGATTTCACTTGGGGGCCACTGAGTGGCTCATAGGAGTACTCCACCATTACAGCAGGCTACTTGAGCATGTTGGCATTCGCCATGTTGTGACAGTTGCATTGTATCGCTATCCTTGTTACAGCGGCTTACTGCAGGCCTTGGCTGAGCGGTTCAATCACAGATTTAACACTTTTACCACTATTGATGGAGAGACAACAATTGATTTATAGAGCTTTCGTAGGATTTCAGGTCACCCTATTTCTGGGCGCCCCTATGAGGAGGTGTCCCTAGATGATCTGCATCGGAACTACTGCACCGGATCGGGAGAGTATGGGCTTCCTTTGAGTTTTAGATTTCTAATGAAAGTTTGGTGAGATCTGGCTCGCTTTGGGAAGAAGAAAGCTCCTTTTGCTTCTGGGGCTGTGAGAGTCAGCTTGAATGCATGGGTGTGGTATTTCTACAATGGGCCGTTTTGCTTTCATAAGCGATTTGCTGAGGATGACAAACCCTTAAATCAATATTATCAACTTATTTTACATTCCCAAGAGAACATGCGCTATATTTCTGCACCGGAAAATGAGGGTTGGAATCCCCGAAAGTTGCCGGACCAAACTTATCTTGCTGCATATCTTGTTTACTCCCTGGCTACCTTTGTTGTACCTTATGAAGAGGAGGGTTTAGTGCGTCTTGAGCTTATATATTTGGCTTGCTTTCTCGCCGATTATAGCACCCCTGGTAATTAGTTGGAATTTTCAGAAATTAAATAGAATTATTTAGGCATTTAATAGACTTAAAGACTTAAACGGGCTAATTAATGGATTATTTAGTAAAAGCCCTTAATTTAAAAGCCCAATTAGTAACTAAAAGGTTAAGCCCATCTAAAAGGGACCCCAAGATCTAAACCTAAGCCTTTTGGCCCAAGCCCAACCCTAGAAACGTAATAGGGTATATTTCCCTAATTAAAGTGGATAAATAAGAGAATTATGGGATAATTAGAAAGGGAGTTTGAATAAAATTCAAAATTTGAAGTTAAAGCCAGGTTGCGGTCGCGCGACCCACCGCGTTCTGGCAGAAGGCGATCCAGACCAGACCGCGTTCAAGTTCCGTAAACGGAAATTGATAAACCATGGAAAGATTGGATTTTTATCCGCCCAATCGCCATGGATCGATGCTATCTAATAGGGAAACCTACTCAGGACTCTTAGGGGATCAGATTGACATCCCATAGGACTCCTAATTCGATCTAAAACCCCAGCCCTAGACCATTCCCTATAAATAGGACCCAGTTTTATCCTGCGCGAACCCTAATTTTGGATCGCGTGGTTCGAAGGTATAGTGTCATCTTCTTAAGTTCATCCTTCAGAAGTTTTTATTTCCCTTAGTATCTTCTAACTTGTTCCCAAATTTTGTGTTAAGAGATCAAGAGATCAAGAAGTTAGAATGATTGGAAGTTGCTGTTTCTACGCAGGACGCGCAGGAACGGGAGCGTTCTTCCGGCGAGAAATTCGCAGACTAGGAGCAAACCTAGAGATAAGTTATCGAATGATTGGCTTAAACAACAAGTTAGGATTAAAAGCCCTCTATCTTTGCTCGTTTTCATACTTTCTGCACGGAGAATTCCTTGTTTTATCATGACTACGCATCTAGTTTTTTTACTGCATGCTGTCCCTGCAACCTTCATGGAAAAAGATGATAACTTTTGCTTAAATTATGCTACCCCATGCATCATTTTCATGATAGCATGCTTTTATTGTCAGTTCTAGACTAGTTGCATGTTGATTAGCCTTAAACATTGGTCCTGCGAAGGCCGGTATTGTCTCTGTCTCACGAAGGACAATCGCGGTCGACCTAGGAACCACGACTTGAAGCCGCGGTCGCCCGATCAACCGCGTTCTTTTAGAAGGCGGTCGGGTAACAACCGCGATCTGGTTGCAGTAACCAGATCAAACCATGTTTATTTCCCATTGAAAAAATATTATTATTCATGCCTTATCTCGTTAATTGCACTTTCTAATCATGTCATGGCTATTTACTTAGGGTTAGCATGTTTTTGAAGGCCTATTTTCACTTTATGTTAATTTCATGTCAAAACCTTATAGTTTTGTACTAAAGAATTTCTATTCTTGCTACACGACAATCTATGTTTCATATGATCTCTCATCTCATCTTATTTATGTTTCATTACTTGCATAGCGTGTACTCCACTACGTTTGCTATTAGTTCACTTGCACATGATAGGAAACCTTCTTGGACATTGAATGCCTCTCCGTCGGATATTCCTTCTGCTGGACTAGGAATTCATGTTTCAAGGCCTCCGTAAGACTCTGCGAGCCCTGGATTCCCACTAGGACGCCGAGCTGGTTGTACCCTAAAAATCAAAGAGCCTAGAGAGCACTTCGTGAATTCTGCGTTTTCTGCGGGCTGGCCTGATCGCGGCCTTCCAACCGCGTTCTTGTGATCGCGGTGGACCATCTGACCGCGTTATGGTTTCAGCCATGTACTGCGTCGACTCTTTCTTTTCCTGCGTCGACTCTGTTTCATCGCGGACGTCTACTAGACTGCGTTCATGAAGATCGCGGCCCTCTTGTAGACCGCGTTCTGTCAACTCCTGTCCAACCCGAGGTCTGACCCAACGGTTGATCTTGCTCTGTTCTTAGGTGATCTTCTGATTATCTGGAACCCAAACCTTATTCATTAAGTTATTAATGAACTATGGATTTATGAAAATGTACCGTTATGTTGCCGGATTCCTCCCGTAGTATGACATTCTCATTAATTCATTTTTGACCTCTCATGTTCATTTTGGTACGTTCTTACCTTGGTTATTATTGCCATAAAGCTATTGTTTGAACTTGATATTATTGGCCTACTTTATTATTTCTCGTGGAAGTAGCTTGATGTATAACTTGAAGATGCAAGGGCGGGCGCAGACGGTGTCCAAGGGCTCCAGTCTAGTCCCCTCGGCAGATGGCCGGAAACATACTATTAACCATGGGGTATGATGATTACTGGCGTCGCATTGCGCTGGGAGTACTTTTTTTATAAACAGGTAAAATCTACGATGCAATCTCATGAAATTTACATGCTTGTTAAAGTACATTATAGTTACATGACTTTCTAGTGCATAGCCTTTCCAAGGTTATGAAAATATATTCTCGTTACATGAAAAGTACATTCTTGTTATTGAAAGGCCAAAACTTATATTCTAACTTGATCATGATCCATGCCTCATATCTCTATAATCCATATCTTGTTACTTACTGTTGCTATGGTTTTATCGCATGTTTTGTCGCACTTTCATTATTGCCTTTTCTAGAGCTAAAATGTTAACTATTTAAACAATGCCTTCATGTTGATACGAAAATACTTACTGGGCGAGTGCGCTCATTCCCTACTTTCCTAATCTTTTCAGGAGACTCTAGCGGGTCAGAATCGGACTACTCAAGTGGCGAGTCCGAGAGTGAATGAAGACCGAGCGAGCGTAGAGTGTCATGAGTCTGTTTATGTTTGTTAAAAGTCATGTCGATGTAATTTTCCACTTTATTGAGTCTAGTGAGTTATTGTGTTAAAAGAGAGTCAGTGTCAAGTGTCATTTTGTAAATTTGATTATTTGATCAATAAAAGTGAAGGTTTTTGATTATATCTTGTGCGTTCATTCTTTTGTGTGAATGTGTGTAGCGCTCTGATCGTCTTGCTAGCTAGAGGCTTATTTTGCTGGCTGTTCATGTTCTCGATTATTTCCGCTGCATATCTCGGGACGTGACACCGATGGACATAGATTGACACTTGCTCCTGTTGCTTTATGTAATACTTATCATGGCCTGGGGAATTTGACCTCTCACAGTTCTCCCAGGGACAAGAGTGTATTCATGGCCACCCATTATCTAAGTGCCTAGTCTGGCTTACTGCTGCCATCATTATGTCAAAGTGTAACTGTTGAGAACCCAGTAGCTCGATTAATTTTCTTGCTCCGGAATCGCTCAGACCAAAGCCCTCTGGAGAATCTATCAGGAGCACACATGCTACTGTCTTATGTCCCCACTCAGGGGGAAGAGGGTTTGCATTTCGCTTACAACTCGTATGATTTTCGGCCGTTCACTATTGAGGATCTGAGTGGGATATCTTATGGCCTCGCTCATCATTCGACCTCCAGCCTTTCTTTTTATGAGGACTGGCTCTGCTGCATCAGGCCAACTATTCTTATCTTCAGAAAGGGGAACACCACTTTCTTGGAGTCTTACTATCCATACCGCTTCGTGGGGAATTTTGGTTATGACTAGTCAGTTCCTCTAGATGCTGACTTTGCCTTGGAGGAGAGAGTATGCAGGAACCATGACACCCACTTGGTTGCAGGTAGCTGGTGGGACTTCTTCTTCAGAGGTGTGGTAGCCCAGAGGTGTACCCTCCCAGACAGGAGGCAGATTGGCCAGGTTGACATGTACTATGCCCGATGGTGGTTCAAACATAGCAATGTTTTTAGACAACCTCCCCAGAAGCTGAGAGAGGCTGAGGAAGCCCGTTTAGGGAGGACTGATTTACCACCACTTGCTATTGAAAATTATTTTCTTTATGCTCAATTCCCACGGATTGCCAGGACTGTCAGAGATTTTCGTGCACAATGGGAGGCCAAAAATGGGGCCATCACCATAGACTGGCGGTCTTATTCAGGGGCAATCAAGCCTCTAAGACGCCCCATTGATACTTCCTCAGGGCAAAGTAAAACCCTAGTAGTTCAGAAGGTGTATTCTTGGTGGGAGCATTTCTTATTAGCTTGTGGCTATTCTCCCAATGCTGCAAAGAACACTGAGCTTGCCCCTAAGGGATTCAATAATGACTTATGGCCGCAATGGGAAAGACACTTAATTTGCTGTTGACACTGAAAATATTTCTGACATTTCTTAAACTTTTTGTTTTGTAGATATGAAGCTCTGGCCGAGTATCCCTATGGCGACAGAAAAAGAAAAGAAGGAAAGGAGCGACAGAAGCCAAATAAAAGACAAAGATGAGGAACAAAAGAAGAAAAGAAGAAAAGAAAAGACGCCCGGCTCCAATCGACAGCCGCTGAAGCAAGACTCAAGAGCTCAGAAAAGGCTCGAGACCATCCCCGAACGAACAAGATAAAAGCTCGGACAGCAAGACAAGTCAGTCGATAGGTCAACCCTCGCAAAATGAGAAATGACCAAAAATGGGCCTAAACAAACAAAAATGGGCCAAAGGATGCTAAGAAATGAGTTGAAACCGGCACGGAAGTAAACCGGTACGCCGCTGAACCGGCACGAAGTGAGACCGGCACGAAATGAAACCTTCGCGGGAACGCAATCGGCGCGCAAACACCAACTGTCGCGCCGGTTCCTCTGGGCGCCGATGGAAGCAGTGCTTCACCCCATTATAAAACCTTGCTTCGAGCACAAGAAAGGAGAAGAGAGAGGAATCGAGAAGCCAATCGAAGAGAAAGAAAAAGAGGGAAGAGAAAGGTCTGAGCACCCGCTGAAGAGATCTGAAGAGAGAAAGAGAGCTGCAGAAGCCCGGGGAAGAGGATTCAAGGTGGGGTCGTCTGTCAAATGCCCTAAGGGGCTATATTCTCCCTTTCCCGTCTTTTATTTGAATCTGTTTTCTTTCGTTTGGTCTGCTTCCGAACGCCGTTCTTCTGATAGTATCAAATGCCAGTGTAACCCGGTTGTCAAGGGGACATCATCAGTATTTAGATTCTCGTAGTCTAATTTTCCCCTCTGTACTGGAAATGTATGCGTTCTATGCGATGAAATGAAATATGAGATCATGGAGTTATTTCTCTCTCTCTGCCCCGCTGAAATCTACTGCATTCCGTAACTGTTGTGGATAGATCCCTCAGATCATCTGGGTGTTTTCTGTTACATCATCTCTGTATTCTCAACCTCATAATCACGATGAGAGCCTGAGACAGTCCATCTCATGGCTTCTCATTCGTGAGGTAAAGAGGGATATGTTCGAATCAAAGCTCATGGAATTCGATCGATGGTCTGGCTCCCAGTGAGGATTTAGAGTGACAGTCCTCTTCCCCTGTGAGTGATTTCTTCCCTTTCCGGCCATCTCAAAACCCCTGAATAAAACCCCTCAAAGCTTTAGGCGAAGCACCTCAAAATCCCTGAATAGAACCCCTTGAAATCCTCAGATAAAGCCTCTAAAACCCTCAGCTCAAAACCCCTCCAAACCCCCAGAACCCTCGGCCTCACAAAACCCTCAGAAACCTTCTATCGGCCCCTTAACGGCCTCCCGACACGACCCTCCCGGCACGACCCTCTCCCGGCGCGAGTTCCGCGCCGAGTGCTGCTCGCGCCGATTGGCCATTCGCCCTCCCGGTGCGATCCTCCCGGCGTGACCCTCCCCCGGCGCGAGTTCCGCGCCGAGTGCTGCTCGTGCCGATTGGCCATTCACCCTCCAGCGCGCCGAGACCCTCCTAGATGCCACCCATCGCGCTGAGGCCGAGACCCCTTTGTGTTCTCCATCGCGCCGAAAGCTAACCGCCCCGAGACACTACCGTGCCGACGCCCGCAGGAGCCCCCGAGCCCTTTAACCACTCAGCATGAAATCCTATCACCCCGGAGAGAAGCAACACTCTTTCACTCAAGCCCATGGGAACTAAATCAATGGGGTTAACCCCCCTACATTCTACTGCCCCATTGGCCTATGGAGTTCTGCCACTGCATGTTCTCCCATGGCCTCTTCAGGGGGATATTAACAAATACCACGATGAGTGGACACCGTCCCGTCAGATTACGATCCTTTTGGATCCCGGGTTACGCCCATCTCTATTACGGATTCCGTCTCGGCTCTCCGTGGATGGTTTCCTATATACCCCATCAACTCTCTCGGTACAGGGGAGATGCTGTCGGATTTTTGCCAGACATAAAGACTAACTGTCGAACTGTTAATAAAATAAAATAAAATAAATAATAAACATAAACAAATAAAATAAATAAAATAAAAATAAAATAAAAAATGATGAAAATGAATAAACAAATAAACAGAATGAAATAAACAAACAAACAAATATATAATAATAATAATAAGTAAATAAAGAGTGCCAAACAGAATCGGCAGGGGGGACTCCTCTCGGCGCCATTGCTTCTCGGCACCAAAACCGCGTCGAGGTGAAAGCATGCCGGGATGAGAGCCGCGCCGAGATGCAAACTAAAGCAAAACAAACCCCTCTCGGCGCCAACCCCTCTCGGCACCATCCACTGATCATTATAAAACAAACAAAAACAACGCAACACACCCCCCCCTTAACACTAAGTACACATTGAATTTAATCCATACACTCTCACTTATTTCAACACACAACACTCACTAACTAACATATAACCCCCCTTAAGTTTAACACATGTAACTGTATTATAATAAATGTGCATGCACCTACAGTCCTCCCCATCTAACATATGAATATATATGTATATATATATATAAAATAAAACAAACAAACAATAAGAACAAGTGAGACTCTCATTCAAGAGAAATGGAGAAATAATAATAAAAAGGTGATTGAGATTAAAAAAGTATACAAGAAATAAATAATGGCCAAACAAATGATTAAAAAAAATAATAATAGAATAAAAGTGATAAATAAATGATAAAAAATGTAATAAACAAGAGTGCTAAACAAATAATAATCAAACAAAAGGCAATAACGGAAATAAAATACATACACAATAAAAAATAATAAATAATAATAAATAACATGTAATAATAAACTAGAGATAAACAAAAAGGATACGAAGTAACAATGGTGAAAAACAAACACACACTCATGCTTCCAAATAACAATGACAATAAGGAAATAAATAAATAAACGAAGAATATTGAACATGGCTGCATCCGCTCCAGAACCCTCACCTTCCTTAACCCCGGGTATGGAATATCAATGCCGCTCCGACAAGTCATGTTTAGATCTCGGGACTCACCCCATTTTAGCCAAAGCATGACTTTGTCACGAGCCAATAACTCACTGAATTTGATTTGTTCCAATCGAGTTTCAACCGTGTTCCCTCGGTTCTTGAACATCAAATTTGCCGTACCCCGGCATACATTGCCCCAATAATATGCGCTTGCCCGAATACGGTCACACTCGACTCATCTCATGGGTCTATGTGTGTGCACCGTAATGCTATGCACAACTTCAAAATAAGAAGGCCTTGATGCCCCTCGGAGCAGGATGGCGCTGCCGAAATCTCTCTCGAAGCTATAAATAAATGATCAAACAAATAATAAATGATAATATTGAATACTGTTATCTTGCATGTTCGCATGATCCGATTCTCCGGTATATTAAATGGTGATTTGCGGAAAGTCGGGTTATGCCCGATCGGAAGCTATCATTATGCGTGATGATGATCCTCGGACCTAGGTTCTCCGCCTCGTACCGGGAGTCGATTTAATAAATAAGTACTACCATATTGTGTGCTTGCATGCAATTGCATCTTTAATTATATGGGCCCCATGGTCTTTATTTTGGCGATTAATCAGGGGTTGTCTCTCTTTCGGAGGGGCGTAATTAACGTCATAGCCTTTATGGTACGACGGGTTTTGGGTCCCGACATGATCTCCCATAATTGTCTGATCAGTCAGATGAGCGCATAATAAATTGTCACGACAGTGACTGGCACGCCTAATTAATAAACCAAATAAACAAACAAAATAAACAAATAAATATCAAATAAAATATTCTAATAAAATCCATTCCCACAAGCTGGCACGCCCGGTGGGACTCCAACCTCCCTTCATCTTTTCGCCAAAATAGAAGGACCATGGGGCCCCCTTTGAACTATTTCAAATGCTAATTATTCATTCGTCTTGTTTCTCTTCTTTGTGGATTGAAGTAATGGCGGGTGGACTGTCTGGACTTGCTTTCGGTTCCCGGATCTTGGCCGACCATGCTGCCCACGGCTACCTTGCCGTACCTACTACCTTCGGCAACTTGCCCCCAGTCGTTGGCTTCCCCAACTTCCTGGGAGTTGCATTTGCGGATCTCCTAGACGTGGAGAGTTCTGAACCTGTGAGGCTGAAGGACAACGAAGTTGCGGCCCGCCGAAGTGAGTGCCGAATTTAGAAAGCTCTGCTGAAGAGCCCGGTGGTTGTAAACTGCCATGTCCACCATACTATTTGCCTGACTGTGGCACATAAGAAGAAGCCCACTGGGGGCAACAAGAAGAGCTCTAGAGGAAGAGTTTCTGCTACTCCCCGAAGCCGACTCTCGGCGTCTGGGAAGTCCTTGTTGATCGGAGGTGTCCGGATCCACTTCAATGGCCGCGGTGCTGAAGTTCTACCAGATCGGATCATCTCGACTGTGCCCACTCACAACACCTTCCACGTGCTGGCAAGCCAGAGGATGAATCTTAATGCCACCAAGCCAGGGAGGCCAACCCCGAAACTGCTAAAGTTCAGACAAGTCTGGGTTCCCAAGAAGACCTGAAACACTACACCGGCCTCGCAGAACTTCAACAATTCTGCGGATGTCCCCAAGAGAGGGGGCAAAAGGGCTGTGCGTGCAGAAGATGGCATGGTTGTGATCCCTTCACCCACCATCGGGGTCTCCGCGAGACAAGCTCGCATCTCCAAATTATCAAGGAATTTCGATCAAGTGGCCAAACTGACACGGCTTTCATACATGCCGTCAGCCCGAATCCAAGTGCTACCTTCTGCCATCTCTACAGAATGCAGCTAGACCGGGAATACTTCCATAGCCTCGGGAGTCCTGCCCTGGGCCGACAAAGGTCGCTTCGTGTCATCAGGACCGAAGAGGAAGAAAAAGATAAAATGTCACCCATGGGGGCGAATGAAGAGGAGAAGCAAACTGGGACTAGAAGTCTTGAAAAGCTTCCACAAAATGAAAGGATGAGAAGAATTTCAATATATGAAGGGCCGACTTTCCTTAGTCAGGCCCGAAGGGGAATCAGAAAGCACAAGAGAAGAATGCAAGTTCTCACCTACAATATGACAGGGGTAATGGGCATACCCAACACCCTGTCAAATGAACAAGAAGAGCCGGCCGAGATTGCTGGAAGAAAAGACCCGATGACAAGACGGGACAAAGCTGAGGTTGAGCTACTACAAGCCGCAAAGGGCAAGCAGGTTGCTGATGAAAATATCGCCACTGTCACTGCCAGAATAGTGGCGCCTGAACAAGAAGGAGCATCTCCGCCTCCTTCAATTGAAGGTTATTCGGGTGAAACGCCTGGGGGCATCAGTAATAAAACAGCCACGGACCCCACCGTCCTGATGTTGCTGCAAAGATACAAGCGGGAGATAAAACTGCTGAAGAGAAAATTGAACAAAAAGACTGGGCACGCTATGGCGTCCGAGCAACCGAGGGCACGAGGCGAGCCATCACAGGAAGGTTCCAACCCCGTGGGTGCTCCTTCACCGGCCGTTCTACAAACTGCAGCTTAGAACCGGGCTACTCCCGAGCACTACTCCCAGCGGCTCCAGCCAGCATGGCCAATGCCCCTTCAAATGCAGCAGCAGGCTCTCCTGTCAGAGCCTTTACCACCCAATGTTATGGCTTCGGCCGCATTATTGATGGAGCCCACCCACCTCTACCCTCAACCAGCAGATCCAGTTATGATGGACAAGTTTATGGTGGAGCAGATGATTGAAGCAAGATTAGCAAAGAGGGATGATGATGATTACGCCCCCTTCGACATATATGAAGTGCCATATCCAGCCTACCATGCTGCCAAAAGACTGCCACCCGGCGTCAATAAACTTCCAAAATTTGACAAATACAACGGGCAGGGCTCCCCGAAAGAGTATGTTGCACAATATATAGCCGTCATGGGCGACTTGGCGGCGGACGAGTCATACCTACTGAAGTTATTCGGGTCTTCACTGACAGGACCTGCCTTCGAATGGTATTCCAACTTACCGGTCGGGTCTATCAAGGACTGGCATGATATGTAGCAGAAATTCACTGAAATATTCCACGTCGCCGAGACGGAGGTGACCATGGCCGAGTTATTGGCGACCAAACAAAAAGATGATGAGCCTGTTGCAGAATATATCAAAAGATGGAGGGATCTCTGCATGAGGTGTCGGCGTCCTCCACATCCAGAAGACGCAATACAAATATGCAAACAAAATCTGAAGAAAGAGATTCTGGAAAAGATGATTGGAATAGAAATCCGATCTTTTGACCGATTAAGTGATATTGCCACGGAGGTTGAAGATTTTTTCACAAGATATCCCTCCATTTTTGCTGACTCAAGTCATGAAGCCAGGTAAGTTAATAAACGACCGATGCTAAAAGCGGTCCATACTATCAGCCTCGCGGCGAAAAGGCACAAATGGGTGCACAATCCTCCTCCCAATGAACATGCTACGTGTCGAGAGAGTCATCCTCCACAGAACAAAGCAAAGAAGCTCTATGCCTTTCCCAGGGACAGGACTCGAGCATTATTTGAGTGGGCTATCAAGTACAATAAGATCACTCTTCCAAAGTCAAAAAGGCCTAATGACGTCAGAAGAAGAGATGATCCTCATTCCTGCCCCTACCATCAAATCTTGGGGCATCCTATTGAAGATTGCCAAATATTTAAAGACATCGCCCAAGGCTTAATAAAAAGAGGGGAGCTACAAATGGGGGAGGACATAGTCGACCCTCCGCGCCCTCATGAAGTGCCTACACAGGAGACATCAATTAACATGATATCTGTGTGCCAACGGTCACCCAAAGAAGCGCCAGAGGCTTGCAGCCAGCACACCAATGAAGACTGTGCCCTAGTGCCTGAAGAAAAGCAAAGAAATTGGCAAACATCGTCAATAAAGAAAAGAACAAGATCGGTATCCCTTCCGGCTCCGAGAGTCCAGGTTAGTGGAGCCATGGACCGGCCTACTCTGCCTCTTGCAGTCTCTCCCCGCCTTCAAACGGCCTCTCCAATGGCTATCAAAAGGTCAATCAACAGTGAAAAGAAGAAACAAACCCCGTCGCGGGAACATGAAGAAGCCAGCTCAGCCATGGAGCGGCCACAAGCTATTATAAGTGGGCTTGATAAGCATGAGCAGCTCAAGAGTCGACCTATGCAGCTCAAGAAGCATGCCCCTCAAAGACGCAATGAATCTCACGGGCTAACAAAAAGAATTAAAGAAAAGGCAAGGGTGTTCAATGCACCAAGCAACCCACTGTGGGGGCAGATGCCAGCCATAAAGGGGAAGGAAAAGAAGAATACAAAGGCCAAAATAAAATATGTTGCTCTCTCCTGCAACATGTTGTCATCATCATCCAGTGTGACTCGAGTTACTGATGAAGAAGATGAAGAGATTTGCTTTGTGCCGAAAGAAACAAATCAGGCTGAAGTTTCTGCCTCCCACCATGTTGCCGGATCTGGGAGAATATCAAGACGCCCGCCAGCCAACAAGGGGAGACAACACCACGTTCCTCCTCGGCTCGGAGGCATAAAACCTAGGGAGTTCATCTCAAAGAAACTGGACACGTCCAGCAACAATGACGGGATGCCACTCACCCTAGGCAAACCGGAGGCGCAAGATAGCACTCTCGGCCCCTCTTGGCAAGGCCCCGATGTGATGGCACTGCTATACCAGAAGCAACAAGAAATTGAAATGCTGCAAAGGCAGCTGAATGAAATGAATCTAAGTCCACCTATGCCGCAACTGGCAGTACATCTACATGAGGCGACACGAGGTAGTGCTAGCTCACCTGAAGCTTCAACATGGCCAGTCATACCCCGAATAGCACATGATCTTACAGGGGGTATCCTCCCTCAACCACTCAAACATACAGTGTCCCGGGCACGTCAGGGGGCAACTAAAGCATCTCTGAAGATAGTGCCAATGAGACCGCGCACGCAGTCAGACGAGCTGGAGGCGAAACAAACAATGAATACGAAGACGGCCAAAGAAGAAGTCACCGAGGCCGAATTACAAGCAGCCAAACAAAACGATAATGAGTTTGTCATGGACTACATAAGAAGGTGGAGGAATCTCCGTGAAAGATGCAGACATCCGCCGAGCTACGGGGACTCTGTTCAAATCTGCAAAGAAAATTTGAGAATAGAAATTCTACGATGGGTCATTGACATTGAAGTCACGACCTTCGAACAACTGGGTGACATTGCAGCCAATGCCGAAGCAGTTCGGGCAAGGCTTTGCTCGGCCTCTACGGCCTCGAGCCAAAAGAATAAACCAATCAACAAACCTCCGGCACAAGAAGAAGTTTGCGCCTCGAATTTTGAAGCCTTCGAGCAACAGAAGAAGAAAATGAAAGAGGCGTCTTCCGTCGATCCGGTAAAACAAGGGCCCTCATTAAGGGGCAAAACGATGAAACTGTATTCCTTTCCAAAGGACAAGACTAGGGCACTTTTTGAGTGGGCCCGTGAATACGGCAAAGTAGTGCTTCCGGAGCAGAAGAAGCCAGGCGATGCCGAAAGAAAAGACGATCCACGATTCTGTCCTTATCACCAAATGTTGGGGCATCCCATTGAGGATTGCTATGTGTTCAAGGACATTATTGAAGGCCTGATCAAGAAAGGCGAACTACAGATGGGCGAGTATAAGGTGGACCCACCGTGCCCTCATCAAATATCTGTCCTTAAAAGAGCAGCCCCGCGCGGCGTTACCGCCTCAACTGCTCCTCGCAAATCTGGCTGAAGTCGATGTCTAGCAGGCCCGCATAGCTTGAATGCGGATGCTTGACAGCAAAAAGAAGAATGGCAAATGAAGTAAAAAAAAAGAAAGGGAAGGTCCTATTCTGGGGGCAGGCGCCAAAAAAAAAAAGAGAAAAAATGAGCAAAAAAATGAGGGCAAATGAAATTTGCATATATAGACATAAGGCTCCGCCTATTGAATCTGAGGTGTCGTCTCTCAGAAGGTCGGGTCTTCCAAAAAAAAAAGGAAAAAAATATCTTTTGAAGGAGGCCTTGATGGCTGAATCTGTCAAGGGAGATATCACTCCCCCCATGTCTTGGTCCGTGCCAAATAAGAAACTACCATTGTGGGGTTGGCGTGGTGGAGCGAACCACTTATCCCCTCTCTGAGGGGGTGAGCGCTCTCCTATGCACCCACCTTGGTCTATTTAAAAATAAAGGGTAGTAGCTTTGCACTACACTGCACTATCAGCGTCATCCGAGCTGTCCGTTCAAAAAAAAAAGGAAGCATGAATGCAAAAAAAAGGGGGGAAAGGAACTTATAAGGTCAGCAAGGCCTCCCCATCCTCCCCATGGGCAGAAGACTCCTTAGTAGCATTGCATGGTGAATGCCCAAGGAATAATGAAATGACTACATCATCTGTGAAGGTAGGAGGACCCTGCAACTACAGCTTCTAAGAATAAACGTCAAGAGGAGGACACTTGGCGTAAGCGCCGGAGGCCCGAACCGAAGCTAGTTGGAGCATCTCCTAAAGAAATCAATGACAAAAGAAGATAGCTATTGATCCGATGTATAGCTGTCACTGAATACTCCCAAGGGGATCATGTTAATCAACAGTCCCACCGACGCTAAAGAACCTTCATTGGCCACTAGGCCTCCCGTTTCAAATACGGTTCCAAACCCTGTTGGGGAATGAAAAGAACAAGTCCTGCCGAGTTGTCTGCACTCTCGGCTCCTTTCTCCTCATCAAGCCAACAAATAATCGCCTTTCGACTTCTAGTGGCCTATCTCAGCACCCCTGGTCCTACCAGAATTTATGGTGCCTTGCCGCCCTCCTATCCTACGGGGATACTCCCCACTCGTCCCACCGGGACTAATCCTCCACCCTTGATCTAGGACCTATGCTCCCAGCCAATGCACTCTCATGGCCTTTCGGCATTCGGCCACGACAATACCATATTTGTCCCATGGGACTCTCCTATCACTGCCGGTTTGGATTCCTTGCCCAATGTCGGCCCAATAAAATCTCCTTTTCTTTGGCATAAGGCACTCTTCCCTTGTCGAGCTCAAAATTTGCCCATCAGTCCCGCCGGGCTGTGTTCGTAAAGCTTTCCCTTGGCCAGGGGCGCTTTGCCTTAGCCGAACTCGAAAATAATCTTTGTTCCACTGGACATGATTCATAAAACCTTTTTCCTTGGCCTAAGGCACTCCGCCCTCGCCAAGCCCCAAAACTACCCTTTGTCCCACTGGGCAGGATTCATAAAACCCTTTTCCCTGGTCAGAGGCACTCCGCCCTCGCCAGGCCCGCCAGGCTCTTGGACATCAATCCCCAGCCCCACCATCAGAATAAATAGTCAACTTCATCAATAGTCCCACCGGACAAAAATATCCCGCACCGTAGATGAGTCTGCGTCAGGGAGCCCCCCCCCCCCCCCCCCCCCAAAAAAAAAAAAGAGGAAAAAAAGAAGAGAAAAAAAATAACAAAAAAAGAAAGAAAGAAAGAAACAAAAAAAATGAAGAAAAGAAAATGACAATCTAAAATAAGCATAATGAATCAATAAACACAATAACTCAACGAACTCAACAAAATCAATAAATCCTATAAATCCAATAAACTCAATAAACTTAATAAACTCCAAAAAAAACCAACTACTCCAATAGATCAAACAAACCAATAAATTCAATAAATCAATAAACTCAACAAACTCGATAAAACCAATAAACTCAACGGAATTGACATAATCCAACAGACCCAATAAACCCAACAAGTCAATCGACTCATCGAACCAACAAACTCAATTAATAGATCCGATGAATTTAACAAACTTAACAAAACCAATAAACCAATAAACTCAATAGACCGAACAAAATCAATAAACTCAACCAATCCAAACTAATAAACCAATAAAAGACATCTTCGCTTTGTCTCGGACCTTCTGTCTGGTCAAGGTTTGGTGATCCCGTCATCTCCACGGGTCAACGCCCATATTCTATCCTGGCTCAGACCTCATGTCTCTGCCAGGTTGGTTGACCCCGACGTGACGTCGGGTCGACATCTGCATTTATACGTTCTGCCCTTGTTTCAGACCTTTCGTCTGAGCAAGGTTAGTTGACTCCGACACTTCATCGGGGTTGACATTGATGTTTAGCCCTGGGTCTGGGCCTCTCATACGTCTGCATTCTGGTCAATACTCGCCCCAAATCTTCTATCGGGATAGGGCCCGTTGACTTCGACGTTCCGTCGGGTCAACACCTATCCTATGTTCTGCCCTTGGCTCAGGCCTCATGCCTCTGCCAAGTTCATTGGCTTCGACATGACATCGAGTCAACACGTATCCCATATTCTGCCCTTGGCTTAGACCTCACGTCTCTACCAAGTTCGTTGGCTCCGACAGGACGTCGAGTCAACACATATCCTATATTCTTCCCTTGGCTTAGGCCTTACGCCTCTGCCAAGTTCGTTGGCCTCGACAGGACGTTGAGTCAACATTTATACCCTATATCCTACCCTTGGCTTAGGCCTCACGCCTTCGCCAAGTTCGTTGGCTTCGACATGACGTCGAGTCAACACTTATCCCACATTATACCCTTGGCTTAGGCCTCACGCTTCTGCTGAGTACATTGACTCCGACATGACGTCGGGTCAACATCCATATCTTACATTCTTTGCTTGGCCTAGGCGTCACGTCTTTTCCAAGTTGGTTGACTTTGGCAAGTCTGTCAAGTCAACGACCATATTCTGCCCTGGCCCAGACCCTTTGTCTCTTCCAGGTTGGTCATTTTCAACATAACGTCGAGATGACAACATTGTTTTATGTCTGCCCTTGTCTTGGACATGCCGTCTAAGCAAGGTTTGTTAGCTCTAACATCATGTTGGGTCAACATTCATATCCTATACTCTACCCCCGGCTTAGGCCTCACGCCTCTGCCAAGTTCGTTGACTTCGACATGACGTCGAGTCAACACCTATCCTACATTATACCCTTGGCTTAGGCCCCACGTCTTCGCCGAGTTCGTTGGCTTCGACATGACATCGGGTCAACACCTATCTTACATTATACCCTTGGCTTAGGCCTCACACCTCTGCCAAGTTCGTTGGCTTCGACATGACGTCGAGTCAACACCTATCCTACAATATGCCCTTGGCCTAGGCCTCACGTCTTTGCCAAGTTCGTTGACTTCGACATGATGTCGGGTCAACACCTATCCCACATTATGTCCTTTGCTTAGGCCTCACGCCTCTGCCAAGTTCGTTGACTTTGACAGGACGTCAAGTCAACACCTATGTTATATTCTACCTTTGGTTCAGGCCTCGCGCCTTTGCCAAGTTGGTTGACTTTGGCAAGTTTGTCAAGTCAACGACCATATTCTGCCCTGGCCCAGACCCTTCGTCTCTTCCAGGTTGGTCGTGTTCGACATGACGTCGAGACGACAACAATGCTTTATTTCTACCCTTTCCTAGACATACCGTCTAGGCAAGGTTTGTTGACTCCGACATCCCGTCAGGTCAACATCAATATTTCATCTTTGGTACGGACCTCCCGTCCGGTCAGTCAATAAAAAGACCCTTCCACCTCTGGCTCGGACCTTTCGTCCAGCCAGACAACAAAAAGACCCTTCTACCTCTGGCTCGGACCTTTCGTCCAGTCAATCAACAAAAAGACCCTTTTACCTCTGGCTCAGACCTTTTTTCCAGCCAGACAACAAAAAGACCCCTTCACCTTTGGCTTGGGCCGCCCGCCTAGCCAGGAAACAAAAGATCCTTTCTACTTGTGACTCTACCTTTCCATCCAGTTGAAGAACAAAAAGACTCCTTCTATCTACGGCGTCATGACTTCATTTCTAAGCCGTTAAATATCCTTGTCCGGCGTCATGAATTTCCGCCCAAGCCGGTAAATATTCTGCCTTGACTTCATGGCCTTCCGCCTAAGCCAAGTTGTACGGCGTCATGGCTTTCCGCCTAAGCCAGTAAACAATCTGCCTTGGCGTCATGGCCTTCCGCCTAAGCCAAATTGTACGGCGTCATGACTTTATGTCTAAGCCGTTAAATATTCTGCCTTGGTGTCATGGCGTCCCGCCTAAGTCAAGTTGTATGGCGTCATGACTTCATGTCTAAGCCGTTAAATATCCTTGTCCGGCGTCATGGTTTTCCGCCTAAGCCGGTAAATATTCTGCCTTGGCGTCATGGCCTTCCGCCTAAGCCAAGTTGTACGGCGTCATGACTTCATGTCTAAGCCTTTAAATATCCTTGTCCGGCATCATGGCTTTTCGCCTAGGCCGGTAAATATTCTTCCCTGGCGTCATGGCCTTCCGCCTAAGCCAAGTTGTACGGCGTCATGACTTCATGTCTAAGCCGTTGAATATCCTTGTCCGGCGTCACGGCTTTCCGCCTAAGCCAGTAAATATTCTGCCTTGGCGTCATGGCCTTCTGCCTAAGCCAAGTTGTCTGGCGTCATGACTTTTCGCCTAAGTCGGTAAATATTATGCCTTGACGTCATGGCCTTCCGCCTAAGTCAAGTTGTACGGCGTCATGACTTCATGTCTAAGCCGTTAAATATCCTTGTCCGGCGTCATGGCTTTTTGCCTAAGCCGGTAAATATTCTGCCTTGGCGTCATGGCCTTCCGCCTAAGCCAAGTTGTCCGGCGTCATGGCTTTTCGCCTAAGCCGGTAAATATTCTGCCTTGGCGTCATGGCCTTCCGCCTAAACCAAGTTGTACGGCGTCGTGACTCTATGTCTAGGCCGTTAAATGTTCTGCCTTGGCGTCATGGCCTTACGCCTAAGCCAAGTTGTACGGCGTCATGACTCTATGTCTAAGCCGTTACATATTCTCCCTTGGCGTCATGACCTTACGTCTAAGCCAAGTCATTCGGCGTCATGACCTTTGGTCTAAGCCGACAAACATCTTACCCTTGGCTCGGAACTGTTGTCCGAACTAACGAATGAAAAGACCTCCTTTGGTTTCATACCAACCCGTGATCCCTCTAGGGATTCACCACCACATATGACACCTTCTCTTCACTGCCATGACATCGGGATCCCGACGTCATAATCACCAACCTGCGGGTATGCCCATTAAGCCCTTTAGAAAAGAGAAAACAAAAAGAAGAAACAAAGAAAAAGAGAAAACAAAAAGAAGAAACAAAAAAAAAAGAAAAAAAAAGAGAGCAAAGAAAGGAAAAGAAGAAAAAAAAAGAAAAGAGAAGAAAAAAAGAAATGATAATCATGACGTGATTTGTGTGTTTGTTTGCCTCACGTGCATGTTTGTCTGTAATATCCTAATTAATACACCTTCCTTCAAATTTCTAGGACCACGTACTTCCTTGCTAAAATAAAGCTGTCCGATTCTAGGCATGAGTGCATTACAGCACACACTAAGGAATGAAAAGCCAATTCTCGGTGAGTGCATGCGGCCAGGGGAAGAGTCGTACCTATGTTGCTAGCACAACTCGCATGATACACCTTTGACGAAACTCTCGCACCTCGCACGTAATATGAGCAATGGTCCTTAGCCATAGGGACGTCATAAATTCTTCTTAACACTTCATGGATGCTCAAATCTCTACACTCGCGTAAAGGGTGACCGTGAGGAAAAAGCTGTCTACCCCCTTAAAAAAAAAGAAAAAAAATATATGTGTGAATAACATGATGAATCCTATTAGCCGGGAATCCCCATTGAGACACATGAGGAAACTCGCGTCGAACGGTGAAATCCATTATAGCACTATGAATAAAAGGATGAACCCTAGTAGCCGGGAATCCCCATTGAGACACATGAGAAAATTCGCGCCGAACGGTGAAATCCATAATAACACTATGAATAAAAGGATAAATCCTAGTCGCCGGGAATCTCCATTGAGACACATGAGGAGACTCGCGCCGAACGGTGAAGTCCATAATAACACTACGAATAAAGGGATGAATCTTAGTAGTCGGGAATCCCCATTGAAACACATGAGGAGACTCGCGCCGAACGGTGAAATCTCGAATTAAGAATAAAGAAGGGGGGTTGTGCGAAGCTGCCAAAAGCCGAGAGCCCCGAATGTATGTGTAGGCGATGAAGTAATCCTCTAGTGTTGCTCAGAACGTATGCACATCCCTATATCTAGGGTTCACTACTCATATAATTGCACTTTCACACTATGGAGGAATAGTCCTGGGCGTGGATTGTGGTTTAAGCTATGCATATGTTCTATGCGACGTCCTCTTTATGTATGCACATCTCTCTTAGCTATGCTTCGTGAGCCGCACTCTGTCTGTGAATCATGGGCGCTGTTCTTATCATATCCCTAATATAGAGGAGCTATTCTATATACATCTAGTTTATGCGTGCGATCAATGGGTGTCTGCATGCTTGCATGAATAAAGAATAAATAAATAAATAAAAAAAAAATAATAAAAAAACACGTTCTCAGATAGGGCTGCACCCGCAGGTCCCGCTCACTCGTCCCTCATTCGCGTGGAACCTACGGGTGGGGGGCACTTGTTGACACTGAAAATATTTCTGACATTTCTTAAACTTTTGCTTTTGTAGATATGAAGCTCTGGCCGAGTATCCCTATGGCGACAGAAAAAGAAAAGAAGGAAAGGAGCGGCAGAAGTCAAATAAAAGACAAAGATGAGGAAGAAAAGAAGAAAAGAAAAGACGCCCGGCTCTAATGGACAGCCGCTGAAGCAAGACTCAAGAGCTCAGAAAAGGCTCGAGACCATCCCCGAACGGACAAGATAAAAGCTCGGACAGCAAGACAAGTCAGTTGATGGGTCAACCCTCACAAAATGAGAAATGAACAAAAATGGGCCTAAACAAACAAAAATGGGCCAAAGGATGCTAAGAAATGAGCTGAAACCGGCACGGAAGTAAATCGGCACGCCACTGAACCGGCACGGAGGTCAACCGGCACGAAGTGAGACCGGCACGAAATGAAACCGGCGCGGGAATGCAATCGGCGCGCAAACACCAACTGTCGTGCCGGTTCCTCTGGGCGCCGATGGAAGCAGTGCTTCACCCCATTATAAAACTTTGCTTCGAGCACAAGAAAGGAGAAGAGAGAGGAATCGAGAAGCCAATCGAAGAGAAAGAAAAAGAGGGAAGAGAAAGGTCTGAGCGCCCGCTGAAGAGATCTAAAGAGAGAAAGAGAGCTGCAGAAGCCCGGGGAAGAGGATTCAAGGTGGGGTCGTCTGTCAAATGCCCTAAGGGGCTATATTCTCCCTTTCCCGTCTTTTATTTGAATCTGTTTTCTTTCGTTTGGTCTGCTTCCGAACGCCGTTCTTCTGATAGTATCAAATGCCAGTGTAACCCGGTTGTTAAGGGGACATCATCAGTATTTAGATTCTCGTAGTCTAATTTTCCCCTCTGTACTGGAAATGTATGCGTTCTATGCGATGAAATGAAATATGAGATTATGGAGTTATTTCTCTCTCTCTGCTCCGCTGAAATCTACTACATTCCGTAACTGTTGTGGATAGATCCCTCAGATCATCTGGGTGTTTTCTGTTACATCATCTCTGTATTCTCAACCTCATAATCACGATGAGAGCCTGAGACAGTCCATCTCATGGCTTCTCATTCGTGAGGTAAAGAGGGATATGTTCGAATCAAAGCTCATGGAATTCGATCGATGGTCTGGCTCCCAGTGAGGATTTAGAGCGACAGTCCTCTTCCCCTCTGAGTGATTTCTTCCCTTTCCGGCCATCTCAAAACCCCTCAATAAAACCCCTCGAAGCCTTAGGCGAAGCACCTCAAAATCCCTGAACAGAACCCCTTGAAATCCTCAGATAAAGCCTCTAAAACCCTCGGCTCAAAACCCCTCCAAACCCCAGAACCCTCGGCCTCACAAAACCCTCAGAAACCTTCTATAGGCCCCTTAACGGCCTCCCGGCACGACCCTCCCGGCGCGACCCTCTCCCGGCGCGAGTTTCGCGCCGAGTGCTGCTCGCGCCGATTGGCCATTCGCCCTCTCGGCGCGACCCTCCCCCGGCGCGAGTTCCGCGCCGAGTGCTGCTCGTGCTGATTGGCCATTCACCCTCCAGCGCGCCGAGACCCTCCTAGATGCCACCCATCGCGCTGAGGCCGAGACCCCTTTGTGTTCTCCATCGCGCCGAAAGCTAACCGCGCCGAGACACTACCGTGCCGACGCCCGCAAGAACCCCCGAGCCCTTTAACCACTCAGCATGAAATCCTATCACCCCGGAGAGAAGCAACACTCTTTCACTCAAGCCCATGAGAACTAAATCAATGGGGTTAACCCCCCTACATTCTACTGCCCCATTGGCCTATGGAGTTCTGCCACTGCATGTTCTCCCATGGCCTCTTCAGGGGGATATTAACAAATACCACGATGAGTGGACACCGTCCCGTCAGATTACGATCCTTTTGGATCCCGGGTTACGCCCATCTCTATTACGGATTCCGTCTCGGCTCTCCGTGGACGGTTTCCTATATACCCCATCAACTCTCTCGGTACAGGGGAGATGCTGTCGGATTTTTGCCAGACATAAAGACTAACTGTCGAACTGTTAATAAAATAAAATAAAATAAAATAAAATAAAATAAATAATAAACATAAACAAATAAAATAAATAAAAATAAAAATAAAATAAAAAATGATGAAAACGAATAAACAAATAAACAGAATGAAATAAACAAACAAACAAATATATAATAATAATAATAAGTAAATAAAGAGTGCCAAACAGAATCGGCAGGGGGGCTCCTCTCGGCGCCATTGCTTCTCGGCACCAAAACCGCGTCGAGGTGAAAGCATGCCGAGATGAGAGCCGCGCCGAGATGCAAACTAAAGCAAAGCAAACCCCTCTCGGCGCCAACCCCTCTCGGCACCATCCACTGATCATTATAAAACAAACAAAAACAACGCAACACCCCCCCCCCCCCTTAACACTAAGTACACATTGAATTTAATCCATACACTCTCACTTATTTCAACACACAACACTCACTAACTAACATATAACCCCCCTTAAGTTTAACACATGTAACTGTATTATAATAAATGTGCATGCACCTACAGTCCTCCCCATCTAACATATGAATATATATGTATATATATATATAAAATAAAACAAACAAACAATAAGAACAAGTGGGACTCTCATTCAAGAGAAATGGAGAAATAATAATAAAAAGGTGATTGAGATTAAAAAAATATACAAAAAATAAATACTGGCCAAACAAATGATTAAAAAAAATAATAATAGAATAAAAGTGATAAATAAATGATAAAAAAATGTAATAAACAAGAGTGCTAAACAAATAATAATCAAACAAAAGGCAATAATGGAAATAAAATACATACACACAATAAAAAATAATAAATAACATGTAATAATAAAATAGAGATAAACAAAAAGGATACGAAGTAACAATGGTGAAAAACAAACACACACTCATGCTTCCAAATAACAATGACAATAAGGAAATAAATAAATAAACGAAGTATATTGAACATGGCTGCATCCGCTCCAGAACCCTCACCTTCCTTAGACCCCGGGTATGGAATATCAATGCTGCTCCGACAAGTCATGCTTCGATCTCGGGACGCACCCCATTTTAGCCAAAGCATGACCTTGTCACGAGCCAATAACTCACTGAATTTGATTTGTTCCGATCGAGTTTCAACCGTGTTCCCTCGGTTCTTGAACATCAAATTTGCCGTACCCCGGCATACATTGCCCCAATAATATGCGCTTGCCCGAATACGGTCACACTCGACTCACCTCATGGGTCTATGTGTGTGCACCGTAATGCTATGCACAGCTTCAAAATAAGAAGGCCTTGATGCCCCTCGGAGCAGGATGGCGCTGCCGAAATCTCTCTCGAAGTTATAAATAAATGATCAAACAAATAATAAATGATAATATTGAATATTGTTATCTTGCATGTTCGCATGATCCGATTCTCCGGTATATTAAATGGTGATTTGCGGAAAGTCGGGTTATGCCCCACCGGAAGCTATCATTATGCGTGATGATGATCCTCGGACCTAGGTTCTCTGTCTCGTACCGGGAGTCGATTTAATAAATAAGTACTACCATATTGTGTGCTTGCATGCAATTGCATCTTTAATTATATGGGCCCCATGATCTTTATTTTGACGATTAATCAAGGGTTGTCCCTCTTTCGGAGGAGCGTAATTAACGTCGTAGGCTTTATGGTACGACGGGTTTTGGGTCCCGACACGATCACCCATAATTGTCTGATCAGTCAGATGAGCGCATAATAAATTGTCACGACAGTGACTGGCACGCCTAATTAATAAACCAAATAAACAAGCAAAATAAACAAATAAATATCAAATAAAATATTCTAATAAAATCCATTCCCACATTAGCTCCATTGTTCGAGTTGGTGTGATGTTATTTGGCGGAGCAAGATTCATTCTTGGGTTTAAATATGAATATAGCACTTGATATTAATATTTGGCGGAGCAAGATTCATGTAGCCGGCTGTTGGACCCCATAAAGTTTATGATTAATTTCTGGTAGTTGTAGAAAATTTCAGAAATTAAACATTCAAAATGGTGTGCAACTATTATTAGCATGACAGTGTACATGAACATTTCATCAAATACAACAAGGAGCGGTACGAAGCCATGTACACTCGCTCTACGGAATATCAAGCGTCTGAAGCCTATAAAGTCCTTTAAAGGCATTTGGACAAGCGCCGGATATGCGGCGCAAGCCCATCAAGT
Organism: Amorphophallus konjac; assembly: GCA_022559845.1. Taxonomy (NCBI): domain Eukaryota; kingdom Viridiplantae; phylum Streptophyta; class Magnoliopsida; order Alismatales; family Araceae; genus Amorphophallus; species Amorphophallus konjac. The sequence continues at coordinate 427,505,849 of CM040118.1, forward strand.
TCTTAACAAAAATCCCACGATAAGTCGAGCCGTTGACTCTATTTTTGACGAGTGGACATTTCAACAAATACCTCATGGGCGGGATGAGATTACACGCTCATGGGATTAAATCCATATAAGAACAAACATTTTAGGGGCCCTTTGGGTGTTCCCATGATATTCAATTAAATTCCAGTCAACCTGAAGTCAAATGGGCAGCAAGTCGGCGCTTGGGAAGTTGCCAAACAAACAAACAAAAATCTCCACGTGCGTCTCGATGCGAAAGAAGCCAGAAAAGGACAAAAGAATGTTCAAGCCTGGGTCCTTTTTATAGGGTTGACAAGGGTCCACCAAAAAGGGGGGGGGGGAGACCCCCCTCCCTCTTCTCTCCCTACGCACCGGGGGAGGTCCCTCGGCCACCTGCACATCGGGGGAGCTCTCCCCTGGTCCTCCCTGCAACCTGGGGAGCCCCCCGGGCCACTTGCGTGCCGGGGGAACTCCCCCCGGCACCCCCTGCACCGGGTGAGCTACACCCCGGTCCTCCTCGCGGCCGGGGGAGCCCCCCCCGGTGCCGCCTGCACCGGGGGAGCTCCCCTCGGTCCTCCTCGCGGCCGGGGGAGGCCCTCGGCACCGCCTGCAAACGGGGGACCTCCCCCCGGCTCCGTCCGCACCGGGGCCCCCCCCGGCGCCGCCTGCACCGGGGGAGTTCCCCTCAGTCCTCCTCACTGCCGGGGGAGGCCCCCGGCATCGCCTGCAGCCGGGGGACCTCCCCCCGGCTCCGTCCGCACCGGGGGAGCCCCCCTCAGGCCGCCTACAATCGGGGGACCTCCCACGGCTCCGCACGCATCGGGGGAGTCCCCCCGGGCCTCCTGCGCACCGGGGGGGAACCTCGGGCCTCCTCCGCCTGCGTGCTACCGGGTGGAGACTTCCCCCTATTCTCCTCTTGCTAATGCACAACTGGGGAGGGAGAATGGGGAGAAGAAAAGACGGGGGAGAGGAAAGGTCAAGGGAGTTACCTTCTCTAAGCTCCGGGGGATCTCCCCAAGGGCCTCCTCCACCTCCTATAAAATCCAAGACCTGGTTCCTGCAAAAGGAGAGCTTTTGAGAAGAGAAGAAATCTGAGAGAAAAGGTTGCTACAAACCTCAAAGAGGTGAGAGGAGAAGGGCACCCTCCCCCCTATGGAAGTTGTTTTGAAATCTTTGCAAAAAGGCCCTCAAGTCAGGGTTATATGTAAAAATATCCCCATGTAGGGGAGTTTATGTTATTCAAAACAAAAAAGGGGGGAATTCTACGAATCCATAAAGTTCTGAAAATTGCTCTTTGATATATATATTTATATATATATATATATATATATATATATAATCAAGAGGGAACCACAGAGATTGCAGAAATACCTTTTACTGTCCAGAGATTGCAGAAATACCTTCCGCTATTCCTAAAATTACAGAAATACATTCCGTTTTGCAGAAAATTGCAAAAATAACACCAATTGTGTAGAAATTGCAGAAATACCTTTTGTTGTCTAGAAACTTACAGAATCGTCCCTAGTGGCAGAAAATTACAGAAATGGCCCTATTGGCAGAAAATTACTGAAATTCCCCCAATGACAGCAAATTACAAAGATGTCCCCGGAAGACATGAAAGTCCGAATATACCCTCCAGAGGAGAATTACAAATACAACCCCCGATTGAGGGAAAATCGTAAATATACCCCGTCTTAGGGCAAACAAGTCCTCCCGAGGGGCGACATTGTAATCGAAATCTTTGGCAATCAATCAAAGGTGTTCGGACTCGTCCGATATAAATTAACACTGACTCCGGTCGGTGGGGAAAGGTCCTGTACACGAACTCTAAATCGTCTGATAAACCCAAGAGCGCGGAATTAACAAATGTGCCTAAATATATGCATGTATATCCAACGAAATGGATGCCCCAAGATTCCGCGTGTAAACAAACTGGCACGCCCGATGGGACTTTTCCCGCCTTTTATCTATTTGCCAAGGATTTCTGTACTTCAATGACGGGTCTGATCTCTCTTCTCTACCCCTTTCAGGAGGAAGCGATGGGAGGACTCAAACACCGAAGGCAGGTTCTCATCACCAAAGCTTTCAACCCATACTATGGCGGCCGTCACGTATAGACCTCTTGTCATTGCCACCCACGCCAGTTATGGCTATCTGGTGTCCCCGATAGTATTCGGGGATTTTCCAGATGTGGTGGGGTCCCCCTTCTTCCTAGGGGTGGTCCCTGCTCCTCAAGAAGCATCCTCGACGCCAACTGTCCTTGCGACCGCCGGGGGCATCAGGTCCCGCTCCCTACCAGGCCGAGTTTTCTCGGTCCATGCTGTTTCATCTTACGTCATCCCCGCGAAATGGGGGCAACGACGAAGTCGCCAAAGCAGAAAGCCCGCGGCAACAATCTCTAGGTCCGGGAAGACTGTTCTGGTCGGGAGCCTTCGCGTCCGGCTAGACGGTGGTGAGCCGGTCCTACCTCGGGACAACCACGTCCCAACCATACCGACATCCAACCGCTTTGCCCTTGTTCGCCAAGTGCGGGAGGACCGACTAGACTTCAAAAGGAAGTCTAAATCCGAGTATGGGAGCAACAAAGTTCAACAACACTCCCGAAAGATCACGAAGATATGGGTCACCAAACAAGAGGCCCATGAAATCAAACGAGCCAGGGCAAATAAGCCCGAGCAAGCTCAACGGCTGCCCCAGATATTTGGTCAGAAGTCCCAGGATGTTAAACCCCTGCCCCTCCAGGGGAAGAAGAGAAAAGGGGTTTATCGCAAACCCAACTCTGCTCTTCGAAGCTCAGAGCTCTGTCAGGTTGAAGGGGCCGTCTGCGCCCAAACATTACCCAATTGGGTCTCAGTATTTGATAGACTGGCAAAGGCCCCATCGACGTAGCCGACGGTCTTTGACAGATTGGGGGTACCTTCCCGCACAGGGCTACAGCCTCCGAAGAAGCGAAGAATGGTTCGAGTCTCGGACATCGGGGATAGCATGAAAGTCTACACCTGCTATTCCTCTGGCAGAGAAACAACGGACCCCGTTGGCAATCCCGCCAATTTAAATGAACCTGCTCGGTCAAATGACCTGAACCCAGCAGTCGACGCAATGTATCTTAATATCAGGACTGTTGCCAGAAGGAACCTCCAAGCCCAATACAGTGGCCATGCGGGGACCTTTAGCCAGGGACCGCACCGGGAGCAGAACCTGGATCAGGCCCGAAACCAAGATGTCAATTTTGTTCAAGAATAAAATGACCTCGAGGAGGTTAGGAGCATCCATGGAGAAGGGGGAGCTCAACCCATTGGTGGTTATGCTAACCCAATGTTCGAGCCACCTACAAGGGCGGCATTCCAAGCCATGTCTGATGTTAAGTTCGAAACAATGTAGTGTTGCCATATAGAGGTGACCGATCTCATGTTGGAAATGAAGCGGCAGATGAGTGTGAATGTCTAAAGGCCCTTAACACCAACTCATGATCAAAGTCTCCGACGAGAGCAACAATTGGGTAATCCCGCTGTTATTGAGCGACAAGTAGTTGCCCCCAACCAGGTGACCATTGAAGTAGGGGCCGAGCTGCCCCGAGCTCCGCATAATGCTCAGTCTTCTCGAGCCCCGCTGGCTGAGGATGTCATTGCCTAACGGCGTATGATAGAAAAAATTGTTGAAGACAACTTTGCCCAGCGAGGCGAGGGTGTGGCCACTGTCGATTTGTATAGTGTGCCTTATCCCGTCCATCATCAATTCAAGAAGTTACCGCCAGATTGCCCGAAGGCGTCCAAATTGCAAAAGTTCAATGGGCTGGGATCTCTCCACGAACATTTGGCCTACTATATAATGGCCATGGGTGATCTTGCACTGGAGGAGTCATATCTCCTCCGCTACTTTGCAACCTCTCTCACGGGCAGCGCCTTCCAATGGTATCGAGGCTGAAGCCCAATTTTGTCGCTGACTGGGCCGATCTGCAAAAGAAGTTCATCGATCGTTTCCAAGCAGCTAAGAGGAAGGTGTCCCTCGCGGAGCTATGCTCATTTAAGCAGAAAAGAGGCGAAACTGCACTTGATTTTATCAAACGTTGGAGGGATTTCAGCATGAGATGTGATAATCCCCCCTCTCAAGATGACGCAATAATCATATGCCGAAGGGGTCTCTCGGCAGAAGTTAGCGAGAAGCTCCTGGGGGCAAATATGAAAGGATTCGACCAATTAAATTCGGTCGTCGCGGAAATAGAAATGTTTTTCCAGATAATCCAACATTCACCCCCTCAAAAGGAAAAACTCCTAAGGAGCGGGGTGCTATCGGGAAGGAGACTAAGGAGGCTAATGTTGTTGACTTCTCTCCGACCAATTGGCCCGATGAAGTTATCACCCCAAGCCCCTTTGGCAAAAAGGGGGAAGGGAAAGCATCGACGAGGTTGTCGGAGTGCATGAAGACTCCTTATTCCTTTAAAAAGGAGCACACGAGAAGGCTCTTCAACTTGTGCCTGAAGAACAAGTTGATATCCCTCCGAATCCAAAGAAGCCGGAGGAGGCCAATAAAACTGATGACCTCAATTATTGCGTATATCATCGCATATTGGGCCACACCATTGAAAATTGTTATGTCTTCAAGGACGATGCGGAGAAGATGATTCGCAACCAACTCATCATAATGAAAAGCGATTTGGTGGATCCTCCGCAACCCCATGCATGGGATTAGCCGACACGCTCGGCCAATGTAATTCACCACTCAACCAATGGGGGCTTTAGGGCTGCATCATTTACTTTTCCCGACCCAGAAACAAAGGAAGCCGGTCCCATCCAAGCTAAACCCACTCTGTGGTATCTAGGTTGGAGGCCGTCCCACCAATGTTCCCTTTCGAAGGAAAATACCAAGAAGATATTTGATCACCTACTTGAAGATGGTCGAATCATGGTGCACGACCCCCATTGGATTACACCAAGGTCGAGAAAAGGCATCCCCGATACTGTGAGTACCATGCCATAATATCTCATCTCACTGGGAAATGTAAGGAGGTACAGGATCTTATTGAGGTCCTCATTCAAAGGGGCGAGATTGATATCCATGGGAACAACATGGTGAAAAAAGGTATGCGGGAAGCTACTAAGCAGACCTTAAGCCAACGCTGCAACGTGGAAAGCGCACCTCGACCTCGTACACGAGGAAAATCAAATTTCTCCATAAATGTGATTCACAAAATCTCGGGAAAGAGCCAGGCGAGGTTCATGGTAAACGAGCTTCAACCATCCCTCTCTGTTGGGCCGCAAGAAGCATCACAAAGGGGCATACCCCTCCTGATGTCTGAATGCTTTGCCATTTGAAAGACAGTCTGAAAAATTAAAAGGGAAGTCCATCACCTACAACACAACCAACAGAACTTACTCCGGCTTATGGAGCGAATTGAGGACCGCTTGTCAGCACTGACTCCGGCCCCTTCAACGTGGCCCTCCGTCCCAGCCTCTACCTGAAATTCGGAAAACACGGTAGAGCCTCGAAGGTTTCCAAGATCAGGGGGGTGGTTGTCCGATGATGTTGCGGACTCGCCCATCAATCAGGCCCCGCGGAAGCTATACCCTTTCCCTCGGCATAGAACCTTGGAGATATTCCATATGTGTCGTAAGGAAGGGTTGATACAGCTCCCCGCACCCGGCAATGACCCCGGGACTAGAATGGTGCATCGGCACCACTATTGTCTATACCACCGCACCACGGGCCATGTCATCTACGACTGCCCCGTGTTCAAAAACATTGCGGAGGACTTAATTTCTTGCTGGGTAATAAACATAGACGACCCCCTTCAAGGGCCCTCAAGGCTTTCTCAACAGGGCTCGTCGTTTTTCTCAGTCAATGTCATACGTGCATCAACTTTCCGTACCCCAACCAGGGCGAAAATGCAGGAGGTTGATCCCAGCTTGAGTCAATCCACCAAGGGGAACCCTGAATGGCGCCCGTGGCAGGACTTAGAGTCCCTGCCCTTTCCAAAGAAAGAAACACAAAGACTACTCGAGATCCTTTTAGGGGGGGAAAGAGGTTTTGGTGCGTGACCCGCCACAATACCACTCTAAAACAAATTCTCGGAGTCAACATCGGGATCTACCCGCCTCACTTCCTAACAACGAGGAGCAGGCATCCCGAGAAGTAGCCCGAGAACTTCCCTAACCACGAAGAGCAATCTTCATTCAAAAGGGGGAGTCTCGGCAAGAAGAACTCGGGACGAGTGTCAAGCAAATCTCAAGGGGGAGACTTCTAGAGGAAGACCCTAAGCCTGCTACCCAATTAAGTCGAGAAGGTCAGACCCCTTCAAGGGACTCCAAGGCATCTGCTGAGCAGAGCCTGAATGGCGAGCCCCAGCAAAGAAGTCACAAAGTCATCTTGGCTCCAAGCAAGAAAGATAAAACCAAGTCAGAGCCTCTTGTGTGGAGATCCGAAATAAAGTAAAAATCACCATCTGAAAAGTCTTCTATGGCGTTGTTACCCCAAAGCTTTGGCCTTTACATGGCCGAATTCCAAGAACTGCCGCCCGAAATAGTCAGCCAGGCAATCAATGTTACATTTCAGGAGACCCAAGAGGAAAGCGGCTGGGTCAGTGTAACCCCGAAGAAGCGCAATCATCCTGGGCCCATAAGGAGGAAGGGCAGATCTGATGTGTATGGCAATGCGTTTCTAGAGGGGGGGGGTGAATAGGACTGCCCCTTTAAAAACTTGATTTCGCAAATTTAAACTAACACTTAGTAAACTGGACGGATGAAACACGGATTCAGCCCAAGCCATAAAAAAAAAACATTCACAAACACCTTACGAGCGCAGGGCTGGTACGAGGCGGAGTACCAGTATATGTACTTCCTCACGCAAGGGGAAGCCGTCCAGATAGGCTTGACCTATCATTCTAGCAACGCCTTTTGATATACCAAGTCAGCTAGAGAACGGGGATAGGAAATATGGAAATCACACCACAAAAGCAACATGGATTTTTAGGTGGTTCGATTACTATCCAGTAATCTACGTCCACCCCTCGCCTGATCAGGACGAGGCTTCACTAAGCTTGGATGAAACCGCTACAACGGCTAATCACACAGCTTACCCACCAGAGGAACAACCTCCTCTCTTCCTCTGAAGACCTAGAGGGAACCCGTGCTCACCAACCCGATGAACACACCATTGATTCTACCCCAGTAGAACCAACAACACCGCACTATGGCAGCACACGAGGAACCCACCTCGCACCCTGGAATGCAAACCAGGACGTGACCAATTCAGACTGATCACACCTCCGATAAATGCAACAATGCACTATCAGATAATGACAACCAAACTGACTTAAAGGAATTCAGGAAAACAAAAACACAAGAAGAAACGAAAAATACAGCAGAGGAAAAATCAAATATAGCTCTAAACGTTGATTAAAACCGGAACGGTCTTCTCTCAACTAGGTTGCAATCACTTTCTTTCTCTCTATCTCTCTTTCTTTCTAGCTTACGAGGTAGCTCTTTCCTTCTTCACAGATGGGTTCTCTTTCTCTTCGAAGGCAGCAGCCTTTTCTTCAGAAGCTTGGAGTGTTTATATACAACAGAGCCTCCGGAGCCCTTCATGATAACCTAATTAATCCACTGAAATTTCATTGGTCCACTTGGCACAGGAGAATATTCTCTTCTGGAAACGTTTGTGAGCGAGCCTGACATCCTAGGATCACGTGCCAGTCATGGGTGTCGAAGGCACAAAGATAGCCCACGCGTTCCTCACGTGTTCGGGTGGTGTTCTCTACAGGCGACCTATTTGTCACCCTTAAGCAGCTATTTTTCACCCCTACTAAGCTATTTGTCACCCTTTGGTGACTATTTGTCACTCTTATCTGCCTTGCTTGTGAGCTTCAATTTTCAGTCTTGTATTGACTCCATTTGCCTATAGAGCCGCCTCCACTCCTTTCATTTTCCTTCTTAGCCTTCGTTCTTGCTCTCCTCTTCATCTCTCATCTTCTCTCCTTGATCTTGCTCTCATTTTCTTCTTTCTTCTCTTGTCTGTCGGAGTGATCAGATAAGTGTCAGTTGAAAAGGCTTTCGAACAGGTGCTGCTTATGCTGGACTGCTGGTAACTCACTCTGCTGGATTGCTAGTATGTGCTGCACAGTTTGATGGCTTTTGACTTGCTATGACTTTAGGGCATGGCTTGCTGAAGTGAAGAGCTTGAGGGTATTGCTGGTGCATCGAACTGGCATTTCATCGAACAGTTGCTTTCTTGCAAGACATTGAGCAATCCTGTTTCTTGATCTTTGAAAGATGTTAATCAAGCTTGTCCAATGCTTGAGAGAACTCCAGATTCAATATAAAAGTGATAGAAAACCCATTCAGAATTGATTCCTTCAACCGGACTTGATAGATCTTCATGTTTCAGTGCTACGAGCTATTTTTCACCACTAACCAGCTATTTGTCACCCCAACTGCCTATTTGTCACCGTTAACTGTCTATTTGTCACCCTATTTTCAATAGCCGTCACTGCTGCTCATTGCTTCTTTGCCTTGCAAGCCTATGTCGACGTAGTTAGCCATGGCGTCGACGCAACAATAAGAAATGTGAAGGCTTCAGCGTTGTGACTTTCCTTGTAAGTGGAGTCGACTCCAAGGGTCGACTCTTCTTCTTGGTTTTTCACGTTTTAGCACTGCCACCTATTTATCACCGATACACATCTATTTTTCACCGATACGCATCTATTTTTCACCAATACGGGACCATTTGTCACCGATACGGGACCAATTGGCTAGCGGGTGATTCAGAATTTTCTGCCTTGCGGGCTGCTCTGGCGTCAACGCTGTGAGCTTCTGGCGTCGACTCCATCAACGTGAAGTCTTCTTCTTTGGCCATTCTTCAAGTCGACTTGAAGAACTTCCGAAGTCGACTTCGACTATATTAAGGCTTCTTCTATCAGGGTCATCAAATGCAGTCAACCTAAAAACTTAACTTGTTAATCAATTTCAGTCTGAAGATCATTAAGGAATGTAGAAATATGATGAACGAAATATGTACAGTTGCATGAGGAACAAAATATGCATAGTTGTATGAGGAGCACAATATGCACAGACGCATTTGGAGATTTCAAACAGGCAACTGTAGCCTCAAGATTTTTATGAAATGTGCAGAATTTAAAGAGTAAAATGTTTAGGACATAGACCCAAATGACTACATGCTGGTTTGACATCATCAAAACAAAAACTATACCCAACAAGATCCCATGGCTTTAATGCTGGGGGCATCCCCCGACCGCCCGTAAAAATGGACATTCTTTCCCCTGCCAAAATAGCACGGGCAAAGAAGCAGGAGAAGAACAGAAAGAAGAATTTGAGGAGAAAGCTAAAGCGACAGACCGAGCAGGCCGCTACTATGCAAGCCCCCGGGGACCCAACTCCTCTACAAAAGTTACAGAAATTAATTGACGAGCTCGAGGAGTACGTTCCCTCCATGCCCACTAAGGCTGTTCCTTTCGAAAAATATATTCCATGGGAAGAACTGGAGCAAAGAACTCGACTTAAGAGCTGGCTCCGACAAATGTACAAACAAGCACAGGAGGGAGAAAAACTTCCTATCCCGGAAGAACTTTCCATCTTTTACAAAGATGAAGAGCTCACCATAGAAAAGTTAGAGACCATGTTGAAAAACTTCTCATGCAATATGGTGTCGATTCCTCCACCCGAAAGTCTACAGAGACCAAGTGGGAGCAATAACACGGCCTCTCCCGCCGAGGATAGAATCACTATGGCCACCTATCGTCGCCGCAATGCAGAACTCCGAAATCGAGGTCGCGGTGGAGATCGTCGGCGCGGGCGAGGAAGGCATGCAACATCTTCCGATGGCGGGAATGCTAATTCAACACATCCTCAAAATGTCATCATTTTCCGAGGTGAAAACCCGGGTCCTATCCCCAAAGTTCAGATCCGAGTAGATACCTTTCTTTTTGACCCATCAGATGAGGAGGATGGGCCAATAGCGCCAACCCTCCAAAAATCAGCTACTCCCTCCCAAGCTCAAGGCGGGGGTCTCTACCTTCTTCTTCGATCTATCAGATAGAGAGGATGAGGCAACAGACCCGGGGCCTCAAGGATAGTCAACCGATACAGCCTAAGCGGGTCCCTCTGGCAAGGACAATGTTGAGCCGCCTCCTCCGGAGGAAGATTCCTCAGCTCCATTATTCCAAGAAGAGCCTAATGATCAAGGGAAGGATGAGGTAAGTAAGAAACCCGATTATCAGCCCAAGCTTCTTTCAGAGATGATCCCTCCGCTAGATCAAGTCCGGGCAAGGGCCGATCGTAAAATCATCCAGCATATGAAGCGGATGCCGACATATGTCACCATATGGGAAGCCATTGCTTGGAGTAAAGAGCTCAGAGAAGCACTGATAAAAGTACTTCAAGAATCGGAAGTTTATGAAGCTCATGTAACTGAGCTCCAGACTCAAGCATACGAAGCCCTTGCAACAACTGTCACCTTCACAGATAAAGACATGTTGCTGTCTTCTCTTTGCCACAATTGTCCTCTATACATGCAAGGGAAGATAAATGGCCATGAACTGAATCAGATTCTGGTAGATCTCGGGGCGTCTGTCAACATAATGCCCTTGAAGACTTTCATGTCCTTATTTCTCATACCCTATCTGCAAAGGGTTGATGACGTCAAAATTTCAGGATTTAACCAAGACTCAGAAGATGCATTGGGTAAGGTGGAGGTGGAGGTAACCATGGAAAGCTTTGTCACTAAAGCCACATTCTACATCATTAATGCAAATACGTCTTACAAAGCTCTCCTGGGGAGACCCTGGTTGCATGAAAATTGGGTCATCCCTTCTACCCTTCACCAATGCATTAAATATGCAAAGGGTGGAGAGCAATATACAGTCTTTGCTGATCGGGCTCCTTTCCGTCCGAATGAATACAGTTTGACGGATGCTCAGCTGTATTTTGGGGAACCTACTATTAATCCTGACCCCCAGATTAAGAACAAAGAGAAGCAAAAGGCAGTTGTAGAAGAAGAAGATGAATAAGAGCTCTTCACAGTAAATGAAGATCTTGCCAAACTACACCGACTACACATGCAAGCTGACGCTCCAAACGCCAAGCCGGCTCGGCTAGAAAGGCGGGAGGTTAACTTTGAAGCCAACCTTATCAGTCGGTCCATCGACAAAAGCATTTCCCTGCCGTCAGCATGCACACAGCTTGCCTTCTTGAGAAGAGAGCACAAAGTCGAGCAATTAAAGACGTTCATCGTCACTTATCAAAGGAAAGGGAAAAAGAAAAATATTGAGGCTGCTAAGCCGATCGTCTTTTACAAGGGAGAACTAGTCCCTCACGGCCCCTCTGAGGATGACTTTGATTGGGGTACGGCACCCCAGTACACCCTCAAAACTGTCCAGGAAATGGGCGACATGCCCAGACGCATCAAAGAAATGTGTTGAAAGCAGAATATTCCCCAGGTTCAAGAAGCTTCTCGGCATGACTATTTTCGGCAGTTGTGGTATCCTTCACAAGTCAGAGGGCAACCCCCCTTCTCCAAGAAAGATAGGAGAGGATTGGGCTATGACCCCGAGGCCGATCTTAAGGTATATCACGCCGTCAACACTATAGGGCTGGCGCCTTCCCCGAATAATGCCAGCCCCGGTCGGAAGGACGATGCCCGTGTCGCTGAACACCAAAATGACCTCCTTCAGCCATCTGATATCAACAAAAAGGATCCATGTCTCGCCGATCCCAGCAATGAGCAAGAATTTGTCGTACCGCCACTTATCCCGCAAAAGCTGGAACATGCTCAGCAAACAGCCCTATGCCAAGTGGCGGCACTCAACTTTGGGAGCACGGAAAGCTCTGTGCCACCCATTACTGACGCTTTTGTCAACAATCAACAAGAAAAACAAGCTACCATACCGGAAAATTTGAGGCAAGAAAAGCAGGCATTGAAGTCTCTCGTACAAGAGTTATTACGAGAGCGAGATGTCTTACTTAGGCATCTCACATTGTCACCGTACTATTTTGCCCAATCTGAAATCTTAATGCATAATAATGATCTGATGTCGGTGGTCGGAACACCAGTCAATGAGCTTGAATCCACTAAAGCTCACCCCATTACTCAGGAAAAAGCAAGTGTTCTGGACTCCTCCTTTATGGGTGCTCACCCACGGGGAGAGATTGCCCTGAAAAATGCTCCTAAGGTGACCAAGGGAAAAGCTCCTGTAACAACGCTGGCACAACGGATGGAAACGCCATATTCTTTTATGAAGGCACACACCGTACCATTGTTTGAATTTTGTATGGCACGGGATCTCATAACGCTCCCAGAATCTCGAAGATCAACCAAAGGAGGCAGGGCCAAAGAGCTCAGCTTTTGCCGATATCATCGAATGTCGGGCCACGCCACAGAGGATTGCTACGTCCTCAAAGACAAGGTCGAAGGCCTGATACAGGCGGGAGTCATCCAATTCAAAAATCATCAAGTGGATCCCCCGCAGCCTCTTCAATGGGATCGACCTAAGCCATTGACCAAGCAAATTTTTGCCCTAGCTGCTTCGGCACTACCTAAATTTGTGGCAAAGGAACCACTTCCGGGGTAGTTTCCTGTATCCCGAAGAGATGTGAGTCGCCTCCCTCAGTCAAAAAGGAGATGTTAAGGTCCACTACTCTGTCAACACTATAGGGATATCACCCTTTCCTAGTAGCTCAGACTCTGGTAAGGGGCCCAGCGACTCTACGGGCAAGCAACTAAAGGAAGTCACCCTTGAAGACCAGGATGAGCAACTTCAGTCGATAGTCATCGACAACTTGGACTACTGTGATTTCACATAGCCGAGGTTGACGGCGGCGAAGATTTTATCGATCTGCAGCCAGCTCCGCGAGAACTTGAAGATGGCGGACAAGCGACTGTAGATGAACTAGTCGAGCTTGACCTCGGGGACGTCGATGATCCCCGACCAATTTTCGTCAGTGCCTTCCTCAAACAGGAAGAAAGGCAGGCATACAAGCAACTCTTATTGGAATACAAAGACTGCTTTGCCTGGACTTATAAGGAAATGCCCGGGCTGGACCCATTCGTAGCAGAGCACGAATTGGCAATACTTTCCACCGTTAAGCCTGTCAAACAAGCTCAAAGGCGCATGCGACATGAGCTCGAAGTCAGGGTTAATGCTGAGGTTGACAAACTTTTAGAGGTGGACTTCATAGAGCCTTGCATTTATCCAATCTGGCTCGCCAATATAGTCCCTGTTAAAAAGAAAAATGGCCAAGTTCGAGTCTGTATCGACTACAGGGACTTAAACAAAGCTTGTCCAACGGACGACTTTCCTGTCCCTATTACTGAAACCATGGTTGACATGACCACGGGACATGAAGCTTTATCCTTTATGGATGGATCTTCGGGCTACAATCAAATTCGAATGGCTGTCAAGGATAAGGACCATACGGCCTTTCGATCCCCCAAAGGGATCTTCAATTACAAAAGGATGCCCTTCGGCCTGAAGAACGCCGGTGCCACATACCAAAGGGCAATGACCAAATTTTTTGATGAAATGCTCCACAACTTGGTCGAGTGCTATGTTGATGACCTCGTCGTTAAAACCCGAAGGTGGGAAGATCACCTGGCTGACTTGATTCGGGTTTTCGAAAGGCTCCGACAATTTCAACTCAAGATGAACCCGATGAAGTGTGCTTTTGGCGTTTCAAGTGGCAAGTTTCTCGACTTTATTGTCAGATATCGGGGGATAGAAATAGACCCCGATAAAATCAAGGCCATTAGGGAGTTGCCGCCTCCTAAAAACATAATTGAATTGAGGTCTCTCCAGGGGAGGCTAGCCTACACTAGGCGCTTCATATCTAATCTCTCAGGAAGATGCGCACCTTTCGGGAAACTAATGAAAAAGGGTGCACCATTCGCATGGGACCAGGAGTGTCAGCATACATTTGAGCAAATCAAAGAATATCTTCTCACTCTCCCGGTGTTGGGAGCACCAGTCAAAGGAAAACCCGCTAATACTCTATATTGCTGCCATGGACGCTTCTTTGGGAGCCCTACTGGCGCAAATAAATGAAGAAGGCAAAGAGCAGCCACCATACTACCTCAGTAGGAAGTTGGTTGGCCCTGAGCACCACTATTCTCCAATGGAGAAAGTATGTCTGGCGCTGGTATTCGCCGTGAAAAAATTGAGACATTATCTCCTATCCCACCGGGTGGAGTTAATTTCAAAGTACGACCCACTCAAATTCCCTTCTTAAGCAGCCCGTTCTGTCAGGGAGACTTGGAAAATGGGCACTACTCCTCATGGAGTTTGACATAACCTTCGTCCCGCAAAAGGCAATTAAAGGACTAGGATTGGCGGAGTTTCTCGCGGCACACCCGATTCCGGTAGACTCTCCTCTCAACATTGACCTCCCTGATGAAGAAACACTCCTGTCCCAGTTAGGAATAGAAGGTTAGGTTGAAGGTGCCCCATTACAAAAAGAAGAAGACGTCTTTGCAATTGATATCCCTTGCTGGGAGCTCGAACAGTCAAAAAGCCTGACGGTACTACAACCCTCACCTCGGGGGCGGGTATTGTCTTTGTGACTCCTCACGGAGGAGTTCTACACAATTCCTGTGCCCTCATGAAACCCATGACAAATAATGAAGCAGAATACGAAGCATTAATTGTTGGGCTTCAATTGGCTCTTGAAATGAATATTAAATGCATTAAAGTTTGAAGAGGGGCGATCTCGCGCTGCTCCTGAGCGGGCAGGAAGATGACCACGTACCCTTGAAGTATAAATTATAAGAAGGGATACCAGTCAGAGGTGCCCAGGGATAGATCCCTGGGGAAGACCCTCCGATGCTTAAGTTGTTGTGCCCCTTGTGCTTTGTTGATGATGTGGTGTTTTAATGATAGCAACATGAATGAGTCACCACATTGAATGATAGCAACATGATTGTTTATAACTGATATACTCTGTGGATAATGCATATGACTGTGACTGGTATATTATCTGGAGAATGCATGTGTTCTGTCTGCACAAGTCTATACACTGCAGGGTAAAGCCCAAAGTCTAGACATTGCTGCATTGCTTGCATTTCAGAGTCTATACATCGTTCATGCATGCACATGTTCGTGGACAAAGTCTGTACATTGCATCTTGTGCTGCATGTACTACACTAAGTCTATACATTGTCTATAGTATTTAGAAGTCTGTACATTGACCGTCTCAATGAGCGTCTCATGCAAGTCCATACACTACTGTTCATGCATCATTCGTCTAAGTCCATACATTGTACTGTAGCATGCATTTGACGAAGGCATCGCAAGTCTAGACAGTGGACCGTCTTTCCCTGCGTCCCAATTGGACTAGTCTGCAACGGCTAAGTCTGCACATTGGACCGTCTTCATTAGCGTCTTTGCCAAGTCCATACATTGGTCGGTGGCAAGTCTGTACACTGGTCGAGCTTTCAAGTATATACATTGGCATATGCATTCACAGTAAAGTCTAGACAGTGGACCGTCTTATTCAGCGTCTCATATGCACAATGAGTCAAAGTCTGCACAGCATAAGTCTATACATTGGTGCGTCTCATTTAGTGTCTCACATGCATATTTGAGTCAAAGTCTATACAGCGGCATGCATTGCTCTTCAAGTTCACACACTGCACTGTAGCATGCATCTCATGCAAGTCTGTACATCGCATTTGACGTTGAGCATCAAAGTCTATACATTGGCAGCACTGGGCAAGTCTATACATTCCCAGTCTTTACCTACGTTCAGAACCCCAAGTCCATACATTGGTTCAATCTTCCAAGTCTATACAGTGGGTCAAGCTGCCAAGTCTATACAATCGTTTCTAAGGCAAAGTCTGTACATTGCCTTTGGACCTCAGAGTCTATACAGAGTCTGCATCCTCTGAAGTCTGTATATTCGTTTGAGACCATGTCTATACATTCATTGCCTTTGAGCTCCAAAGTCTATACATCGGTCTTGCTCAAGTCTATACATCCACAGTGGAACCCCAAGTCTGTACATCGCATCATATTGTTCATGCAGTGTCTTGGTGAAGTCTATACATTCCTTCACTGTAGAGGTGAAGTCTGTACAATAGTCTTAACTTTCCAAGTCTGTACATTGGCCTCCATGCCTCAAGTCTTTACATCGGATTGGTTGGCCAAGTCTGTACAGCCATTGTCTTCATATAGGAAGTCTGTACATCTTACTGCACTGTAGCTTTCACGGAACCAAGTCTATACATCGTGAAAATCTTTACACTCCTCTTGGCCTTAGCATCTGTTTTGAAGTCCATACATTGGTCTTCAGTTCAAGTCTGTACAATGGACTAATAGACAAAGTCTACACATTGGAAGTCCATATATTCAGTTGTCTTGATTTGATCAAGGTTGTACAGAGCTTCTTTTGACAAGTCTGCACATTGTGAATGTCTATACACCCGATTGCCTTTGCATTGATCAAGTCTGTACAGCCCTTTTGTTGTCTAGTCTATACACTCAACTTCTTCACTTCAGGAAGTCTGTACATCCGTTAGGCTTGCTCATGCATTGTGCTTCTTTAGTCTGCCTCGGCCAAGTCCATACATTGTTTGCTTAGCAGACTGTGAAGTCTATACATCGGTTGTTAAGCAGCAGACTGCTCAAGTCCATACATTGGCTGCATCATATGCATTGAAGTCTGCACATTGTTGAATGCTCTTCAAGTGTGCACATTCGTTCTAAGGCATAGTCTATACATTGCATTGCATTGCACTGCATTCATCAGTTGTGAAGTCTGTACATCGAGTCAAAGTCTACACATTGCATTCTCTTCAGCAAGTATGTACAGCGAGTGCCTTCTCATCTGAAGTCTGAACATTGCATTTGCATTCACAATGTCTTCACACCTGAAGTCTATACAATGCACTACCTTCGCAAAGACTGTACATTGTGCATATTAGTCTTGAAGTCCATACATCGTTCATGAAGACTGAACAACGAGCAAGTGTGTACATCGGACTAGTCTGCTGGCTAAGTCTGTACACTGCTGCACGTTGTGTTCTTCAATGTCTGAACATTGCTTCAGCGTTTGGCTTCAGCCAAGTCAATACATCGACTGGCAGTCTTCAGCTACGTGTATACATTGCTTCACAACGTGAAGTCTATACAATGCCATAGCTCTGCTTATGTGAAGTATATACATTGCTTTACACTTCAGCAACTCTATACACTGCTTATGTGAAGTATATACATTGCTTTACACTTCAGCAACTCTATACACTGCTTCAGATCTGATTCATAATGTCTATACATCGGTTCTCAATGTACACACTTATTCAATTGCTGCTTATAAAGTCTATACAATGCATTTCATCTTCAAAGTGTGTACAGAGTTTACACTTGAACTGATACGTTTATTTCGACTGACTGACAGGGATTTGGTACTGGGATTGCTGACATGGCTCGTGATCCAAGGAAGGACGAGGTTCCCTGATCGTGACACGTGGAAGCACTGTGCTGAAATGCTGCCACGTGGACTGAGGTTTCTTGGCGGGAGATGTGGAGAGCACACGACCGCCCTAATCTGTTGATGCTATATAAGGGAGTCTCCTTTGTCTGAAGGAGACAGATCGTGATCGACTGAAGCAGAGGCAGAGTGAGAGCTTCCACGATCCAGACAGAAAGAAGAACAAAAGAAAAGAGCAAAGTGTGAAGAGAAGAGAGAAAAGAGAGACAGAGAGCTATCGAGAGAAGAAGAAGAGAAAGAAGTAGAGGAGAGATAGTAAGATCGAGAGAGATCTACATTCACTGGACCGTGGATCAAATCCAGGCCAGCCAGATCTTAGGAGCCACATTTGTGCTTTCATTATTTACATCTTTCAGTTGCTGTTGCTATTTGTTTTCGTTTTCCATTTTATCCTTTCTTCAAGCTGTTAGTCAGCGTTTGCAGAGGTGCTGCCTCTGGACGGGTAAGCTGTAATCCCCAGCGGTTGCAGTGGTGGATTCCACTGGACAACAAGCTGTGTTGCTCAGCGGGCGAGGAGGATTCCTCGGACGGCAAGCTGTGCTGCCCAGCGGTTGTATGGCAAGCTGTGATGCCCAGCTGTTCAAGCTGTGAGTCAGCGGAATCCACACTCTGGTTTGAGTGTGGGGTGGATGTAGGTCTGCTGGACCGAACCACCTAAAAATCATTATGTAGTGGTTTGATTTCTTCTATCTGATTGGCGCTAGATGAATGCTTAGGTGCGCTTTGGTTTAATGTTCTATAAGTGTTCATTTGTCTGCTGCGCATACTATATGTTTGACAGTGGTATTGAGTGTATGTTTGATTTGTCTAATTGCTGCCCACATTAGATGTTTGCTTAGGAGCACTCTTCATATTTGTCTACAAGTTCAGTAGATGACTGGAGTAGTTTTCCTATAGTTAGTCTTGGTGTTTTTATTCCGCAGTTCTGAGCACTAGAATTCTAATTGGGCGAAAGTTTTTAAAGGGTATATTCATTCACCCCCCCTCTGAATACTTGCACCGAACCCAACACTTGGTATCAGAGAGGGTCTCTGATCTATCAGATCTAACAATCTGCAGAGGATCCTGTTAGTGTTTGGTGCATTTCAGAGTGTGCTGTCTGTGCTCGTTGTTTAGTTTCACTGAGTTAGTGCTTTGCCGTGCTTATCTGGTTGTGGTGTTTTCTTGTCGATTGCTTTGTGCTTTGAGTCTGCTTGTTATCTGCTTTGATGGCTAATCCTCCAATATTCAGAGGTGATGACCTTGGCCCATGGCTGGAAAAGTTGCATCGGTATGTAAGCACAACCGATCCTGACTTGTGGAAGGTAATAACTCACGGTCCATACAAACTGTCGAAGGATAAATCCAAATGGACCAAGAAGGATAAGCTGAAAGACTCTGTTAACACTAGAGCTGTAGTTTTATTAAAAGAATCAATTGACAGATCTCTAATCAAATGCATCTCTTCTTGCAGATCTGCCAAAGACATTTTGGAAAAGCTAAAGCTAATCAGGAATCACAGCAAATGCTTGATGGCTGATCGGAGAAATGCTAATGATGAAACTTCATCCGAGGTAAGTTCTGAACCTGAAGAACTTTCAATTGATGATCTATGGAACATAAATGAGGAACTCAATAATAAATGTGAACAATTGAAATCTGAAAAGAAAAAATTGAAAAAGGAGATGTTGTACGAAATAAGAGAATTGAAATGTGAAAATGCAAAACTAAGAGATAGTCTGAAAAGCGATGAAAATTCTTGTAAGGCATGTGCTATTTTAGAAGACATGATAAAAGAGTTCGATCATGATGGTAAATTGCAAAAGGAAGTAATCAAATCTCTAGAAATTGAAAAACAAACATGCTTAGAAAAAATGTCAGAAATTGAGAATCAATTGAATGATAAGAAAATTTAGCATCTAAAAGGTATGCAAGAACTGACTGAAGTTAATTCTGAAATGGACAAACTAAGGCTTGAAAACGTTAGGGGTCAAAAGGAAATTGAAAAACTCAAGGCTAGAATAAATGAAATCAATGGGGAGGCTTCACACTCTTCTTCTGCTAAATCAAACTGTGATATGTGCTCAGCTCTAAGAGAACGTAATGAAGATCTTTATAGTGAGAATGAGTGGCTGAGTAAACACATTGTCTCACTTAAAGAGGATCACAAAAACTTGGTGGCTGAGAAAATTAAAGTGGAGGAAAGAGAAGAGGAGCTAGTTGAAAAGCTGGAGCTGATCTCTGGAAGTCGAAAATATAATGAAGGAGTCATGAAGCTATCTGAAGAAAACAAAGAATTGAGGGAACAAAACAAAAAACTGATGGTTTTAAATACTGTTTTCTCACAGAGGTTTCTGACTATAGAAAAGGAGAAATCGGTTTTTAAAGAAGCTCAACCTCAAAACTTTGAGAAGGAAAACACTGAACTGAAAGCTGAAATTGAAAAATTAAAGTGTTTAAACACTGGCTTGTCTGAAAGACTCCTTACCACAGAAAAGGGAAAAGCTGTCTGTGATGATGAATTAAAAATCTTGAACAACTTGGAACAAGAAATTGAAAAGTATAAAACTGCAAACAAAGTTCTAAGTGAATGTGTTAATTGCAGTGAACAAGAAATAGCCAGTTATGAGCTTCATATAGCATCTTTGGAAGATAAAATTCATGATCTGGAAAACTTATCATCCAAGTCTGCAAAAATTGAAACAAAAATAAAAGCTGTTGTGAAAAGGAAAGATGATAATTCAAAAAGGGGAACAAACTGTAATTCTGATGTGAAGGAAATCTCTAAAAACCAGCTATATGCCACTTTTGTGAAAGGCTCTGATGTAGCTGGTACTTCAAGGCAATCCCCAAAACAAAATGAAAATCAGAAGTCACCTTCAAAATCTGTCTTTCAGTTCAAAGCTCAGAAAATTGAAAATCAAACAAAACCTGTTGAGAATAATCAGAAATTGAAAAGAAAAAGTCAAACAAAGAAGGTAAAGAATAATTCTGGTTATACTTTGAAATTTATTAGCTCTGCTGAATCTGATGCTTTTTGTACTCATTCGCATGCATCTAAGAATCCATATGATAGAAACCATGCTCCTAGGAAATCTGATGTCTCTTGCTACTACTGTGGTAGGCGTGGTCATTATATGGATGACTGCAGTGTGATGAAAAGTGATGATATGATGCATGATAACTTTTTCTCAAATAGTCATCACCACCCCAAAAGAAACATGTCTGCTTCAAACCAACACATCATTTGTTATAATTGTAACAAACGTGGTCATAAAGCTGTTGAGTGTTGGTTTAGGCCTTCATGGGGTTTTAATGGCTCAAGAGGTAAGCACCCAAGGTGCTTCGAATGTGGGAGGCATGGCCACAAAGTCAAAGACTGCTGGCATGCTCAGGGAAGTAGAATTAATTCTAAATCTGTAAAATTTCCTGCTCCCAATGCTGTTGATAAGAAGAAAATTGAATTCATGAAAAAGAATTGTTACTGCTTTGAATGTGGTAAGCTAGGCCACAAAGCTGCCAACTGTAGGCTGGCTGAGTATGAAAAGAAAATTTTTCATGTCAATAAAAGAAATACTCATGCTCATACACATAATTTTCATACTCATGTGCATGCACATGGGCATCATGTTTCTGCTAACATGAAGAATAAAAACAAAAAATCTGTGGCTTCATGTTATTATTTTGGAAATTTTGGACACTCTATGTCTGATTGTTTTCTAATGGAATTTGATGATACTGCAAAAAGAATATTTAGAACACCTGTCAGGGTAAATGCAGGACCCAAAGCTGCTTGGGTCCCTGCAGGATCAAAATGATCATAGTGTTACAGGTGTGTCTTGGGTCAAAGAATAAACATGGGTTAACAGACCAAGGCACTCAAATGGAAACCTCAGGATCTTACCTTTCAGGTCAGTTCTGAACTTTGTTTAAATCTCATAATCTGAAAATGCTGATTTGTCTGTTTTAATTTCATTATCTGAAATTGTTGTTTTGCTTGGTTGATTTTTGATGCTCTTCTCATGCTGTTGTTTGCACTAAATAAATGAGATTGCTTTGCACTGCATATGTCATTTGCATGACCATCATGGTATATTAAATGGAACAGTGCTGAAGGGCATATGGAGTATGTCTGGATGCTACTGCCATGTGTGAGGTGGTCCTTGGACCGAGTCCTCCGCCTAGTACCATGGGTCTAGTTTTCATATAGAGCAGTGTATTGCATATCATAAATTTGAAGAAAATAAAATTCGAAAAGAAATGATTCATTGCACATCATGTATTTTGTCAGGGGGAGCTTGTTTGCTGTTGATTGATCATCATGCTCTCCTTGTTAGAATTGTTGCATACTGCATATGTAGGATAGTGCATATCATAAAATTTTGAAAAATCTAAAAAGAAATTCACTGCACTTAGACAGGAGGAGCATTCCTATTTCATATCTTCTTCACCTCATGAACTCCCTTTGTTTAAGTAACCTGATTCATTCTCTTGACTATGCGCTATTCAACTGAATTCTCTGCTGGTATCTCTAAAATAGCTGATCAGTCTGTATTCCAGACTCAGCTACTGTCTGATGATAAAAATCTCTTCTGATGCTCTTCTCTATTGCTGATTTACTCTTGCACCAGCCTATACTCACCTTTCACATTCTTCTCAGCTGGTGTGACTGAATTGGCTCTACTATTGATTTGTTGGTCAGCTAAACTTATTTTTCTGATCTGAGGAACTTAAGCTGCATGTCATGCAATTCAGTCTGAGAATATTGTAGAAATTTCTATCATATAGGTTTAAGAATTATCACTGAATCAGACTGATATAAGATTAATGTATTCTCAGACTTAGTTAAATGAATTGAAAATATCTGAATGATAAGGTTTAATAAACTTTAACCACATGTGTCATGTAAACCTTAGACTCTCTCATCAGATATCTGAAAATTTGAATTCAGGGCTTCTTTGGTTAAGATGCATATAGTGTGTATTGTTGTTAAACATTAATTTGAAAAATGTTGACTAAATAAAAAAAAAATTGTGAATTCAGAGCAATGACTCGGTCACTGAGAAACTGAGTTCTTTATCAATGAAATAAAGTAACTCAAGTCATGAGGTGCCATAGTTATCTCTGATAAAAATCTAGTGAAACAAAATCTGACAGAGTAATAGCTTATTTGTGTTGAGTAGCTGGGGAGTCTGGCCTCTGATAAAGGTGTCTTCTCATGTAAAAAGACACTCATATTACTAACTCTGCTCTCAAAGTGAGAGGCAATGACAGTTATCACACTGAGTAACTGGGTCATTTCAACTAAGACTTGTTGTGTCTCGTGTAAAAAGGTGTTGATCAACTTAAATTGCTCAGGGAAAATATAATGTGATTCAAATAAAATTATCTTGAAAAATATGTCAACTCATGTTCTTAAAAAAAGTGTTTAACTTCAGTACTAACCTGTGTATTTTTCAAAGGTGCAATTGAGATCATATGTGTAAGATAAAAGATGATTGTTTTTGAGTGTTTTCTAACTATTTGGTTCACTTTTATTAAAACTTGGATTCAGATATGAGTATTGAGTTTAATTTGGCAAATTTGGTATACATCAAAATTAAATCAGATTGGTTAAGCTGCAAATTCATAACCCCTTATGATAGAAGAGTCTAATCTTCTTAAGACTTATTGTTGTGATGGATGCTTTAAAATCTCTCATGATCAGATTCTTTTCAGTCAGCCTGATTAACATCTTGCTATTGATTGATTCCTTGAGATGTATTGTGCTTTGACTATTTCTCAACCCACCACTTGGCTACACTATCAGTTGATTGACTCCTGAGATGTACTCTTCTCCACACTGTTGGAATCTTCCATCTTGTTCTGCAACAAATTCTGATTCTGTGGTCTTTTCACCAAAATTCAGATTCTTTGTAATGGCAGATTTCAGATTGATTTATTGGATAACCTGAGTCCATTCCTGTGCTTCAGGGGGTGTTATGGTTTATCTACAGTTAAGGGGAGAGTAGTCAATCATGCATGTTGATAGGGGGAGAGTTGTTTCATTGTCATAAGAGAGAACTTCATTTTAATGAACCATGACTCATTCTCTGAATTTATGTGCTGTGTTTGTATGCTGAATTTGTCTCTCAAACCATTTCCCTTCTTTTTGATTATGTCAAAGGGGGAGAATAGTTTGACGAGTCAGTGGGACTCATCATGTTGCCATCATCAAAAAGGGGGAGATTGTTGTGCCCCTTGTGCTTTGTTGATGATGTGGTGTTTTAATGATAGCAACATGAATGAGTCACCACATTGAATGATAGCAACATGATTGTTTATAACTGATATACTCTGTGGATAATGCATATGACTGTGACTGGTATATTATCTGGAGAATGCATGTGTTCTGTCTGCACAAGTCTATACACTGCAGGGTAAAACCCAAAGTCTAGACATTGCTGCATTGCTTGCATTTCAGAGTCTATACATCGTTCATGCATGCACATGTTCGTGGACAAAGTCTGTACATTGCAACTTGTGCTGCATGTACTACACTAAGTCTATACATTGTCTATAGTATTTAGAAGTCTGTACATTGACCGTCTCAATGAGCGTCTCATGCAAGTCCATACACTACTGTTCATGCATCATTCGTCTAAGTCCATACATTGTACTGTAGCATGCATTTGACGAAGGCATCGCAAGTCTAGACAGTGGACCGTCTTTCCCTGCGTCCCAATTGGACTAGTCTGCAACGGCTAAGTCTGCACATTGGACCGTCTTCATTAGCGTCTTTGCCAAGTCCATACATTGGTCGGTGGCAAGTCTGTACACTGGTCGAGCTTTCAAGTATATACATTGGCATATGCATTCACAGTAAAGTCTAGACAGTGGACCGTCTTATTCAGCGTCTCATATGCACAATTGAGTCAAAGTCTGCACAGCATAAGTCTATACACTGGTGCGTCTCATTTAGCGTCTCACATGCATATTTGAGTCAAAGTCTGTACAGCGGCATGCATTGCTCTTCAAGTCCACACACTGCACTGTAGCATGCATCTCATGCAAGTCTGTACATCGCATTTGACGTTGAGCATCAAAGTCTATACATTGGCAGCACTGGGCAAGTCTATACATTCCCAGTCTTTACCTACGTTCAGAACCCCAAGTCCATACATTGGTTCAATCTTCCAAGTCTGTACAGTGGGTCAAGCTGCCAAGTCTATACAATCGTTTCTAAGGCAAAGTCTGTACATTGCCTTTGGACCTCAGAGTCTATACAGAGTCTGCATCCTATGAAGTCTGTACATTCGTTTGAGACCATGTCTATACATTCATTGCCTTTGAGCTCCAAAGTCTATACATCGGTCTTGCTCAAGTCTATACATCCACAGTGGAACCCCAAGTCTGTACATCGCATCATATTGTTCATGCAGTGTCTTGGTGAAGTCTATACATTCCTTCACTGTAGCTGGCACGAGGTGAAGTCTGTACAATGGTCTTAACTTTCCAAGTCTGTACATTGGCCTCCATGCCTCAAGTCTTTACATCGGATTGGTTGGCCAAGTCTGTACAGCCATTGTCTTCATATAGGAAGTCTGTACATCTTACTGCACTGTAGCTTTCACGGAACCAAGTCTATACATCGTGAAAATCTATACACTCCTCTTGGCCTTGGCATCTGTTTTGAAGTCCATACATTGGTCTTCAGTTCAAGTCTGTACAATGGACTAATAGACAAAGTCTACACATTGGAAGTCCATATATTCAGTTGTCTTGATTTGATCAAGGTTGTACAGAGCTTCTTTTGACAAGTCTGCACATTGTGAATGTCTATACACCCGATTGCCTTTGCATTGATCAAGTCTATACAGCCCTTTTGTTGTCTAGTCTATACACTCAACTTCTTCACTTCAGGAAGTCTGTACATCCGTTAGGCTTGCTCATGCATTGTGCTTCTTTAGTCTGCCTCGGCCAAGTCCATACATTGTTTGCTTAGCAGACTGTGAAGTCTATACATCGGTTGTTAAGCAGCAGACTGCTCAAGTCCATACATTGGCTGCATCATATGCATTGAAGTCTGCACATTGCTGAATGCTCTTCAAGTGTGCACATTCGTTCTAAGGCATAGTCTATACATTGCATTGCATTGCACTGCATTCATCAGTTGTGAAGTCTGTACATCGAGTCAAAGTCTGCACATTGCATTCTCTTCAGCAAGTATGTACAGCGAGTGCCTTCTCATCTGAAGTCTGAACATTGCATTTGCATTCACAATGTCTTCACACCTGAAGTCTATACAATGCACTACCTTCGCAAAGACTGTACATTGTGCATATTAGTCTTGAAGTCCATACATCGTTCATGAAGACTGAACAACGAGCAAGTGTGTACATCGGACTAGTCTGCTGGCTAAGTCTGTACACTGCTGCACGTTGTGTTCTTCAATGTCTGAACATTGCTTCAGCGTTTGGCTTCAGCCAAGTCAATACATCGACTGGCAGTCTTCAGCTACGTGTATACATTGCTTCACAACGTGAAGTCTATACAATGCCATAGCTCTGCTTATGTGAAGTATATACATTGCTTTACACTTCAGCAACTCTATACACTGCTTATGTGAAGTATATACATTGCTTTACACTTCAGCAACTCTATACACTGCTTCAGATCTGATTCATAATGTCTATACATCGGTTCTCAATGTACACACTTATTCAATTGCTGCTTATAAAGTCTATACAATGCATTTCATCTTCAAAGTGTGTACAGAGTTTACACTTGAACTGATACGTTTATTTCGACTGACTGACAGGGATTTGGTACTGGGATTGCTGACATGGCTCGTGATCCAAGGAAGGACGAGGTTCCCTGATCGTGACACGTGGAAGCACTGTGCTGAAATGCTGCCACGTGGACTGAGGTTTCTTGGCGGGAGATGTGGAGAGCACACGACCGCCCTAATCTGCTGATGCTATATAAGGGAGTCTCCTTTGTCTGAAGGAGACAGATCGTGATCGACTGAAGCAGAGGCAGAGTGAGAGCTTCCACGATCCAGACAGAAAGAAGAACAAAAGAAAAGAGCAAAGTGTGAAGAGAAGAGAGAAAAGAGAGACAGAGAGCTATCGAGAGAAGAAGAAGAGAAAGAAGTAGAGGAGAGATAGTGAGATCGAGAGAGATCTGCATTCACTGGACCGTGGATCAAATCCAGGCCAGCCAGATCTTAGGAGCCACATTTGTGCTTTCATTATTTACAGCTTTCAGTTGCTGTTGCTACTTGTTTTCGTTTTCCATTTTATCCTTTCTTCAAGCTGTTAGTCAGCGTTTGCAGAGGTGCTGCCTCTGGACGGGTAAGCTGTAATCCCCAGCGGTTGCAGTGGTGGATTCCACTGGACTGCAAGCTGTGTTGCTCAGCGGGCGAGGAGGATTCCTCGGACGGCAAGCTGTGCTGCCCAGCGGTTGTATGGCAAGCTGTGATGCCCAGCTGTTCAAGCTGTGAGTCAGCGGAATCCACACTCTGGTTTGAGTGTGGGGTGGATATAGGTCTGCTGGACCGAAACACCTAAAAATCATTGTGTAGTGGTTTGATTTCTTCTATCTGATTGGCGCTAGATGAATGCTTAGGTGCGCTTTGGTTTAATGTTCTATAAGTGTTCATTTGTCTGCTGCGCATACTATATGTTTGACAGTGGTATTGAGTGTATGTTTGATTTGTCTAATTGCTGCCCACATTAGATGTTTTCTTAGGAGCACTCTTCATATTTGTCTACAAGTTCAGTAGATGACTGGAGTAGTTTTCCTATAGTTAGTCTTGGTGTTTTTATTCCGCAGTTCTGAGCACTAGAATTCTAATTGGGCGAAAGTTTTTAAAGGGTATATTCATTCACCCCCCCTCTGAATACTTGCACCGAACCCAACATAAGTTAGCACAGGTAGTAGAGCACAGATGCGAAGAGGAGAATTAGGAGGAAAGTGGGAGCGCGAGATTCCTCTTCACCAAAAGGTGAAGTGGTTCCTGCTCAGGCTTACTTGGGTGTGCTTAAGCTTACTTAAGCTCCCTCGTCGCAGTCGGGCATGTCTTGTTTAAATAGTGGCCGGTTGTGCGAATTGATCCCTGTAAGCGGAGGGGTTCCAGAGGGGGTTACGTCCTTCATGCGAGCTCCTTACGGCGCGCGGACTCTTGGTTTCCCTTGCCCCCTTGAGCTTCCTGCCATTAAAGGATTCGCAACGGCTGAATCATTAAGCTTCCATCAGTGAGCCCGAGCAAATGGCACTTGTTCAGGAGTGGTCTCCCGAGGGATAAGTGCTGGGTCGGGACAAGGAATAGGGGGCTCCAAGGGAGCTTTCCCGATCGACTGATGCTCGGACTTCCCAACCCGAAGGCCGCCTAGGAAGCGCTTGTACCGAGTGAGTTTTTGGGCTTCTTAATAAGTGGGCCCGAGGGCTGCCACTTAGAGGAGTTGAGCCTTGTTCGGTCCGGTTTGGACCTCGTTTGGCCTCTCCGTACGGGCGGTGAGATTTCCCCTCTCCACTTGTCCCCCTCCTACTCCCGAGCCAAGATTAGGCTCGAACGAGTAGCAATTGGGCTGGACTGTCTGTGGCACTAGTTGGGTAAAGATATCTCTTTGGTAGGGGCCGCGTGACGTAGCTCACCTTGAAAATACGCCCGTTATGATGAGTAAGAGAAGGCCCCTCCTCGGGAGATCGGACGCCGCGTTGCCTCCAGTCAGGGTTTTTAGGCATTGCGCGTTTTGCGTCCCTTTATCTCCGAGGTTTTAGGGTTTTGCCTCTCTTGGTAGCTATATTTGAGGGGGGCTCCCGCGCTTTGATAGTAGTTTCGGAAGGGCAGAGAATCGTCGTAGCCATCAGAGCTAGGAGAGCTTCCTGAGGCGGCGATTCGTAAGCTCCCTTTCTTCTCCGAAGTTCTCTGGCTTAGAACTTTCCCCTTCTTCTTCTCTCTGTCTCATGGCGGACCATCATTCTGAGGCTGAGGGGCGGCAGAGAGAACGGACCCCCAGAGTTTTCTTGACGCCGCTGGAGCCATCCTGCAGCGAGCTAGGGGAGGCAGAGGTGAAGCGGCTGGAGAGTCGCTACGGGTTGCCTTGGCGGTTCCAGTTCCTGGCGCTTGAGCCTCATGAGTCTAGCCTGTCCACCCGTTCTGGCCTCTTTTGCTCCTTTCTTCTGGCTTGGAAGTGTGGCTTTCGTTTGCCCCTTCATCCTTTTGTCGCCGAGTTGCTTCGGTTCTACTGGCTGGCTCCTGTCCAGCTGGTCTCCAACTCTTACACTTTCATCTTCTCCTTCATTTTCCTTTGCGGCCAGTGTGAGGTGCGCGCCTTGCAGGATCTTTTCCATTACTTCTTTGAGTTGAAGGAGCATGCTCATGCGGGGCGAGACTTCTTCTATATTCAGGCGAGGCGGGGGAGGAGCTGCGTGTCCCTCTCTGAGAAGGACTCTTCTCACAAAGGGTGGAAGACCGAATATTTCTGGGTGGGCCTATTGGCGGTTGGCGTAGCCTGGAATTTCCCGACGGCGCCCAATTTCCACCCGAACATTCCTCCGAAGCAGACTGTGTTCTCTCCGGAGGTGGAAGAGGAGGCTGCTATCCCTCAGCAGAATCACCGGGAGACTGCTGATTTGGTGACTTCTTTCAACATTCAGGGCTACCTCGCTCGAGTGCTGTTGTCGACAGGTAAGGGGTCCTGGAACTTGGCCTTCCTTCTTGCGGAGTTGGGGTCTTCCTGCTCTTAATCTGCTTTCTGTGGTTCAGACACGAGGCGAGCGGTTGAGGAGGAGGCACCTCCGTCTGAATTGGAGGTCATCGTCTTGGACGAGACGCCAGCTCCGGATGGCCTTCAAGTTTTGGAGGGTTCGTCCCGTGCCCGGGATAAGGGCAAGCAGGCGGCTCAGGATGACGCCTCCGAGCGCCGGGGGATCAAGCGCAAGGATCCCGTGGCCAAGCTGCTATGGTCTTCGATGCAGGCTCAGTCTGCTGAGAAGAAACGGGCGAGGAAGGAGGAGGTCGTCCGTGTGTCCGGAGGAGATTCCCTGTCGGCTCTCCCCTCTACTGAGCAAGAGGGGGCCGATGACGGAGGGATAACTGCCGATGCTGAGGCACCGAGCGTGGCGGAGGGGCCGTCAGATGAGGGGGTCCGTCCCCAGCAGGTCGAGGCTGGAGGGTCGCAGGAGGAGGCAACTCGATCACAGCCGACCGAAACTGGGGAGGTACGCAGTGGGGGTGCTCACGTCGAGCCGACCGGTGGGGCCCCTGGGACGGGATTGCCCGAGGGAGATGCCCCGATCCCGGCCACTCCGGTGAGAGCTTCCCCTCCTCCTACCAGCACCTTCAGTGTCCGAGCTTCTCTGTACCGGGCGTGTCATTCTTTAGCTTCTCGAGACTTGCGGGAAAAAGTCCGAAGGGTCCCCCCTCTTCGCTGTTGGAGTAGATTATGGAGGGAGGGCTGATTCTGGCCCAGTTGGGAGCTGAAGCGGTGGACGCGTACGCTCGGGTGGAGTCCGAGCGGGAGACTCTTTCGTGGGCCCGTGGCGCGCTTGATCGGAAGGTCGAGCGTCTGACCCTCGATCTTGAAGACCTTCGTCGAGAGATCGCTCCGCTCCGAGCGTTGGCGTAGTCGAGCCAAGCGGAGGCTCGGTCTTCGTCAGAGCAGCTGGCCCAGGCTCGTCGCATGGTCGACCGGAAGAGTGAGCTCCTGGAGTCGGAGTGTAGAAACCAGGTCGAGCGAGACGACCAATGGAGGGCCGAGCGAGAAGGGCCTGAGGACCGAGTTCGGGCGGCCGAGGATTTACGGACCGAGGCCGAGCGAAGGCTGTCCGAGACCGAGGGAAGGTTGTCCGAGTCCGAGCAGCGGATAGCTGAGCTCTAGAGGAAGGCAGGGCTGGCTGGGAAGGAAGCGCTCGAGCAACATAGGTGCTCGGAGGCCTACCAGGCAGCTCTCCAGCAGGTGGCCTTTCCTTATTACGAGTCGGGCTACCGACGGGGACTCCGGAAGGGCTTCTCCCAGGGCTACGATCGGGCCGTCCTGGAGGCAAAGGCCCAGTCGTCTTCGCTCGATTTTCCTTCCGGTCAGTGCTATGACTTGGAGTGGGGCTCCACTAACTCTTCCCACTATACGTTGAGCGAAGAGGTGAATTCGGTTCCGTCCGAGCGACCGCCAACTCCAGCATCCTCGGGAGGGCACACGACTGAGACAGTTCCCACGCAGGTGGGGTCAGTGTCTGGGCCGGCCGTCGCCGAGAACATTGGGGGCAGGTCGTCTGGTGTCGAGGAAGCCTTGTCTACCGAGCTTGGAGATGGGCTCATGCCTAATGTAATAGCTCTTTTCTTTTTCCTTTTTCATATGTAGCCGGGTGCGGCTTTTTGGAAACTCTAATAGCGGCAGTATTGAATGCTGAATTGACTGTTTCTTACTGCTCTTGGTGTGATTTGATTGCCGTATCCGCAGTCGTTTGAAGAAAGCGCCGATTTCCTGCAGATCTTGCGCGCGTCGATCTGTCAAACAACTGACATGGCGTTGGCACCTTTCCATTTTTCCATACCGCCCTTAATGACTTGCCGCTTCGCGCGTCCCGCTGGGAGAATATCGGGAAATGAGGTAACCAACTCAGGGAAAGCCTTGGTAGCGTGTTTTGGGGAGAATCATTTAAAGCGATCAGCTTCCCCTTCGGCCTATAAAAGGTCCGAGGGGCATCTCCTTTTTCTTTCATCGCTTAAGGCCGTTCCTGGCAGTTTTTCCCTTCCGTGAAGCGTTGTGCTGTTGGTCTTGGCGGGGCATGGAAGGCGTTTCAGAAGATGATGATGCAGATGGCGGTGGGAGGGAAGCTCCTGTTGTTTCGCTCTGGAAGAGGGTTCGTCAGTCGGGGGTCACTCGCGAAGAGGGTTCGTCATGTCGGAGCATGTCGCACTCCTATCCCTGACCCGCCGACGCCATCCCGCGGGGAGGAGGGGAGCTAATTAAGCTCCCTTCTTTCCGGGCCTTCCCCTGCCTCCTCGTCCATCTCTGCCGTTTTCTCTTTCTCCCTCCCCTTTCACTCTTCGGAGGGTGCCTGCACTTTCTGCCTTCCAAAGAGTTGGCAGAGAGGAGGCCTTCACTTGTATTCCTTCCTCTCTTCTTCTTGTTGTTTCCCCTGTTTTCTTTTTTCCTCCGAGCTTTCTCAAACCAACGAAGTCGGCGATCCCTTATCCGAGCCAGTTTCTACACGAGGCAGAGTCAGTGGCTGGACGTGGGAGCGCCTACTGGGTCGGCCGAGCGTTCTGCTCGCGTTCTAGTACCAGGGGATGTAATTTTTTGTACATGTATACTATATCGACTACGGCCTTCTTGATGTACGTCAAAGTTTAATAAGAAGAGAAGAATGGTGATTATTCTATTTTGCTTACATGTGTATGCTTGTCAAATGTTCAAAAGTAGAACTTGCGAAGATTTGTTGCGTTGGACGGGTGTTCCTTCCATGGTGGACAGTCGGTATGCTCCTTTCCCGAGCTTCTCGACCACTCGGTAGGGACCTTCCCAGGTAGGGGCCAGCTTCCCCGCCGCCTCTAGTGGTCGAGATGCTTCGGCCTTCCTCAGGACGAAATCTCTTGGCTGGAAGGGTCTGTCTCGGACTCTGCTGTTGTAGTATCGACTGATGCGCCATTGGTATTCCGTTGCTCGGATCCTTGCATTCTCTCGGATCTTGTCCGTTAAGTCGAGGTTCTCTCACAATTTCTGCTCGTTTACCTCAGGCTCGAAGTGGACAACTCGGAGAGAGGGATTGCTGACCTCCAACGGAATTACGGCTTCCGTGTGCCATACACCAGCTGAAAAGGTGTTTCACTAGTAGCCGTTCTCGGAGTGGTTCGGTGCGACCATAGTACGCTCGGCAATTCCTCGAGCTAGCTTCCCTTGGCTTTGCCGAGCCTGGTTTTGATGCCTTTTAAGATAGTCTTATTGGCATTCTCGACCAGTCCGTTAGCCTGAGGGTGGGCTACCGAAGTG
Source organism: Amorphophallus konjac (assembly GCA_022559845.1). NCBI lineage: Eukaryota > Viridiplantae > Streptophyta > Magnoliopsida > Alismatales > Araceae > Amorphophallus > Amorphophallus konjac. The sequence goes on from CM040118.1 coordinate 427,538,298, forward strand.
AAGTGGTTGCAAATGTTTAGGTCGGCACATCTGTCTCTGAAATAATGAGAATCAAACTGCCGACCGTTATCGCTCACAATCACTCGGGGGACACCATAGCGACAGATGATCGATTTCCAAACAAAACTCCATACGACTGATTCGGTGATCCAGGTAGTGGCTTCGGCCTCGATCCATTTGGTGAAATAGTCGATGGCGACGATGACGAACTTCTTCTGAGCTTGAGCCGTAGGGAACGACCCCAGGATGTCGATCCCCCACCGAGCGAAAGGGTACGGCTCGACAAGGGTGATGAGCTCCGTAGCGGGCTGATGAATCAGGTGGTCGAAGCGCTGACATCGATCACACTTCTGCACGTAGGTCGAGCAGTCGCGCTGGAGAGTGGGCCACCAGTAACCCTGTCGTAGCAGGATCCTGGCGAGTGATCTTCCTCCTTGGTGCGCTCTGCAGATGCCTTCGTGTACTTCTTGAATCGCTCGGCTGGCTTCGTCGGTGCTGATGCACTTGAGGAGAGGACCGGAGAAGGATCTGCAGTACAAGGCATCGTCCAGCATGACGAAACGCCGAGCTTGGTACTTGAGCTTCCGAGCCTCCCGAGGATCGGTGGGCTCTTGAGAATCCCGGAGCCAGGATATGTAGGGGGTCCGCCAGTCGCTCGAGGGTGCCGGGTCAATAGTCATAAGCTCGGATTCGATGCTCGGTTGCCCGAGCTCTTCGAGGAAGACCGATAGTGTACTAGCGGGGTCGGGCGAGGAGGCCAGTCGAGAGAGGGCGTCCGCTCGGGAGTTTTCCTCCCGGGTTATTCGGTCTACCTTAAAGCTCTCGAAGAGTTGGGCCATCCTCTTTACCACTTGGAGGTACTTGACCATTTTTCCTTCCCGAGCTTCGTATTCACCGTTGACTTGGCTAGCGACCAATTGGGAGTCAGTGTGAATCCTGAATCGTTCGGCCCCCAGTCTTCGAGCCCTCCTGGCTCCCGAGATAACGGCTTCATACTCGGAGGCGTTGTTGGACGCCTGGAAGTTGAACTTCAGGGCGTACCGAAGTTCTGCTCCTTCAGGGGACTTGAGGAGAATGCCGGCGCTGCTTCCTGTTGAATTGGAGGATCCGTCGACGAACAGATCCCAGGTAGGCCCGGTTGCTGGTGGAAGTGCTTCTTCAATCGGGACCGTGCTTTCAGCGATGAAGTCTGCGAGAGCCTGTCCTTTAATAGCCGAGCGAGGGCGATACGAGATATCGTAGGCCCTGAGCATGATGGCCCACTTGACGAGGCGTCTTGAGGCTTCAGGGTGAAAGAGAATCTTCTTCAGGGGTTCGCCGGTCAATACAACGATGGAGTGCCCTTGGAAGTAAGGTCGGAGGCGCTTGGCCGAGGTAACCAACGCTAGCACGAGTTTCTCGGTTGCGGGGTACCTTCTTTCGGCCTCATTAAGCACCTTGCTAGCGTAGTAAACGGGTCTCTCGACTCCTGCGTCGTTCCTGACCAGGACCGAGCTTATAGTAGAAGGGGTTGCCGAGAGGTAGAGGTGTAGAGCTTCGCCTTGGACTGGTTTGGACAGCACCGGAGGCGAGGCCAAGAATTCCTTGAGTTCAGTGAACGCCTTCTAACATTTCTCGTCCCAGGCAAACGTAGCAGATGCCATTTTTGGGTCCGCTCAACAATTTGAAGAAGGGTAGGCAACGTTCGGCCGCCCGAGATAGGAAACGGTTGAGTGCAACAATGCGCCCCGTAAGGCGCTGGACGTCCTTGATGCAGGTGGGTGGCCGCATGTCCAGGATGGCCTGGACCTTGTCGGGGTTGGCCTCGATTCCACGCTGAGTGACCAGGAAGCCTGGGAACTTCCCGGATCTGACTCCGAAGGCGCACTTAGCGGGGTTGAGCTTCATGTTGTGCTTCAGGAGAGTGTCGAAGGTCTCGGCTAAGTCGGCGAGGTGGTCTTCGGCCTTGGGCGTCTTGACGAGCATGTCATCAATATAGGCCTCAACGTTCCGACCGAGCTGCCCTTCAAAAATGCGGTTGATCAGTCTCTGATATGTTGCTCCAGCGTTCTTTAACCCGAACGGCATCCGGGTGTAGCAGTATACGCCGAAGTCGGTGATGAAGGCGGTCTTCTCGATGTCCTCCGGGTCCATCCTGATCTGATGGTAGCCGGAGTAGGCGTCAAGGAAGCTGAGTAGCTCGTTGCCAGAGGTTGAATCGACCAGTTGATCGATGCTCAGCAGCGGGTAGCAATCCTTCGGGGTAGCTTGGTTGAGATCGGTGAAGTCCACGCACATCCGCCATTTCCCAGAAGCTTTTTGTACCAGGACGACGTTGGCGAGCCATGTAGGGTACAAAATCGGACGAAAGAGGCCAGTCTTTTGTCCCTTGATGATTTGCTCTTTGATGACCGCTTGCTTTTGTGGGGAGTGCTTTCTCCTGCGCTGTTGTACTGGCTTTGCTGTTGGGTCGAGGTTGAGCTTGTGCATCACCACGTCTCCCGGGATCCCGGGAAGGTGCTCATCGGACCATGCAAAGACTCGGATGTACTGCGCAAGGAAATCTTTATATTTTTCTTGTTCCTCATGTGGGAGCTCGGCTCCAATCTTCACTCCTAGGGTCGGGTCACCGTTAAGGAAGACCGTTAACAACTCGCCGCCAGGCTCAGATGTTGCAGGTCCCTCCTCGGCTCCCTTTATCCCTTTATTCTTCCCTTCCGGTCTAGTGGCGTCAACCAAGACTATATAGCACCGTCTAGCCAATGCCTGGTTACCTCGAACTTCCCCCACGCCATATTTGGTCGGGAACTTCATCTTTTGGTGAAAGATAGAGGGCACCGCTTTCATTCGGCTGAGAATGTCTCGGCCGAAGATGGCATTGTATGCCGTCATCCCCTTAATCACGATGAAGTCTACCATAACCGTAACGGTTTTGGGCGGGGTGCCGATAGTAACAGGCAGACTCAGTGCTCTCTCGGGATAAGTAGCCTGGCCGTTGAACCCACAGAGGGGGGTTCAGATCGGGCGGAGTTTAGATAGATTCTTTCCCATTTTGAGGAAACACTCATAGGACAATACATCAGGGGCACTACCATTGTCGACTAAGATTCTGTCCACGTTACAATGGTTTATTGTGGCCGATATAACGAGAGCGTCGTCGTGCGGGGTGGTTAGCCCTTCCAGGTCCTGGTCAGAGAATACCAGGGCCTGTGGTTCGCTAGCCGGCGGGGCCGCAGGTGCCTCAGCAGAGGCTCGGCTCGCCCGCTCGGCGTGACGCTTCCATCCTCGGCTGCTATCTCCGCCTGATGCCGTTCCGCCCGCGATGACATTGATGTGGACTCCGCGGGGGGCATTATCAATCTCTTCAGTGGCGCCTCGGTCTTCCTTTTGCCCGGACACATACCGAGATAGTGTTGTGCCCCTTGTGCTTTGTTGATGATGTGATGTTTTAATGATAGCAACATGAATGAGTCACCACATTGTCTTGAATATGTCTGACCCTTTCTGTGGGAGATTGCATAAGTGTGCCATGTCTGAATTGTGAAGAACGCATGTGTATGCTTGAGTCATGCTGTGATATATTGGCATGTTCTTGATTTCTGTTCTGTGCATTGCTTCTCTGCTGATATGTTCATGCATTGTCTTAGGCTAAGTCTATACAGACTTTAGCGTCTCATTTAGCGTCTAAGGCAAAGTCTACACATTGGCTAAGTGTGTACATCGCTTACACTTCTTTGAAGATCACCAAGTCCATACATCGTGAAAGTCTACACACTCCTCTTGGTCTTAGCATCTGTTTTGAAGTCCATACATTGGTCTTCAGTTCAAGTCTGTACAGCGTTACGTTCTCTTTGGAAAGTCTGTACAGCGTGAAGTCTGCACATTGGTCTTCGAATTCAAAGTCTGTACATTGGGTTTTTCACATGAAGTATGTACAGCCGTTCACTGTTGAAGTCCATACACTGGTCGGTGGAATTTGAAGTCTGTACACTGACTCGTTTCATTTCCTCAGATGTCTATACATTTGCCACCATGATTCTAAGTCTATACATTCGCTGCAGAGATCTCTGTCAACTCTATACATCGACTGTCTTGCTTGAGCTTAAGTCTGTACCGAGTCAGCGTCTCGTTGACCGTCTCTTGTTGTGTCCTCATGTTATTTCTGCGTTTGTGTCTTCGTGTTGTTTTCATGTCTTCGTGTTATTTTTGTGTTCGAGTCTTCATGTTATTTCTGTCTTCTGTCTTCGTGTTGATTTTACTTCGTGCATTCTTCTCTAAATTCAAGCTTTAAGTGTCTCAAGTCGAGTCTGACTGTGTTGTCTCCATGTCGTCCTTAGTTCGAGTCGTTTCTTTGTTATTTCTGTCTTCGTGTTGCTTTTCCTAGACCTCGTGTCTTTCTTGTTTTGTAACCACACTTCGTGTCGTTTCTGTTTTCGTCTTCGAGTTATTTTCAGTTCATGTTGTCTTCGTGTCGTTTCTGTTTTCGTCTTTGAGTTATTTTCAGTTCATGTTGTATCTCGTGTCGTTCTCTTCGTAGTGGTTGTTTTGTTACAGTGATACTTCGTGTCGTTCTCTTTGTAGTGTTAGCCTTATTAGTATGTATCTCGTGTCGTTCTCTTTTTACCTCGTGCTGTTTTAATCTGACCTCGTGTCATTCTCTCTTTATTTCGTACTGTAGTAATCTTGTGTATCTCGTGTCGTTCTCAGTACAGTGCATCTCGTATTGCTATCACATACCTCATGCAGTTTTAGTTTTTGTGGCCCTGAGTCTTAATCGTTTTAATTCTTTGCAGGAAAAGAAGAAGGTGGTCCGAGGAAAAATATTCCTCAGTGAATGGGAGGCACGTGATCCGAGGCTGGAAGGGCAGACAGGATTGTGACACGTGTGCTGAAGCTGGCTGAGAGACTGACACGTGGCCACAAGTTCTGGGCGGGAAATGAGGAAGCCACACGCGCCCGGTGCTGCCCTCCTGCTGGCTGCTGCTTATAAAAGGAAGCCTTCATCCAACAGATGAAGGTGATCGAGGTAGAAGCCTGAAGAGCAAAAAGTCCTTCGATCCAGAAAAAGAAAAGAGGAAGAAAAAGAGAAGAAGAGAGAATAGCAGAGAGCGTGAGCCGAAGAGAATAGAGAAAAAGAGATCGAGAGAGTGAAAGAGCAGAAGAAGAAAAGAGATGCAGTAGAAAGTAGAAGAAGAAGAGAAGAGAAGAAACAGAGAGAGCCTGCGAAAGAAGAAGAAGAGAAAAAGAAAGTGAGACAGAAGAGAAAAGGAAGAGAAGCTTACCTGAAGATCTGTCTACTGGACCGTGGATCAGATCCAGGCCAGTCAGCTCCGTTGAGAGCCACATTGTGCATTTCGTTTTTCAGCGTTCTGTTTGCTGAAGTTATTTTCATTTCGTGTTTCTGTTTTTCCCCTTTTGTTTGGTTATCCTTGTTCTTCCGATTCTCAGTAGTGAGGTCGGGTTCCTCCTGTAGATCAGGAGAAGGGAGATCAGATCTCCGGTTGCAAGTAGCTGGGAGCTACTTGTGGGTTCCCTCCGGTTGGAGGAAGGGAGACTTGTCTCCGGTTCTGGGCTTGCGGGTTGCAAGTCCAGGGGTCCCTCCGATTGGAGGAAGAGAGGTCTTTGACCTCTGGTTTGCTGGTGACTGGAAGTCACTGGTTGGTTCCCTCCTGGTCTGGAGGAAGAGAGACCTTGCGTCTCTGGTTTCCAAGTGACTGGGAGTCACTTGGGGTGTCCCTCCGGTTGGGAGGAAGAGGGGAGTTTGTTCCCCTGGTCAAGCTGTGTGTCAGCACCTGTTGCAGACTGAGTCTGCTTGGTTCTAGCTTTGGCTAGTGAAGCTTCACTCCGGTTGGGAGTGAGGGGTGGATGTAGGTCTGAAGGACCGAACCACCTTAAAACTATTTGTGCAGTGGTTTGCCTTGCGTTAGCTCCATATCTTCTACCTCCCATTCACAGGTTGCGCATGTTTGGCTAGTTGCATTATCTAGAGAGTTAATTTTTTGAGCATTATATTCTGCTTAGTGTGTTTGCGTTGTTTAGCTCTGCCTTCGTTTCTGGTTGATCAGGTGGCTGCATTGTTGCAGTCCAACTGTTTGTCCATGTGTTGCCTTATCATTTCATCTTGGAAAGCTCATTAGTCTTATTCCATATATCTGAGCTTTAATGTTCTAATTTGGGCTATATTTTCTAGAGGGTTACATTCACCCCCCCTCTGTATCCGGGCCTAGCACCTTATCAGATAGGTGTCCCTGGCGGATGAGGCGCTTGATCTCATCTTGAAGTTGATGGCAATCGCTGGTGTGATGCCCGTGGTCGCTATGGAACAGGCAGTGCTTGCGGCGATTGCGATGCTTGATCTTCATAGGCTCAGGTTGGTTGAGGAGACCCGAGCCTTTGATGCCTTCATAGATCTCGTAGACGGGGGCGGTAAGTGGGGTATACCGCTCGTACTTCCGGGACGGCTCTTTTCGATCTCCGTCCTGGTTTCGCCTCTTTCCTTGTCCCGTCCCTTGCTCGGACGGTCTCTTCTTGTCCCCCTCTCGACCCAATCCGGTTGTGCCTCGGAAGGTGCTGAGTACTTCTTCGCACTCGGCATGGCGCAAAGCCAAGGTCACTAGCTCGGCGAGGGAGGTAGGGGGATGAAGCACTAGCTCGCGCCGTAGGTTCTCGTCGCGGGTACCCCCGGTCAAGGCGGTGATGGCAGAGGCCACATCTAGGCGGGGGATGCGCAGGGCTTCCGATTTAAATCGGTTGATATAAGCCCGTAACTTCTCCCCCTGTTCCTGTTTGAGGGCCAGTAATCCCGCCACTGACCGGGGCAGACCGCTGCCGGCGAAGCTTTCTTTGAATATTCGCCCGAATTGCTTGAAGTTGTGGATGCTACTGGGGGCGAGGGCTTTGAACCAAGCCTGAGCGCCCTGAACCAGAGTGGTCACGAACGCTCGACACTTGATCACGTCGGATGCCCCATGTAAGGTCATCAGGGCGTCGAAGCTGTCGTAATGGTCGGCCGGGTCTCCCTGGCCGTCGTACGACTTGAAAGTCGGAAGTGAGATTCTGGGAGATATCTCTGCCTTCAGGATGTAGTCGGAGAACGGTGATCGCTCCTCGTCCTCCACAGGAGAGGTCTTCTGCAAGGCACGGAGAACGCGCTCTTGCTCTGCGAAACGCCTCTCGAAGTCTCGCAGCCGGAGAGAGAGTTCCGGTTGTCGGTGTCCCGAGGGGCTGGGGGGGCGCGCTTGCATGCTGTCCCGACGCTCCTTAGGGGCCTCGGCGTCTGGGAACGGTTTGCGTGCTCCGGTCTTCTCCCTCCTCGGGGTTGAGGAGGCTTCTTGCTCCGGGGGAGGGACGTGCGATGGTCCTCTTGACGCGTTGCGGATGAGCCGCTGCCCCCGGAGGATGAAACGGCCTCCAGCAGTGTGCTGGGAGGCATCTCCACGTGGGGGGCTTTTCCTGGGGGGCTGTGACTTCTCCTCCCTGGCCGCCTGGGCCCTCATGAGATCCACGAGGACATCCAGTTTTGCGTTGAGGGTTTGGAGGGCGTCGGTGCTCCCGCCGGGAAGTTGTTCCCCCGCCACCGATGGAGGTAGCTTGTTGGCTTAGTTGCCGGATGGGGAATGCTCCGTGGGGAGGGAAGGTGCGCCTTCCTCCTTTACCAGAGCTTTTCCCATATCGACGGCAGTCCTCCTGCCAGAACTTCTTCGCACCATGATGGCTCTTTGTGCGTTTCCCATAGACGGCGCCAGATGAAGAGGGGCGATCTCGCGCTGCTCCTGAGCGGGGAGGAAGATGACCACGTACCCTTGAAGTATAAACTGTAAGAAGGGAAACCAGTCAGAGGTGCCCAGGGATAGATCCACGGGGAAGACCCTCCGATGCTTAAGTCAGCACAGGTAGTAGAGCACAGATGCGAAGAGGAGAATTAGGAGGAAAGTGGGAGCGCGAGATTCCTCTCCACCAAAAGGTGAAGTGGTTCCTGCTCAGGCTTACTTGGGTGTGCTTAAGCTTACTTAAGCTCCCTCGTCGCAGTCGGGCATGTCCTGTTTAAATAGTTGCCGGTTGTGCGAATTGATCCCTTTAAGCGGAGGGCTTCCAAGGGGGGTTACGTCCTTCATGCGGGCTCCTTACGGCGTGCGGACTCTTGGTTTCTCTTGTCCCCTTGAGCTTCCTGCCATTAAAGGATTCGCAACTGCTGAATCGTTAAGCTTCCATCAGTGAGCCCGAGCAAATGGCACTTGTTCAGGAGTGGTCTCCCGAGAGATAAGTGTTGGGTCGGGACAAGGAATAGGGGGCTCCAAGGGAGCTTTCCCGATCGACTGATGCTCGGACTTCCCAACCCGAAGGCCGCCTAGGAAGCGCTTGTACCGAGTGAGTTTTTGGACTTCATAATAAGTGGGCCCGAGGGCTGCCACTTAGAGGAATTGAGCCTTGTTCGGTCCGGTTTGGACCTCGTTTGGCCTCTCTGTACGGGCGGTGAGATTTCCCCTCTCCAAAGTTTATGGAGATTCGCAGCTCGTCATGCGGCAGGTCGTAGACGACTATGATGTCTGAAAACAAGAATTAATTCCTTATCATGCCACTGCGATGCGGCTTAAGGAGAAATTCTACCTATTTGAAGTAGGTCATGTCCCTAGAAGTAGAAATTCTCAGGCAGATGCCCTGGCCAAGTTGGCATCTGCCATAAAGCTTCCGCCTGAAGGGGAATTGGACATAACCGTTAGACATAGAAAGCTCATGCCAAGTGTCTTGGACGAAGAAGCTGACCCTACAACTTTTGAAGTCAATGCAATTGAAGAAGGCGATCCCGCCGAAGAAGAGCAACAAGATTGGCGTCAACCAATTATTGATATTAAGAAGGGTCGCCTCCCTCCAGATCGGGCTCAAAGGGTGCAGCTGCTACGAAGGGCAACATCATATCAGCTGATAGGGGATCAATTGTATAGGCTTGTCCATGAAAAAGACAAGTCTGTTCTCCTACGTTGTCTCTCACCCAAGGAAGTTAAGATGATCATGCACGAGGTCCACTCAGGACTCTACGGTGCCCATCAAGCAGGGGACAAGATGAAAACTAATATAAAACTTAAGGGTTTCTACTAGCCCACCATGTATGCGGATTGTAATCAATACGCCCGCACATGCCATCAGTGCCAAGCTTTCGACCCAGTGCCAAGATGACCCCCAACCTCGTTGCACCCCACAGCTCCTACATGGCCCTTTGCAGAATGGGGAATGGATATTGTGGGACCCTTCCCACCATCCTCTAAAGGCCACAAATTCATACTAGCGGCAACATACTACTTCTCTAGGTGGGCCGAGGCTATTCCTTTGCGGGAGGTCACGGGAGAAGTAGTCGCCCAATTTGTTAAACATTATATTATATATAGATTCGGCACTCCCAGCCGGATCATGTCGGACAATAGCACCCCGTTCAAAAATAGAACAATATATGCTTTGGCTGCTAAGTTCCATATTGACTAGAGAACTTCAACTATTTACAATCCCCAAGCTAACGGATTGGCTGAGGCATTCAATAAGACCCTTTGTAGGCTTTGAGCCAAGATAGTCGGCAGCCGTAAAAGAGATTGGGGCGAGAAGATACATGAACCTCTTTGGTCATACCGGATGGTCTATAAGACCCCCACTGTGTGTTCCCCCTTTTCTCTAGTATACGGGGTAGAAGCCGTAATACCAATCGCAATTGAAATGTCATCCTACCGGATAGCCACGCATATGGGTTTACGAACTTAGGAGCAAGATGAAATAGAGAGAAGGTTGGAAGAACTATCCAACCTAGAAGGAAGGAGGCTTGAAGCCTACAAACACCTTCATGCGTATCAAGCCCGAATGACGAGAGCTTATGACAAGCTCGTGAAACAACGAGCATTCAAAGAGGGCGATCTCGTTATGGTAAAAGAAAGAGAGGTCATGGCCGGTAAATCCAGTGACAAACTCCAACCCAATTGGCGGGGGCCCTACATTGTCTCTAAGGTTTATGAGGGAGGCGCCTATAGGGTCGTTGACCACAAGGGAGAGAGCCTTTTCTCTCTATTAAATGGTAAACATTTGAAGTTGTATCATGCCCCTGAGCACGAATTTTTGCGGCAATCATTGCCGGATGTCTCTTCTCCCAGTGAAGATTAAAAAGAGAAGGAAGAGAAAGAAAAAAAGGGAAAGAAAAGAATTTGGTGTGACCACGCTTAAACACCCTTGTTTCTGGCCCACCGCTCCAAATTCTAAAAACTTCTAAATGCTAAACCCTTGGCTTCCAAAACCACTCTGTTGGTCAGTCCCAAATCTTAAATCTAAATCCCCAAATCCTGGCCTCCAAAACCATTTTGTTGCTCAGCCCCAAATCCTAAACCTTAAATCCCAACTTCTGGCTTATGAAACCACTCTGTCGGTCAGCTCCAAATCCTAAATTTAAATCCCCAAATCCTAGCTCCAAAACCACTTTACTGGTTAGCCCCAAATCCTAAACCTTAAATCTCAACTTCTGGCTTACGAAACCACTTCGTCGGTCAACCCCAAATCCTAAATCTAAATCCCCAAATCTTGGCTCCAAAACCACTCTGCTGGTCGGCCCCAAATCCCAAATCCTAAATCTTAAGTTCGGCTCCTAAACTCAAAAAAAAAGAATGAAAAAAAATTAAAAAAATGGGGTTTAAAATAGAGGTGCCCCAACGGACTTGAGTGTCTTGTTCTACCAGTCACTTGAGGGTAAAAAGGTCATAACCCGGTTGAGGTGAAAACCTGAAAGGGCGTCTCAGGCAAAAATGGGTAACCCCTCAGTGTGAAAATCCGAAAGGGCGCGTTGGAAAAAGCTAAAGGGGGCTAGTTTTGGCGAAAACCCGAAAGGGCGCCGGGGCTAGTAAAGTGAAAAAAAAGGAGAAAGAAAGGAAAAAGAAGAAGAAGAAAGAAAGGAAAAAGAAAGAGCAAGAAAGAGAAGGAAAGAAAGGAAGAAGAGAAAGAAAGAGAAGAGGAAGTTGGTTGATGGCTCAAAGAATATATATATATATGCACAATGTTACACCTGAGCAACACAAGGTTTTTCCTGTTATCAATGTATATCATTCATTTGTAAAATTGCAACCTGAGACAAGCCCTCAGGCTAACTGTAAGAACAATGAATGTTGAAATGAGAATATGAGAGAAAGAATGATAATGCACAAAGACAAATTCAACCTCATTGATGGTGGGGCTTTCTCTTCATCAATTCTGTAACCTCCGTCCGTCTACGGGCGATCTCACACTGAAGATTTGAATCTTGTGCAGTAATAGTCGCCTCCTCAGCCTACAACTGCAGAGTTTCCTCTGCATGGGAATCCGCAATTGCTATTGATGCTCGAGCTCTGGCTAATAATGCTTCGGCGGCTTGCTGACATTGTGCTGCTTGCTCCCTATGCTCAACCATCTGTCCCTCTAAGGTGCCCCTTCGGTCTCGAATGGCCTCAGCTCTTCTTTGTAATGTCTCAGTTTCCTCTGACAGGGCAGAAATTTCATTCTCCAATTGCTCAATGCGCGAACAACAAGTCTTCCATTCTGAAGTTTCATCATACAAACCCTAGAATGTGGGAATGAAATTACATGGGTAAGCCCATGGTATGATAAGCTCGGGTGCTGATCTGGAGGGCATTCCACATAGCCTCAATCGTGGGAAGGGGCTCTTGCTAAAGTAAAGCCCGTGCGCTACCCATAAGAGCCGTCAGCATTAAGTCTACCCCAGCAAAAGGGGTAGGTGTGGAGAGTCCGGCCATACAACATCTTGCCCCGGAAATTCAATAGAAAGAGCCGGTGCATCATCCGAGGTCCTCCTTTCTGAAGGGGTACTGGTCTCTGGACCTGCAAAAAGAAAGGGAAGGACCAACAACCATCATATCGAGTATGGTAAAATAGAAAGAAAGATGAAAGTTATTATGCTTTTGGACAAGGACTGTTACACCACCTGGAAGCACCATGGCTGTAAGAGGCTCCTGCTCAACAACCCTTTAAGATTTTTTACACCCACAATTGGTGGATCAGCTTGGCCTGAGAAGAAGAATGTGATAAAGACTTATCATCCCAACTCAGGAAAATGAATTCACTAAAAAAGGAGGATGAAGCAAAAAAAAAACAAGAGGAAGGGGACCAATCACCTGCAGGCTCAATGGGAGTTTCTCCCAGGGGTACAACTGGCCTCTCCCTTGCCGTAATTTGAGACACCTCATCAATTGCATTACCTGGACACCCTAAGACTTACAGTTGTTTTAAAAGTTGAAATCTTAATAAGCAAATGAATGAAGCAAGGGAGACTAGTTTACCTCCAATACTCCTGCTCAAATTTTCAGGTCGATCTATCCTTGATCTCGCCTGAGGCTCTATAATGAGCGACGGACCAACCCTCATTTCAGGCATCTCGCCTCTAAGATCTTCCTCTAGTGAAAGAGTTGTCCCTTGCAAAGGAGGAGCAGAAGACCCAATGGTGGCAGAGATGGTGATGCGGGACGGGACGCGACTCGACGCCAATTGATATGCAAACCTTAGACTCTAGGCAAACTCGCGATCGTCCCTAACGAGGGAAGCGTGCGGACGTGCGCAGTTGAGAAACTGGCAAAGAGCTAGGGTGGTCAACTCACACTTTCGTGCCCGGATCGGGTCACGGGACGGTCTCGCTCTCTCTCGCAGCGGTGATTGAAATGATATAATGAGCTAGATTTTTCTAACACTCATGTAGCGGCATATGAAAATATACGAGTAAAGCAAAGATGCCGAGTGAGGAGCGAACACGATACCTCCACGCTACCGGGCGTGGGGAAGACGTTCCCGGCCAAACTTCGTAACTCTCGGTACAATAATTAAATTAATTACAGAAGTGAATTTTCTTGCCCACTCCACGCAGGGAGGTAAAGGGCTACACAAAAATATGCCGGGAGCACCGAATTTGGGTTGACGGGTAGCAAGGCGGCGGGTTCCGGGCGATGGCGGGCAGCGGCTCCGAATCTGCGAGTTGCTGGCCGGCAGGACAGCAAGCACGGGCGTCCAAAGGGACGTCGATCTCCGGGAGTCTTCTGAAGACGGCGGTTCACCAGGACGCTGACAGAGGGTCCCTGGTCGACCGCTGGGAGCGGCGGTCGCTGAAGCTTCCCCGATATATTTCTTCTGGAATTAACTTGTGACCCCTTTTTGTAGGTCTGTCTCAGGACAGATCTGGACAGTCTTGCACACTCCGGCGAAAAGAATTTTAGCACCCAGATCTGGAGGCGGATCGAGGCGAGACTGGCGCCGTTGGAAAGAGGACTCACAGAACTACAACATAAATTAAATTCACATCCATCCAACAAGCGGATTGAAAATGAAAACGACTGTGGCACTGTAAGATTTCTGATTCGAAATCTAGATCTGGCAAGACAGAAAGGGAACTGCCTGAAGACGAATTTTGACCCAAAAGAAAACGATGGATCTAGACTCTGTGAATTTTATGGGTGGAAAGGGGGTATGTGGGGATCACGTAGGAATTTTGGGGCATTTTTGGAGATGACTAAAAGGACGAGAAATATATATGAACAGACTTCTATCCTGCAGATCTGCTGACTGGTAGACTGTCAGGGGTGGAACTAAAATACCAGAAAAAATATCAAACGGGATTTGAATGGGGCAAAATCTATATTGCTGGAAAGCTAACTCAAAGAGGAACAATCTCTCAAAATCTCAGCTCGATCAGAGCTGGGAGCTGGGAGAACCGACCTTTTCTTTAGCTTGCTGTTCTGGAGCTCGGAGTTCAGGATAGCAGGGGGGGTGGTGGCTTGTGGTGGCTTGTTGGCGGCTCCGATGGCGGCACGAACGGCAGTGGTGGAGCTTCACACTCCAGAGAGGAGATAGAAATTGGATTCACTCCAATATTGAGGGCTTCACACCCTGGATCAAGAGGAAGAAGATGAAGAACTAGCAAGAAGGGAGAGAGGGGGAGGGCGTCCAAGGCTTGCTTCACACAATTTCATGTAATTTTTCTCATTAAACTTGATCAAAATACAATAGGAGACATTAAATACTAAAACCCTAGACCTAGCCAAATGACCCCTAATGCCCTTGGTCAAAGGGGCATAAAAGGAAAGGGAGAATAAACAACATTAAACAAATCCCCACGTGGAGACAAAGAAGGGGGCGCCCCTTTAAAAAAAGGGGTAGAAAAATTGAATTTTCTACATTTTGTCCCCCCCTTAGTCCAAGTCCAATCTTGGACTTTGAACCATCCCCACATGGGCCATAGATGCTAGGTGGACCAATGGGAAAGAGGGTGGGAGACCCTGCTGGACTCACTGGCATATTACATAGAAATCCAAAGGCCTTTTTGCAAAGAAATCCAAAGATTCCTAAAGACTAACAAATTGGCTTATAATGCCTTACAATTGCAAACCCAATTAGTCAAAGATATAAATGTAAACAAAAGGACACAAATGCAAAAATAAAATGTCAGTGCCCGGTGTTGATTCCCATCAATTCTCCCCGGGTGGGAAGAACTCGACCCCGTCGAGTAAGGGGTGCGACTGCTCGAGTAGCTCCGGCGGATCCGTCACCGTACCAGGTAGCGCGGGTACGCTCCACTCCAAGTATCCGTCACCTGCTCATCCCGTATATACTCGATATGCACATGCTGCTGTAGGAACGAGACTAGTGGTGGACACTCTGGGGTGGGGTCACTCTCAAAGGGGAGGAGGCAGCTCGAAGACTCACTAGGAATCACCGCTGGGTCTCTGTGGGTGACTAGATCCGGGACATTGATGTAGAGCTGATCCCATACTCTGACAAGTCTACAACGTATGCATTAGATCCGACTTGCCTCATACTCGTAAAAGACTGACATCTGCGAGCTTGCATAAGACCGACTCGACTCGACATATGTAGACTCACCATGCACTTGACAAATGCATGCAAACCACACAAACAAATCACACAAAGAAGAAAAAATAGACTCATGCAGGACCCTAGACTTAATGCAGTGACACTACCCCCTAGGTGGTCATCATCCGAGTGCTGCATCCTGGGTGTCGATAGGTCCTTCCGGATCTTCTTCATAGAATTCATCAGCTAATTCCGGCTTGGCCTCATAGCTGACACACATACCCAGATGGTGAGGTTTCTTCAACCCTTTTGTCCCCTAGGGCTAGTGATGTACGAGAGGGACATTGGCCGGCAAAGTAGCCAAACCCCTGACAGTGATAACACTACAGTCGTGACCTACTAGTCTCTCCGATAAGTGGTCCCTTACCCTTATCCTCCCGACGGACAGGGAGTGTAGGCAACAGGGGAGGAGGTGTGGGTGCCGGAGGACGGGCAATAGGTCTCGGGGGGCGGGCAATGGGTGCCTGTGGTTGGGGTGGAGGTAGATCCCTTGGCGGGGGAGGGCGAGGCCTTGGAGCGAATTGCTCCTGACGGGTGGGCTCCTGAGGTCGAGCCATGGGGGCCCTCGGATATGGGCCTAAGGAGCTACGAGGCTCGGCACTACGAAGAGGGACGGGGCTCAACCGTTGGGTAGACTTGAACTCTCCCTCAAACTGCTCCATCTTGAGAGCAACCTGATACGCGTCTTCCAACTTGGTCACATTACGGCGAAAAAGCTCATACTAATAGTGGGGCCGCAGACCACGACGGAAGCGGGAGATGGGCATGGTGCTCTTCTCCGAGACGCCACATCGCAAAAAATACTCATCAAATTCAGCGATATATTCGGAGACGGACCGATCTCCCTGACTGAGACTCTGCCACGTATCGATGAGTCGTTGACGGTATGTGGCAGGAAGGTACTTTTGCCGAAGCTTGACTTCATCTCACCCCATGTCTCAACCTGGGGCTCCTGTCGATGAAACAACAGGCTCTCTACGTTCTTCCAATAGGTCTTAGCCTGTCCCATCAACTTCATGGTAGCGAATCGGACTCTTCGACGGTCCGTCATATCGAACCAATCGAAATACCGATCCATGCCGGAATCCCAATCGAGATAGACCTTTGGGTCCAAGGACCCGTCAAAAGTGGGAGGATCCCCACGAACGGTCCTGAGGGTCCGCTCGTCCCCATCATGATCACGATTCTGCCGTTGAACTTGACGGTCACGACCATAGCCCCTATTCTCATTATCGGACTCGTAGTCATCCACCTCGGGGGCTCGGCGCCTCCTATCATCTACCCCTTGAGCCCTAGGAGCAATAGGTGGCTGAACCGGCTCCGGTTGACCATTTGTCGGAGCGGGATGCGCCTCAACCGGGGGTCTCTCTAGGACGGCTACCCTCCCTACCAGACCATGAAAAGACTGGTCTGACTCTACGACCCTATCCTCTAAGGCCTTCATCCTTCCTTCCAAACGTGCGCCTAGGCCATCCACTCGCGTACTTAATCCTTCCATCTTATCCACTCGAGTGCTCAAATCATCCATTTTTCCCATAATAGCTCGAAACATGTCGGTCACCGATGACGCATCAGGACTAGAGACTCGGGGATCTGCCATAGGTGGTAGTGGTGGTGAGTATTGGGTACCTCTACGAGTGGGCATGCAAATGACAAGGGGTTGGAATGCACCGACCAAGGCGAATGAAGAACGACCTAGACTCCAATATTCGGTACGTGGCGGAGGTTTGATCCGAAGATCGCACTCATGCAAGTGTGCTGCCGTCCCAATAGGCGTAACCTATCATTCTGGGAACACCTTTTGATATATCGGATATCGAGATGCAATGTGACACCTTGGACAGACTTAGACCATGGTGCGATAGACTACCCTAGACTCAACCTACGCTCTGATACCAATTTGATGCGGGACGGGACGCGACTCGACGCCAATTGTTATGCAAACCTTAGACTCCAGGCAAACTTGCGATCGTCCCTAACGAGGGAAGCGTGCGGACGTGCGCGGTTGAGAAACTGGCAAAGAGCTAGGGTGGTCAACTCACACTTTCGTATCCGGATCGGGTCACGGGACGGTCTCGCTCTCCCTCGCAGCGGTGATTGAAATGATATAACGAGCTAGATTTTCCTAACACTCGTGCAGCGGCATATGAAAATATACGAGTAAAGCAAAGATGCCGAGTGAGGAGCGAACACGATACCTCCACGTTACCGGGCGTGGGGAAGACGTTCCCGGCCAAACTTCGTAACTCTCGGTACAATAATTAAATTAATTACAGAAGTGAATTTTCTTGCCCACTCCACGTAGGGAGGTAAAGTGCTACACAAAAATATGTCGGGGAGCACCGAATTTGGGTTGACGGGCAGCAAGGCGGCGGGTTCCGGGCGATGGCGGGCAGCGGCTCCGAATTTGCGAGTTGCTGGCTGGCAGGACAGCAAGCACAGGCATCCAAAGGGACGTCGATCTCCAGGAGTCTTCTGAAGGCGGCGGTTCACCGGGACGCTGACAGAGGGTCCCTGGTCGACCGCTGGAAGCAACAGTCGCTGAAGCTTCCCCGATATATTTCTTCTGGAATTAACTTGTGACCCCTTTTTGCAGGCATATCTCGGGACAGATCTGGACAATCTTGCGCACTCCGGCGAAAAGAATTTTAGCGCCTAGATCCGGAGGCGGATCGAGGCGAGACTGGCGCCGTTGGAAAGAGGACTCACAGAACTACAACATAAATTAAATGCACATCCATCCAACAAGCGGATTGGAAATGAAAACGAATGTGGCACTGTAAGTTTTCTGATTCGAAATCCAGATCTGGCAGGACAGAAAGGGAACTGCCTGAAGACGAATTTTGACCCAAAAGAAAACGGTGGATCTAGACTTTGTGAATTTTATGGGTGGAAAGGGGGTATGTGGGGATCACGCAAGAATTTTGGGGGATTTTTTGGAGATGACTAAAAGGGCGAGAAAAATATATGAACAGACTTCTATCCTGTAGATCTGCTGACTGGCAGACTGTCAGGGGTGGAACTAAAATACCGGAAAAAATATCAAACGGGATCTGAATGGGGCAAAATCTATATTGCTGGAAAGCTAACTCAAAGAGGAACAATCTCTCAAAATCTCAACTCGATCAGAGCTGGGAGTTGGGAGAACCGACCTTTTCTTTAGCTTGCTGTTCTGGAGCTCGGAGTTCAGGACAGCAGGGGGGATGGTGGCTTGTGGCGGCTTGTTGGCGGCTCCGATGGCGGCACGAACGGCGGTGGTGGAGCTTCACACTCCAGAGAGGAGATAGAAATTGGATTCACTCCAATATTGAGGGCTTCACACCCTGGATCAAGAGGAAGAAGATGAAGAACTAGCAAGAAGGGAGAGAGGGGGAGGGCGCCCAAGGCTTGCTTCACACAATTTCATGTAATTTTTCTCATTAAAATTGATCAAAATATAATAGGAGACATTAAATACTAAAATCCTAGACCTAGCCAAATGACCCCTAATGCCCTTTGTCAAAGGGGCATAAAAGGAAAGGGAGAATAAACAACATTAAACAAATCCCCATGTGGAGACAAAGAAGGGGGCGCCCCTTTGAAAAAAGGGGTAGAAAAATTGAATTTTCTACATTTTGTCCCCCCCTTGGTCCAAGTCCAATCTTGGACTTTGAACCAGCCCCACATGGGCCCTAGGACCTAGGTGGACCAATGGGAAAGAGGGTGGGGGACCCTGCTGGACCCACTGGCATATTACATAGAGACCCAAAGGCGTTTTTGTAAAGAAACCCAAAGATTCCTAAAGACTAACAAATTGACTTATAATGCCTTACAATTCCAAACCCAATTAGCCAAGGATATAAATGTAAACAAAAGGACACAAATGTAAAAATAAAATGTCAGTGCTCGGTGTTGATTCGCATCAGATGGTCACTGCATTAAGGCAATAAAAGAGAGCAGGTCAAATCAACAAAGCCCGTTCAACTAATATATAAGAAGAAGGTAAGAAAGGTCGGTGGTGTTTACTAGCAGAATGAGAAGTCGGCTGCATGACTAAGCTACTAGACATAGGCAATTGACCGTCTTCAAGAATAAAATGACTGCTTTCAGCCCCTTTTGAAGTCGAACCACCTCCTTGGGCACAGAACTCTGCCAGTAAAGCCTCCTCATAGCCTGACAATGTGTTGCCCCCAACTGCGGGAGCATCAGAATAGGCGGGGAGTTCACTATTCAATGTGGCACTCAACAATGCAGCATATGTTCCCATGGCGCCATCTAAACTCCCTGCCCAAAGACAATAACTAGATCAATTGATTTATGCTCCAAGAGAAAAGGGAAGGTGGCAAGATAAACCAGTAAGAAAAAAAAATCTACCTCTGTCACGAGAAGCCATCTCTGGCGAGCTATTATCAAGAGAAGAGGGAGAAGCATCCGACATTGGGTTATAGTCATAATTCAGCATCCCCAGATCATCCAGCCCTTCGTCTTCCTTGTCATTCTGACCGATGTCCAAAGGCACATTCATATCCACCGAAGGGAGACTCCCCGCAACCTCGCCAATGGCAGCTGGATCAGCTGAAAAGGACAAAGAAGCAAACAAAGAAGTCTCCACTATACCTGATAAAGCTCTCGTAAATGAAGTCGAAAGAGAGAGCAACAAGTTATCGTGATGATCGTCTAATGGAGCCTTTCCTTTGGATTGACGACGATGGGTTTTTGCGAATGGACCATCGTCGCCTCCTCCCCTCCACCGCTTGGCATGATGAGAGCTCTTCTTTTTCTTAAAGGTATCGGCGGGGACAAAGCTCACTGCAAGAAAATGAATTAGCATGCCTAATAAACCCTCTTGCTGGCAAATCAAATATGATGGCATATAAGTTGTGAACATATACCAGTCGATGCGGGAGAGAAAGAAGATTGTAATACCACCTCTTCCGGGGGAAGGCCAATGCTTTTCCCTGCTCGACAAATACTATCCTAGATGTCACGAAGTGTGGCTCCATTTTCAATCCACGAGATGCATTCGAGAGCACCTACTCGAGCAACTGCACTAATCAAATGCCTTTCCCACTTGGGCCAAAGCTCATTATTGAATCCGACAGGAAGAAGAGGACTGGATAAAGGAGCACTCGGGGGATGACCACAATCTGAAAGCAAATGTCCCCACCAAGAATAAACTGTCACTGGCCGAGGCCTTTCCCTTATCTAAGGGTGAGCCTTCTGGGCGCCTTAAGGGCTTCATGGCCCCTATATAAGTATCCCTATCCACGGGGATAGGCCCATTTGCTGCCTCCCATTTATCGCGGAGCTCTCGAACAGACCTGGCAAGGTGAGGAAACTGCGAATATAAAAAAGAGTGCTCGATAACAAGCGGAGGGGCATCAACCTTCTTTAGGCGGGCTTCCTCGGCTTCTTTCAATTTGTGGGCCGGCTGCCTAAATATGTTGCTATGCTGAAACCACCAGCGGGCATAATAAATGTCAACACGCCCCACTCTGTCTCCAGAAGGAAAAGAACAACTTGGCTCTAGCCCTCGTCGGGTGAAGTAATGCCACCAGCTGGCTGCTATCAGGTGCCTGTCCTGCCCTCTGTATAGTCGCACCCCCAAAGGAAAATCAGCATTTGGGGGTACCCCCTGATCATAACCGAAGTTCTGCGCGAAGCGGTGAGGATAGTAAGGCTCCAAAAATGTGCTAGTGCCCTTGTGAAAGACAAGAACACCAGGGCGTGTGCAATACAACCAGTCATCGTAGAAGGCTCTGCTCGGGCTGGAAGAATGGGGAAGATGATAAGCTACGCCGTCAGGCCCTTGAGTAGTAAAAGGGCGATAATCCCGTGTCACACATGCAAAATCTCTGCCCGGCTGGCCCTAGGTAGGCAAATAAGACAACAACTTCCGAGCACCTGTCAACTGCTCCAGGGGGCTCTGATCGGGGCGGTTACGAAACTGAAAGATCAAAGGAGCTGCAGGGTTGTCCACCCTGACACTCTGGCATAGTCCAGGCAGCAACAAACCTGCCCACGCACTCAAATAGTGTGCCGCCAATCGGACACTGCGATCTCGTGGCGAGCTGCAAGCTGTCAAGTTACCCAAGCCGTGATATATGTTGGCCAGGGCGGCAGGCGCGAGGGTAAGCTTCCGACCATCAGTAAGGAGGCAGGCCGGATAAATCAGCTCAGGACGTACAATGCCCTCCTCTCCATACGACACCACAAAAGTAGCTAACCAGTACACTAGATAAGCTGCCAAGTAGGTCTTGTCTGGAAGTTTGCGGGGATTCCACCCCTCATTCTTGGGAGCACATAAGTACCTCTTGTTTTCTGGCGGGTCAAGAAGCAGTTGATAATATTGATCCAAAGGCTTGTCATCTTCTGCAAAGCTGTCTTGAAAGCAGAATGGGCCATTGTAGAAATACCGGACCTAGGCGTTGAGGCTGACCCTCACAGTGCTTGTTGATGCGGACGGGGTTTTCCCCTTTCCAACACGAGCTAGGTCTCTCCAGACCTTCATCAAATAACGAAAGCCAAAAGGCAAGCCATAGGAGCTTGCCCTAGTAGAATATTCCCTGTGCAAATCGTCCAAGCAAGCCTCCTCATACATGTAACCGGAGATGGGAAGACCGGAAACATGGTGAAAGCTCCATAAATCTAAAGAAGTTTCTCCTTCAGCAGTAGCAAAGGTGTTGAAGCGTCTGTTGAACCTCTCAGCCAAGCCTTGAAGAAGCCCGGTATAACAGGGGTACCGGTAGAGAGCGGCAGTCACAGTATGTCGGATCCCCACGTGCTCCAAAATATCACGATAATGGTGTATGACACCCATTAACCACTCAGATGCCCCCAAATGAAACCGATGGGAAGCAGCCACTGACCATTTCCCGTACTAGCTCGGCGCGGAGCCACTCACAATTCGATCAAGGAAGCATAATTTGTCATAATCTTCTGTAACAAACTGAGTGCCCGACGACATCAAGGATAGCCCGGGAGAAGGAGGCCCTGTCTTGTGCTGCCCAAATAATTCCCATACAGCTGGGATCACTGTGCAAGATTTGGAATGTCCATGATCATCTGTCCTGAAGAGGCCTAGCTGGGTAGCCCCTGGAAGTTGAACCTGAGGGGAGTAGCCCAGTGGAAAGTTAGGATGGGAAAAGGTGCAAGTCCCCATCATGCTGTCTCTTCCCGCCAAGATGGCCCTCTCAAGTAACACCCTTTCTGTCGGCACTGTTGGGTCTTCTTCATTCACATTTTCAGGCACAAAATTTTGAATGAAAGGAAACAAGTGCACATCCAAAGGGAAATGCAGAGGATAGCGCCCTGGCCACCGGTATGTGTAAAAACCTCTCTCCTGAGTGATTAGTGAAGGATCAACCTCTCCACCCTCTGCAGAGTCTTCAGAAAGTGGGCCTCTCGCGACAACGGTAAAGCCTCGATCAAGTAGAAACATATTATCCTTTGTAATTCGAGGAGGGGCCAAAGGAGGCATCAAGTGATTTCACAAACATGAAGATTTGTTTTTTTCTCCTTCTCGGTCGACACCTCTCCGGGGACGCATATCTCTCACGCGAGACATATTCAACTCCTGCTAAGCAAAAAAAAAGAAAAGAAGAGAGAAAGAGACAAAGAAAAATAAGTCAGCCTAGCATGGAAATTGAAATACCACATAAAAGATAGCAAGTTGATTCAAGATGGTAAGCCATCACGACCAAACAAGCATAAGGGGCACGGGCCGCCCGCCGTCGCCCTCGGCTCCGACGAGCACCCGTGGGGGGATTTGTTGGACCCCATAAAGTTTATGATTAATTTCTGGTAGTTATAGAAAATTTCAGTTATTAAACATTCGAAATGGTGTTCAACTATTATTAGCATGACAGTGTACATGAACATTTCATCAAATACAACAAGGAGCGGTACGAAGCCATGCACACCCGCTCTACGGAATATCAAGCGTCTGAAGCCTATAAAGTCCTTTAAAGGCATTTGGACAAGCGCCGGATATGCGGCGCAAGCCCATCAAGTTCTTAACAAAAATCCCACGATAAGTCGAGCCGTTGGCTCTATTTTTGACGAGTGGGCATTCAACAAACACCTCATGGGCGGCATGAGATTACACGCTCATGGGATTAAATCCATACAAGAACAAACATTTTAGGGGCCCATTGGGTGTTCCCATGACATTCAATTAAATTACAGTCAAACTGAAGTCAAATGGGCAGCAAGTTGGCACTTGGGAAGTTGCCAAACAAACAAACAAAAATCTCCACGTGCGTCTTGATGTGAAAGAAGCCAGAAAAGGACAAAAGAATGTTCAAGCCCGGGTCATTTTTATAGGGTTGACAAGGGTCCACCAAAGGGGGGGGGGGGGAGACCCCCCTCCCTCTTCTCTCCCTGCGCACCAGGGGAGGCCCCCCGGCCACCTGCGCACCGGGGGAGCTCTCCCCCGGTCCTCCCTGCAGCCGGGGGAGCCCCTCGGGCCACCTGCGCACCAGGGGAACTCCCCCCGGTTCTCCCTGCAACCTGGGGAGCCCCCCGGCACTACCTGCACCTGGGGAGCTCCCCCCGGTCCTCCTCGTGGCCGGGGGAGGCCCCCGGCACCGCCTGCAAACGGGTGACCTCCCCCTGGCTCTGTCCGCACCGGGGGACCCCCCCCCCCCCCCCGGCGCCGCCTGCACCGGGGGAGCTCCCCCCAGTCCTCCTCGCGGCCAGGGGAGGCCCCCGGCACCGCCTGCAACCAGGGGACCTCCCCCCGGCTCCGTCCGCACCGGGGAAGCCCCCCTGGGCCTCCTGTGCACCTAGGGGGAACCCCGGCCCTCGCCCGCCTGCGTGTTATGGGGGGAGACTTCCCCCTATTCTCCTCTTGCTAATGCACAACCGGGGGGGAACCCCAGGCCTCGCCCGCCTGCCCGCTACCGGGGGGGTACTTCCCCCTGTTCTCCTCTTGCTAATGCACAACCGGGGAGGAAGAATGGGGAGAAGAAAAGACGGGAGAGAGGAAAGGTCAAGGGAGTTACCTTCTCTAAGCTTCGGGGGATCTCCTCAAGGGCCTCCTCCACCTCCTATAAAACCCAAGACCTGGTTCCTGCGAAAGGAGAGCTTTTGAGAAGAGAAGAAGAAGAAATCTGAGAGAAAAGGCTGCTACAAATCTCAAATTGGTGAGTGGAGAAGGGCGCCCTCCCCCCTATGGAAGTTGTTTTGAAGTCTTTGCAAAAAGGCGCTCAAGTCAAGGTTATATATAAAAATACTCCCATGTGGGGGAGTTTATGTTATTCAAAACAAAAAAGGGGGGGGGGATTCTACGAATCCATAAAGTTCTGAAAATTTCTCTTTGATATATATATATATATAATCAAGAGGGAACCACAGAAATTGCAGAAATACCTTTTACTGTTCAGAGATTGCAGAAATATCTTCCGCTATTCCTAAAATTGCAGAAATACATCCCGCTATGCAGAAAATTGCAAAAATAACACCAATTGTGTAGAAATTGCAGAAATACCTTCTGCTGTCCAGAAAATTACAGAAATGTCCCTAGTGACAGAAAAATTACAGAAATGCCCCTAGTGGCAGAAAAATTACAGAAATGCCCTAGTGGCAGAAAAATTACAGAAATACCGCTATTAGCAGAAAAATTACTGAAATGCCCCCAATGACAGCAAATTACAAAGATGTCCCCGGAAGACGTGAAAGTCCAAATATACCCTCCAAAGGAGGAGAATTACAAATACAACCCCCGATTGAGGGAAAATCGTAAATATACCCCGTCTTAGGGCAAACAAGTCCTCCCGAGGGGCGATATTGTAATCGAAATCTTTGGCAATCAATCAAAGGTGTTCGGACTCGTCCGATATAAATTAATACCGACTCCGGTCGGTGGGGAAAGGTCCTGTACACGAACCCTAAATCGTCTGATAAACCCAAGAGCACGGAATTAACAAATGTGCCTAAATATATGCATGTTTATCCAACGAAATGGATGCCCCAAGATTCTGCGTGTAAACACCGGCCATAAGGCTCTGATGATGATGACATAATCATGTCCTGGATCTAAGTTAGTTGGGATTTGGTGGATGATGGCTGATCTTATATCATTTTTGGGATTTTTCTGCAAGGGGTTAGATGTAATCCTTTCTGTATAACATTTTATCATTTTCTTAGTCTTGTCGTTACTTCTTAAATTGCTTTTTAGCCTTCATATTCTATGTTAAACCTAATCTTCTGCTCTGCTGTGTTGCTTCTGCTGTATATAACAAACACTATATCTTTTCCTTATTTCTCCTGCAGCAAATT
Source organism: Amorphophallus konjac (assembly GCA_022559845.1). Classification (NCBI taxonomy): domain Eukaryota; kingdom Viridiplantae; phylum Streptophyta; class Magnoliopsida; order Alismatales; family Araceae; genus Amorphophallus; species Amorphophallus konjac. The sequence continues at coordinate 427,563,411 of CM040118.1, forward strand.
GGGATCCGGCTAGCTTTTACTTTTAGCATCATTGTACATGATGTTGGTTGTCCCTCATTAATCTGTATAACAGTGTATCATCATATAACACCTAAAAGAAGAAAGTTACTCAGAGGATATCAAAATTATAGTAATCTACAAAACGTCTATGCCAATATTCATTGTTCAATAAAATCTTGGGGTTTTTATTTTGAATTGTAAATTTGAGATTAACCTTATTTATTTTCATTTGATCTGGAAATGGATTTTTTTCCAACTTGCTTTTGGTACATATAATACTCATGTCAGGTAGGATGAACATAGGGCAATAAGCTGTTGACTGTCCATGCAGATCAAGTGATAATTTAATTTCTGTTTTGCCATTTTTGGGTCAATCTTTCAGAGCTAGCTGGTTCTTTAAGGTAGGGAGTTAAAAAAGAAAAAAAGTCACTGGATTCCATCAGATATATTCAATCGACAGGTTGCTGGTGAACTATGCACAGGTCACTTTTTTTCTTAATCATCATGCAACTGTTAATATTTTCTGTATTCTTTTCATATTACATGGTGTTCAACGCCACTGCAATGCTTTTCCCACAGGAATATCAGTTTTTTTATCTTGGACCTGATTTGGTCACACTTTGGAGATGCAAAAATTCTCAATGTTGAAATTTGTCTTTCCTCATACTGATTGAATGACTTTTGTGCATATAATTAGCCCTTGAATTTTTTGAAATCTGGGATATAGAAAGTTTATTAACTCTTTTGCATATACTCTGCAACTAAGTGGACTTACAAATTTCAGAAGCACAAGGAGAAGAAGCATAAAAAGGAGAAGAGGGACAAAGAAAAGAGACAGGGTAAAGAAAGAAAAGACAGAGACAAGAACAAAGACCGAAGCAAGGATAAGCACAGGGAAAAGAAAGGAAAAAAGGAAAAGCACAGAGACAAAGAGAAGAAAAAAGACAAGGATAGGAATGAGGATGAGAAAAAAATCTTGTATGAGAGAAAAGATGGACATACTGAGGGACACAATGGCAGGAAGTCCGGAGAAGACAGCCATCAGGTTGAGGATCCTAAAAGTGCTAAGTTTATGGAGGAGTTGGGCAGGAGGATTAGAGATGAAGAAAGACAAGCAGGTGACCAAATGGGAGCGGATGATACCGGTAAAGTTCAGAGAAAGTTTCATGGTGTGGGCATTGCAACAGAGAAGGAAAGAAGCACTGGTAATGAAATTCTTCGTAGCATCACTATCTCAGAGCAGAAGAGAATGGGCATCGCCTGTGCAATGGAAGAGAGAGGTGCAGCCACTGAGACAGATCAAAATTCTACTGGCACAGAACAAAGAAGACTTGATGGGATGTGCAAACCAATGGATAAAGATGCCAACAAGCAGACTGAGAGAAAGGAGGACAAAGAGCGCAGAAAGGGATACAAACATAAGGACGAAGATAGAGAGAAAAAACACAAAGGGAAGGACAAAGGCAGAAATAAAGAGAAGGAAAAAGAGGAGAAAATAAGGAAAGGAGAACAAAAACATAAGGAGCTAGATAAACTTAGAGACAGCCTAAAAAAGGAACAAGTAGCTTCAGAGAATGTGAGTCCCTTATTCCCTACCAATGACAATGCAAAGAGTGCAGGTGCAGGTGGATGTCCCAAGAGAAAAGAGGCAAATGGTTTCTTGCACGGTATGTCTTTTTGAATTTAGCTGTTTTTTTTCCTACATATTTATTGTTAGCTGTGCATGGATATAATATAATCTCTTCATAAAAAATAGCCATCTTTTGATGCGCCAAATGTTAATTAATTACAGAAAATGAAGTGAGGCCCAATAAGTTGCTCAGACCATCTTGTTCCTTCCAGTCCCAGCTCTCTCTGGAGGAGAACGGAAATAAATCAGATCAGAGCCACACTGGTAGCTTTTGTACTTCAGTTAAGGATGAGGCTCTGAATTTGGTGAAGGTGGAGAAAACTCTAGATAACAAGAAACACAAGATTAATTGTGTAATAGATATTCATTCACCTTTGAATATGCGGCGACTTCCACTCATGGCAGATGCTGCTGAGAATGGCGAGACTTCTAAGAAATCACCACATCCAGATGAGAAGCACCTCAGTCAGATATTGCATCTGCCCAAAATGGAGGAATGGGTTGAGTTTGACGACCAGGAGTGGCTGTTAAGCAGGGATAATCTTTGGCAAAAGCCTAAGGCAAAGCTCAAGGCTGATGAAACACCAAAGGTGTGGGCTGAAGCCATGCGGATTGAGTTGGGAGATGTTGTAGCTTTACCTTTTGTTGTTCCTTTCTGATATTTTGATGTTTCGTTAACCCCAATTGATGATGATTCCCAAATTAGGCAGCCAGGCAGGTGGCAGCCGGGGATTACTATTCACCCATTTCAGGAATGAGGGTTGCAACATGGTGCGGTAACTGAGACCTACCGGCAACCTTGTTGGTGGTTCTTAACCTGAAACACAGCCACTCCTCCGGTCGGGGCCATTTGGTGCATAATTTGGCACGGGGATGGCATCCTTGTATAGTAAAATTTTGATTGCTCTTCCAAACGCTTTGCCTTTGTCCCTCACGTCTGAGCCCTCACCAGAAAAGCATCGGATGGCCTTTTGCTGCAGCACCACCACCACAAAATTTTGATTCGTATTTATGTAAATCTGATAGCAAGAAAATGTACAATAGAGTGGGGAAGAAAGGAAATGAAATGAAATGAAAGGGGCCAACCAATTTTATTATTATTATTATTATTTTTTCAATCGCATGCCGTTTTCTTGCCGTTGTTTTACATTGGTCCGAGCAGAAAAGTTGATCTTTGAATCATATCCCAAGAGTCCATCCAAGTTGATCTTTGAGACCGGGTTCGCCAACCAGGTTCTTGTAGCCAACTTCCCGCCGACTCAAAGTTAGTCTGATCCGGTACAAGCCAATTCCTCGGGCCCCACTTGGATTGGATTGGGGGGGGGTGTTATCCTCCATTTATCTCTCTCTCGAGGATAATTTTTAATTTTATTTATTTTTTTATAATTTGATAGGTCAAAAAAATTAATCAAATCAGATCGAGAGATAGGTCTTATTTAGTCGAGACAAATTGTTCCACCTCAAAAGATTGAGATAGAGTTGATCCTTATTTATCTTAAAAAGATAACTCTCGTTGCTTATTATAATTTTCGAGGAGACAAACTAATTTAAGAGGAATGATCCTCATTTTATCTATACCGCGTCGTCGTTGGGAGTAAAACCGGGTGCACCGGTGACGAGTCTAGCTCAGCAGAGGCTGGACGTGGAGTGGGCCACCCACCCAACGGTGATGAGATGCCCCCACCAGGTTGTCACGTCTGAGGTTTGACAAAACCGGTCGGTTGATATCTTTATGTTACGGCGTTCCTGATGTGAGAAAGAAAAGTGCGAACCGTACACCGTGTGCATCGAGCGCCATCACATCTTTCCTTATCGGATGGCCCTTTATTTAAAAGTAGACCAAAGAGCTAAGAATGCCATGCAAATTAATGAGCTAATAATAATAAGGGGCCACAGTTTCAAGGAGAACATCCCGCTTCATGGAGGGACTGAATAATCAGCATCAAATGGGTTATTCACCGTCATTTGCACTCCGATCTTGGAACGAGTTTCATCGATACAACCAATTTCGCTGATGCAGAGACCTTTGAATGTCCGTTGTAGTCGGTAGGTTGATCTAAGAAATCTACTTAAAAAAATTAGAATAATAAAGTTACGAAAAGAATGGAAAAAGAGATAGACAAGGGAGCATGCGTAGGATGCTATAGGAGGGTGATCGTCAGAGAGATTACCTTAAAAGATATGATAGTGAAAGTAAAGGAGGGATCACTAATAATACCTTTGAAAAACGGGGAGATGTGAGTGTCACCTTCTCTTTCTATCGACCGGCCGATGAAGAGAGTTCTTCTTTTAACTTGATTACCATTGCAAAATAAGATAAACACCAAATAAGAGAATGTATTAGAAACCAAGTGTGTGTAGCATCAAATTCATAATAGAAATACATATGAAAAGTATGTGTACGAACACACCTTGTTGGGTGTTGGCCCTTAAACCCCTATGTAAAAGTGGGTAAAGGATGATGAATGTTATGGAGGGTGCAAGTGTTGTACTAAGGAGGATCTCAACGTAGTTGAGATGATGAGAATGAAAGAAGAATATGATATGATGCATGCAATGCTAAAGTGAATAAAATAAGAGAAGAGGGGAAGAGAAAAGTTTATTGATTTGCTCCAATTTGAGGGGCTTCAAAGGATGAAGATCTCCAAGGATGTAGCTTTGAGGTTCATGGGAGTCTTCTCCTTGAGCTTCCGATCCGGCAGCACCTCCCCTTAATTGATTGTTGATGCCTTAAACACAAGGGAGAGAGGGGTCCTATTTATAGGGCTAAAATTCGGAGTTTAATCCAAGAGAAATTAGGAAATCAAGTTTAAGTTGGATATGGAAAGAGATATATCATGGCCAAGTGTCCCTTCATCTTTGGAAGGTCTTTAGGATCTTTTCCCAAGTGAAAAAGGGGTTCAAAACGGAGAAAGAAGAAGGTTCTGCAGAGTTCAGAATTCTGGAAGAATTAGCGACCACTCAGACGGTCGCTATTTAAAAGGACGGCAGAAGCGTGCGTCGCCAATTCTGAGGCATTTCAAGATGGATTAGGACTTTCTGAAATTTGAAAAGAATTGGCGACCATGAGGTGGTCGCTAATTATGAATTAATACGAGTTTCGGACGGAGTTAAAAGTTTAAAATATAGCAATAGAATTGGCGACTTTCTACACGGGTGCCCATTCATGAATTAACGACCTTCTAGGAAGTCGTGGAATAAAAATAATCTGATTTTTGCTCAAAATATGAAGAAAAGAATTGACGACCTTCCGAACGATCGCTATTTAAAGAATTGGCGACTTTCCGAAGTGTCACTAATTCATAGATTTCAAAAAATGGCCAAACTGGAGTCTGCTAGAAATGGACGCCCATGACCTGGGTGCCAATTGGAATGGGCACCCAGGCCATGGGTGCCAATTCCAAGAATGGGCGCCCACTGACTGGGTGCCCATTAAAATGATGACCGGGTCACTGCCATTAAGTAGAAAAAGGCCCGAAAAAATAGAGAAAAAGCTTAGAAAAATTTAAAAAAAATAGGAAAACATGTAAGAAAGCTAGGGAAAGTTGAATATTCAAAAAAATGAGGAAAACTACTGAAATAAGTCAATTTGAGGGTCAAATGGGACATCACAGTGCGATAGGAGATGTGCTCAAAATGATGTCGATTTTGGCGTGTCTACAAGTAGGTCTACCTCTCTTTAGGAGGAGTTGTGTAACGATCTAAGATCTAGATACCGAGTCAAACTCGATGCCATTTAAATCCTACACTGTCACCCACGAGCTGGGAAGCTCGGAAGGGTTCAAATATGTGTCACGGAAGTATACAGAAATCTAAAATAAATGTAACAATTAAAGTGTCGAAATTAAAATTTACATTTATGAATAAATTTTTATATTTTTTATACAAATTTCAGTCTAGATATATAAGTCCCAAAGGTACAACTTAATAAAAAAAAAGTACAAAACCTTGAGACATACCCTGGCTGACAGAAGTTGGCGACACTAGGACTCTCGGGTGCTGCTCAAGGCCTTCGGAAGACGAGGAGACACCTCGAACCTGAAAAGAAAAGGGGTGAGTCTCATCTCATTGACTCAATAGGGGTCTCACGGATCCCCACTACAACGAAACGTAACAAATAGAGCAGCAAATATTAAGACCTAAAGAATAGTAAAGCAAGAAGGATAGTAAGGTAGAAGAAACGACACTATAAACATAAAATAACCATGCAAAGCCACTAACTGCCGAAAGCCTGTACAACAATGGGATACCTCGAGTATCCAACATAAACCATGCCGAACCCAATTCTCGAAACATAGGTTACAAAAGGCTGGACCACAATAACCTGTCTCGGAGTGTCTCTCCTAGAGTACACAAGGGCTAGAACTAAGCTACCAAGTAGACCCCCGGTTGGCAACGAAAGAATAGGGCTACGCTGTCGGGACATGACTCTCGAGGACAACAAGGAAACCATGTCTCGATCACGAGCAATAGGGACATCGAGACTCCAAAACATGAAACCTCATCAGTAGAAAATTTGAATTGCTACTCTCAAGTGATGGGAACACTTCTCACAAGAAGCAAGGTCAGATGCGTCCACCGACGACTTAGTCCGTAGCCTCAGATGTCTCCCTACTCTTCCCAGGCAGAAACTGAGACACCGTACATAGTATCACAGAACAAGGACTAGCTGGGGTCGCACTTGTCAGCGCGCGTCCAACACCCCCAACTAAGTGTGTACACACAGACTATCTTCTCTAAGTCGGGTCCTCTAGTCGATTTTCCCCCCAACCGGACTCAGACTGCAAAGGTAAGTGGCCTTACGGTAACCAACTTAAAAGCCGTCTACTTGGGTCTAGCCTCCACCGCTCCCCGGTGGGTAAGCACATGTGTGCCCAGGTCAACTACGTCTAGTGGGAAGGATCACTGAAAGTGAGAACTCGCTGTAACAACGGAAACCACCGGAGTACCACTGGTTCGTACTAATCAATCACGAGGCGGCTTGATATCACGAAAGTCGAGAACAACTGATTGGGTAGCTAATCTATCGACTGCCGATGCATACGGTACAGACTAGGACCACGAATCACGTAAAAATGTGAAAATCCGGATGATAGGCATACTGGGCTTGGGCGGCCAACCCAGTGGCCGCCCACCCTCCTGGGTGGCCACAGAAGTGGCTGCCACACTGTGGCCTGGGCGGCTAGCCCATTGGTCACCTAGAAACCCTGGGCGGCCGGGGCTTTGGCTGCCCAGCAATGGGCTGTACAGGACCCTGGGCAGCCCAACCAGTGGTTGCCAGGGTACAGGGCAGGGCGGCCAATCCCTTGGCCACCTACACACCTGGGCGGCCAAGGCTCTGGCCACGAAGTGGGCTATCCCCTAGGCTGCCACCCCACTGGTTGCCCAGCTCCCCTAAGCGGCCAGTGACCTAGCCGCCCAATTGGGCAGAGGCGACAGCCCCGTTGGCTGCCTCCCTATTCAGGGTCCTCTCTAAAACCTGCGCCGGAGGTTCATCCCCACACCCGACTCCCCCACATTGGGCTTAAAACCCCAAAGAAATGCGGGGAGATCATCCCTGACCATAATAACATCCACAATACACGATCTAAACCAAGGATTGCTGCAAAATCCGGTCAAACTATACTCTTGACTCTAACATGCATTTTCACCTAAAAAAGTTAAACCCCTCTCTCGCCTAAAATACTACCGGATTAAGGGAAAACGTGGGAGAAGTAGTTAGGATCCATTCCCCTACCTCTCACGAAGAAACCATGTGCTATGGACGTCGAACTGTCGAGAAGCGCCGCGTTCGCTCGAACCCGAACCCCGAACTCACGAGCATGCCGTACCGCGCCATCACCTCCTACTCCTCACGTCTGTCGCCGCCGCTCGAAGCCCACGCCGCTCTCAGTCTCGCCCACCACCTTGCTCCGTCTGCCACTGGAGTGATGGAGGGAGAGAGGGAGAGAAACGAGAGGGTGAGAGGGAGAGAACGGGAAAGTGAGAGGGAGGGAAAAGGTGGGGGGGGGGGGTTTAATAGGTTTTAATTTTTATTTTTGTTATATTTGAAAATCCACATTAACTCTGAAAATTTTCAAAAAATACATTCTGACATAGAAAAATTCTCCAAAAAAGTAAGGCCACACAAAGCGCCAGCACGGACCCGAAATGACTCTCATAAATATTATTTAGGGGTCTGAAGCTCCAATATTAAATTTCGAAACCAATACGGTTACAATCCGCAACCCACAGAAACACGATCCGAGACTTGGGGATGTTACAATCCTTCCCCCTTATAGGAATTTTATCCTTGAAATTTTGAACAACGCACATGACTCATGGGGAAGAACTCACCCAACGGGTAAGACCTCAGTATCACAACACAACCACCACATTCTCCATACAACCATATCTAAGGAACACCACCAGACCAATACAACCATTAAAGTCCTCTCGTACCACCGTGCCAATCCATGCCAATCCTCAGATCGATCGTGGCACACAAAGATAGATGAGTCTAGCATCACCTCAGTTTCCTCGAAACCTCAAGGGCACAAACATCATCTGACACGCTCCGCACATGGAGAGAAACACCCAATTCTAAACACAACTCCAATCCATCACTGGGAAATCCATGCCCAGCTGTCCACTCAGGACATCGGCTTCCTCAATTACCTAACGCCGAGTACCCCTACAAGGGGCACAAACACATCTTCGACCATGAGCGAAACCCACACACCTAACATCGCTGTCGATAACACTTCCGACGGCTCCACACAACCAATGACTCTCACCTCAAGTGTTGAAACATAACCAATGCTCACCGGTTATCACCGGTCCTAAAGCCAAATTCTCACCGATCTTCACCAATACTCGTGGAACACCTACAACTAACCACTTGAGATTTCACAATCCACAACCACATCATACAATAGCCAACCCGAGGGAGAACACATCGGTTGGAGAAAATCATCTGCCAGCTGCCAGTTACACTGACCAAGAATCCTTTGATCACACTGATAAGTGGTATGAGTGGATCTAGAGGGGAGGTGAATAGATTCCCACCAACAATACTTGACCACTTAAAAGTTCAGAAAAAAAATTGCAGAACAGAATGAACAACTTAAGCTCGGTTGCAAGCTATAAAACGTGTTGTTCGAGAGTGAAATATCGTGAGACGCACTTACTAGATGATTGCGCCTATGAAGGGGGTAGAAGAGATGGAGTAAACCACAACAAACCACTGCTCGGATTTTTAGGTAGTTCGGCTGCTATCTAGCAAACCTACATCCACCCCTCACCAACTTGGTGAGGATTTCACACTTGGCCAAAGAAAATCACAAACACACACGCGGAGCTAGTCCACTACAAGCACTGACAGACAGCTTGCACGAGGAGCAAGCTCCTCGACTACAGACGGCTGTACATCAGCCAATACACACTCCGGTCCCTAAAGCAGGGTACTAGAAGAACGCTGAAATCTCATCAACTACACACAAAAAAATAGAAGAGAAATCTCAAAAACAAAAACTCAAAACAAGGAAACTGAAATGTAGCTTCTGATAGAAGTCAAGAAGCTGAAAAATGAAGGTCTGAACTCAGATCTGTAGCTGCTATGTTTCTCTCTCTTCTTTAGTCGCTCTCTCAAGGTGCTCTTAGGACTTCCCTCTTGCCTTTGGAATCACACGGGACAACTTACTTCAAGTGTTCTTCAAACAAACTCAGGGTGTCTCAGCTCTTCCCACGCTCTTTTCTTCTCCTGCACGATAGGTCCGTTTTTATAGAAGAAAGACGTGGAGAGTCCCCTTCTTCCAGATCTATTTTGTGATTGGTTCTGTTAGGAGCAGCCACTTGATTGGTCCATGTTTATAGAATAGAAACATGGAAAGTCCCTTTTTCCAGATCTATTTTGTGATTGGTTCTTTTACAAGCTGCCACCTGATTAGTCCATGTTTATAAAATAGAAACATGGAAAGTCTCTTTTTCCAGATCTGATTTCTGATAGGTCCTTTTCACAAAAGTAATCTGATTGTCCCATGATGAAAAAGAAGGATTTTGTCCTAGGACCTTTTTTCAGACCTTGAGGCGCATGTCCTGGAGGCGTGTGCCATTGACTTGGAATAAGTAAACATGTGACTACTTAAAGACTCACATGCTTGTACGGATGGGCTTCAGGTTAGTCGATTAAGTAGGCAGATCTGTCGAATGAGCTTCATGTGCGTCGACGCACTTAGTGGGGTGTTGTATAAATGATGTTTTGATGATGTCTCACTATAAGTCATTGGCCAATTAGTTTAGAAACTCATGAAACATCCTTTGATTGGCTAGGTATGAAGATGTTTAAACAAGCCTAAAGGCTACGTTGACCTTACCAAAGGATGCGTCAACACATGTGATCACAAGAGGAAGAAAAACAAATCCAAACAAGTCTTCAGCCACGTCGACCTCAAGGCCTCACATCGTCAACCTCTTGATCACATTTCTAGCGTGGGAATTAAGGGAGTCGACCCATGGTGTCGACCCCTCACTGGTTGTGTTCTACCAAGCCACTGCATTGACCTCAAGGTCTCAGAGTGTTGACCTCAGGCCCTCACAGAAGCCGTTCTAATCGCAGCTTGCAAAGGATGAAGTAAGGGTGTTGACCCCTCGGTGTTGACCCCAGTTTGCTTGAGCTCTGTTCCTTCCAAACTTCACTCAACTGCGTCGACCCCACCAACTCAGGGCGTCGACGCAAGGCTCTCCCAGAGAGCATTGTAAACGCATCTCCAAGCAGATGCGTCGACGCACCCCGCTTAGGGCGTCGACGCAAGGGGCCTATCCAGAAGGCGTTTAAAGGCCAATCTTCAACGGCTGCGTCGACGCATGGGTGATGCTGCGTCGACGCACTCAAGGTCCCTTTAATTTACTTTGTCTGATCTGTACTTTTTGAAAACCATTCAGGAACCAAAAATAAGAACCGTAAACCTCCAAAAACATAATTTTTGAGATGTGGAAAAGGTTCCTTGGACGGACAACTGTCATTGTCATCATTTGATTGCCAAAATAACTTTTTGGATAGAAGATCTGTCAGATTACAAATGTGGGAAAGGTCACCTTTCAAAGTAACCTTCTTTTTGCTTCCAACCAATCAGAGATGGGTGTGGAAAATCTTCTAGGACAGAAGGATGTCCTTCCTGCATACCAGCCAATGAAAAATGAGATGCTGCAGGGACTCTTGGTCAAACTTCATTTATTTATTCCAGCCAATTAAATTGCAAAGCCTTGGAGGGAAATTTCTGCTGCTTGTGCCTATAAAATAGAAGCACCCTGCATGAAGGGCAGCTGCTGCCTTCGCTGCTGGTGGTGTCTGGAGAATACAGGGACGTGGGAACCAGAGAGAAAAAGAGAAAGAAAGAGCGCCCTTCTAAGCTTCCAGAGGAAGACTTGAGAGGAAGAGAAGAGAAGAAAACATGGAGTCAAGAAATCAGCCAGCCATGTGCCTCCTTGAAGCCTATCTCATCGCAGCCCCTTTGAGTCTCTCATTATGTTGGAGCCTTGCTTTTGTCCCTTTTGTTCTTGTTTTTGTTTCTTTTTGTTCTTGCTTTCCTAAATCTCAGAACTCCTTTATGTGTAGGGAGTCATCCCTGTGTAAGCTACGTGTTGCAGTGTGTGTGTTTTCATCTTCTTCATTTTCTGGTTTTCCTTTGGGGTTCATCCTCATGAGGAGCTTGCTCCTCGTGTGTGTGTGTGGGGGGGGGCTTATCCCTGTGTTCTGCAGGGTTTCCAGCGTGTGTGTGTGTCTCTTTTGGCCAAAGAGTGGAAGTCTCACCAAGTTGGTGAGGGGTGGACGTAGGCTTGCTGAGTAGCAGCCGAACCACCTTAAAAACTCTGTGTTGTGGTTTGCAATATCCATCTCCTCTATCTCCCTACTTCACAGGTGTTTCTATTGGATAAGTGCTTTCATATCTCTTCGCTGCTAACATCCCCTGCGTTAGTCTGCCTTGCATTGGTTTATCATCACTGTATTTTTGATTCTTACATAGTCTGTTCTAGTGGTCGAAAAGTAGGTGTCAGATCTATTCACCCCCCTCTAGATCCTCTCGTACCACCCAAGAGTTGGTATTAGAGTAGGCTCCCTAGAGATGTGGTCCAACGACCCAGGGAGATCCGATGGGAACGTCCCTCGCAGCTACATAGCTGAGGGCCATGACATTAGTCGACCTCCGTTGTCACGCCTTGAGCGCGGAAGGAACCCGGTACACATGACGAGTTATATCAATCATGTCAATCATAGCATAAGTGTATTCGACACATAGACAGAGCGCACAAAAGTAGAGATAAACCAAATCCTTTATTCATAATAACCATCAAGGTAATTCTATTACATAATCTCAATAAAAGTACTAAGGACAATATTGACTCAATAAAAGAAAATTACAATGATTGACTCAAGAAATAGGAAAAAGACTCGACATCGATAACTGGAACGGCTCTACGCTCTTCACTCATGTCCGTCCCCATCCGAATGAGCTTCGTCATCGGAATTACCTGAAAAATAGGGAAAAATACTAGGTGAGCAAACGCTCAGTAGGAATTATATCTCAAGTACAAGCTTACTTTAAATAATTACATGTTACATGAATGCAAGTCTAGCTATGCATGTACGCAAGATAGACGAGAGTTAGAAGAGTATCAAGAGTTAACTAGCAAGAATTTCAAGATATTCATGTAAAGTGTATCAAGATGGTCAAACATGTAAATATATCAAGTCATGTCACAAGAATTTGGCTATTATAATATCAAGCAAGTAAATATCCTTTCTGGGCCACGCAAGTCATGTCATGTCAAGTCAAGTACGAGTCATGGAATGTCAAATCTAGCAAGTCATGCACTTCGGTGTACTATCACATCATGATCAATATAGCTCCTATGGGCACAAGTACTTTCAGGTGCTCCTCTCAGAACCAGATCGGGCTCTATATGCGCAGGCATTGGGTCATGTATATTTTAGACATCCACTATAGTTATAGCCAATATAGAGTTCCAAAGGAATAATCATTGTAGGATGATAAGGTAGATTTCACGAATGAAGGAGTTCAAGGGTAGAACTTTGAACAAGTAGAACACATCATTAAACCTCACGAAAACCAAGACATGGTGTGAAACTAGGTAAATGGCACCCACTCAGTCGCCACCAATTACAGAAATAGCGCCCACATGCGTGGTCACCCATTCCTGTGAATAGTACATGATCGATGAAATAGCGCCCAGGCTGAGGTCGCTATATCAGGGAAATAACGGCACTGGACAGGTCACCAATTCCTTTTGGCGCCCAAGTCAGTGTCGCTAATTGTTGACAGAGAACAGACTTCTCAAAGAGGCTAGAAACATCGCTCTATGAGGGCTAAAGCATCACGCTTCTTCAGAGTGATGTGACAAGACACGGTGTCATGGGTTTTTAGGGTACAATCATCTCGGCTGCCTTGAGGGAACCCAAGGTTAGCGTAGACTTACGGAGGTCTCTATGATGAAATCACTAGCCCGAAGGAAGGAATATCCCACGGAGGGTTCAAACATCACCGAGAATTAGTGCGTAATCGATAGAAATGAAAACAAAAAAATCATCTACGGGTGCGAGATGAGAGTGTCAAGTATACCCGTGATATGGGCTGGAAAACGTAATAAAACTATGAGACAGGAAATCTGCGCCTATACAGAAGTCGCTATTTAATGAAATAGCGACCTTTTGAAAGGTCGTTCAATCACACTTTATATCAGCATTTTCATGAAAATAATTGAAATTAATGAGAAAAATTGTTTTTAATGGTGTGAACACCAACTTTATCAAAGACAATTGGTACAAAGGAAAACCTATCTCAGATTTTCTCAGTCAACAACTTGAACCGCAACTTGACATTTGTTCGGTTCATGATGTTCTTACCAATCACCAACACCCAGTTTGGCAAAAGATTATGGATAACAATTTGAAATCTGAAATTCAAAGTTATGCCATTCATGTGGGGGATGACATTCCTATATGGTCCTTTTCACACTCGGGTAGATTTGAATTCAAATCTACTTACAGCCATATTAAAGAGCATCAACCTGAGCTTCATCTAGCCAAGTTATGGAGTTCTAAGTTCCCTCCCCGTGCATCTCTATTTTATTGGAAATTGCTAAATCATGCAGTCCCTACTGATGACAGAATTCAACAGAAGGGCATACAAATAGCCTCTTGTTGCAGCTGCTGTTCCAATTCGTATCATATTGAAGACTTAGATCACCTTTTTGTCACAAGTGAAATAGCAACCTTCTTATGGAATAAATTTGGTCCTCTCTTGAATGCTTCACATTTAATGATAACTTCTATTAGGAGAAGATTACAAGTCATTATCAATGACTCAGCTATCACCAGGCCACAAGGGTTTATCAATTTGTTGCTGACTATGATGATAATCTGGGGCATTTGGAAACAGAGGTGCTCATCCAGATTTGAGGGCAACAAAGCAAACCTCTCGAGGATGGGCCTTCAGATTCAAGAGGAGGTAGCTCATATTCTCAGGCTGACCACCTTTAACAGGGAAATCAGTTCCCCATACATTCAGACTTTACAACATATGGGTCTCTCTATTCATTGTAAGGCATTGCAACCCATCACTGTGTGCTGGAAAGCCCCGACAGTGGCTTATGCTTTAAATGTTGATGGATCTAGCAAGGGTAACCCAGGAATTTCAGGAGGAGGGGGCTGTATTAGAGATGCCCAAGGTAATTTGTTGCTGGGCTTTTCCTACTATTATGATAGAGGTACTAGCATGGTGGCCGAAGGGAGAGCACTTCTTGATGGCCTCCGTCTAGTCGTTCATCACAACATCCCCATCTCCATTATATATACAGATTCTAAGGCGTTGATTGAGATTCTGAAAGGCATTGGCAGCCCACCGTGGTCCCTACTTCCTTGGTGGAGACAATTGATGGAATTGTTTACTACATGCAAATGTCCAATTAAACAAATTTATAGGGAAGCCAATCAACTTGCAGACTCATTGGCGAAACATGCTGCAGAAATGGGTCACAATTCAGAATTCTTTTCTATAAGGGAGCTTCCATTAGTGGCCAAAGCCTATGCTAAGGCCGATGCCTCATGTATTTCGAATATCCGTATTCGGCGAGTTTAGCTCTTGTATTTTTGCTTTCCTTCCTTGCATTTCAGGAGGCTTACTCCCTTATGTACTCCATCACATTTTATTAATAAAATGTCCATCTAGTGGGGAGAAGGTGGAGTGAGAACATTCCTTTCCATTGGAAAGGGGTGCACTCTCCCTTCAATCTATTAGATGAGTTGAGTTGGAAAAAAAATTTGAAATTAATGACACTGACTTGGACCCCTCACCTTCAAACCTAGCTGTTCTGAACAGAGCTAAGACCATTCTATCCAATAGTCTGCTTCAAATCTAGAGTCAAATGGCTTCGTGAGGGTGACAAAAATACAAAATTCTTCCATATGACTACAATGGCTAACAGAAGAAAGCACATCATTTCAAAGCTTAACAACTTTGATGGTATTCTTATTTCAGATCATAAGCAAATGAAAGATATTGCAGCTAATCATTTCAAACAAGCCTTTACTTCACAGGACCATTACATTGATATCAACATTCTCAACTGCATTCCTTCACTGATATCACCATCGGATAATGAGTTTCTGTGTGTTACTCCATCTAAAATTGAAATTCATGATGCCGTTTTCAAAATGTCTTCAGACAGTGCACCTGGGCCTGATGGATTTTCATGTGCTTTTTATCAATGTGCTTGGTCCATCATTGCCAGAGAAGTAGTGGCTGCTATTCAGTATGTTTTCAATAACAAATGCCCACTTCTTAGAAGTGTCACTTCGGCTCTCATTGCCCTTATTCCAAAAAAGAGTAATGCCACTAATATTTCTGACTTCATACCAATAAGCCTGTGCAATTTTTTCTTCAAGATAATCTCACAATTCTCAATAACATATTAGCAGGTATTCTTCCTAAAATCATCTCTAATCAACAGTCAACCTTTGTGAAGGGAAGAAACATTGTAGAGAATATTGCTCTGGCTTAAGAACTTGTGCAGGAACTTGGAAGGAAAACTATAGGGAGTAATGTTATATTCAAACTTGATATGGCTAAGGTCTATGATAGACTAGAGTGGGATTTTCTTTATGCAGTGTTAAAAAGATTTGGTTTCAGTTTGGATTTTATTTCTCTCATTGAAATCATGATCAATAATTGCTGGTTTTCAGTCTTACTCAATGGGGACACTGCTGGCTTCTTTAAATCTTTCAAAGGGATCCGGCAAGGGGATCCCATTGCCCCTTCCCTTTTCATCATTGTTGAGGAAGGCCTTAGCAGATTCTTGCACACAGCTTATACAAATGGTAAGGTTGAATGGTTCATGGGTCCTAGGGGCTGTCCCACTATTTCCCACCTCCTTTTCGCAGATGATACTCTTATTTTTAGCAAAGCATCTGCAGCCTCTTTCAGGAATTTATTTCAGCATCTGAAGGTCTATGAGCAGGCTTCTGGTCAGTTGATTAATATTGGCAAGAGTGGATTCTTCATCCATCCTAATGCGAAAGATTCTGTTTCAAAAAAAATTCAGGATATTATTGGTTTTCTAGGCATTCCTTTCCTCACAGATATTTGGGTTTTCCACTGACTCTTTGCAAGAGAAAAAAATGCATTTTACTGGCATTCTTTCCTCTATCCAGAAGCGCATTCATGGTTGGCTGGCCAAGTTCTTATCTCAAGGAGCTAAGCTTTGTCTAATTAAGCATGTTCTGACCACTATTCCTATTTATTTTCTGGCTTCTTCACCTCTTCATGTGGGCACCCACCAATCTTTGGAGAGAAGCCTTGCAAATTTTTTCTGGGGCTCATCAGATCATGGTAACAAGAGGCATTTGAAATCCTGGTCAACAATCTACAAGCCAATCTCCCAGGGTGGTCTAGGTGTCATGTCTCTTCGGCAAATGGAGATTGCTATGAGAGTCAAGATGCTTTGGAAACCCACCCATTCTGATTCTCTGTGGGTAGAGTACTTCAGAGCTAAATACATCCATGGATGTCACCTATCTGCTGTTCAATTCAGAAATATGACAGGTTTTGCAAGGAAAAACTGGCTACAAGCTAAAGAATTAATCATCAAACACAAGTTAATTATTCTGGGTGATGGCATCACTACCAACTTCTGGAATGATATTTGGCTTGGCAATCAATCCATGGCTTCCTATATCCTTGCTGCTTTGATTCAGAATCCTAATATTTCAGTCAAGGATTTCTACTCTCAGTCTTATAATGATCATTGCACATTGCTTGACAGATTTCTTCCTCTCGACATCAGGACTACTATTCAACATGTTAAACTATCTCAAGACAGGGATAAAGAAGTATGGAGCTTATCTTCCACAGGTGAATGCACAGTGTCCTCAGTTTGCAAGAATGCCCTTTCTAATCACAACCAGTGCAGTACAAATTGGAACAACATTTGGTTTAATTGGCTGCCTTCCAAAATCTCCATTCACTTATAGAAGATTATGCATCAATTCATTCCCACTGATGACAGAATTAAAGCAACTGGTATTTCCATTTGTTCCAAATGTTACTGCTGCAATAATCCAACTGAGGAAGATTCCAATCATTTATTCATCTCCAGTGAAAGTGCATTATATATTTGGTCCTCTCTCTAATCCAAGGGGCTCCAGTTTCATGGTAGAATTGCTAAAGATCTTATCTCTAACACTATTCAGAATCTCAGTCGAAGCTCCAAACTTGACTATTTTACAATTGCTATCCTTGGATATGGGTTGTGGGAATTATGGATCACAAGGAACTTTGCTAAATATGATGGGAAGAAAGTATCCAAACATGGTATTCTTTACAGAATCATTGCTCAAGCCAAGGAAGTAATTTCTTTCTCTGATCTCAAGGAGAACTCACATAGTAGGCGACTAATCTTGGTAGAATTTGGCATTCAAGTTGCCGCTCGAGACTATCCTCCAATAAAAATCATCAAATGGTTGTGTCCTCCATGGCCTTTCATCAAATTAAACACTGATGGAGCCTGCAAATCCACAGAAATTTCAGGTGGTGGTGGGGGTCATCCGAGACCCATCTGGCAATGTCCTTCTTGCTTTCTCTCACTTCTATGGCAACTCCAATAGTCTTATTGCAGAAGACAAAGCTTTATATGATGGTCTTAAATATCTCCATACTATCTCTGACTGGCCAGCTTATATTGAATGTGACTCAAAGGTTTTAATTCAGAGTGTTAAAAGAGAAATCTCCTGCCCTTGGGTCATTCTTACATATGTTAGAGATATCTGGCGCATCATCTCTACAGCAGATACTTTTTCGCACATTTACAGAGAAGCAAATACACTTGCTGATTCCTTGGCATCTCTAGCTTGTAGCACTAAGTGTAATTCTTTCTTTGTTTACCATGAGCTACCTAATGTTATCAAAGGTGCTGCTCGATTGGATAAGCTAGGAATGCCTAGCATCCGACTAATGTAATTGACTTTATTCATTTAGTTTTTAATAAAATTTACCTCCTAGGTTTGGGTGGTGGAGTGGCTTTTCTCCTTACCTCTGGCAAGGGGTGCACTCTCCCATTCAACTCTAGGTACGGTTTCCCCCCCAAAAAAAATATAAGGGCGTAAATTCTAAGATTTTTCTAGAAATTAATATCTATGATTTTAATTAGCTACTGTGTACAGTGGTGTTCATTCTTTGAATGACGCACTGACCTCAGTCGTGCATTCATAATTTTCAATATATGCTCCATTTACTCGTTATTTACAAATTAGCACCCTTGTGTGAGGGCGTTCATTATTTAAATAATGACTAAGGGAATGTCGCCCATTCTTTGTCTGGTGATACGCATCGGGCAGATACGATCATAGACACATATTACTATTCATAGACTGGAAGTTCACAAAATCAGGAAAGTAAAGACATGAATAGACAGAGAAAATTATAAGGAATCCAGAATCATATTCATGCATTAATTTTAACGTCAGGTTTTGTAGATATAAAATTTTAAGCAAGTGATATTTATTAAATGCTTAAAAGAAATAGCGGATTGACAAAGGGTCGTTTATTAAACGACGCCCTGACCGCTGTCGCTATTTCAGGAGAATTGGCGACAGCGCATGCGGGCGTTCATTAAATAAGCGCCCCTGCCAGAGTCGCTATTTACTAAAACACAATAAAAACTACAGACACTAAAACAGAAATCAAGGTATCATGCTATATGACCTATATGCATAAAATTACTGTGATTAACAGGTTGGGCTTCGTAACTTGAGAACACCTACCTCTTTGGGTTTGATCGAGACGATGGGTAGAGAGAAAAATAAAGGAAACAACAGCAGCAGGCAGCTACGACAAGAATGATGGAAGAAGAAATAGCAGCTTCACTTTTCTTCTCATAAGACAACAGGAGCTCGCGATCAGGAAGAAGAGCTTGCTACACTCGAACGGAGGAAGAAGCAAACGAAGCAACTACAGCAGTACAAAGGAAGAAGAACGTAGCAGGCTTCCCCTTCACGCGTGATAGTAGTACGATCGCAGAAGATAGAAGGAGGAAGAAGCAGAGCTTCTTCTTGTCGTAATACGGCAACAGTAGAAGTAGACGGTAGCAACAAAGGAAGAACAATGTTGACATAGGGAAATAGATCGAGCAGCAGCAATAGCCAGAGCTCGTCGATGGGGAGTTCTATTTATAAGTCTTTTGGCTTCAATGACCCTATTGCATCCTATTAGGATTTAAATTCCCACGTAAGAGTCCTAGTTAGTGTTAAGTTTCCCATCCTAATCCTTTCCACTTCCAAAAGCCACCTTCCTAGTTGGGTTCGAAACCCTAAGGCATGCAAGCTATGAGGTTAGTCTTTGGAATAATATATCTATATCCATATATACATTCCCATAATTCCTTTGGACGTACAGAAGGTTATGGGCCTTCTTTGCCATTTTTAAGCCCATATATATATATATTCAATCAAGGATTTTGTATAAAGGCTGAGGCCTTTGTGGTTTGAGTTTAAGCCCAATAGTGATGATTATGGTTTGGGCATTTATCATTGATTTGGTTTTTTTTGACTATTTAGTTTATTTTGGAGGTTTTATCTATTTAGGAAATTTTATTCCCATAATTTTATCCGAGTTGCTACACCCTCCCCCACTTGAAAGAATTTGATCCCCAAATTCAATTATATATAAACATGGAGGGTGCAGAATACTTACGATGTTGAAATAAGTTAGGGAATCTTTTCTTCATAGATCTTTTTTTTTTCAACACCGGCTAATCAGAATCAAATCTGGTCGAATGCACATTCCCCCAAGGGGGGAACATGTTCTCACTCCTCCAGACCGATCCTGTGACCAAAGAATTTTATTGATTATATGAAAGAATACATCTTCTCCGGGGCATACCCCTGTCCATATCTACAGCCAAAAACCAAAAACTATAAAGCCAACAGGCTATTTACTCTTCATTCTCCCATGTGACTTCTTGTTCTGAGCACTTGCTCCATTGAACATTGACCATGGGAATCGTCTTGTTCCTTAGTGCACGAACCTCGCGATCAAGGATCTTCAAAGGCTTTTGTTCATATGTGAGATCCTTTTGTACCACCAGGTCGTCATGATCTATGACGTGGGTCGGATCGTGCACATATTTCTTCAACATAGAAATGTGGAACACATTGTGAACCTCAGACAGTTGAGGAGGCAAGACGATGCGGTAGGCAACCTCGCCAACTCTTTCTAACACTTCGAAGAGACCGATATATCTTGGTGTAAGCTTGCCCTTAACACCAAATCTTTGGATATCTCATCCTGGAGAAACCTTAAGAAAGATGTAATCTCCGACTTGGAATTTGAGATCTCTCCTTCTAGTATCGGCGTAAGTCTTTTGCCTAGACTGAGCCGTCTTAAGTCTTTCCCTAATTAGCTGAATCTTTTCTGTGGTGTCTCTCACCATGTCTGGGCCTAGTAGTTATTTTTTGCCAACTTCATCCCAGTACAAGGGTGATCGACAACTCCTTCCGTATAATGCTTTGAAAGGTGTCATTTGAATACTTGTCTGGTAGCTGTTGTTATATGCAAACTCGACCAAAGGCAAGTGATCATGCCAGCTTCCACTGAAATCAATGATACAAGCTCGTAGCATATCTTCTACAACTTGATTCGTTCTCTCGGTCTGACCATCCGTCTGAGAATGAAAGGCAGTACTAAAGTTGAGTCTCGTCCCCAGGGAGTGTTGTAGACCCTTCCAGAAATGTGAAGTGAAGCGCGGGTCTTGGTCAAACACGATCAAAACAGGAGCTCCATGTAGTCTGACAACTTCTTTGATGTATAAGGCAGCAAGAATATCAACTGACCATCGGCTCTTTATTGGTAGGAAGTGAGCTGACTTGGTCAATCGGTCTATGATGACCCATATTCCATCATGTCTTCCTTTAGATTTAGACAGACCCATTATAAAGTCCATATCGATATCCTCCCACTTCCACTTAGGAATATCCAAAGGATGTAGCTTATTGGCAGGCTTTTGGTGTTCTGCCTTGACTTGTTGGCACGTGAGACAGCGAGATACAAAGTCCGCTACCTCCCTTTTCATGTTGGGCCACCAAAAGATCCGTTTCAAGTCTTGGTACATCTTGGTAGATCCGGGATGAATTGTGTACCTTGATCTGTGAGCTTCTTCTAAAATTTTCTTCTTCAATTCCGGGCAATCCGGTACACAAGTCCTTTCTCTGAATAATAATCTTCCATCTGATGCTACCTTGAAGTCTGGTCGTTCTTCTAGCTTATCCTTGATCTCTACTAACATTGGGTCACTATCTTGAAGCTCCTTCATCTCGGAGAGCAGATCCGGTTGTATCCTCATATGTGATAGAGTAATACACCTTTTCTCCTGGTCCGTACTTATATCAAGTTTAGAGAATTGCTCCAGCATCCTCCACTCTTGGATCATACAATTGACTAATAATGCTCTCGACTTTTGACTAAGGGCATCAACTATAGAATTACCCTTTCCAGGATGGTATTGTATTATGAAGTCGAAGTCCTTGAGATACTCTAGACAATGTCTCTGTCTCATGTTTAATTCCTTTTGAGAAAATAGATATTTGAGACTCTTGTGATTGGAGTACACGGTGAACTGTTCTCCATAGAGATAGTGTCTCTAGATCTTAAAGTAAATACCACCGTAGCCAACTCTAAGTCGTGCACCGGCTAGTTCTCTTCATGCTTATTCAATTGTCGGGATGAGTAGGCAATGACTCTCCCTTGTTGCATTAACACACATCCGAGGCCAATGCCAGACGCATTGGTATATACCTCGAATTTCTCACCTTCAGTTGGTAATGCCAATACCAGGGCGGTTGTTAGATGATCCTTCAAGGCTTGAAAGCTCTTCTCGCATTCATCATCCCACTTATAAGGAATCTCCTTACGGGTCAGCCTAGTAAGAGGAACAACGATCTTGGAGAAGTCCTTGATGAATCGCCTGTAATAGCCAGCTAGACCCAATAAACTACGGATCTCGGTAGCATTGGTTGGCCTTTCCCAACTCTTCATGGCCTCAACTTTTGACGGGTCAATAGAAATCCCATCCTTCGAGATCACATGTCTTAGGAAGGACACTTCTTGAGCCAAAAGTCGCACTTGCTGAGTTTGGCATATAGTTGATTTTTCCTCAATATTTGTAATGCAATCCTCAAGTGTTCCTCATGATCTTCTTCGGTCTTTGATTAAATTAATATCATCAATGAAGACCACAATAAATTGATCTAGATGAGGCTTGAATATACTATTCATCAATTGCGTAAAGGCTGCAGGGACATTCGTTAGTCCAAAAGGCATAACAACAAATTCGTAGTGCCCATACCTGCTCCGAAATACGGTCTTATGAATGTCCTCATCCTTGATCCTCAATTGGTGATATCCTGACCGGAGATCAATCTTTGAGAAATACTTAGATCCATATATCTGATCAAATAACTCATCGATCCTCGACAGTGGATACTTATTCTTGATAGTAAGATGGTTCAACTACCGATAGTCGATGCAGACTCTTATCGATCCATCCTTCTTCTTTACAAATAACATGGGCGCTCCCCACGGTGAAGTGCTCAGTCTGATAGATCCATTCTTCAAAAGCTCCATCAATTGCTCTTTTAACTCCTTGAGCTCGACGGGGGACATCCTATAAGGTGCCTTAGAAACTGGACCTGCACCAGGGACAAGGTCGATGGTGAAAGTCACTTCTCGTTGTGGGGGTCATCCAGGCAATTCCTCCGGGAACACATTGGGAAACTCTGGAACTACCCGGATGTCTTCTATCTTGGACTCCTTAACTTCCGTGGCAGTCACAAAAGCTAGGAAACCCATGCACCCTTTCCTTAAGAGCTTACTAGCTCGGAGAGCCGAAATAATGGGTGACTTGTTCCGACCCTTAGGGCTAGTGTAGACAAGTTCCGAGAACTCCTTAAAAGTTACCTTGCCGTTTCGGTAATCTACAACTGCCTTGTATGTGGATAGCCAGTCGACTCCTAGTATTACATCATAATATTTCATGTCTAGGCATATTAAATTGGCAGGTAGATTTTTCCCATTCACCATAACTTCACAATTCATGTCACGTCTCGAACAAGGTGGAATTATCAAGGTGTGAATAGTTATATGGGCAGGTCGATCAAGAGACTCAGATGATGAGTATGAACAACAAATGGACAAAATCACATCTTTATTTCATAATCTGACATTTCCAACAAATATCCTTCAAGGACTTACAATACTATTCAAAATCGATACAATCATTTATAAGTAGACAGACTGGGAAAAGAAATTTATTAAAAACTATCATCACTCTCATCACTCCGGCCCATTCCCGTCATCTTAAGGATTTCTTGAAAATTAACAACAATACACAGGGTGAGCTAGAAAGCTCAGTAGGACTTATATCTCTTTACCAGGTCACTTTAAGTAATTAGTATTTTGAATCATCTATATGCCCTTGAATAAAATAAGTAGTGAAACAAATGACAAATAGAGAACAAGATCAGGAAATCAAGAATTTCAAGAATAGATATTGTAGAACTCAAGTGTAAGCATGAAGATCAATAACAAGTATAGAATTGTAAATATGACCATGTAACAAGGATATTAACCCTTCCGGTCAAACATGTCATGTATAGAAAGTCAAGCATGTAACGAGTCAAGCATGTAATAAGTGAATTGTCTAGTTCAATCTTGCATGTAAGTTGGTGCAATGTCACACCTGATCATTCAACTCCCTCGGACACAAGTACTTTCAGACTTTACTCGCCTAGGACCATATCAGGGCCCCCATGTTTGTCAGGCATTGAGTATCAGGTGGACCAAAATTCTCATAAAAATTTTAGAATAATTCATTTATAATTATGGCCAATCCGAGTTTCAAGAAAAGCTTAAGAAGCGTAGTATAGCGCATAACTAGTCATTTAGTTATGGAGGACTCTAGAGGTGGCCCCTATAGGCTCAAGAGATGGCTCCCATTATGTAGCACTTTGCGCCATTCCGGCCTCAAGAGGTGGCTCCCATAACGTAGCACTTTACCCTGCATGACACTTAGCTCCTACACTCCCAAATGGTAGTTTATGGCTAAAGTACACATCTAGAAAAATTTTCATTTCCAAGGACATGTAGTATGAAGAATAAATGAAGTTTATAAGAGAAGTTCAAGGATGATTTAAGGCATCGTGTTTAACGACATTAAGACGATAAAGAGAATGAATTGCCGGTCAAGGCACGATCAACTCTCGTGGAAAATCTTGTAAAATAAGTTTATATTAAGTTTTTTTTCTCAGTCGGGTAATTAGCAGAAAATCAAAGAAAACGCGGCCAGGTAAGAGGTGGGATAGTGGGAGGCTCCCCTCATTTTCACGAGGTCCTAATTAAGTAACCACTTATCCACTTAAAGCGTTTGCTCGTGGACCTCTAGCCTTAGACACCGGTTCTTCTTGGTGAACTTACTAGCTACACGATTAGTTAGAAATACAGAAAAACGTAAATCTAATGGAAATCATTCTTGCATATTCTAACATGTTCATTTGTTAAAGAATTTCAATGAAGGAAAAGATATTGAAAAAAGATGTCAAGCTATCAATTGCATAATATGTTCTTGTATAAAGAGATTTTGAAAGAAGATGTCAAGCTTTCAGATAGAGCTTAGATCAAATAGATAGGGTCAATCATGTATAGAAATTCTACGAAAATTAGAGTATAGTTGTTTAAACAATTAACGATAGCTTTACGAGTTCATTCACCTAGTCATTTCTTTGTTGATAGTATTCTTAAGACAAGAACATGATTTTAAAATTCAAAATGTAAGTTTTAAAATAACGCACATAAACGAGGTAAATCGGGCGTGGTTACCGTATTCAAATCATGGTCCATATGTGATCCATGTTATGATAATGAAAACTCTCATTTTTGAACTTTAAATCTTAAAATAAGCCATAAATACATGATCATGAAAAATTTACATAGAATCGAAATACTCATGCAAAGAAATATATATGGAGATCTAATTAAGTTTTCGCCTGAGAGAAAACCTACCTAGTTGAAGATTAAAGAAGAAGAAGTTTAAGAACGAAGAACGCTTTCAAACACTCCTCCAACTTCGAGCTTTCTCCCTCTCTCCAACCATCAATTCCTCCCAATAGATTTATGCTTTGAGTAGGGAAGATCCCAGCCCTATATATAGGCCAAAATCTCCCATTATTATATTACCCATTTAATTCTAAGTCAATTTCCACCTAATTTTTCTATTTCACCCACCTTGTTACTATTACACCAACTTTGTTACTATTACACCAACTTATGTTAAAAATTAATTCCAACATGTGAATGTTGAAATAAATCTCCCCTCTATGACATAATCAATGATCTCATTTATTCAATGATGTAAGAATGACCTCAACCATTAATTAGGATTAGATTAATGCTAATAATTCTCTTAAATCGGGTGCTACAGTAATGCTACAGTACCGACGTCTTCACCTTCTCAGAATCGTGCCGTGAATCTCGTCGTTCGTGTTAACAAGGGGGATAGGGTTCATGTTTATGTATTCTATACTTTTAAAGACATAATGAAAAATATTCATAATTTATTTTATTTTCATCTTTCAATATTTCTTTTTGCATATAAATGCATATAAAATTTTTTCGAGTTGCTACATCCTCCCCCACTTAAAAAAAATTTGGTCCTCCAAATTCACATGATTCATTACAAAATAAGAGAAGTTCTAACAATACTAACCTGAAAATAATTCTGGATACTTCTTCTTAATCGCATCCTCCAATTCCCGAGTAGCTTCCTCTTGTCCACGACGGCTCCATTGGATTTTAACCATTAGTATTGCTCTATTCCTTAGTTGATGTAATTTTTGGTCTAGTATCTTGATGGGTTTCTCTTCATTAATTAAATCCTTTTGCAGTACCAGATCATCATGTTGGATCACATGTGAAAGATCATAGACATACCTCCTCAGGATTGACACATCAAAAACATCATGCACTCCTGCTAACTTCGAGGGTAAAGCCAGTCTGTATGTTACTTCTCCAACTCTATCAAGGATCTTAAAAGGACCAATAAATCTCGGACTTAACTTTCCTTTGACTCCGAATCTTTGGATTCCTCGAGTAGGTGATACCTTCAAGAAGACATGGTCACCGATTTGAAATTCTAAATCTCTTCTTTTATTATCAGCATAACTCTTTTATCGAGATTGGACAATTTTTAGTCGGTCCCTAATCATCTGGATATTTCGAGTAGTATCTTGAATCATATCAAGACCTACTAATTACTTCTCCCCAATCTCATCCCAGCATATGGGTGATCTACAACTTCTACCATATAAAGCTTCAAAAGGCGCCATTTGAATACTTGATTGGTAGCTATTATTGTAGGAGAACTCAATCAATGGTAAATATTCATACCAAGTACCAACAAAATCTATCATGCACGCTCTAAGCATGTCTTATATGATTTGATTAGTTCTGTCTGTCTGACCATCTGTCTGAGGGTGAAAAGCTGTACTAAAATTTAATCTCGTTCCCAGTGAGGATTGTAATCCCTTCCAAAATTGAGAAGTAAATCTAGGATCTCTATCAGAAATTATAGATGAAGGAATGCCATGCAATCTTACCACTTCCTTGATGTATAAAGCTGCTAGTATATCCACCGTCCACTTACTTTTGATGGGTAGAAAGTGAGCAGACTTGGTTAATCTGTCCACTATTACCCAGATTGCATCAAGTCCTCCTCTAGTTTTGGTCAATCCCATAATGAAATCCATATCAATACTTTCCCACTTCCACTCCGATATTTTCAGAGGTTTCAATTTACGAGTAGGTCTGAGATGTTCTGCCTTTACTTGTTGACATGTTAAGCAACGGTTCACAAACTCAGTCACTTCTCTTTTCATATTTGGCCACCAAAAATTTCTTTTTAAATCTTGGTACATTTTAGTGGCTCATGGATGAATAGTATACCTAGATTGGTGCGCTTCTTCCATTATCTTCTTCTTGATTTTATCACTATTAGGCACACAAGTTCTTCCTCGAAATAATAATCTCCCATCATTAGCCAATTGAAAATCAGGCCTTTGACTCAAATTTCCAGTAATTTCAACTAATAAAGGATCGTTACCTTGTTGCTCTTTTATTTCAGAGAACATATCAAGCTGTACCCTTATACTGGCAATGAAGACTCGTTCCTCCTTTGGTTCCACATTTAAATTTAATCTTGTAAATTACTCCAGCAATCGCCATTCATTAATCATCAAACTTGATAATAGAGCCCTCGGCTTTCTACTAAGAGCATCAGCCACAACATTACATTTTCCAGGATGGTATTGAATAGAAAAGTTAAAATCTTTCAAATATTCTAACCATCTTCTTTGTCTCATGTTGAGCTCCTTATGAGAAAATAGATATTTTAAACTCTTATGGTCAGAATAGATAATGAACTGCTCACCATATAAACAATGCCTCTATATCTTAAGAGCAAGGACTACTGCGGCTAATTCTAGATCATGCACAGGGTAATTAACTTCGTGGGTCTTCAGTTGCCTAGATGCATAAGATATCACCTTGCCTTGTTGCATTAATACACAACCTAGCCCAATTCCTGAAGCATCAGCATATATCTCGAATCCTCCTCCTGCGATAGGCAGAGTAAGAACAGGTGCAGTTGTCAAGCGCTCCTTTAGAGTTTGAAAACTTTTCTCACATTCCTCAGCCCATACATAAGAATTTTCCTTCCTTGTTAGTCTAGTCAATGGCACTGCAATTTTAGAGAAGTCTTTGATGAATCTCCTATAGTAATCGGCCAATCCTAGAAACCTTCGGATTTCCATCACATTTGTAAGCCTTTCGCAATTATTGACAGCTTCTACCTTTGACGGGTCAACATAAATACCTTCTTTAGATATCACATGACCGAGAAATGAAACTTCTTTTACCCAGAACTCACATTTGCTCAATTTAGCATATAGTTGATTCTCTTTTAATATCTGCAAGGCAATCCTCAAATGTGGTTCATGTTCTTCCTTGATTTTGGAGTAGATCAATATATCATCAATAAATACCACCACAAATTGAGCTAAAAAGGGTCGGAGCACAATATTCATAAGTTGCATAGAGGATGTAGGTGCATTAGTCAGCCCAAATGGCATGACAACAAATTCAGTGTCCATATCTACTCCCGAATACTGTCTTATAAATATCTTCTTCCTTGATTCTTAGTTGATGATTACCCGACCTGAGGTCAATCTTAGAGAAATAATGAGCTCCAGAGATTTGATCAAATAGCTCATCAATTCTTGGCAGAGGATACTTATTCTTCATAGTCAATTGGTTCAACTGCTTATAATCAACGCATAACCTAATAGATCCATCTTTCTTCTTCATAAAAAAAATATGTGCTCCCCAAGGTGATGTACTAGGTCTGATGAATCCCTTCTCTAACAATTCCATCAATTGCTCTTTTAGTTCCTTCAGCTCAGTAGGTGACATTCTATAAGGAGTTTTAGATACATGGGCTGCTCCTGGTATCAAATCGATTGAGAATAAAACTTCTCTCTCGGGTGGTATGCCAGGTAATTCCTTAGGAAATACATCCAGATATTCCTTAACAACAGATATTTCTTCCAGAATGGGTTTCTTGGGTTCGGTTATAAGGACAGAAGCAAAAAATGCAACACATCCTTTCTTCATCATTTTTTGAGCTTGAAGGGCAGAGATGAGAAGAGGGTGTCTATGATGGCTATTTCTAGATAAAGATAGTTCATGGTATCCTGGTTCACCAAAGGTTACACTTCCTCTCCTGCAATCCACCTTAGCATTATACTTGGCCAACCAGTCAGCACCTAAGATTACATGATAACCCTCTATGTTCATGCATATCAAATCAGTGGCTAAGTTATGACCACTAATCAACATTTCACTAGAGAGAGAATAATGTTTAAGCTCAGTGCTTGCTCCTAAAGGTGTGGAAATAATAAGTTTAGTTTTCAAAGGAATAGGTTTTTCATGTAAGGTGGTAGTAAAATTCTGGGATATGAATGAATGGGTAGCTCCAGTATCAAATAGAGCAAAAGTAGTTCTAGAATTGATGGTGAGAGTACCTTCTGATGTGACACAACCTAAGACTTAGGCAAACAAGCACACTTGCAATCAAAACGGGCCAATTTGGGCCGCCGCTCTCTCGTCGCTCACCCAAGCCCGGGGTAACTTGGCAATGCCATGGTGAGGTTGAGGGGTTGGGCCCTTGCTGGTAGAGGGCCAGCAAGGCCAAGATGAGATTCCCAATGGGTGTGGATGCCCAATTCAAGGGGGCCGACAAAGTGCCAAAGGCACCGGTTGCACTCCTCCCACGGTGATCACTCAAGACAACGGAGCTTGAGGATCGGGCTCTCACTCACATAACCAGCGAAATTAAGAACTAATATTGAAAGACAAGCACTAAATGGAGTGAAGGTGTGAGCACTTACTCGACCGGTTTGAAGAAACCGGTCCCGATCGGAGACGAGGGTGAGCGGGGAGGCGAGTGGATCCCCACACGCCGCGTCGGTGTTGCTTGACCTGCTCAAAGGTTTACAACACTACACCTCTAGCAGGAGGGGGACCTTGGGGTGGGGGTTAATGATATTACAATCAATACTACCTCCACGCAGGGAGGGGCCTTCAGCCGGCCAAGCGGGGCGGGGAAATTAGAGCAAAGAGAGATGACTAAGTGATGGCACCGAATCTACCTGCCCTCTGCAATAGGGGACTGACAGTTGGTGTTGAAGCTGCAGAACTCGATCAGGAATTTTGCCGAGGGCGAGACCAGTGGGGAACCCTTCGTTACTGGGGCTGGAATGCTTCAGAATTTTGTCAATTTCTTCAGGGGTCGCTGCTGGCCTGGGCGGGAACTCGAACAGGGTCACTGATTCTCGGACTGACAGCAACAGATTACTAACAGCAGGAAGAAGAAGTTGCCCCGGCTGCTCCCGAACTCCAAATCAGGTGCTGTTAGAACCGTTGGAACCGTGGACGAGTCCTCTTTGCATCAGAATAAATGGGGATGCCAAACAATGCCGGAGACGATCAGTGGATCCAGAAGAGTGAGGAGAGGTCGGTGCAGACTGTGGGGAAGCAGAGTCGCACTGCCGAGGAAGAAAATTGATAACTTCTGCTATCGGTTGCTGAACGGGATTCCGCTTCTTGATTCTGAAAGTAGACAAGAAGGAGAAGAATTTTGGAGAAGAGCTCTTGGCCTGATTCCTCCTAGGTTCGTCGTGGTGAAACTTTTTCTCTGGCTCAGTGTGACGACCCAGAGTTCAGGATACCGATATACCGATAACATCAGTATACCGACACCAAGAACTGGGGAGGCCACCCAAGAGGCTGATGAGGCCCCTGAAGGGTTAGTGGGGGTTAGCTGAGGAATATGCATAATTAATTGCGAATTGGGGCGCGCAATACAAATAAGTATTTAAGATTTAAACACAAGTGCGGAAGCAATTTAAAATAACCAGAGTGATATATATAACTAGTCCAGAGTCACAAACACTAGTCCACAGGGCACAACTACGCGGGGCATACCCCGGCAAAAGTACAACACAAGCCTCAAAAAGGCAGCTCGTGCTCAGCTGGCAGCTAAGGAACGGTCCCGAAACAGCACGCTAAACTCCGGGAGATGTCGGGCGCGGCTCACCTGAAAGGAGAAGGGTGAGTCACAGCCAGACTCAGTAGGGGTCACGCGGATGCCTACCTCGCACTAAACAAGCGAACATGCATAATTAACAGCAATTAAAGCATGCATTCAAATAAATACACAGGCAATGGCATGAATATCTAATCACAAGAAAGCTGTAAACTCTATCTAAGCAAGTATAACAGCTAACACATGCCGCTACTAATTAAATGCAAGCGATTAAAGCTAAAACTACCAATTAGAATGAGCTGCAACTAGTCCAAGCAACAAGGAAGGACAACCACTGGAGCAGAAACCAGAAGCGTCCACTGACGGCTTACACTGCGTCTCAAGCACTCGCAGTCGACAAGCGACAAGCTAAGCGCGCAAACAGTACCAGACCAAGTGACCAGTCGGAGTGGCACCCGTCGGCGTCAGTCCACAGTCTCCGACCACGTGTGCACACACTGACTCTAGCCTGAGCCAGGCCCTCTAACTAGTTTTCTCCCTTGGCAGGACGCTACCATTGGCTGGGAGCCCACGGAACTAGCTTACAAACCGTGAATGGGAAATATACCCCTCCGCCATCCTCAAGCGGGTCGGTACTCAACAGACCTTAGGGCAACAACAGTGGCTCCATTGCCTGGAAAGAAAAGCTACTCTATTGGCACATAAAACACGCCACAATATAGTAAAACAATACAACTATGGCATGAATATAGAACGGAACGCATAAGCAATGGGCTGGGAATATATTGCAGCCATCAGGGAAGTGGCGGTCAAGGACCCACGCGCCACATGCAAACGACGGTCGGGGGTTGGCGCGTTACTTCAAGAATGACGCTCCAGTCCCCATCCGTCACTCCCTTCAGGATTCCAGCTCAAGAGGCACCAAAGGCATGTAACGGTGGGGGCCCTGCGCGTTACTTCGAAGCGACGCGTGGGGTCACCGCCGTCACATCCACCCGAGGCTCAAACCACCTATCAGCGTTCTAAATGGTAGCAGGCGAAGTAACGCCCCGGTCTAGGCGCGCCGGACCGAAAACGACGGTCGGCCGACTGGCCGCCGGGCGCACCGCCTGACCAAAATCACGGAAAACAGTTGATGAGTAACGGATGGGAGCCCCACCGTTACTCTCCAAGTAACGCACCCCCATTGGGCCGCTATTTGGTAGTGACGCGTCCACCTTAGACCGTCGGGCAAGTGACGGTTCCTGGCAGGACCGTCACTGCACCTGGGTTACGGGCGGGTACGGTTTGTAAACCGAAGCCCTCCCGGATGGCTGAAAACGCCGGGTATCGACGAGAAACCTAATAACCTGTCAAACCACGCATGCTAGACAACAATCTAACATCTAAATCTAGCACATGCAAGGCCTAAAACGCATTAAACTCAAGATTTAGGCTAAAACCCCAAAAATGGAAATATGAACATCATGCATGCTACGGGGTGCTAATCAACAAGCGAGCTAAAGGAAACGATCCTAGCAAGATCGAGGTTCCATCCCCCTACCTTTCGCAAGCCGAAACCGTCGAACGGGCCGCATGCAAGGAGGAATAGCCACGGAGCTTCCACGCTCCACCTCGCTCCCACGATCACCGATCCACGCCGAAGTGGACACCCACGCGCTCTACTCGACGCGAGGAATCCAACGGTGCCAACCTCGTCTCAATCCGACGCCGTCTCGACCCCGATCCCTAAGAGAGGAGAGGAGGTGGCCGCACGGAGGAGAGAGAGAGGGAGAGGGTGAAATGAGAGATCGACGGGGGAGAGAGAGTGAGGGTGAGAGATATAAAAAAAAAATAAATAAAATTAATATATATATAATATAATCATTATATATATAAAAATCTTATTAATATTCAATAACCCTCAAACAGCTCCGAACAAATCCGAAAAAATGCCAGACAAATTCCTAAAAATCCAGGAAAATAGCCGGAATTTCCAGAACAATTAATAGAACAAATACCACGAAGGATCCATTAAGGCACGGGCCTTACAGTCCCTCCCTCCTTACAGAAATTTCGCCCTCGAAATTTACAATAACCGAAAAGGAGGAAACTGAGAAAGGACTTATACCTCACTGGAACAAGAAAGGAAAAAGCTGACGCATCTCATCTTCACGCTCCCAAGTAGACTCGTTACCAGAGTGACGCTGCCAAGCAACCCTTACCAGAGGAATAACCTTATTTCTCAACCGCTGCTCACGACGGTCTTCAATTCGGATAGGAAACTCTGGCGTGGACAAATCAGCAGTCACCTCGGGCCACACTGAATCATCGAGAACATGAGAAGCATCAGACACATATTTCCTCAACTGAGACACGTGGAACACATTATGAATAGCTTGCATGGCCGCCGGCAGTTGCAAACGATAAGCCACTGAACCAATAGCTTCAACAATCGGAAAAGGGCCAACATACCGCGGACTAAGCTTTCCACGCTTCCCAAACCTGGAAACACCCTTCATTGGAGATATTTTAACAAACACCATATCTCCTGGCTCAAATTGTAGTGGACGTCTGCGCCGATCTGCATAACTTTTCTGTCGACTCTGAGCCGTCAACAATCTCTGTCTGATCAGACGAACCACATCAGAACACTGCTGCACCATGTCCGGTCCTGTCAACAGTCGGTCCCCAACATCAAACCAGTTCAGAGGAGTACGACAAGGACGACCATACAGCGCTTCATAAGGAGCCATGCCAATACTGGAGTGAAAACTATTATTATAAGCAAACTCAACAAGTGGCAAATGCTGACCCCACGAACCTTGCCAATCAAGGCAACACGATCTCAGCATGTCTTCCAAAGTCTGAATAGTTCTCTCTGACTGTCCATCTGACTGTGGATGATACGCTGAACTGAAAGCTAACTCAGTGCCCAAAGCTTTCTGGAAACTACGCCAGAAGCCAGAGGTAAAACGCGGGTCACGATCTGACACAAGTGAAACAGGAATTCCATGCAATGGCACGATCTTCTGCACATAGAGCTCGGCCAATCTCTGCACACTCCAAGTAACTTTAATTGGCAACAATCTGGCGGTTTTCGTCAATCTGTCGACAAGCAGCCAGATTCCATCAAAACCTTGAGAAGTTCGAGGCAAACCCACCACAAAATCTGTAGTAACATGGTCCCATTTCCACATCGGAATTTCCAATGGCTGAAGCAGACCACCTGGCTTTTGATGTTCGGCTTTAACTAATTGACAAGTCAAGCACTTAGAAACAAAAATAGCCATGTCCTTCTTCATGCCGGGCCACCAGAACTGCTTCTTCAAATTCTGATACATCTTGGTGACACCAGGGTGAATAGCAAAACGGGAACCATGGGCTTCACTCAAAATCTCATTCCTCAAATCATCATCAACAGGAATATACAATCTGCCCTGGAAACTGACGACCAGCTCGTCATCAAATTCCACATCATATCTTGATATAACACGGGCCAAATCAGAATCAGCTTGTTGGGCTTCTAGAATCTGCTGATACAAAGCTGAACCCAAAACCAAGCTAGCACAAACTGCCATCCTCGGATCGGCAGGAATCTCTACGCACAATGCCTCGCTCGGAAGCTGTTCCCACAATTTCCATTCATGAAGCAACAAATGACTGACTTGTACTTTCCTGCTCAGAGCATCAGCCACAACATTCATTTTACCTGGCTGATAGGAGAGTGTAAAGTCATAATCTTTCATGTATTCCATCCATCGCCTCTGCCTGAGATTCAGATCTTTCTGGGAGAAAATATACTGTAAACTCTGATGATCAGTAAGAATCTGAAATTTCTCACCA
This sequence comes from Amorphophallus konjac, assembly GCA_022559845.1. Classification (NCBI taxonomy): domain Eukaryota; kingdom Viridiplantae; phylum Streptophyta; class Magnoliopsida; order Alismatales; family Araceae; genus Amorphophallus; species Amorphophallus konjac. The sequence continues at coordinate 427,598,065 of CM040118.1, forward strand.
TACAGATAATGTCTCCAGATCTTCAAGGCAAAAATAACTGCAGCTAGCTCTAGATCATGAGTGGGATAATTTCCTTCATGCTGTTTCAATTGCCGAGATGCATATGCGATAACCTTACCATGTTGCATCAGCACTGCACCCAAACCTACTCGAGACGCATCTGTACAAACAAGAAAACCACCCGAGTCGGAAGGCAAAGTCAACACTGGAGAAGAAGTCAACAGCCTTTTCAATTCAACAAAGCTAGCCTCACACTGATCCGACCAGACAAATGGCACACCCTTCCGTGTCAAATTAGTCATCGGTGCTGCAATCTTCGCAAAATCCTGAATGAATCTGCGGTAATACCCAGCCAATCCTAAAAAACTTCGTATCTCCGTGATGGTCCTCGGTCTCTGCCAACTCAAAACGGCATCAATCTTTGCAGGGTCTACTGCTACTCCATCACTAGAAATCACATGGCCAAGAAAATGAATCTCCCGAAGCCAGAATTCACATTTACTGAGCTTCGCATAAAGCTCGTGATCTCTTAGAGTCTGCAGAACGATCCTCAAATGCTGCACATGATCATCAACAGAGGCAGAATATATCAAGATATCATCAACAAAGATCACCACAAAATGGTCCAGAAATGGACGAAAGATACGCTGCATTAGATCCATGAAGGCTGCTGGGGCATTAGTCAAACCAAACGGCATGACTAAAAATTCAAAGTGACCATATCGAGTACTGAAAGCAGTCTTCTCCACATCAGATTCCCGGATCCGCAACTGAAAATAGCCAGACCGGAGATCAATCCGTGAAAAGACAGCAGCAGACTGTAACTGGTCAAACAAATCATCAATCCTGGGGAGCGGATACTTATTCTTGATAGTCGCCTGATTCAGCTGCCTGTAATCAATACAAAGCCTCAGGTTTCCATCTTTCTTTTTCACAAACAGTACTGGGGCACTCCACGGAGAAAAACTGGGACGAATATAACCCTTCTCCAGTAACTCTAGTAGCTGTGCACGCAGTACTTTCAATTCAGCTGGAGCCATTCGGTACGGCGGCTTTGCTAAGGGGCCAGTACCTGGAATCAGTTCAATCACCATCTCAATCTCTCGCTCTGGGGGCAAGCCTGGCAACTCGTCAGGAAACACATCAGGGAACTCACAGACAACCGGAATATCACAAACATCCCGTCGTGGTTTTTCAACAGCCACCACTGAAGCAAGGAATCCCTGACAACCTGTGCTAAGCAACCTATAGGCTCGAATAGCAGAAATAATCATACGAGAAGAACGAGATCGAATACCTTGAAAATAAAAGGCTGATTTTCCCTGGGGCTGAAAATAGACTTTCTTCGATCTGCAGTCAACCACAGCTCCATAATGCTCCAACCAATCCATTCCCAGAATAACATCATAATCTGCCAGCTGCAACGCATACAATCTCGCCGGCAACTGGTGATCATCAATCATCACAGGAGACTCATCCAAACACAAGGGAGTAACCATGAAATCTCCAGAAGGCAATTCCACAAACAACTCACAAGACAGCTCAGAAGTTGGTTCCTCAATACAAGCCATAAAATCCTCAGAAATAAAAGAGTGAGAAGCACCAGAATCAAATAAGACATGAGCTGAATGACCATAAAGCATAATCGTACCTTCCACAAGATGGGACGCAGCAGCATCAGCTCTTGTCAAATGAGAAACTTTGCCTTTCTGCTTCTTAGAACCAACTGAAGATTGCTGAGAAGACGCCGACGCCTGAGAGAAAAATTGCTGTGGAGCTTGAGGTGCAGGAGGTCTAAACTGCGGCTGAGGTTGAGAAAACTGAGGAGCTTGCAATGGATTCGGCCTCAGCGGGCAATCTCGAACCACATGACCTGGCTGGTCACACCTAAAGCAAACAACAGGAAGAGAACACGGTTGGCCCTTATGATGACCACCGCATCTCCGACACATCCACGGCTGACTAGCAGCTGAGCTCTGTCGAGTCTGAGAAGAAGGTGCTGTCGGCTGCTGAACAGAATCTGCACCGGACGGCTGCTGAACAAACTTCTTCTTCTTCTTGAACCTTTTGAACTTGGGCTTAGAAGGAGAGGAAGCACTGGAAACCTCTGACTGGACCGAAGGAACACTAGGCACGGGCTGTCGGTAAGCCTGCTGAACCTGAGCCACCGGCTGCACTGACCCTGCCTGGGGATACCCACCCGGTCTCGCCATCTCCAGCTCTAAAGCTACAGCTGTCTGGCACGCAGTATCGAGATCCGCAACACGACTCGCTATCAACGGCATCTTCAACTCTGGCCTCAACCCTCGCAAGAATTGCTGGGTCTTCAAAGCTTCGCTGGCCAGCACATGGGGCGCATACTGACCCAATTCCAAGAACTTATTCCTATACTGAAGCACGGTCATACTGCCCTGGGTCAATTCCATAAACCGATACATCTTATCCATCTGCAAGCAGGCAGGAGTATAGGCACGCTCAAAAGCAGCAACGAACTCTGCCCAAGTGATTTGCCGAAGAGGTCTGGATCGAAAGGAAATCTGCCACTCGGCTTTCCACCACGCAATGGACGTACCCTGGAGTTGAAAGGCAGCGAGCATGACTTTCTCATCTTCAGTACACTCCATCGAGACAAAAACACGCTCTATCGCATCCATCCATTGCCTCGCGACTTCTGGATCAGCTTGGCCATCGAAAGCAGGCGGATTGAACATCAGAAATTCCTTCAAAGCCTTGCCTTGACTGCCAGGCACTTCAGCTTGAACGATCGGCACTGGAGGAGCAACTGGAACAACAGGAACAGCGGGAACTGCAGGAGGAGGTGCAGAACCGCTATCTTCCCTGGGCGCATCTCGAGGAACACGAGGAGCTCGAGGAGGTCTTCCTCGACGAGGCGGCATAATTATGCTGCCAAAAACACAATCAACAATGAAATCCATCAATCATACGGAAAACATCCTATGCCAGCAAGAGACAACAACAGGACTAGCTCTGGACCAAGCGTCAATTCCAATTCTTTACGCAAATCCTCAACTTCAAGCTCTGATACCATCTGTGACGACCCAGAGTTCAGGATACCGATATACCGATAACATCAGTATACCGACACCAAGAACTGGGGAGGCCACCCAAGAGGCTGATGAGGCCCCTGAAGGGTTAGTGGGGGGTTAGCTGAGGAATATGCATAATTAATTGCGAATTGGGGCGCGCAATACAAATAAGTATTTAAGATTTAAACACAAGTGCGGAAGCAATTTAAAATAACCAGAGTGATATATATAACTAGTCCAGAGTCACAAACACTAGTCCACAGGGCACAACTACGCGGGGCATACCCCGGCAAAAGTACAACACAAGCCTCAAAAAGGCAGCTCGTGCTCAGCTGGCAGCTAAGGAACGGTCCCGAAACAGCACGCTAAACTCCGGGAGATGTCGGGCGCGGCTCACCTGAAAGGAGAAGGGTGAGTCACAGCCAGACTCAGTAGGGGTCACGCGGATCCCTACCTCGCACTAAACAAGCGAACATGCATAATTAACAGCAATTAAAGCATGCATTCAAATAAATACACAGGCAATGGCATGAATATCTAATCACAAGAAAGCTGTAAACTCTATCTAAGCAAGTATAACAGCTAACACATGCCGCTACTAATTAAATGCAAGCGATTAAAGCTAAAACTACCAATTAGAATGAGCTGCAACTAGTCCAAGCAACAAGGAAGGACAACCACTGGAGCAGAAACCAGAAGCGTCCACTGACGGCTTACACTGCGTCTCAAGCACTCGCAGTCGACAAGCGACAAGCTAAGCGCGCAAACAGTACCAGACCAAGTGACCAGTCGGAGTGGCACCCGTCGGCGTCAGTCCACAGTCTCCGACCACGTGTGCACACACTGACTCTAGCCTGAGCCAGGCCCTCTAACTAGTTTTCTCCCTTGGCAGGACGCTACCATTGGCTGGGAGCCCACGGAACTAGCTTACAAACCGTGAATGGGAAATATACCCCTCCGCCATCCTCAAGCGGGTCGGTACTCAACAGACCTTAGGGCAACAACAGTGGCTCCATTGCCTGGAAAGAAAAGCTACTCTATTGGCACATAAAACACGCCACAATATAGTAAAACAATACAACTATGGCATGAATATAGAACGGAACGCATAAGCAATGGGCTGGGAATATATTGCAGCCATCAGGGAAGTGGCGGTCAAGGACCCACGCGCCACATGCAAACGACGGTCGGGGGTTGGCGCGTTACTTCAAGAATGACGCTCCAGTCCCCATCCGTCACTCCCTTCAGGATTCCAGCTCAAGAGGCACCAAAGGCATGTAACGGTGGGGGCCCTGCGCGTTACTTCGAAGCGACGCGTGGGGTCACCGCCGTCACATCCACCCGAGGCTCAAACCACCTATCAGCGTTCTAAATGGTAGCAGGCGAAGTAACGCCCCGGTCTAGGCGCGCCGGACCGAAAACGACGGTCGGCCGACTGGCCGCCGGGCGCACCGCCTGACCAAAATCACGGAAAACAGTTGATGAGTAACGGATGGGAGCCCCACCGTTACTCTCCAAGTAACGCACCCCCATTGGGCCGCTATTTGGTAGTGACGCGTCCACCTTAGACCGTCGGGCAAGTGACGGTTCCTGGCAGGATCGTCACTGCACCTGGGTTACGGGCGGGTACGGTTTGTAAACCGAAGCCCTCCCGGATGGCTGAAAACGCCGGGTATCGACGAGAAACCTAATAACCTGTCAAACCACGCATGCTAGACAACAATCTAACATCTAAATCTAGCACATGCAAGGCCTAAAACGCATTAAACTCAAGATTTAGGCTAAAACCCCAAAAATGGAAATATGAACATCATGCATGCTACGGGGTGCTAATCAACAAGCGAGCTAAAGGAAACGATCCTAGCAAGATCGAGGTTCCATCCCCCTACCTTTCGCAAGCCGAAACCGTCGAACGGGCCGCATGCAAGGAGGAATAGCCACGGAGCTTCCACGCTCCACCTCGCTCCCACGATCACCGATCCACGCCGAAGTGGACACCCACGCGCTCTACTCGACGCGAGGAATCCAACGGTGCCAACCTCGTCTCAATCCGACGCCGTCTCGACCCCGATCCCTAAGAGAGGAGAGGAGGTGGCCGCACGGAGGAGAGAGAGAGGGAGAGGGTGAAATGAGAGATCGACGGGGGAGAGAGAGTGAGGGTGAGAGATATAAAAAAAAATAAATAAAATTAATATATATATAATATAATCATTATATATATAAAAATCTTATTAATATTCAATAACCCTCAAACAGCTCCGAACAAATCCGGAAAAATGCCAGACAAATTCCTAAAAATCCAGGAAAATAGCCGGAATTTCCAGAACAATTAATAGAACAAATACCACGAAGGATCCATTAAGGCACGGGCCTTACACTCAGGACCTCTGCAGGGGCAGACCGGCGCAGTCGCGGGAGAATGGGCTTCCTGGGCAGCACCGAACTCCGATGGTGACGAAACCACTTCCGTTGCGAAGAGGACAGGCAGCCGCTTCCGTGGATGCCTCTTGGGCCTTCAAAATCGCAGGGAGGTGACCGGGGTGGCTGCTGCAATCTACGGGTACAGCTGCATCTTCTGAACAACAACCTGCAACTTTGACAAAGCCTCCAATGGATCTAGCAAGAAGAAGAAGAGAGTAGTATATGGTGAAGGGGAATGAAGAAAGGTGGAGGGGAGGTATGGGAGGTGTGGAGGGTTGCTAATGGCAGAGGGGAGGTGGAGGAAGAAGGGGGAGGGTGCAGGTTCAGCTAGAGGAAGGGGGAGTGGAGGGTGGATGGGGTAGTGGATGGTGGGGTGGAGTGAAGGGGAAGGGGGTGAACCTAGCCTAATGGAAGTGGAGAGGGGCGGCCAAGTCAAGTGGAGGGAAGGTTGTTTTCAAATTCAAATATGCTTTGGAAGTTGGGTGAATGTGTGGGGAAGAGGGGGAATTGTGTTGGAAGGGAGAAGATTTTGTTGGAATGGGGGAGATTGTGTTGGAATGGTAGAAATTCTACCTTGGGACTATGGGGGTGGAGTAATGGTGGCTATGAGAAGTGGAGAGACTTTAATGGGGTAGGTGGGGGTTGGAAGTTGGGAGGGAGGAGGAGAGAGAGAAAGGGGCGAACCCCATAGTGGAGGAGAGAGAAAGAGGGATAGAGAGAGAGGTGGGGTGGGGAATCACTCCCCTAGGGCTTCTCACCCAACTATAGGATTCACTCCACTAGAACTAGATTTGAATACTCAAATAGAAATCTTTTGTATTGAATCATTCATTACCTCCAAATGAAGGAAATGGGGCCCTATATATAGGAAACCCACATTTTATAATAAGTCCCTTACAAAAGACTCAATGACAAATAACCGAAGGTGTAGAGGGGGCTCTTGGGCCAAGCCCAAAGAATTGGGCCCAATAGCACATTACACAATCTAATGACACTCAAACCTAGGAAAATAAATGCAAGACCTAGGGACATGACTCAAATAAAATGAAAATTACATCAAATGACTCGAAAAGATAGCACAAAAGGGATAATTGGGCCTTTATAGAGAGAGGCCCGAACTCAAACGATGCCGGAGTGTGAAGAAGACCCTAGCCAAAGGGAGTTGTGGATGATGCCTCCATCACCTTCCACCACTCCTCCTTCTTCAGTAGGTGTAGGTTCTATCAGAGCTTAGAGTCTTCCTTGACGCCTTGGTCCTTCTTGAGTTATCTTCTCCGATGGAGATTCCTTCATAAGGGGACAATTAGAAATGCGATGATCCCCACTTCCACAGCGCAAGCATGCTCCCTTCTTTCTCCAGCACTCTTCAGTCTTGTGGCCTGCCTTGTCACAATACTTGTAGATATCTTTTGAAGATATATAAGGGATGGCTTGCCTATTTCCATCTCGAGACTTTTTGTCTTGTTGAGGGGTTCTTCCTTCATTTGGCCTCTTCTTTCCAAATGTTGGTTTAAAGTTTCCGGCGCCAACGACTTGTTCTTTCATGACTCTTCCCTTGATTTTATCCGCCATCTCCATGGCATCTTCTAGCAGTTGGGCCTTCCGAACCATCTCAGCATATGTTTGGATGTCCATAGGTTCCAGTTGGGGAATGTATTAGGGCCTTAGCCCATTCATGAATCGCTTGGCCTTCATTCTCTCCGTATCAATGAGGTGTGGAGCATAACGGGCCAGTCGAGAAAATTGGGCCTCGTATTCTGCTACAGAGAGACTTTTTTGTTTAAAGGTGGCAAATTCTGCTGCCTTCTTTTCTTGGACTCTCTCCGAGAAATATTTGCCGTTGAAATATTCTAGAAATTCCTCCCAAGGGATATGGGAATCGGGCAAGGTCACCTCCACGGATTCCCACCAAGCTCTTCCATCCCTTTCCAGTTGGAAAGTTACAAGTAAAATTCTATCTTGATCCGAGCATTGCATGACTCAGAATATTCATCTCCTTGACCCAATGTTCGGCTTCATCCGGGTCAGTGGAACCGTTGAACCTCGGGGGATTCATGTTCCTAAAGTTACGGTGCAGGTCTCCTGCACCATGGAGATTAACACCTCCTTGAGCCACTTGTTGTAAGGCTTGAGTTAGCCCTTGAACGGTCCTTTGCATTTCTCTCCATTGAGCACGCTCAGCAGCCATTTTTAACAGCTAAGAATTTCTGCAAAACAAGCTATGAGGATTAAATGTCTTATCTCTACATATCTTAATATCTAGCCCAAGTCTCTACCCAATCTTACATGTCAAGTATAGCTATCCATTATTCTATAGTGTGAAGAACCTATGGTTTTCAATAACTAAACCTTGATACCATAGACTCTTTTTAACCATAGGCTCTGATACCAACTAAACTGTCACGCCCCGATCAAGGCGGAATTATCAAGGCGTGAACAGTTATACGAGCAGGTCAATCAAGAGACTCAGATGATGAGTATGAACAACAAATGGACAAAATCACATCTTTATTTCATAATATGACATTTCTAACAAATATCCTTCAAGGACTTACAATACTATTCAAACTCGATACAATCTTTTATAAGTAGACAGACTGGGAAAAGAAATTTATCAAAAACTATCATCACTCTCATCACTCCGGCCCATTCTCGTCATCTTCGGGATTTCCTGAAAATTAACAACAATACACAGGGTGAGCTAGAAAGCTCAGTAGGACTTATATCTCTTTACCAGGTCACTTTAAGTAATTAGCATTTTGAATCATCTATATGCCCTCGAATAAAACAAGTAGTGAAACAAATGACAAATAGAGAACAAGATCATGAAATCAAGAATTTCAAGAATAGATATTATAGAACTCAAGTGTAAGCATGAAGATCAATAACAAGTATAGAATTGTAAATATGGCCATGTAACAAGGATATTAACCCTTCTGGTCAAACATGTCATGTATAGGAAGTCAAGCATGTAACGAGTCAAGCATGTAATAAGTGAATTATCTAGTTCAATCTTACATGTCAGTTGGTGCAATGCAACAACTGATCATTTAACTCCCTCGGGCGCAAGTACTTTAAGACTTTACTCGCCTAGGACCAGCTCAGGGCCCCCATGTTTGCCAGGCATTGAGTATCAAGTGGACCAAAATTCTCATGAAAATTTTAGAACAATTCAATTATAATTATGGCCAATCCGAGTTTCAAGAAAAGCTTAAGAAGCGTAGTATAGCGCATAACTAGTCATTTAGTTATGGAGGACTCTAGAGGTGGCCCCTAAAGGCTCAAGAGGTTGCTCCCATTATGTAGCACTTTGCGCCATTCTGGCCTCAAGAGGTGGCTCCCATAACGTAGTACTTTACCTTGCATGGCACTTAGCTCCTACACTCTCAAATGGTAGTTTGTGGCTAAAGTACAGATCCAGAAAAATTTTCATTTCCAAGGACATGTAGTATGAAGAAAGGGCATGTAGAATGAAGAATAAATGAAGTTTATATGAGAAGTTCAAGGATGATTTAAGGCATCATGTTTAACGACATTAATACAATAAAGAGAATGAATTTCTGGTCAAGGCGCGATCAACTCTCGCGAAAAATCTTGTAAAAATAAGTTTAGATCAAGTGTTCCCCAGTCAGGTAATTATCAGAAAATCAAAGAAAATGCGGCCAGGTAAGAGGTGGGACAGTGGGAGGCTCCCCTCGTATTCACGAGGTCCTAATTAAGTAACCACTTATCCACTTAAAGCGTTTGCCCATGGACCTTTAGCCTTAGACACCGGTCTTTCTTAGTAAACTTACTAGTTACACGATTTTCGGAGACACGAAAACATATAAATCGATCAGAAATCATTCTTGTATATTCTAACATGTTCATTTGTGAAAGAATTTCAATGAAGGAAAAGACATTGAAAAAAGATGTCAAGCTTCCAATTGCATAATATGTTCATGTATGAAGAAAATTTGAAAGAAGATGTCAAGCTTTCAGATAGAGCTTAGATCAAATAGATAGGGTCAATCCTATATAGAAATTCTATGGAATTTAAAGCATAGTTGTTTGAACAATTAACGATAGCTTTACGAGTTCATTCACCTAGTCATTTCTTTGTTAATAGTATTCTTAAGGCAAGAACATGATTTTAAAATTCAAAATTTAAGTTTTGAAATAACGCACATAAACGAGATAAATTGGGAGTGGTTACCGTATTCAAATCATGGTCTATATGTGATCCACATTATTGAAACACGTTATGATAATTAAAACTCCCATTTTTAAACTTTAAATCTTAAAATAAGCCATAAATACATGATCATGCAAAATTTAGGTAGAATCGAAATACTCATGCAAAGAAATATATATTAGGATCTAATTAAGTTTTTACCTGAGAGAAAATCTACCTCATTGAAGATCAAAGAAGAAGAAATTTAAGAACGAAGAACGCTTTCGAACACTCCTATCATCACTCTCATCACTCCAGCCCATTCTTGATAGTCAATTGGTTCAACTGCCTATAGTCAATGCATAACCTCATAGATCCATCTTTCTTCTTCACAAAAAGAACATGTGCTCCCCAAGGTGACGTACTAGGTCTGATGAATCTCTTATCTAATAATTCCATCAGTTGCTCTTTTAGTTCCTTTAGCTCAATAGGTGACATTCTATAAGGAGTTTTGGATACATGGGCTGCTCCTAGTATCAAATCGATTAAGAATGAAACTTCTCTCTCAGGTGGTATGCTAGGTAATTCCTCAGGAAATACATCAGGATATTCCCTAACAACAGTTGTTTCTTTCAGAATGGGTTTCATGGGTTCGATTATAAGGACAGAAGCTAAAAATGCAACACATCCTTTCTTCATCATTTTTTGAGCTTGAAGGGTAGAGATGAGAAGAGGGTGTCTAGGATGGCTATGTCTAGATAAAGACAGTTCAGGGTATCCCAGTTCACCAAAGGTAACACTTCCTTGCATGCAATCTACCTTAGCATTATACTTGGCCAACCAGTCAGCACCTAAGATCACATCATAACCCTCTATGTTCATGTATATCAAATCAGTGGCTAAGTTATGACCACTAATCAACACTTCACTAGAGGGAAAATAATGTTTAAACTCAGTGCTTGCTCCTAAAGGTGTGGAAATAACAAGTTTAGTTTTCAAAGGAACATGTTTTTCATGTAAGGTGGTAGCAAAATCCTGGGATATGAATGAATGGGTAGCTCCACTATCAAATAGAACAAAGGCAGTTCTAGAATTGATGGTGAGAGTACCTTCCACCACTACTCCTTCTTCAGTAGGTGTAGGTTCTATCAGATCTTGGAGTCTTCCTTGACGCCTTGATCCTTCTTAAGTTTTCTTCTCCGATGGAGATTCCTTCATAAGGGGACAATCAGAAATGCGATGATCCCCACTTTCACAATGCAATCATGCTCCCTTCTTTCTCCAGCACTCTTTAGTCTTGTGACCAGCCTTGTCACAATACTTGCAGATATCTTTTGAAGATGTAGCAGGGATGGCTTTCCTATTTCCATCTCGAGGCCTTTTGTCTTGTTGAGCGGTTCTTCCTTCATTTGGCCTCTTCTTTCCAAATGTTGGTTTAAAGTTTCCCACGCCAACGATTTGTTCTTTTACGACTCTTCCCTTGATTCTATCTGCCATCTCCATGGCATCTTCTAGCAGTTGAGCCTTCCGGACCATCTCGGCATATGTTTGGATGTCCATAGGCGCCAGTTGGGGAATGTATTGGGGCCTTAACCCATTCATGAATCCCTTGGCCTTCATTCTCTCTGTATTAATGAGGTGTGGAGCATAATAGGCCAGTCGAGAAGATTGGACCTCGTATTCAGCTATAGCGAGACTTCTTTGTTTAAGGGTGATGAATTCTACTGCCTTCTTTTCTTGGACTCTCTCCGAGAAATACTTGCCGTTGAAATATTCTAGAAATTCCTCCCAAGTGATCTGGGGATCGGGAAGGTCGCCTCCATGGATTCCCACCAAGCTCTTGCATCCCTTTCCAGTTGGAAAGTTGCAAGCAAAACTCTATCTTGATCCGAGCATTGCATGACTCGAAAAATTCTTTCTATCTCCTTGACTCAATGTTCGGCTTCATCCGAGTCAGTGGAACCGTTGAATCTCGGGAGATTCATGTTCCTAAAGTTGCGGTGCAGGTCCCACGCACCATGGAGATTAACTCCTCCTTGCGCCACTTGTTGTAGGGATTGAGTTAGCCCTTGGACGGTCCTTTGCATTTCTCTCATTGAGCACGCTCAGCGGCCATTTTCAACAACTAAGAATTTCTGCAAAATAAGCTATGGGGATTAAATGTCTTATCAATACATATCTTAATATCTAGCCTAAGTCTCTACCCAATCTCACGGGTCAAGATAGCTATCCATTATCCTATAGTGTGAAGAACCTAGGATTTTTAATAACCAAGTCTTGATGTCCTAGACTCTTTTTAACCATAGGATCTGATACCAACTAAACTGTCGCGCCCCGAACAAGGCAGAATTATCAAGGCGTGAACAGTTATACGGGCAGGTCGATCAAGAGACTCAGATGATGAGTATGAACAACAAATAGATAAAATCACATCTTTATTTTATAATATGACATTTCCAACAAATATCCTTCAAGGACTTACAATACTATTCAAACTCGATACAATCATTTATAGGTAGACAGATTGGGAAAAGAAATTTATTAAAAACTATCATCACTCTCATCACTCCCGCCCATTCTCGTCATCTTCGGGATTTTCTAAAAATTAACAACAATACACATGGTGAGCTAGAAAGCTCAGTAGGACTTATATCTCTTTACCAGGTCACTTTAAGTAATTATGTAACACCCGGCAATTTTAAGGCTAAATAGGAATAAAATAATATATATATAATTACAGTTCAACAAGAAAAAAAAGAATAACCTATACGTGATGATATTTACATATTCCCATAAATAGTTAATAAGGTTGAAGAAATAAGAGTTCAGGTATATACAAATGACAAGTTAATATTCCTTTTTGGAATAAAAGGTAAACATATTACCAAGATCGAACCTGCCTCAGATTCCCAAGATAATGATTAAAGGGGAAAATAAAGTGAAGGAAAGTATCAGCAATAAAATCCTTACATGAAGTACTACACTAATCAAACTCTCAATCGGTATTATGACCCACCTATAATATAAATTTAATACAACCCCATAGAAAATAGGGTTAACTCATGTACACTAGCAGACCCTTAAAAACCTCACGCATGGGTTAGTATCAAAACATAATGGGCTTCGAGAAATAAATGTACACACACACACACACACACACATATATATATATATATGCATGCAAATTATTAACAGATAGGAACTGTATAGGTAAAGGTTTGGTAAATAACAAATGAGTTTAGTGCATATCAATATATTTGAAATAGTAAACACAACTCCTAAATACCCGTATAAGAAGGTCAAGCAAAGATAATTAAGTTGTAGTGGGCTTTTCCCACTAACACAAATATAGGTACAGCCCAAAAGAAGATGATAAATGGGCCTTAACACATATAGTGTATTTTATTAATACAATTTTATGGAAGCCAAAAGTAAAATTAGTGGATAGCCCGTTAACTAATATATAAAATGTTAGCTAAAATAATATGACTCATATATAATAAATGGGTCACAAAGTCATGGGGTTATAAATATATATCATATAAATCAACCCAATAACCCAAATTATAAATTTATAAACACTTAGTGGGCCTTCCCACGTAAACCCACTAACAAGCCTAGATACTGCCACATATATGTATATATATATCCAACCCATATACAAACATACACCTAGACTTCCTATACCCTAATGGGTCTTAAACTTAAACTCAAATAGGTCGAAATTAAATAACGCCTCCGTTAAAGTCCTCATTTAATTGAAGACTATTTAAGCAGGCGCTAATTTAATAATTGACGCCCCCTTGACAGGCGTCATATAAAGAATTGAAGACCGTGTACAGAGGTGTCATTTTAAAATAACGCCCCAATCCTAGGCGTCATTTCCAACAGAACCCGTTGGTGTTTGGTTCGAACAGGGATGTTATCCGGGGTAAGTATTGATTAGGGAAAAGGATCGATACGTGGATATTTAAGTTTAGTAAGGATTCTACCTAGGAAATTTTAGTCCTAATCGAACTCCTAGAACCCATTAGGATTCCTTCTCCTATAAATACCCCTTCCATAGAGCCAAACCCGTTGGCTCTTTTCTTCCTCTTGCTGCTACTCAGAACGTGAAGAACATAAAGAAGTTCTTCCACTTCTTCCTTTTCCTACTACGCTGCTGTTCTTCTACTGGAAGAAACAAGCTATTATCATGGTTTTCAATCTTCTTGGAAGCTGCCGTGAAGCTGCTGCCCTTGTTATATTGGCTATTCGTTACTTTGTTGAAAACAGAGTATCATTTTCTTCAAACTCTTCACGTTCCCTTCGACCGAATCATCAAACCCATGTAGGTTTTCTCAAGACTTAGCAAAACCCTGAAATTCCTAGGTTAAAAACATGCATATAAGTCTGTAAGAGTTACAGATTTTGTTTCTGGATTGTGTTTTCTCTGTTTACTGCATAAATAGAAATAGCGACCCAAGCAAGGGAGCTATTTGATTCAACGACTGTGCAAACAGTGGTCAATTCCTTAGATAATTAATAATTACACCATGTTCAAAATTTAATAACTATGAACCCTTACATGTAAACTAATGCATGGTTATACTAGAAAGTTCCTGCTATTTTTCTCTACCTGTACATGTCATTAGTTTCCTGATCAGACATATTCTAAAAACCATGTGTCTATGATTGTACCTGCCCGGTGCAAATCGTATGACAAAGAATTAACGACTCTTTTTAGATCGTTAATTGAATGAACGCCCCTACACATGGGCGCCAATTAGTGATAAATTAATAAATTCTAAAATGTTTATAATTTCCTGGATATTTGAAATTAACGACATACACCATGTCATCATTTTGACATTTGACGCCCCTGACTAGGGCGCTGTTTACTAAATTGAAGACTTGAGCTAAGTCGCCATTTATATAATATCTGAAAATTGAAAATATTTACAGATTTTAAATTAACAGTAATCTGGATGTAACGACTGAGTGAACAGTCGTCACTTATTGAACTGACTACCCTGACAAGGGCGCCAATTCATAAAATGAAGACTTAAGCTCAGGCGCCAATTCCCTATTTTCCTGATTTTTCGTGGATTTCTATAACCCACTGTTAGTTGGTTATATTTCGGCACTATATTCCATTCCATGAATATAGTTCCATGTTTCACGTTGTTTTATCGATTACCCACTATTTCTCGGTGATAGATGAATCCTCCGCGGGACATTCCGTTCCTCCAGACTGATGAGTTTATCATAGAGACCTCCGTAAGACTTCGCTAGCCGTGGATTCCCTCAAGGCAGCCGAGCGGGTTGTACCATAAAAACCCATAACATTTTTTATTACCATGCCCCTCTAGGAACATGGTATATCGGCCCTCATGGTATGCTATTTAGCCGCCATGAGATTAATTCTGGAGCTAATGAAATGGGAAATCATGCCATTGCTAATCATCTTGGATTGCGTGCCTCCATGTAGACACCAATTCTTTTACCTTATCAAAGAGCAAGCGCTTATGAACGCTTATTCTAGTTCTCATGGCACCCACTAGGGAGCCAATTCCACCTAGTTTTCTAATATATTCCACAAGATTGGCCTTAAATTTGTACAAGTTTCATTCCTTTGAAATTCTACATTGGCTATAACTATCGTGGATGTCAAAAATATATTATACAATGCCTGTGCATATAAGGGCCCGATCTGGTCCTGGGAGGAGCACCCTAAAGTACTAGTGCCCATGGGAGTTGTAATGATCGCGGTGTGGCATTACACCGAAGTACTCGTCGTTCTAGAGACATTCCACTTACTCTCCCTCATGACTTTACATGATATTACTTGCCTGCGTGACTCATCGTGGTACTTGCTAGAACTCTAAAATAGCCAATATCTCATGCTCGATACTATCTTTAACTTTTGCTTATCACGTTTTACTAGAACTTCCATATCTGAGTTTAATCGATATACTTGCAATCTATTTTTGTGATCATTCATGTATATTAGCCTTGCATTCATGTAACATGTAATTATTTAAAGTTAGCTTGTTCTTGAGATATAATTCCTACTGAGCGTTCGCTTACCCAGTTTATTCCAACATTTTCAAGTAATCAAGTGGCTAGCAAGACCGAGACTCACACGGGAGGGACAAGTGTGCAAGCGAGCTTCGAAAATTAGTGAACCCGTGTCTTTTATCTTTCTTGAGTCTAGATAGTATTTCTTATTAAATGTCTTGTCTAAGTTTGTTGGTGTGTCCTTGGTCCTTTTCTTTCCATAGTGATGCAGTTGAGTCTTCAAGTTTTGGAATTTGAAATTGTAAGAGACTTATATTTGAAATAAAATTTTATCATTGTTCCAAATTGTTTGGTCTCATGCCATTGCTCTTGATCGTTCATGACTGTTTAACTGCCACGTTCCGAGCAAACGACACGTTCCGCTGCTATCAGTTCGGGACGTGACAGAGGTGGTATCAGAGCCTCGGCTTTCATATCTTTCAGGTCAAGTATCATTGTTGGTCATATCAGAGCCTCAGCTTTCATATCTTCCAGGTCAAGTATCCTTGTGAGTCATATCAGAGCCTCGGCTTTCATATCTTCCAGGTCAAGTATCCTTGTCAGTCATATCAGAGCTTCGGCTTTCATATCCTCTAGGTCAAGTATCCTTGTCAATCATATCAGAGCTTCGGCTTTCAACTCCTTAGGGCATTAAGTCCAAGAGATAGGTTGAGTATCCTTGTCGGTCATCCTATAGGAGTTCCGTGAGAGATGGGTAGAACTTGGGGTTAAAGTTATAAAAGAAAGATAAGATATTTACATTTCATTAACATTAATTCTTGAGTCAATAAACTATCTCCCCACTCATCTTTGCAGGAACCTAGATAAAATGGAAGCGTCTAGGCCGAGCTTTGTTCCTGAGATGGTCTTAGTAGATGTGCATGCTTATGCGGACCTTGTCCGAAGAGTCCAGGAGCTAGAAAATGCGGTGGAAGAAAAAGATAGAGTTGAAAGGAAGGATCAAACAGATAATTTTGGAAAGTTTACCACTACCAAGAAAAGGGTAAACAAGGATGTAAGAAATGTAAGAAGTGTAATAAGAAGGGAACTTCGACAGATCACTCGCAAGGTAAGTGTAAATCTTGTGGAAGACATGGTCACCAATCGAAAAAGTGTTGGTGGAGTTCGGGTGCATGCTTTCGTTGAGGGAGCTTAGACCATAAGATAGCGGAATGCCCTATCTTGATTAAGAAGCTTCCTAGAGAAACTCAAGCCGTGGCCGAACTTACCAAAGGAGAAGTTGTGGAAGGTACTCCTCACCCTTGAGCCTAAATTAGTTCTTCCTAAATTTTTTTTTTTTAGTTCTTTTCCACTCAATGTATCTAGACTTCTTCTTCGCATTATAGCTAGTCCCCCATCTTGAGTAAAGGATGATGTGAATTTGGGGACCAAATTCTTTTAAGTGGGGGAGGATGTAACGCCCGGTAATTTTAAGGCTAAATAGGAATAAAATAATATATATATAATTACGGTTCAACAAGAAAAAAAAATAACCTATATGTGATGATATTTACATATTCCCATAAATAGTTAATAAGGTTGAATAAATAAGAGTTCAGGTATATACAAATGACAAGTTAATATTCCATTTTGGAATAAAAGGTAGACATATTAACAAGATCGAACCTGCCTCTGATACGCAAGATAATGATTAAAGGGAAAAATAAAGTGAAGGAAAGTATCAGCAATAAAATCCTTATATGAAGTATTACACTAATCAAACTCTCAATCGGTATTATGACCCACCTATAATATAAATTTAATACAACCCTATAGAAAATAGGGTTAACTCATGTACATTAGCAGACCCTTAAAAACCTCACGCATGGGTTAGTATCAAAACATAATGGGCTTCGAGAAATATATATATATATATATATATATATATATATATATATATATATATATATTCATGCAAATTATTAACGGATAGGAACTGCATAAGTAAAGGTTTTGTAAATAACAAATGAGTTTAGTCCATATCAATATATTTGAAATAGTAAACATAACTCCTAAATACCCATATAAGAAGGCCAAGCAAAGATAATTAAGTTGTAGTGGACTTTTCCCACTAACACAAATATAGGTACATCCCAAAAGAAGATGATAAATGGGCCTTAACACATATAGTGTATTTTATTAATACAATTTTATGGAAGCCAAAAGTAAAATTAGTGGATAGCCCGTTAACTAATATATAAAATGTTAGCTAAAATAATAGGACTCATATATAATAAATGGGTCACAAAGTCATGGGGTTATAAATATATATCATATAAATCAACCCAATAACCCAAATTATAAATATATAAACACTTAGTGGGCCTTCCCACGTAAACCCACTAACAAGCCTAGATATTGCCACATATATGTATATATATATCCAACCCATATACAAACATACACTTAGACTTCCTATACCCTAATGGGCCTTAAACTTAAACTCAAATTGGCCAAAATTAAATAACGCCTCCGTTAAAGTCGTCATTTAATTGAAGACTGTTTAAGCATGCGCTAAGTTAATAATTGACGCCCCCTTGACAGGCGTCATATAATGAATTGAAGACCGTGTACAGAGGCGTCATTTTAAAATAACGCCCCAATCCTAGGCGTCATTTCCAACAGAACCCGTTGGTGTTTGGTTCGAACATGGATGTTATCCGGCGTAAGTATTGATTAGGGAAAGGGATCGATACGTGGATATTTAAGTTTAGTAAGGATTCTACCTAGGAAATTTTAGTCCTAATCGAACTCCTAGAACCCATTATGATTCCTTCTCCTATAAATACCCCTTCCATCGAGCCAAACCTGTTGGCTCTTTTCTTCCTCTTGCTGCCACTCAGAACGTGAAGAACATAAAGAAGTTCTTCAACTTCTTCCTTTTCCTACAACGCTGCTGTTCTTCTGCTGGAAGAAACAAGCTATTATCGTGGTTTTCAATCTTCTTGGAAGCTGCCGTGAAGCTGCTGCCCTTGTTATATTGGCTATTCGTTACTCTGTTGAAAACAGAGTATCGTTTTCTTCAAACTCTTCACGTTCCCTTCGACCAAATCATCAAACCCAGGTGAGTTTTCTCAAGACTTAGTAAAACCCTAAAATTCCTAGGTTAAAAACATGCATATAGGTCTGTAAGAGTTACAGATTTCGTTTTTGGATTGTGGTTTCTCTGTTTACTGCATAAATGGAAATAGCGATCCAAGCAAGGGCGCTATTGATTCAACGACCGTGCAAACAGTCGTCAATTCCTTAGATAATTAATAATTACACCATGTTCAAAATTTAATAACTATGAACCCTTACATGTAAACTAATGCATGATTATACTAGAAAGTTCCTGCTATTTTTCTCTACTTGTACATGTCTTTAGTTTCCTGATCTGACATACTCCAAAAACCATGTGTCTATGATTGTACCTGCCCGATGCAAATCGTATGACAAAGAATTAACGACTCTTTTTAGGTCGTTAATTGAATGAACGCCCCTACACATGGGCGTCAATTAGTGATAAATTAATAAATTCTAAAATGTTTATAATTTCCTGGATATTTGAAATTAACGACATACACCATGTCATCATTTTGACATTTGACGCCCCTGACTAGGGTGCTGTTAACTAAATTGAAGACTTGAGCTAAGTCGCCATTTATATAATATCTGAAAATTGAAAATATTTATAGATTTTAAATTAACAGTAATCTAGATGTTACGATTGAGTGAACAGTCATCACTTATTGAACTGACGACCCTGACAAGGGCGCCAATTCATAAAATGAAGACTTAAGCTTAGGCGCCAATTCCCTGTTTTCCTGATTTTTCGTAGATTTCTATAACCCACTGTTAGTAGGTTATATTTCAGCACTATATTCCATTCCATGAATATAGTCCCATGTTTCACGTTGTTTTATCGATTACCCATAATTTCTCGGTGATAGATGAATCCTCCGCGGGACATTCCGTTCCTCTTGACTTGTGAGTTTATCATGGAGACCTCCGTAAGACTTCGCTAGCCTTGGATTCCCTCAAGGCAGCCGAGCGGGTTGTACCATAAAATCCCATAACATTTTTTATTACCATGCCCCTCTAGGAACATGGTATACCGGCCCTCATGGTATGCTATTTAGCCGCCATGAGATTAATTCTGGAGCTAATGGAATGGGAAACCATGCCATTGCTAATCATCTTGTATTGCGTGCCTCCACATAGACACCAATTCTTTTACCTTATCAATGAGCAAGCGCTTATGAACGCTTATTCTAGTTCTTATGGCACCCACTAGGGAGCCAATTCCACATAGTTTTCCGATATATTCTACAAGACCGACCTTAAATTCGTACAAGTTTCATTCCTTTGAAATTCTACATTGGCTATAACTATCGTGGATGTCAAAAATACATTATACAATGCCTGCGCATATAAGGGCCCGATCTGGTCCTGGGAGGAGCACCCGAAAGTACTAGTGCCTATGGGAGTTGTAATGATCGTGGTGTGGCATTGCACCGAAGTACTCGTCGTTCTAGAGACATTCCACTTGCTCTCTCTCGTGACTTTACATGATATTACTTGCCTGCGTGACTCATCGTGGTACTTGCTAGAACTCTAAAATAGCCAATATCTTATGCTCGATACTATCTTTAACTTTTGCTTATCACGTTTTACTAGAACTTCCATATCTTAGTTTAATCGATATACTTGCATTCTGTTTTTGCGATCATTCATGTATATTAGCCTTGCATTCATGTAACATGTAATTATTTAAAGCTAGCTTGTTCTTGAGATATAATTCATACTGAGCGTTCGCTCACCAAGTTTATTCCAACATTTTCAGGTAATCAAGTGGCTAGCAAGACCGAGACTCACACGGGAGGGACAAGTGTGCAAGCGAGCTTTGAAAATTAGTGAACCCGTGTCTTTTATCTTTCTTGAGTCTAGATAGTATTTCTTATTAAATGTCTTGTCTAAGTTCGTTGGTGTGTCCTTGGTCCTTTTCTTTCCATAGTGATGCAGTTGAGTCTTCAAGTTTTGGAATTTGAAATTGTAAGAGACTTATATTTGAAATAAAATTTTATCATTGTTCCAAATTATTTGGTCTCATGCCATTGCTCTTGATCGTTCACGACTGTTTAACTGCCACGTTCCGAGCAAACGACACGTTCCGCTGCTATCGGTTCGGGACGTGACAGAGGTGGTATCAGAGCCTCAACTTTCATATCTTCCCGGTCAAGTATCCTTGTCAGTCATATCAGAGCCTCGGCTTTCATATCTTCCAGGTCAAGTATCCTTGTGAGTCATATCAGAGCATCGGCTTTCATATCTTCCAGGTCAAGTATCCTTGTCAGTCATATCAGAGCTTCGGCTTTCATATCCTCCAGGTCAAGTATCCTTGTCAGTCATATAAAAGCTTCGGCTTTCAACTCCTTAGGGCATCAAGTCCAAGAGATAGGTTGAGTATCCTTATCGGTCATCCTATAGGAGTTCCGTGAGAGATGGGTAGAACTTGGGGTTAAAGTTATAAAAGAAAGATAAGATATTTACATTTCATTAACATTAATTATTTAGTCAATAAACTATATCCCCACTCATCTTTGTAGGAACCTAGATAAAATGGAAGCGTCTAGGCTGAGCTTTGTTTCTGAGATGGTCTTAGTAGATGTGCATGCTTATGCGGACCTTGTCCGAAGAGTCCAGGAGCTAGAAAATGCGGTGGAAGAAAAAGATAGAGTTGAAAGGAAGGATCAAACAGATAATTTTGGAAAGTTTACCACTACCAAGAAAAGGGTAAACGAGGGTGATATTTCACAAAAGTGTAAGAAATGCCAGAAATGTAAGAAGTGTAATAAGAAGGGAACTTCGACAGATCACTCGCAAGGTAAGTGTAAATCTTGTGAAAGACATGGTCACCAATCGGAAAAGTGTTCGTGGAGTTCGGGAGCATGCCTGCGTTGCAGGAGCTTAGACCATAAGATAGCGGAATGCCCTATTTTGATTAAGAAGCTTCCTAGAGAAACTCAAGCTGTGGCCGAACTTGCCAAAGGAGAAGTTGTGGAAGGTACTCCTCACCCTTGAGCCTAAATTAGTTCTTCCTAAAAAAAAATTAGTTCTTTTCCACTCAATGTATCTAGACTTCTTCTTCGCATTATAGCTAGTCCCCCATCTTGAGTAAAGGATGATGTGAATTTGGGGACCAAATTCTTTTAAGTGGGGGAGGATGTAACGCCCGGCAATTTTAAGGCTAAATAGGAATAAAATAATATATATATAATTACAGTTCAACAAGAAAAAAAATAATAACCTATATGTGATGATATTTACATATTCTCATAAATAGTTAATAAGGTTGAAGAAATAAGAGTTCAGGTATATACAAATGACAAGTTAATATTCCTTTTTGGAATAAAAGGTAAATATATTACCAAGATCGAACCTGCCTCTGATACGCAAGATAATGATTAAAGGGGAAAATAAAGTGAAGGAAAGTATCAGCAATAAAATCCTTACATGAAGTATTACACTAATCAAACTCTCAATCGGTATTATGACCCACCTATAATATAAATTTAATACAACCCCATAGAAAATAGGGTTAACTCATGTACAGACCCTTAAAAACCTCACGCATGGGTTAGTATCAAAACATAATGGGCTTCGAGAAATAAATGTATATATATATATATATGCAAATTATTAACGGATAGGAACTGCATAGGTAAAGGTTTGGTAAATAACAAATGAGTTTAGTGCATATCAATATATTTGAAATAGTAAACACAACTGCTAAATATCCGTATAAGAAGGTCAAGCAAAGATAATTAAGTTGTAGTGGGCTTTTCCCACTAACACAAATATAGGTACAGCCCAAAAGAAGATGATAAATGGGCCTTAACACATATAGTGTATTTTATTAATACAATTTTATGGAAGCCAAAAGTAAAATTAGTGGATAGCCCGTTAACTAATATATAAAATCTTAGCTAAAATAATATGACTCATATATAATAAATGGGTCACAAAGTCATGGGGTTATAAATATATATCATATAAATCAACCCAATAACCCAAATTATAAATATATAAACACTTAGTGGGCCTTCCCACGTAAACCCACTAACAAGCCTAGATACTGCCACATATATGTATATATATATCCAACCCATATACAAACATACACCTAGACTTCCTATACCCTAATGGGCCTTAAACTTAAACTCAAATAGGCTGAAATTAAATAACGCCTCCGTTAAAGTCGTTATTTAATTGAAGACTGTTTAAGTAGGCGCTAATTTAATAATTGAGGCCCCCTTGACAGGCGTCATATAATGAATTGAAGACCGTGTACAGAGGCGTCATTTTAAAATAACGCCCCAATCCTAGGCGTCATTTCCAACAGAACCCGTTGGTGTTTGGTTCGAACATGGATGTTATCCGGGGTAAGTATTGATTAGGGAAAGGGATCGATACGTGGATATTTAAGTTTAGTAAGGATTCGACCTAGGAAATTTTAATCCTAATCGAACTCCTAGAACCCATTAGGATTCCTTCTCCTATAAATACCCCTTCCATCGAGCCAAACCTGTTGGCTCTTTTCTTCCTCTTGCTACTACTCAGAACGTGAAGAACATATAGAAGTTCTTCAACTTCTTCCTTTTCCTACTACGCTGCTGTTCTTCTACTGGAAGAAACAAGCTATTATCATGGTTTTCAATCTTCTTGGAAGCTGCCGTGAAGCTGCTGCCCTTGTTATATTGGCTATTCGTTACTCTGTTGAAAATAGAGTATCATTTTCTTCAAACTCTTCACGTTCCCTTCGACCGAATCATCAAACCCAGGTAGGTTTTCTCAAGACTTAGCAAAACCCTAAAATTCCTAAGTTAAAAACATGCATATAGGTCTGTAAGAGTTACAGATTTCATTTCTGGATTGTGTTTTCTCTGTTTACTGCATAAATGGAAATAGCGACCCAAGCAAGGGCGCTTTTTGATTCAACGACCGTGCAAACAGTCGTCAATTCCTTAGATAATTAATAATTACACCATGTTCAAAATTTAATAACTATGAACCCTTACATGTAAACTAATGCATGATTATACTAGAAAGTTCCTGCTATTTTTCTCTACCTGTACATGTCTTTAGTTTTCTGATCAGACATACTCCAAAAACCATGTGTCTATGATTGTACCTGCCCGGTGCAAATCGTATGACAAAGAATTAACGACTCTTTTTAGGTCATTAATTGAATGAACGCCCCTACACATGGGTACCAATTAGTGATAAATTAATAAATTCTAAAATGTTTATAATTTCCTGGATATTTGAAATTAACGACATACACCATGTCATCATTTTGACATTTGACGCCCCTAACTAGGGCGCTGTTTACTAAATTGAAGACTTGAGCTAAGTCGCCATTTATATAATATCTGAAAATTGAAAATATTTACAGATTTTAAATTAACAGTAATCTGGATTTAACGATTGAGTGAATAGTCGTCACTTATTGAACTGACGACCCTGACAAGGGCGCCAATTCATAAAATGAAGACTTAAGCTCAGGCGCCAATTCCCCGTTGTCCTGATTTTTCATGAATTTCTATAACCCACTGTTAGTTGGTTATATTTCGGCACTATATTCCATTCCATGAATATAGTCCCATGTTTCACGTTGTTTTATCGATTACCCACTATTTCTCGGTGATAGATGAATCTTCCGCGGGACATTCCGTTCCTCCGGACTGGTGAGTTTATCATAGAGAACTCCGTAAGACTTCGCTAGCCTTGGATTCCCTCAAGGCAGCCGAGCGGGTTGTACCATAAAAACCCATAACATTTTTTATTACCATGCCCCTCTAGGAACATGGTATACCGGCCCTCATGATATGTTATTTAGCCGCCATGAGATTAATTCTGGAGCTAATGGAATGGGAAACCATGCCATTGCTAATCATCTTGGATTGTGTGCCTCCACGTAGACACCAATTCTTTTACCTTATCAAAGAGCAAGCGCTTATGAACGCTTATTCTAGTTCTCATGGCACTCACTAAGGAGCCGATTCCCCCTAGTTTTCCGATATATTCCACAAGATCGACCTTAAATTCGTACAAGTTTCATTACTTTGAAATTCTACATTGGCTATAACTATCGTGGATGTCGAAAATACATTATACAATGCCTACGCATATAAGGGCCCGATCTGGTCCGGGGAGGAGCACCCGAAAGTACTAGTGCCCATGGGTGTTGTAATGATCGCGGTGTGGCATTGCACTGAAGTACTCGTCGTTCTAGAGACATTCCACTTACTCTCTCTCGTGACTTTACATGATATTACTTGCGTGCGTGACTCGTCGTGGTACTGACTAGAACTCTAAAATAGCCAATATCTCATGCTCGATACTATCTTTAACTTTTGCTTATCACGTTTTACTATAACTTCCATATCTCAGTTTAATCGATATACTTGCATTCTGTTTTTGCGATCATTCATGTATATTAGCCTTGCATTCATGTAACATGTAATTATTTAAAGCTAGCTTATTCTTGAGATATAATTCATACTGAGCGTTCACTCACCTAGTTTATTCTAACATTTTTCAAGTAATCAAGTGGCTAGCAAGACCGAGACTCACACGGGAGGGACAAGTGTGCAAGCGAGCTTCGAAAATTAGTGAACCCGTGTCTTTTATCTTTCTTGAGTCTAGATAGTATTTCTTATTAAATGTCTTGTCTAAGTTCGTTGGTGTGTCCTTGTTCCTTTTCTTTCCATAGTGATGCAGTTGAGTCTTCAAGTTTTGAATTTGAAATTGTGAGAGACTTATATTTGAAATAAAATTTTATCATTATTCCAAATTATTTGGTCTCATGCCATTGCTCTTGATCGTTCACGACTGTTTAACTGCCACGTTCCGAGCAAACGACACGTTCCGTTGCTATCGGTTCGGGGCGTGACAAATTAGCATTTTGAATCATCTATATGCCCTCGAATAAAACAAGTAGTGAAACAAATGACAAATAGAGAACAAGATCAGGAAATCAAGAATTTCAAGAATAGATATTATAGAACTCAAGTGTAAGCATGAAGATCAATAACAAGTATAGAATTATAAATATGGCCATGTGACAAGGATATTAACCCTTCTGGTCAAACATGTCTTGTATAGGAAGTCAAGCATGTAACGAGTCAAGCATGTAATAAGTGAATTGTCTAGTTCAATCTTGCATGTCAGTTGGTGCAATGTCACAACTGATCATTTAACTCCCTCGGGCACAAGTACTTTCAGACTTTACTCGCCTAGGACCAGATCAGGGCCCCCATGTTTGCCAAGTATTGAGTATCAGGTGGACCAAAATTCCCATGAAATTTTTAGAACAATTCATTTATAATTATGGCAAATCCGAGTTTCAAGAAAAGCTTAAGAAGCGTAGTATAGCACATAACTTGTCATTTAGTTATGGAGGACTCTAGAGGTGGCCCCTAAAGGCTCAAGAGGTGGCTCCCATTATGTAGCACTTTGCGTCATTCCGGCCTCAAGAGGTGGCTCCCATAACGTACCACTTTGCCCTGCATGACACTTAGCTCCTACATTCCCAAATGATAGTTTATGGCTAAAGTACAGATCTAGCAAAATTTTCATTTCCAAGGACATGTAGTATGAAGAAAGGACATGTAGTATGAAGAATAAATGAAGTTTATAAGAGAAGTTCAAGGATGATTTATGGCATCATGTTTAACGACATTAAGACGATAAAGAGAATGAATTGTTGGTCAAGGCGCGATCAACTCTCGCGAAAAATCTTGTAAAATAAGTTTAGATCAAGTTTTTTTTCTCAGTCGGGTAATTAGCATAAAACCAAAGAAAATGCGGCTAGGTAAGAGGTGAGACAGTGGGAGGCTCCCCTCATTTTCACGAGGTCCTAATTAAGTAACCACTTATCCACTTAAAGTGTTTGTCCGTGGACCTCTAGCCTTAGACACCGGTTCTTCTTGGTGAACTTACTAGCTACACGATTAGTTAGAAATTCATAAAAATGTAAATCTAATGGAAATCATTCTTGCATATTCTAACATGTTCATTTGTTAATGAATTTCAATGAAGGAAAAGATATTAAAAAAAGATGTCAAGCTATCAATTGCATAATATGTTCTTGTATAAAGAAAATTTGAAAGAAGATGTTAAGCTTTCAGATAGAGCTTAGATCAAATAGATAAGGTTAATCATGTATAAAAATTCTACGGAAATTAGCGCATAGTTGTTTGAACAATTAACGATAGCTTTACGAGTTCATTCACCTAGTCATTTCTTTGTTGATAGTATTCTTAAGGCAAGAACATGATTTTAAAATTCAAAATGTAAGTTTTAAAATAACGCACATAAACGAGGTAAATCGGGCGTGGTTACCGTATTCAAATCATGGTCCATATGTGATCCATATTATGATAATGAAACCTCTCATTTTTGAACTTTAAATCTTAAAATAAGTCATAAATACATGATCATGAAAAATTTACATAGAATCGAAATACTCATGCAAAGAAACATATATGGAGATCTAATTAAGTTTTCACCTGAGAGAAATTCTACCAAGTTGAAGATCAAAGAAGAAGAAGTTTAATAACGAAGAATGCTTTCGAACACTCCTCCAACTTCGAGCTTTCTCCCTCTCTCCAACCAGTAATTCCTCCCAATAGATTTGTGCTTTGAGTAGGGAAGATCCCAGCCCTATATATAGGCCAAAATCCCCCATTATTATATTACCCATTTAATTCTAAGTCAATTTTCACCTAATTTTCCTATTTCACCAACCTTGTTACTATTACACCAACTTTGTTACTATTACACTAACCTTGTTACTATTACACCAACTTTGATACTATTACACCAACTTATGTTAAAAATTAATTCCAACTTGTGAAGGTTGAAATAAATCACCCCTCTAGGACATAAGCAATGACCTCATTTCTTCAATGATGTAAGAATGACCTCAACCATTAATTAGGATTAGATTAATATTAATAATTTGTTCTTAAATCGGATGCTACAGTAATACTACAGTGCTATTACAGTACCGACGTCTTCGCCTTCACCGAATCGTGCCGTGAATCTCGTCATTCATGTTAACAAGGGGGATAGGGTTCATGTTTATGCATTCTATACTTTTAAAGACATAACAAAAAATATTCATAATTAATTTTATTTTCATCTTTCATTATTTTTTTGCATATTAATGCATATAAAAAATTTTAGAGTTGCTACAATTCAAATAATGATGTGTGATCTCGGATTCGTTTCCGAGAGGGATCATCAAACTTCTTGGAAACAAAAGAATGCGACGCGCCGGTATCAAGCAAGACACGAGCCGACTTGGAACAAATCTTTAATGTACCTCCCACCAATCCACCTTCATCCTGTTCCGCCTCTTGGAGAGCTTGGAGACGTGCTTGCTTCTTCATCGGGCACTTCTCGTGTCCGGCTTGATCATTAAGCAAGGGGCAGTCGAGAATTCGATAATCATAGCTCCCGCAACGGAGACAAGCTCCCAATCTCCTCCAGCATTCCTCAGCCTTATGGCTGGCCTTGTCACAATGTTTGCACACTGATAAGTGCTATATTTCATATCATAACGTGCATCACATTTATCATTTTTGAGTATGAAATGAATAAAGTTGTGCAACATGAGCAGTTAATTTCATTCTCACAAGTACTTTGAGTCTGCAAGCATTTTATCATCTTTCTAAGTCAAAATGACCATGTGAGAAATATTGAAAGATTTGACATAATTATTTAAAATCTATTTTTGGATGACATATATTGATTATTTGAATTTTTTAAATTTTTAGAAAATAGCGACTGATGGATCAGACGCCATTTCTGGAGCAATTTTTATGGAAAAAAGAATGAGCGATAGAGCAAACGGGTGCCCATTTGTTTTACTGAAAAAGAAAAAAAGAAAAAGAGGAATTAGCGACTGCATACATGGGCGCTATTTCATTTGATGAAAATATAAAAAATAAAAAAGTTTGAAAATGAGAAGAGTTAGCGACAGTTGAAGCAGGCACAGTTTCTTTGGAGAAGAATGTGCGACCGTTCAAGCAGCCGCTCATTCAATTATACGAAAAATAAAAAAAAAATGGAAAAAGAATTAGCGGCTGTCTGAGAAGTCGTCATTTTCTTCATTGATGAAAAAAGAGGAAATATCAAAATAAAGAAATAAGAATGAGCGATCATTATGGAAGACGCTATTTTAATGTGCGGCCATAGGGTTGGACGCCATTTCTTTTAGAAACAGAAACGCAACCGGGCAGGTCTCTTTGAAGCAATCTTGCTACTATCGTTGTTATCCTTCCATATTTGGATCAAGGGAAATTCTATCCATGGCAAGAGCCTTAATTTGAGCAACTAATCCACGCTACAAAATTGGGTTTTGATCTAATCTGCAATTATCGATCGCGAAGGTTCTTCTGTGCCCTATAAAAGGCTACCCGAGAGCCACCAGAGAGAGATCTTTTGGCCTTTTACATGCTTTCTTGTTCATCTTCTCAATTTACTTTCTTTTACAAAGTTGTTCATTTTTAAATTCCCTACAAGTTCTTCTTCTTCCTCTTCCTCCAATTCTCCTCCGTTTTCAACTTATTCTCTAATTTTTAAAGCATAGTTATGTAATGTTACTGTTTATTTACTTTTTTATCATCTCTGTTCTTCCTCATTTTTCACCCTCTTCCTCACGTTTTCTCCCTCTGCACTCTTCATCAATCTTCTTCATCTTTCTCAGATCTACAACTTCCTCTTATTTCAACTTTTCTAATTCCCTCTAGATTTAAAGTTATTCTCTCTCTTCTCACCCTCTGTTTTCAATTTAGTTTTATTGTGTTTTTCACTTTTCTTCCTACTGTACTCTCTATCTGTTCCTCAATCTCCTTTAAAAGCACACACAGCACACACATATATTTGTTTTCCACTTTTCTTCCTCTATTCTTCTATCGTCCCATTCTTCCATATTTCTTCCCACATCCCCTTGGCGGAGATCTATACTTCGGCCCTCTCGGCGGCGTCTATCTCCACGGCAGAGCGGTCTACTCAAAGGCTTGGCAAGGAGACGGCGGCGCTCTTCATCTGAATTCCTGGCTTCAATTTCTTCCTTTTCCCTTGTTCTTTTCTTTCTAAGTTATAATTTTCATTTTCTTAGAGTTGTAATTGCCACTTTCATAGTAATAAAAGTTCATCTTGTGCAATTGTGTCTTTCTAGTTCTCTTTCTCTCTCTTTCTAATTTCTCTCCTTAACCCTTTCATCTTCTTTAGATAATTTTAATTTCAAGTACTTTTATTTTTCTTTTTAATCTCACTCAAAATTCGGATTTTTCAAATATAAGGATTTTCCAACTTGATCATAATTGAAAATATTTCTTTTCCGTAGGATCGACCCATTCTTACCACTTTACTCTAATTCAAATCTTTTTTAAAGTGAGTGAGTGCAGTTAACTTTTTAAATTATGGCACGGCATTTTTGACGACGAGTGTTAGTGGCTATCAATTTTTTGGCGCCGTTGCCGGGGAAGAAAATAATTTTTGATTGTTGAAAATTCTTGTGTTTGGTTTGTATATAGTTTTACAAATTTTTTTATTTTTTATTTTACAGGAAAAGAAAAGAAAAAACCATAAAATCAAAAAAAAAGGAAATTCGGACCTGTAATTCTTAGAAAATCAACTGTTGCAGAAAGTCAGAAAGCGTCACTGAAAACTTATTTCTGTCACTACAGGAAGCATGAATTATAGAAATTTTAAAAATTTTGAAAAATCAGGCGTCGCTAAAGGTTAGTAAGCGTAGGTACATGTTCTATTTTTTCAATTTTTTAAAAATATCAAAAAAATCAAAAAATTCCTGAAAAATCTATAAAAATCCAAAAAATTAGAAAACCTAAAAAATACAGAAAGTATGATTTTACGCTGTATTCTTCAATAGGTTACATATTGTTTAGTATTTTTTAGTTCATATTCATCTTCTATATATAGCTCTTTTTGAAAAAAAAAATAAAAAGAAAATCCTCTAAAAAAAATCAAAAAAAATCAAAAAAAAAAGTTATGATGCTCTCATCTTAGTTGCATCTCTTCCATGTATTGTGTATTTTAGTTGATTTCTTATTTATTTACATCATCATTTGAAAAAAAAAAGAAAAAATCTTCTTTATCTTCTCTTCTATTTCCCCTTCTCAAGGGCAAGTTATGTTCCTTACATCCTTCTTAGAATTGGAAAGACCCTCTATTGAGCATTCCGTCTCTTTGGATTAAAATTTCCTTTTCCAAGAGCTCCATAAGTCCCCGCACCCATGGATTCCCTCACGGACGCTAGGTAGATTGTACCACTGAGTATCTTGAAGTTAGATTACCTGTGAAAGGTCACACACAAAAAAGAGAGGAGTTTTAAAATTTATTACTATTTTGGAAAATCGGTGTCTAGGCTAGAGGTTAAGTGGCAAACGCCCAAGCGGGTTTGTGGTTATTTAATTAGGTCCCTACGAAAGTAGGGGGAGTCTCCCACAACCCCACCTCTTACCTGGCCGGTAGACCAATTTGGTAGTGAGTGCCGATTCTTATTTAAAAAAAAATAAATCATTATTTTGCATTCATATAGTGATTAATTCATAGCATTATTTTACAAACTAAACAAAAATAAAAAAAACCATCATTTTTGCATACATAACTCATATAGTTGTTGTTGCATTTGCATTATTTTGAAAAATTTTTTTTCTCAAAAATCCAAAAATAACAATCTTACTTTGGACCCTTTTACATTACATGCAAGGTAGGAGATCCCTACACCCACCTTTGCTAGGACCCATAGGAGAGATTGAGAGGTTAGTGCATTCTAGAAATCATCATCAACCTAACCTCATGGAGGACCAAAATCAATAAGTGTAACAAGTTACTCCCAAACAAATGAAGGAATATTTCTTGCCAAATCAATACCAACCTTCATTCTATGTCCAAGCACCTCAAAATCAAGCAGCTCAATATGAAATCAAATCAAGCACTATTCAAATGTTGCCATCCTTCTATGGCAATACCAATGAAGATTCCTACAACCATCTTAATGAGTTC
Organism: Amorphophallus konjac; assembly: GCA_022559845.1. NCBI lineage: Eukaryota > Viridiplantae > Streptophyta > Magnoliopsida > Alismatales > Araceae > Amorphophallus > Amorphophallus konjac. The sequence continues at coordinate 427,629,808 of CM040118.1, forward strand.
CTCCAGATTTGCTCAACTCTTAAAATTCAAAACTTTTCTGATGATGCTCCCAGGCTGACTCTTTTCCCATTCTCTCTCAAAGATAAAGTCAAATATTGGTTAGGAGCCTTGGGTAGATCCATAGATATATGGGCTGAAATGTAAAAGAAATTTTTGAAGAAATTCTACCCCATAGGACGAACCAATACTATGAGGAGAGCAATTACTGGATTCACTCAAAATCCTGGGGAATAAATCCATGAGGCGTGGGATATATAGAAAGATTTGCTTAGAAAATGCCCCCACCATGGATTATCAAGATGACAAATTGTCCAGGCATTCTATGAGGGTTTGACAGAAAATTATACACAAATGGTGGATGCTTCATGTGGAGGAGCATTTATGAGTAAGAGCGAGGATGAGACGTATGATTTATTTGAGATGCTTAGTGAAAATTCTATTAGTCATGCCTCGCTTTCATCTTATGAGAGAATGATTGGGCCACTAAGAGGGGTGGGTTGTCTGAAGTTAAGAATCAAGGAGAGTGTGAGAATAGGATGGATATAAATTCTTTAACTCAAAAATTGAACAAAATAGATTTATTGGCACATAAGTTAGAGAAGGTTGATCTAGTAGCTCAGAAGTTAGATAAGTTGTTATCTAATAATAGGTGGGAACCTTCTTTTTCTGCTCCTCAACCTCAACCATTCTAAGCTCCCAATCATGAAGAACTTTGTTCTCTTTGTTCAAGCCCAAGTCATGCTGTTATTGATTGCCCCACGGCGGCCCAACTTCCTCCATTCATACAAGAATAAATTTTTGCTGCTCAGGGTGTCTCTAAACCTCCTTATGATCCTTATTCCAATACCTACAATCCAGGCTGGAGAAATCACCCGAATTTTTCTTGAAAAACTCAACAAGGACCACCAATGCAATCAAATCCTTCAAATCAATCCGTTCAAAGGCAATCTTTCCAAACTCCAGTCCAATCTCACCAACTGTAAGGCCCGTGCCTTAATGGATCCTTCGTGGTATTTGTTCTATTAATTGTTCTGGAATTTTCGGCTATTTTCCTGGATTTTTAGGAATTTATCTGGTATTTTTCTGGATTTATTTGGAGCTATTTGAGGGTTATTGGAATATTAATAATATATATATATATAAAATGATTAAATTATATATATATTAATTTTATTTTTATTTTATTAATCCCTCACCCTCTCTTTCTCTTCTCCCCGTCGATCACTCTCTCTTTCCCTTTCTCTCTCTCTCTTTCTCTCGCGCGATCGCCTCTCTCCTCCTTGTAGGGATCGCGGCCAAGACGAGGACGGATCGAGACGAGGTTGGCGCCGTTGGATTCCTCACGTCATGGTGAACGCGTGGGTACCCATTTCGACGTGGATCGGTGGACGTGGGAGCGTGTTGGAGCTTGAAGGCTCGGCGAACCTACCTCGGTGCATGCGGCCTTTTCGCGCGATTCGGCTTGCAAGAGGTAGGGGGATGGAATCCTTAGCTCGCTAGGAGCATTTCCTATAGCTCATTCTGTTGATTAGCGCCCCGTAGTATGCATGTTGTCCATTTTCCATATTTGGGGTTTTGGCCATGTTCTTCGCGTTTGATCGGTTATAGGCGATGCATGTGCTAGATTAGTTGTTAAACTGTAGTATACACTGCGTGGTTTGGCAGGTTATAGGTTTTTTCATCGTTACCCGGCGTTTTCAACCGTCCGGGGGGGGCTTCGGTTTACAAACCGTATCCGCCCGTAACCCAGGTGGAGTGACGGTCCTGCCAGGAACCGTCACTTGCCTGACGGTCCAAGATGGACGCGTCACTTCCAAAATAACGGCCTATCGAGGGGCGTCGTTTGGAGAGTAACGGTGGGAACCCCATCCGTTACTCGTTCGTGGTTTCCATTTAGCCCGGTGAGGCGGTGAGCCCGGCGGTCTGTCGACCGGCCGTCGCTTGTAAACGACGCGCCGAGACCGGGGCGTCGCTTCATCTGCTATCGCTTTGGAACGCTGTCAGTTGATTTGAGCCTCGGGTGAAAGTAACGGCGGAGTTCCCGCGCGTCGCTTGGAAGCAACGCATAGGACCCCCACCGTCACTATCCCCTTGGTGGCCTTTGGGTTTGGTACTCGGGAGGATGTAACGGCGGTGACCTACCGCGCCGCTTGGAAGCGACGCGCAGGGCCCCTACCGTCACATTCCCCCCTGCACCTGTGAGTTGGAACTCGGGAGGGAGTAACGGCTGGAGACCAGCGCGTCACTCTTGATGTAACGCACCAGTCCCCGACCGTCACTTCCAAGTAGCGCGTGGGCCTCCGACCGCCGCTTGCCCGTCAGTTTGGTTATGTTCCCAGCCCATTGCTTATGCGTTCCGTTCTATACTCATGCCATAGTTGTATTGTTTTACTATATTGTGGCGTGTTTTATATGCCAATAGAGTAGCTTTTCTTTCCATGCAATGGAGCCACTGTTGTTTCCCTAAGGTCTGTTGAGTACCGACCCGCTTGAGGATGGCGGAGGGGTATGTTTCCCATTCACGATTTGTAAGCTAGTTCCGTGGGCTCCCAGCCAATGGTAGCGTCCTGCCAAGGGAGAAAACTAGTTAGAGGGCCTGGCTCAGGCTAGAGTCAGTGTGTGCACACGTGGTCGGAGACTGTGGACTGACACCGACGGGTGCCACTCCGACTGGTCACTTGGTTTGGTACTGTTTACGCGCTTAGCTTGTCGTTTCGTCGACTGCGAGTGCTTGAGACGCAGTGTAAGCCGTCAGTGGACGCTTCTGGTTTCTGCTCCAGTGGTTGTCCGTCCTTGTTGTCTGGATTAGTTGCAGCTTATCCTATTTGGTAGTTTTGGCTTCAATCGCTTGCATTTAATTAGTAGTGGCATGTGTTGGCTGTTATACCTGCTTAGATAGAGCTTACAGCTTTCTTGTGATTAGTTATTCATGCCATTGCCTGTGCATTTATTTAAATGCATGCTTTAATTGCTGTTATTTATGCATGTTCGCTTGTTTAGTGCGAGGTAGGGATCCGCGTGACCCCTACTGAGTCTGGCTGTGACTCACCCTTCTCCTTTCAGGTGAGCCACGCCTGACGTCTCCCGGAGTTTAGAGTGCTGTTTCGGGACCGTCCCTAGCTGCCAGCTGTGCACGAGCTGCCTTTTTGAGGCTTGTGTTGTACTTTTGCCGGGGTATGCCCCGCGTAGTTGTACTTTGAGGACTAGTGTTTGTCACTCTGGACTAGTTATATATATATCACTCTGGTTATTTTAAATTGCTTCTGCTCTTGTGTTTAAATTTTAATACTTAATTGTATTGCGCGCCCTAATTCGCAATTAATTATGCATATCCCTCAGCTAACCCCCACTAACCCTTCAGGGGCCTCATCAGCCTCTTGGGTGGCCTCCCCAGTTCTTGGTATCGGTGTATCGATGTTATCGGTATATCGGTATCCTGAACTCTGGGTCGTCACACCAACATTATCAATCTCCTTTTCAACAAGTTAAACATCAACAATCTCAACCTCCTTATCCGCATTCTCAGGCCCCGTATCATCAAGCTCAGTCATATCAGGGCCAATATCATCAATATCCTCCACACCGCTTTCAACCTCAAGCTCCTTATCAACCTCCTCCTCCTCAACCCCCTCAGCTCAATTTCGATGATAAATTTGACCAACTTCAGCAACTCATTCTTTCTCAACATCAATCCATTACTAAGTTAGAGAATCAAATAGGGTAAATTACCGTGAATAATATGAGGAGAGAAGTAGGTCAGCTTCCTAGCCAACATGTGGCTAATCTAAAGAACCAACCTCCGGGCTTTCACCAAAGAGCCCCTCTTCTTCCTCATCCAACCCAACCTCAGCCTCCTCCTCCAATGGGCCCTCAATTTGAAAATGCTAAGGCTATATCTACCCTTAGGAGCGGGAAGATTTTAGATGACCCTTATAAGGCTAGGGGAGTTGGAAGTAGCTCGGCCTAAGAGGCCTAAGAAGAAAGTGAAAGTGAGGACGAGAAGCCGGTGATTATCCAAGAGAAGAAGAAGCCGGAGGATGGAGAGAAGAAGCTGGATAAAAGAAAGGTAAAGGTTGATGAAGGACCCCAAGAATATGTGCCAAAGGCCCCTTTTCCCGATGCTCTAAAGTCTAAAGCTCTCAAGAGAACGCCGGTTCAAAAGGAGGAATTAATGGAATTGTTTAAACATGTGAATATCAATATTCCACTCTTAGACGCAATCAAGCATGTGCCGGCATATGCGAAGTTTTTGAAAGAGCTTTGTATTCCAAAGAGGGAGCCGAAGGTGATAACTCAAAAGATCCGCTTGTCTGAGGATGTGAGTGCCATTTTAATGAATCATTTACTAAAGAAGTTGAAGGATCTCGACGCTCCATTAATTTCATGTGATATAGGTGGAGTCACTTTTGATCGTGCGTTGCTAGACTTAGGTGCTAGTGTGAATCTTTTGCCCACCTTTATATATGAGCAATTTGATCTGGGGGAGTTGAAGCCCGCATCTATAATCCTTCAACTAGCGGATCGGTCCGTGAAAACTTCGAGGGGTCTATTGGAAGATGTGATTGTGAAAGTGCATGAATGTTATTTCCCAGTGGATTTCCTTATTTTAGATATGGCCTCGTCCCAAGAATTAAAGCACACTCCAATTATTTTGGGACGTCCGTTTTTAGCTACGGTAAAGGCCAACATAAACTGTGCCACGAGAATGATGGACATATCATTTGAAGGTGAGAGAGTTTCCTTAAATATTTTTAGGGCATCCCAATATCCAGAACAAGAGGAAGAATGCAAGGCTATTGATATTTTTAAGGAATTGATCGAAGAAACCCCGGATAAAGTGAAGGATACCTTAGAAGAGGGTAGCATGCTACATGATTCTCTATTCTCTTCCGCACCCTATTCTAGGATAGAGCCACTCCCTCCATTGCAAGCCGAACCAATTCTTCCATCTTTGGATCAATCACCCATTCTGGAATTGAAGCCTCTACCGGATCCTTTGAAGTATGCTTACCTAGGTCCTGACCAAACTCTGCCCGTAATCATTGCTTCCAACCTCACTGCTGCTCAGGAATCCCAACTCCTAGACGTTCTTCAGGAGCACAAGGGGGCGATAGGTTGGTCAGTGGCAGATTTGAAGGGCATTAGTCTGAATGTGTGTATGCATTACATTTACTTGAAGGACAATGCCAAGCCGAGTAGAGAGATGCAGCACCGGCTGAATCCCAACATGAAGGAGGTAGTCAAGAAGGAGGTGGTTAAATGGTTGGATGTTGGGATCATATATCCCATTTCTGACAGCAAGTGGGTCAGCCTAACTCAAGTTGTTCCTAAGAAGTCAGGGCTGACAGTTGTATCAAATGAGAAAGGAGAAGAAGTACCTACATGATTATAAACGGGGTGGAGAATCTGCATTGACTATAGAAAGTTAAATTCAGTTACAAAGAAAGATCATTTCCCACTCCCATTTGTGGATCAAATTTTGGAAAAACTGGCTGGGCAAAAGTATTTTTGCTTTTTGGATGGCTATTCCGGGTATAATCAGGTTACAATTTACCCGGGAGATCAAGAGAAGACAACATTCACGTGCCCCTATGGCATGTTTGCTTTTAGAAGAATGTCATTCGGGCTGTGTAACGCCCCCGCCACCTTCCAGCGATGCATGATGTCGATATTTTCTGAAATGGTGGGGGAATGTTTGGAAGTATTTATGGATGACTTTTCTGTGTTTGGTGAGTCGTTTAAAAGCTTCTTGGAGAATTTAACTCAAGTGTTGAGAAGGTGCATTGATTTAAATCTCGTGTTGAGTTGGGAGAAAAGCCATTTTATGGTAAGAGAAGGAATAGTTTTAGGCCATGTTATTTCAGAAAGAGGAATAGAGGTTGATAAAGCCAAGGTTGACTTGATTTTCAATCTTCCTCTTGCTTCTTCTGTCAAACAGATTTGATCTTTTCTTGGCCATACTGGATTCTATCGCAGATTCATTCAAAACTTTTCCACCATCGCTCGTCCTCTCACTCAGTTGCTTGCCAAGGACACTCCCTTTAACTTATATGATTCTTGTTTAGAGGCATTCAATTCCTTGAAAGCGGCCCTCACTCAATCCTCGATTCTTCAATCTCCCAATTGGTCACTTCCTTTTGAAATTATGTGTGATGCTTCAGATTACACTGTTGGAGCTGTCTTGGGCCAGAGAGTCGATAAGAAGCCCATGGTGATCTACTATGCGAGCCGCACCATCGCCGATGCACAATTGAACTATAACACCACGGAGAAAGAATTGCTTGTTGTTGTTTTCACTCTTGAAAATTTTTGATCATATTTGTTAGGGGCAAAAGTCATTATTTATTCCGATCACTCGATTTTGAAATACTTGCTTTCCAAGAAAGAAGCCAAACCCCGTCTGATTCGGTGGATTCTGTTGCAACAAGAGTTTGATTTGAAAATCAGAGACAAGAAGGGGTTGGAGAATGTTGTAGCTGATCATCTGTCTAGGATTATGATTCCTAAAAGTGCTCCTATGTCCGATTCCTTCCCCGATGAGCAAATTCTTTCCCTCTCTCAAACCTCAGCCCCCTGGTACGCTCACATAGTCAATTACCTGGCGGTAGGACAGATTCCGGGCGGGTGGTCGAGGCAGGAGAAGTGTAATGCCCTGGATCCGTGGTAGGTCTTGCTGGATCTTCATTGGATCTTTTGGATTTGTTTCGGTGAGTTTCGGGTTGTTTTAGTGGCTTTCGAGTTGAGTTTTACGATCCGTGTGGGTTTTTCTCTCGTACTAGCTACGGAACCCTACGGTGAGTTTGGTTGTCAGTTTCTCGACTCGTGAATGCTGCAGCGACGATGTACTCTCCAAGCCAGTCGTTTCGACTATTTCTGTGTATTTTTCGGAGATAGGGCCATAAATCAGATTTTTCAGAAATTAGGAAAATTCCTAAGTTCTTTTCCTTCCTCTCTCCTCCTTTCTCATTTCGCCGCTGTCGTCTCTCTCTCCCGTTTTCTCTCCTCTCGAGCCTCCTCTGCTCCGGCTGCAGACGGGGTACCTAGAGGCACGTATTGGGGATGCTGTGGAGCTGGCTGGGTGCGCGACGGAGCAAAGATGGAGTGGTTTTGGCGCGATCCCGAACGGTGGATTCAAAGTCGACGTTTGAGCTCGCGACGTGGTTTTCGACACGATTTAGTCCCTTCGGGGCACGGTTTCTTCGGTGGGGGTAGGGTGACGGTTCCTCACTTCTTCCTCTCCATTTTCCCTGCCATTGCACGTCGTTTGGCGCAGAAACGGTTGAGTTTGGGCTTGTTTAGCCTAAACCGTGATTTTCGGGTTTTGTAGGGTTCGCCGGAAAACGGCAACCATTTGTAGCTCGGTTAGTGTTGAACTGACCGTGGGGATGTTAGGATCCCATTCATGCTTGTTTCATGTTGATCGGTGGTCATTCGAGGCCGGTAGGAGTTCGGGAATCTCGTTGACTCTTTTAGGGTCGATTTGCCCAAATCGCTCCGATCTTGCGTTTTGATGCTTGCATGTGGGATTTTTAGCCTTCTTATGTGGTTTTTCATCATCGAGGGTTGTTCCCCATGCGCTTTGGCGTGAATGGGGCGTGGAACGGGCCGATTTGGCAAACCCTCTGTTTTCCCGCCGTGACTGGTGTGGCGGTCGTTCCAAGGACCGTTACAGTCCCTGACGGCCCCACGACAGACCGTCACAGCGTCTGGGTGATTTTTAGTTTTTGGTGGTTTTGAGGGTGTGACGGCCCAGGGGTGGCGCGTCACAGCCCTCTGACGCGTTCCGTGAGACGCGTTACACCTATCTTGTCGTTTAGTGTTTTGGGTTAAGTCGGTCCCCCTGACGCGCCTGCCCCTGTGCGTCAGGTGGGTGTAACGCGTCTGGTGTAGGCTGTTACGTTGCGTTTGATTTGGTGTTTTGACCGTTGAGTCGGTTTGTGTGACGGTGGTTCCTCCATGCGTCACAGCGTCGTAACGCGCCTGCCCCAGGCCGTTACATGCTATTTTGGCTGAGTTTGGGGTGGTTGTGTCGTTGTCTCTAACGGCCTCGCCCCCGTGCGTTAGGTGTTTGTAACGCGTCCGGTCGGGACCGTTACATGCCTCTCAGCCAGTTGTTTCTTGCCTTGAGCCAGTTGGCCCTGGCGCACCTGCTCCCATGCGTTAGGTTGCCCTGACGCGTCTGCCTTGCGCGTTAGGTTGTGTAACGCGTTTGGCCTAGCGCGTTAGGTGGTTCGAGCTCTGGTTTGTTCTGGGTTTTGTTGGCCCTGACGCCCTTGCCCTGGCGCGTTAGGTAGCTGTAACGCGCCTTGGTCCGTGCGTTACGTGCCTCGAGTGTGGTTTTATGTTTGAGGTTTGTTGGCCCTGACGGCCCGGGTTGGGCGCGTCAGAGCGGTGTAACGCGCCTGGTGCAGGCCGTTACGTGCCTGGTGTGTTTTAGGTGTTGTATAGGGCGGTTGGAGTGTAACAGCCTAGGCTTAGACCGTCACGTTCATGTAACGGTCTAAGGGTGGTGCGTTACATGTCTTGTGCTCCGATTTCCGTTCTTTTGGTTTCTGCTTGTCTTGGCTTGTCCTTGTGGTCTGCCCGCTGTCCCGTGGATGTCTCTTGACGTCCTATGAGAGCTAAAGACTACGTTGTAAGGTGGCCAGGAGTCTTTTTGCTTGTGGTAGGATTCTCTATCCTACTTTTGTTTGTGTTTTGGTCGGGTTTCGGTCGACCCGGGGTGACCCAGGGGTTGACAGGTGACCTTGTGTGTGGGTGTCTTGGCGGTTTTGTCCAGTCCGAGACACTGGTTCTAGATGTCTCGAGGTGCTGTGTTACATCGGTTTGCATGTCCAGGCGTGTCTGAGGGTCTTCGGTGTTCCCTCAGGTCTCCGTGAGTCGTTTCCTGCAGAGTGTCGTTTCTCGTGGCTTAGGATTAGACCGATTGGCGGCTTGTTCCGCTGTTTGTGACGATCTTGCCTTTGAGTCATTTGACTCGAGATCGTTACTTGGTAGGTCTAGTTGTCTTGTCATGAGTCTGTTGGCAGTGGTCGTACTGCCATTGGTGCCTCGAAGTACGTGTCATGGGCACTCTTACCTGTTTGTACTTTGGCACTTGTGTTTTAGAGTCTCTGTGTCTCGTGAGCCTCCATTTGTTGCTACCCTAAGGTCTTTGAGTGCCGACCCGCCTGCAGATGGCGGAGGGGTGTTCCCGAGATCCGATTTGTAAGCTAGTTCCGTGGGCTCCCAGCCAACGGTAGCGTCCTGCCGAGGGAGAAAACTAGCTAGAGAACCTGGCTTAGACTAGAGCCAGTGTGTGCACATGTTGTCAGGGACTGAGGACTTACGTCGACGGGCGTGACCCTGACTAGTTACTTGTTCTGTTGTTGTTGTTGTTCCTGTTTGGTTCAACACGTCTACGACTCTACCGTGGTTTCAGCGGTACCGTAGGCGAGACACTTGTGGCGCAGCAGAAGACGTCAGTGGACGCGGCTGGCTGTTCCTCTTGTGAGGAGGAGGTGCTTCCGTCACGTGGCACGTGACTCTCGTCGTTTCTTGTGTGTCGTGACCTTTCTTGGTTGGCCTTTCCGTGGATGTGCCCGAGGTCAGGGTTCTGTCACATGCGTGATGTTCTGGTCTTGCGTGGGACAGTGTGCACGATGTTCTAGTCGGGTATGTGTGGCCGAGTCTGTTGGTCGTCTGTGTGGGTCTTTTCTAGTCCTGTCGTCTGTTCTTGTAGGTCTTCATCTTAGACCTGGTGTTGTGTCGGCAGATCGGTAACTTCTGACTTTGTTATATCAGAGTCGCCATTCTGTCGCTGCTTGGAGTAGTTTGGGTGCCGAGGTTAGTTCGGCCGCCGCCTGTCTGGCGCGGTTTCTTCTCCTTCCTCACTTGCTCCCTACTCCTACTTCCCGTCTGTTTACTACTGCTCGTAGCGTAGTTTTACAGCTTTGTAGTGTAGTTTCCTGCTTTACTACACCTGCTGTTTTGTTGTTGTTATTGTTCCGTGTTACTGCGTGTTTTTCAGTGGGGATCCGCGTGACCCCTACTGAGCCAGTGACACGTGACTCACCCCTGCTTTTCAGGTGGGGTGGCGTTGTTCGTTTGCTTCCGCATGGTTCCTGGTGCGCGTGCTCGTTGCGTGCCGTTGCTGCCAGCTGGTACCTGTGTCGGGCTTCCCCCGACTTCTCGGTACGTCTTTCCTTTCTGTCGACTGTACTATGCTAGACTTGTTGTCTTTTGCTGTGGACTGACTCTGGGATATAATTGTTAATTTGAACTGTTAATTAAAAAGTAATTTTATTTCTGCTACTTTAGCAAACCTGTCTAATGAAATTTAATTGCTTCTGTTATATCTCTGTGGCTTCAATGTACTCTACACATGCCCTTATCCCTTTGGAGCTTTCCCGCTCTTGGGAGGCCTCGCGGGTTCCATGCGGTATCACGCGTATCCGGTAGTCCTACCGGGTATACCTGGTATCCGGAATCCGGGTCGCTACAGAGTGGTATCAGAGCAGTGTTCTAAGATGTTCGGAGTTCTTTTCTGAGCTATCAGAGCGTTGTTGTGTGAAGTACATGGGAATCCGAGATATACAGTATCCAGAGTCGTAAAAGTCAAGTACAGTCTTCAGCTGACTTTGGTGTTGCGATGATTTATCACGTTGTTTTCTTTGTATGTTGTCTTGTGCGTGCTGTCCTGGCACTGTACGAGATGGTCTTGCTCTTGTCAGGATGTGTCGAGATGTTTCCTTTTCATCGTTGTGTTTGTTTCGATCATGTTGTACTTGGCAGTGTTCACCGGAAGGCTTGAATCTGCAATACGTTGCGAGGTTTTCTCCGTATGTTGTTCAGGTTGCTGTCGACCTTTAGCCTTGGTTCGATGACCGTTCACGTTCTCACGTTGTTTTGGTCGTCTCGGCTTGAGTCTGTTCAGCTCCTGATGTGTTTCGCTTCTGTTGAAGTGCTCGATTAGATCTCGTGTTTGAGAAGTTGCTCAGGCAAGCTAGGATTTTCCCTTCCTGGTGAGCTTTCATGGTTGAGCTTCTTGCTTCTCGTCCCTTCTGAAGGAATCTTTTCGAGGTTTGCCTTGGAATTGCTGTCTTGGCGATGCTTTTGTCCTGTGTCTGCTTAAGTGTGGACAGTTTTGTTTTGAGCCTGATCTGCTCTTTGCTATACGGTTGCATGGCTTTGGACTCCGTTATGGTGTTAAGAGCTGCTATGCACCGTGTTGTCGTGCCGTGTCCAGCGGCCGATCTATTGTGAAGGCTCATTTACTATTTTCAGGACGTGAAGGTAAGCTGAGATTGATGCTTTCCTTGTGCTTTGTGCTGAAGCTGGTACTCTTCTCTTGTTGCACTTGGGCTCTTGGTGATCGGTTATTCGTGAGATCGGTACTCATGGCATGTTGTTTGCGATCTTCATTGGTTGCGAAGACGTCTAGTGTGTGCTGAGATGCGACTATCGAGGTTGTTCTGATGCCTGTGTGCGTTGTTGAGAGTGCAGCTGAAGCGTGTGGGTTGGTTACCCACGGGTCGAGAGGTTTGTTCTTCTCGATGTGACTTCGTCTTGGCTTCTTGTGCCTTGACTTTGTCTGCTGCCGTTGTGTTGTTTCTGTGAGTGCTGTTTCTCTATGATTTTATTTCTCTATTTTGGACCAAGTCTTGTCGGTTAGCTTTGATGTACTCTTTTTCCCTAGAGTTAGCTTGCGACTCGATCGGATGTAATATCTGAGTGAGGACTGACTCGATTGTGTTCGTTGTCCATCCGTGGTGTTGTCATTGGCGTCCTGTGTGCCAGGTGTTCCTTGTCACCTTTGGCACTGGAGCCGATGATATGGTCGAGCTGTCAGCTGAGAGGACTGTGTCTCCTCGTGTAAGCTGCCGGTTGCCGTGCTGTCGTTGTGTTTTTTGGTCGGTTGTCTGTTGTTGTGGCAGTCGTGTCTCTTTCCCTGGTGAGACGTAAGCGACGTTGCCTTGTTTCGGAGGTGTCGGACTTGTGTTCACTTGTGTCGTGCTCGATCCAGAGCATGTACTCGTGATTATAGTATGACAGTGTTCCTCTGAGCTGTGCTTTTTGAGATTTGTGTCGTTTCTGTGTTTGTGTTGTTGGGTTGTTCTTCCATGCTTCTCCTTTGTTAGTCCTTAATTTCGAGGATGAAATTTCTTAAAAGAGTGGAGGATGTAATGCCCTGGATCCGTGGTAGGTCTTGCTGGATATTCATTGGATCTTTTGGATTTGTTTCGGTGAGTTTCGGGTCGTTTTAGTGGCTTCCGAGTTGAGTTTTACGATCCGTGTGGGTTTTTCTCTCATACTAGCTACGGAACCCTACGGTGAGTTTGGTTGTCAGTTCCTCGACTCGTGAATGCTGCAACGATGATGTACTCTCTGAGCTGGTCATTTCGACTATTTCTGTGTATTTTTCAGAGATAGGGCCAGAAATCAGATTTTTCAGAAATTAGGAAAATTCCTAATTTCTTTTCCTTCCTCTCTCCTCCTTTCTCATTTCGCCGCTGTCGTCTCTCTCTCCCGTTTTCTCTCCTCTCGAGCCTCCTCTGCTCCGGCTGCAGACGGGGTACATAGAGGCACGTATTGGGGATGCTGTGGAGCTGGCTGGGTGCGCGACGGAGCGAAGATGGAGTGGTTTTGGCGCGATCCCGAACGGTGGATTCAAAGTCGACGTTTGAGCTCGCGGCGTGGTTTTCGACGCGGTTTAGTCCCTTCGGGGCACAGTTTCTTCGATGGGGGTAGGGTGACGGTTCCTCACTTCTTCCTCTCCATTTTCCCTGCCATTGCACGTCGTTTGGCGCGGAAACGGTCGAGTTTGGGCTTGTTTAGCTTAAACCGTGATTTTCGGGTTTTGTAGGGTTCGCCGGAAAACGGCAACCATTTGTAGCTCGGTTAGTGTTGAACTGACCGTGGGGATGTTAGGATCCCATTCATGCTTGTTTCGTGTTGATCGGTGGTCATTCGAGGCCAGTAGGAGTCCGGGAACCTCGTTGACTCTTTTAGGGTCGATTTGCCCAAATCGCTCCGATCTTGCGTTTTGATGCTTGCATGTGGGCTTTTTAGCCTTCTTATGTGGTTTTTCATCATCGAGGGTTGTTCCCCATGCGCTTTGGCGTGAATGGGGTGTGGAACGGGCCGATTTGGCCAACCCTCTGTTTTCCCGCCGTGACTGGTGTGGCGGTCGTTCCAGGGACCGTCACAGTCCCTGACGGCCCCATGACAGACCGTCACAGCGTCTGGGCGATTTTTAGTTTTTGGTGGTTTTGAGGGTGTGACGGCCCAGGGGTGGCACGTCACAGCCCTCTAACGCGTTCCGTGAGACGCGTTACACCTATCTTATCGTTTAGTGTTTTGGGTTAAGTCGGTCCCCCTGACGCGCCTGCCCCTGTGCGTCAGGTGGGTGTAACGTGCCTGGTGTAGGCTGTTACGTTGCGTTTGATTTGGTGTTTTGACCGTTGAGTCGGTTTGTGTGACGGTGGTTCCTCCGTGCGTCACAGCGTCGTAACGCGCCTGCCCTAGGCCGTTACATGCTGTTTTGGCTGAGTTTGGGGTGGTTGTGTCGTTGTCTCTAACGGCCTCGCCCCATGCGTTAGGTGTTTGTAACGCGTCCGGTCGGGACCGTTACATGCCTCTCAGCCAGTTGTTTCTTGCCTTGAGCCAGTTGGCCCTGGCGCGCCTGCTCCCGTGCGTTAGGTTGCCCTGACGCGTCTGCCTTGCCGCGTTAGGTTGTGTAACGCGTTTGGCCTAGCGCGTTAGGTGGTTCGAGCTCTGGTTTGTTCTGGGTTTTATTGGCCCTGATGCGCTTGCCCTGGCACGTTAGGTAGCTGTAACGCGCCTTGGTCCGTGCGTTACGTGCCTCGAGTGTGGTTTTATGTTTGAGGTTTGTTGGCCCTGACGGCCCGGGTTGGGCGCGTCAGAGCGGTGTAACGCGCCTGGTGTAGGCCGTTACGTGCCTGGTGTGTTTTAGGTGTTGTGTAGGACGGTTGGAGTGTAACGGCCTAGGCTTAGACCATCACGTTCATGTAACGGTCTAAGGGTGGTGCGTTACATGCCTTGTGCTCCGATTTCCGTTCTTTTGGTTTCTGCTTGTCGTGGCTTGTCCTTGTGGTCTACACGCTGTCCCGTGGATGTCTCTTGACGTCCTATGAGGGCTAAAGACTACGTTGTAAGGTGGCCAGGAGTCTTTTTGCTTGTGGTAGGATTCTCTATCCTACTTTATTTTGTGTTTTGGTCGGGTTTCGGTCGACCCGGGGTGACCCAGGGGTTGACAGGTGACCTTGTGTGTGGGTGTCTTGGCGGTTTTATCCAGTCCGAGACACTGGTTCTGGATGCCTCGAGGTGCTGTGTTATATCGGTATGCGTGTCCAGGCATGTCTGAGGGTCTTCGGTGTTCCCTCAGGTCTCCGTGAGTCGTTTCCTGCGGAGTGTCGTTTCTCGTGGCTTAGGATTAGACCGATTGGCGGCTTATTCCGCTGTTTGTGACGATCTTGCCTTTGAGTCGTTTGACTCGGGATCGTTAATTGGTAGGTATAGTTGTCTTGTCCTGAGTCTGTTGGCAGTGGTCGTACTGCCATTGGTGCCTCGAAGTACGTGTCATGGGTGTTCTTGCCTGTTTGTACTTCGACACTTGTGTTTTAGAGTCTCTGTGCCTCGTGAGCCTCCATTTGTTGTTACCCTAAGGTCTTTGAGTGCCGACCCGCCTGCGGATGGCGGAGGGGTGTTCCTGAGATACGGTTTGTAAGCTAGTTCCGTTGGCTCCCAGCCAACGGTAGCGTCCTACCGAGGGAGAAAACTAGCTAGAGAACCTGGCTTAGACTAGAGCCAGTGTGTGCACACGTTGTCAGGGACTGAGGACTTACGTCGACGGGCGTGACCCTGACTAGTTACTTGTTCTATTGTTGTTGTTGTTGTTCCCATTTGGTTCAACGCATCTACGACTCTACCGTGGTTTCAACGGTACCGTAGGCGAGACACTTGTGGCGCAGCATAAGACGTCAGTGGACGCGGCTGGCTGTTCCTCTTGTGAGGAGGAGGTGCTTCCGTCACGTGGCACGTGACTCTCGGTGTTTCTTGTGCGTCGTGACCTTTCTGGGTTGGCCTTTCCGTGGCTGTGCCCGAGGTCAGGGTTCTGTCACATGCATGATGTTCTGGTCGTGCGTGGGACAATGTGCACGATGTTCTAGTCGTGTATGTGTGGCCGAGTCTGTTGGTCGTCCGTGTGGGTCTTTTCTAGACTTGTCGTCTGTTCTTGCAGGTCTTCATCTTAGACCTGGTGTTGTGTCGGCAGATCGGTAACTTCTGACTTTGTTAGATCAGAGTCGCCATTCTGTCGCTGCTTGGAGTAGTTTGGGGTGCCGAGGTTAGTTCAGCCGCCGCCTGTCTGGAGCGGGTTCTTCCCCTTCCTCACTTGCTCCCTACTCCTACTTCCCGTCTGTTTACTACTGCTCGTAGCGTAGTTTTACAGCTTTGTAGTGTAGTTTCCTGCTTTACTACACCTGCTGTTTTGTTGTTGTTGTTGTTCCGTGTTACTGCGTGTTTTTCAGTGGGGATCCGCGTGACCCCTACTGAGCCAGTGACACGTGACTCACCCCTGCTTTTCAGGTGGGGTGGCGTTGTTCGTTTGCTTCCGTGTGGTTCCTGGTGCGCGTGCTCGTTGCGTGCCGTTGCTGCCAGCTGGTACCTGTGTCGGGCTTCCCCCGACTTCTCGGTACGTCTTTCCTTTCTGTCGACTGTACTGTGCTAGACTTGTTGTCTTTAGCTGTGGACTGACTCTGGGATATAATTGTTAATTTGAACTGTTAATTAAAAAGTAATTTTATTTCTGCTACTTTAGCAAACCTGTCTAATGAAATTTAATTGCTTCTGTTATATCTCTGTGGCCTCAATGTACTCTAGACATGCCCTTATCCCTTCGGAGCTTTCCCGCTCTTGGGAGGCCTCGCGGGTTCCATGCGGTATCACGCGTATCCGGTAGTCCTACCGGGTATACCTGGTATCCGGAATCCGGGTCGCTACAAGAAGGATCGATTCTTTTTGAAGATTAAGTACTACTTTTGGGAGGACCCAGAGCTGTTTCACATGGATCCAGATCAAATAATAAGAAGATGTGTCCCCGAGGAGGAGCAACAATATGTTTTAAACTTTTGTCATAGCCTTACTTGTGGGGGACACTTTTCTGGAAAGAAAACATCGACGATAGTTTTGCAGAGTGGATTCTATCAGCCCACATTATTCAAAGATGCTTACAAATTTTCAAAAATTTGTTTGAGGTGTCAAGCAGTGGGTAACAATTCGAAAAGAGATATAATGCCGCTCAGTCCCATTCTGGTAGTAGAAATCTTTGATGTTTGGGGAATAGACTTTATGGGAGCGTTTTCACCTTCTTTTGGCAATGAATATATTTTGGTGGCGGTGGACTATGTTTCGAAGTGGATTGAAGTTGTTGCTACTAGGACTAATGATCACAAGGTGGTGATGAAATTTATAAAGAAGAACATCTTTTCTAGATTTGGCTGTCCTAGAGCTATTATTAGTGATGGGGGTTCTCACTTCACAAACTTTCAATTCTGAGTTTTGCTTCGCAAATATGGCATTACTCGTAAGCTTGGTACCCCCTATCACCCCCAAACTAGTGGCCAGGTATAAGTATCCAATAGGGAGATCAAGAACATTTTGCATAAGACAGTTAGGTCGGATAGGAAAGACTGGTCCGAGAGACTAGATGATGTACTTTGGGCCTACAAGACTACATTTAAAACTCCCATTGGCATGTCCCCTTGCTGCCTCATTTTTGGAAAAGCTTGCCACTTACCTATAGAATTGGAACATAGAGCATATTGGGCCATTAAACCAGTCAATTTTGATCTTACTCAAGCTGGGTCCCAAAGAGCTCTACAACTTAATGAACTATAGGAATTACGTAATGAAGTCTATGAAAATTCAAAGATTTATAAAGTTAAAATCAAGGCATTTCATGATAAGCATATTTATATGAAAACTTTTTATGCGAATCAAAAGGTTTGGCTTTTTAACTCAAAGCTATGCTTGTTCCCCGGTAAGTTGAAATCCAGATGGGATGGACCGTTTATGATTGTTAAGATTTTTGACCATGGTGCCATTAAAATTTTGAATCCTACTATGTTAGCGCAGCAAGAGTGATATAGAAGGGGGGGGATGAATAGATCACTCCCAATTTGTAGAAACTTAAGCGGAATATATTTTCTACTGCTAACGCACCTCCTTAAACCGTACACAGAGGGATGTAAATGAGAATGAAGAGCGAATCACATGGAAGCAAAGAGCCGAGCAGATGAAGAGCGTAGAGAACAATAGCAAACCACAGAGGAGGCACTCGGTTTTTTAGGTGGTTCGATTGCAGTCCGCAATCTACATCCACCCCTCACTCCAACTAGAGTGAGGATTCCACTAGACGATGCTAGATCAATGCAGACTCAGTCTGCGAACAACGTGCTGCCACACAGCTTGAACACCAAGGGAAACAAATCCCTCAATCAAGTTCTGCTACCCACAGAACCTGAAACCTGTTCTAGCTCCCAGCTAGAACACAACCGGAGAATCCTCTCCCTTCCTCCACACACCGGAGGGAAACTGTTAATGACAGCCAGTCACTAACACCACCAGAGATCACCGATCTCTCTTCCTCTGCAACACAGAGGGAAACTGGAGTAATACTCCCTTCCTCCACACACCGGAGGGACAACAATTCAGATCAGAATAGAAGGACGAAAAATAAACGAAAGCAAAGTGGAAAACGAAAAACAATGAGAAGGAATCGGTTATGAAACCCAATACAAATGTAGCTTCAAATGAAGCAATTCATCAATCAGCACACACTCTCTCTCTCTCTCGACCAAACTCCTCTCAGATATTGAACTCTCTGCTCTTTTCCTTTCTCTTTCTTTCTCTCTGCACTTTTCTTTCCTTTTCTGGATCGAAGGACGTATATGCTCTCCAGGCTTCTTCTTCGATCAACCTTCATCTTAAGACTAAAGCTCCATTTTATACCTGGAGCAGCAGCAGGGCGCGTGTGGCTTCCACAGTTCCCGCCCTAAGAGTTCGGACTACGTGGCAGCATCCAGTAGGCTGTCAGACCACGTGTCCTCATCTGGGCATTTTCCTTATCCTCGGATCACGTGCCCAGCACCAGTACGCTCAGCAACTGGAGGTAGATGGCATCAACTCACTTGCTCCAAAGAGTTGACGCAGTCATCAGAAATCTTCAAACTTCTTAACCGCTGCGTCGACTCCATCAGCCTATTGCGTTGACGCAACGGTATCGGCAGTCCAGTGTTCAAGTCTTCAACAGATAGGCGAGCTGCGTCGACGTTATCAGCATATTGCGTTGACGTATTGAAGGCATCCAGAGATGAGTCGTCCCTTTCTTGGACTGCTGCGTCGACGCTGCTAGTTGGTGGCGTTGACGCACGAACGTATACATTTCTATACTGGCATCTCTTAAGCCGCTGCGTCGACGCTGCTTGTTGATGGCGTTGACGCAGTGGAAGATTTCGTGAAGGCTTCATCGCTTGTAAGAGTCTCTGTTTCTTTAACTGCTGCATCGACGCTGCTTGCTTGTGGCGTTGACGCAATAGAAGACGACGTGAAAGCTTCATCTACTGATGCGTGGACGCTTTAAGCTTCAGGCGTCGACCCTGCTCCCTTCAGCAACAAGAAAGAAGTGTATAGACTTAGTGTTAACGTTGAGCTCAATGTATAGACTCAATCAAATGAGGAGTTTCCAGTGTATGGACTTGCAATTCAAACAATAATGAATAGACTTTAGAGAAATGAAGTCTAGTGTATAGACATGGAGAGCTGTTCAATGTGTTGGGTTGGCGTTGTATAGACTTGGCTTTGAGCACTTGGGCTGAAGGCAATGTGCAGACTATGCGATGTATAGACTTTGCCCAAGGAGCCGAATGTATAGACTTCGCCACAGTCTAATGAACATACTTTGCAGAAGAGAACGAGCCAAGGTGTAGACTTCAAAAGAAGCAGTCCGATGTACAGACTTCAAGGAGTCTTGACAACGGACGCTGTTCAGACTTTGCAAACATGAGACGATGTATAGACATTAAACTTGACACTCCAATGTATAGAGTTGAGGATTGGAAGGATGTATAGGGTTGAGCTGAACTGATTTTTGCAAAGTGCAGACTTGGTTGGTCGGGCAGTGTACAGACTTGGAATTCTAATGCCAGTGTGTAGACTTCAGTTAGAAAGTGCCCGATGTACAGACTTGAAGGAGTTATCCCAAAGAACAGATGAGTCGACGCATCAGCAAGGTTGGGTCGACCCACTGCTGTCAAAACCAGCTAAGCAAAGTGTAGATAAAATCATAATAGCATGCTTATCTGACAACCAAATAAACTGTACTTACTCACATGATGAAACAACATTAATCTAAACATAGAGGATTGATTTATAGTGTGAGACATCATCAAAACCATCATCAAAACCATAGGGATTCAACAATCTCCCCCCTTTTGATGATGACAACACTATGAATCAAGCAATATCAAGTTTCAACAAGAAGTTAATACCAGCTGCAACAAGCAAAATACATTCAAGGCATGCTCATACAGATGAATTAAACATTCCCTGCAACACACTCTCATTCTCATCTCCCCCACAACTTATAACCAACTCCAGACAAGTCCAATACTCACTCATATTGCAAGCTCCTTGTCCAATACTCACTCATATTGCAAGCTCCTCTCCCCCTTTGACATCAGCAAAAAGAACTGCAGAATGTATGACAGTGCTGGAAACATGAGGACTGAGGGCAGTAACTTCTTAATGCAGAAAGTCACGAGTAGGTCTTAAGAGAATAAGTGAGTTTCTAATCTCAAGAGAGGATTCTTTGGACTTCAGTACACAATAGAGAAGTAGAATTATAGACAAGTTTATCAGCATACATAGTGGATGATTGAGAGCAGGAGTTCACAAGTATGGCCAGATATAGCTGATCATTCAACTATTCCACAAGACAGCAAGAGACTAAATCAGAGAGGTGTTCTCAAGGTATTGAAGACAAGCAATCCATTAGTTGCATAACAACAAAGAATTTTTGTTGGAGATGATTTTCAAGAAGATCAATGAGTAAGTTGGTAGTTCACTTCCTTTGACATTAGGGAGACACCTTGATTAGAGGCCTGAATCCCCAGTTACTCAGAGTGAGTACCTCATTACTTCCTTCCTTTTTTTTATTAAGGAACAGAGTTAGTAACTATGGCTTTTGACATGAGGAAACACCTTGATTAGAGGCCAGAGTCCCCAGCTACTCACCAGCAAGCCACCATTGCTCTGTCATGACTTTTCATTCATTTTAAGCATTTGACATCTCATGACTTGGGAGAACTATTCATTTTATTGATGAAACTCCCAGTTTCTCAGTGATCAAAAACAGAACATGTTTGTTCAGTTAAGCCCTTGAGTTAAAAAGATAGAATGATTGAAGACAATACCAAAAAGAACTTTTCTTGAATTGAGTCTTGAAGTCTAGATTTCAAGTTGATTGGGTCAGATATCAAGACATACAAGTTTTTGGCCTGAACCATAATCAATGACAATGTAGGAAGATATACTTTATGCAATTAGTCCAGATCTCTGAGAGAGTACCAAAGAAAAGATTCTAACTTGGAGATTAGAGTCACTAACTTATAGACTTAAGAGATAAGTGACACTCTACTTTCTGAGAGAACCACACTAAATCAGTCATGCAAGACCAGCAAAGGTACACATCTGGACAACCCTTTTGAATCTGTCAAAGAACTTCTCTTCTCACATCACAACTCAGCTCCCCCTAAGACATAGCATTCCTCAATGAAATATTCCAGCAAAATCTCAAGGCTTCCCCTTTATTTAGAGCATTCCTGAATGCTAACCAGTAAGCATTCTGAACTCCCCCTTAAACCAGCATGCAAGAAGGCTAAACATCAGATAGACACAACTCCCCCTCACAACCAGAACAGGCTTCATAATTAAGACAATTTGTATAAGCCTAGTTCTCTTCTTAATGTGGAAAATTTTTCATTATCCAGAGGTTTTGTGAATATATCAGCAATCTGATTATTTGTGCCTACATGAATCAGTTCAAAATTATTCTTGGACACCTCATCTCTTATAAAATGATGTCTTATCTCTATGTGTTTGGTTCGTGAATGCAAAACAGGATTTTTAGCAAGATTGATGGCACTAGTATTATCACAGTAAATAGGTGTGCACCCCAGGTCTACTTGATAGTCTTGAAGCTGGTGTTTAATCCATATGACTTGTGTTCCACAACTCCCTGCAGCCACATATTCAGCTTCTGCAGTGGAGAGGGCCACGGAATGTTGTTTCTTGGAGCCCCAAGATACTAAACACCCACCCAAGAATTCACAATGGCCACTTGTGCTTTTCCTGTCTAGTTTACAGCCTGCATAGTCAGCATCTGTGTATGCTACCAGGTTAAGTGTGTGAGATGCAAGAAATCATAAGCCAAGAGAGTGACTAGCTGACAAATATCTGAAGATTCTTTTAACTGCAGCTAAGTGTAGTTTAGTGGGTCTAGACTGATACCTTGCACACATTCCTACACTGAATTGTATATCAGGTCTAGAGGCTGTCAAGTAAAGAAGTGATCCAATCATACCTCTATAAAGTTTGGCATTTACTTCTTTACCTGTCTCATCTGCATCCAATGATGTATTGGTACCCATGGGTGTAGTAATGTGCTTTAAGTTTTCCATGCCAAACCTTTTGAACAGTTCCATTGTGTATTTGGTTTGATTGATGAAGCACCCATCTTCTAGCTGCTGCACCTGCAATCCAAGAAAATATTTTAGTTCTCCAACCAAGCTCATTTCAAATTCAGCAGACATCATGGTAGAAAATTCATCACATAGTTCATGCCTAGTTGATCCAAATACAATGTCATCTACATATACCTGAACTATGATGAGATCTTTATTCATGCCCTTGGTAAATAAAGTCCGATCAACTTTACCTCTTTTGTAGCCCTTGCTGATCAGAAATTCAGACAATCTTTCATACCAAGCTCTTGGAGCCTGCTTTAGACCATACAAGGCTTTGTTTAACCTGAAAACTTGGTTAGGTTGAGGAGAAAATTGAAATCCAGGAGGTTGTTCAACGAACACTTCTTCTTTAATAACTCCATTTAAAAAAGCACTTTTAACATCCATTTGTTGGAGTTTAATGTTCTTTGAGCATGCAAAGGCAAGCAACAATCTTATAGCTTCCATCCTAGCAACTGGTGCATAGGATTCATCAAAGTCTACACCGAATTCCTGACAGTAGCCTTTGGCTACTAGTCTAGCCTTATTTCTCGAGATGATTCCATCTTCATTCATCTTATTTTTGAACACCCACTTGGTTCCTATAATATTTATACCATCTGGTCTTGGGACAAGCTCCCAGACATTATTCCTTTCAAACTGACCTAATTCCTCACTCATAGCATTGACCCAAGCTTGATCAGCTAAGGCCTCTTCTACTGATTTGGGTTCAATTTGTGAGACCAAAGCAATTAAGTCATCATTATTCACATTTCTAAAATGAGACCTAGTCCGAAGAGGTTCTTCAGGGTTGCCTACGACATTATCTAAATGATGGTCTTTAAGGAATCTAATATTTGTTGAAGACTCACCTGTTTCTCTTGGACCTTCCTGATTTGGGGAATTTGTTTCTCCATTCTGCTGAGTCTTCTCTTCTTCTTGTTGGTTTTCTAGAAAATCTCCACCATGATTGGAGTCCCTGTCAAGATTTTCAACATTAGAAATATCTTTCTTTTCACTAAAAAGAATGTGTGGAGATTCTTCCACTTTCTGATCTGATACGTTAAATACCCTATATGCCCTTGACACTTCAGAGTAACCCAAGAATATTCCAGGTGAACTCTTGGCTTCAAACTTGTCTAAATCTTTCTTATCATTGTTATGAATAAAACATTTTGCTCCAAAAATTCTGAAATGAAACAAGTTTGGTTTCTTACCTTTTAGAAGCTCATAGGGTATTTTCTTGTGTATGGGTCTTACCATGGCCCTGTTGATTATGTAGGTTGCTGTATTGGCCGCTTCTGCCCAAAACCTTCTAGGTAACTTACTTTCAATCAACATGGTTCGGGCCATTTCCACCACTGTTCTATTTCTTCTCTCCACGATCCCATTCTGTTCAGGTGTCCTGGGAGAGGAAAACCTGTGAGTTAGTCCTTCTTTGTCACAAAGATCAGTAAACATGGAATTTTCAAACTCACCTCCATGATCAGATTGAATAGAACTAACCTTGAACTTTCCTTCTTGTTTGACCTTATTGAAAAATAGATTAAACTTTTGAAATGCATCACTCTTATTTGCTAAGAAAAATATCCATGAGTACCTAGAGAAGTCATCTATGATGACATAGCCAAACCTGTTACCATTAAGACTCTGAGTTCTAGTTGGACCGAAAAGATCCATATGAAGGAGTTCCATTGGTCTAGAAGACAATGGCTCAGATCTTAATTTGAAAGCATTTCTGGTCTGTTTGCCTAGAGCACAGGCATCACATGCTTTTGATATAGAGTTGAATTTAATTCTAGGCATGCCTCTAACTAAATCATGCTTGACCAATTTATTTAAAGTTGAAAAGCTAGCATGACCTAGACGTCTATGCCATTCAAAGGCATCATTTTCAGAATTGGCAGATAAGCAAATAGTGGATTCAGATTTCTCATCTAAGTCTACAATGTAGACATTATTAATCCTGTTGGCTACAAATTTAACCATGTGAGAATTTGTTTCAAGGATTTTACACGAGCTATCATCAAATACAACCCTGTGACCCCTATCACATAATTGGCTAATGCTAATCAGGTTGTGTTGTAGCCCTTCCACAAGTAATACTTTTTCAATGGAATTTGTGGAAGACTTACCTACTGTGCCAACTCCAATTATTTTACCTTTGTTCTTTCCTCCAAACTTGACCAGACCTCCTGGCTTCATCTCTATCTTGCTGAACTTGGATCGGTCTCCTGTCATATGCGTGGAGCAGCCACTGTCGAGGTACCACTTGTTGTCTTCAGCTGCCAGGCCGACCTACACAAGTATATCAAGCAGAGTGATTTGGAACCCAAGATGAGTTGGGTCCAAGGACATTGTTTAAATCTCTGATCAAGTGTTTAGGTATCCAGATTTGTTTCAGCATGGTTTTCTCTGGCACCTTCCTTTCTGGTTTATTAAAGTTCAATCCAGCTGAACTGGAGAAGTGAGTTCTATTCCTTTCATTGGTCTTCCTATTCCTAGGAAATTTCCTGTAGGCTTGTTGATTGGCATATCTTTGACCATGAAAGTTATTCCTCCAGTAGGTCTTGTTTAGACCCATCTGATGGTTATAATTCCAGCTCTTATTCTGATTTATTTTCTTGGTCCAGCTACCATTTGTGTTCTGGTGAATGGACTTAATGTTATTCTTCATAAAGTTCATTCCAATCTTAAATGGTTGTCCAGTACTAATTTTTGTGTTTCCTTTAAGACTTTGAGTTTCCTTAGAGCTGTTTGAGCTGGATGGTGTGTCCATCTTTTCTTTTCCCTTCTCTGGACAGAAGGTGATGGTCTTGAATTGCAAGGGTCTCTTGTTGGTTGGGTCATAGCCTAGACCTTCCTTATTGAAATTGACCCTAGTCCCTAGTATAGCATCTAGGCTAGTCTTTCCTTGGACAAACTTTTCTAAGATTTTCTGTTTGTCTTCCAGCTCCTTTTGAAGAGACTCAGAATTGTTTAGGAGTTCAGCATTTACTTTCTTCACAGCTTCATATTTCTCTGAATTCACTCTAATTTCATTCATGCTTTCTTCAATTTTAGTTTTGAATTCATTGTGCTGTTTTTGACTTTCTTGAATTTCTCCCTTAAGCTTATCATTCTCTTTCCTTAGTGAGGTCATTTCTTCTAGTTGTTCTTTTAGCTTTTCATTTTCCTCACAGACCAGAGTTTGTTCTTCAATATTTGTGTTAAATTTTCTTTTCAGAACTCTGTGCTCTTTGCTAAGAGAATTAAATTTATCTAACAAATCACCATAAGCATCCTCCCAGTCATCAATTGAGAAATTTTCAAAAACGTTTATTACCTCCTCTTCACTGTTTGCCATAAGGCAAATTCCATCTTCATATTCTTCTGAGGAAGCATCTTCGGGATCTTCTTCTTCCTCGCTCCATGTGCAGACCATCGCCTGTGGCTTCTTCTTCTTCTGCACCTTTATGTTTTTCTTCTGAAGATAGGGACCCTTCTTCTGGAGGTCTGGGCATTCGCCTCTCATGTGTCCCTGTTTGTTACAGTTAAAACAAGTCAGTTTCTTAGGATTTCTATCCCTGTAACTGGTAAATTCAGCATTCTTGTTAAAGGGTTGTGGCTTCTTCTTCCTAAAGGTCTTTCCCTTTTTCTTCAAAAATTATCTGAACTGTCTAGTGAGCATTGCCTGCTCCTCCTGGTCGAGATTTGATAAACCTTCAAGCTCGGACTCAGACTCGGGGCTACTGCTGCTGCTCCCACTGTTACTACCCTTGTTGCGGGAAGCTCTTAGAGCTACATTTTTACCCTTCCTCTCACTTCCTTATCCACCTCCTTGGAAATTCATCTCATAGGTCATCAGGGATCCTATGAGTTCATTCACAGTTAAGACAGTCAAATCTTTTGACTCCTCAATCACAATGGCCTTAGTGTGCCATGCCGGGGATAAAGATCTAAGGATTTTCCTGACTATATCTGCCTCAGCAAGATCCTTCCCTAGCCCTTTAAGAGTGTTAGTGATCAAGGATAACCTGGCATACATTTCGGTTATATTCTCATCTGCATTCATCTTAAACATTTCATACTTAGAAGTGTAGAGGTTTACCTTCGAGGCTTTCACTTGAGCTGTACCTTCATAGATCAATTGCAGCTCATCCCACATTCGCTTGGCAGTTCTGTATGCAGATATACGAGCATATTCCTCTGGATGAATAGCACACTGGATTATGTTCAGCGCCGTCCAGTTGAGTGACGAGAGCTTCACATGATCATCTGTCCAAGCATCCTTGTTTGGTGGCAGCTCATATGGCCCCACCGTGATTACTCTCCACAATTTATGACTCTGAGCTCTGATGAACACTTCCATCCTGTTCTTCCAAAACAGATAGTTACTACCATCAAAATAAGGAGGGCGACTAATGGATTGACCTTCGGCCATGAAGGTTCTAGGACCACCACCATTTCCTTGACCGTTCGTCCACATGGCGTAAACCTGCTCTGATACCAAGTGTTAGCACAGCAAGAGTGATATAGAAGGGGGGGGGGATGAATAGATCACTCCCAATTTGTAGAAACTTAAGCGGAATATATTTTCTACTGCTAACGCACCTCCTTAAACCGTACACAGAGGGATGTAAATGAGAATGAAGAGCGAATCACATGGAAGCAAAGAGCCGAGCAGATGAAGAGCGTAGAGAACAATAGCAAACCACAGAGGAGGCACTCGGTTTTTTAGGTGGTTCGATTGCAGTCTGCAATCTACATCCACCCCTCACTCCAACTAGAGTGAGGATTCCACTAGACGATGCTAGATCAATGCAGACTCAGTCTGCGAACAACGTGCTGCCACACAGCTTGAACACCAAGGGAAACAAATCCCTCAATCAAGTTCTGCTACCCACATAACTTGAAACCTGTTCTAGCTCCCAGCTAGAACACAACCGGAGAATCCTCTCCCTTCCTCCACACACCGGAGGGAAACTGTTAATGACAGCCAGTCACTAACACCACCAGAGACCACCGATCTCTCTTCCTCTACAACACAGAGGGAAACTGGAGTAATACTCCCTTCCTCCACACACCGGAGGGACAACAATTCAGATCAGAATAGAAGGACGAAAAATAAATGAAAGCAAAGTGGAAAACGAAAAACAATGAGAAGGAATCGGTTCTGAAACCCAATACAAATGTAGCTTCAAATGAAGCAATTCATCAATCAGCACACACTCTCTCTCTCTCTTGACCAAACTCCTCTCAGATATTGAACTCTCTGCTCTTTTCCTTTCTCTTTCTTTCTCTCTGCACTTTTCTTTCCTTTTCTGGATCGAAGGACGTATATGCTCTCCAGGCTTCTTCTTCGATCAACCTTCATCTTAAGACTAAAGCTCCATTTTATACCTGGAGCAGCAGCAGGGCGCGTGTGGCTTCCACAGTTCCCGCCCTAAGAGTTCGGACTACGTGGCAGCATCCAGTAGGCTGTCAGACCACGTGTCCTCATCTGGGCATTTTCCTTATCCTCGGATCACGTGCCCAGCACCAGTACGCTCAGCAACTGGAGGTAGATGGCATCAACTCACTTGCTCCAAAGAGTTGACGCAGTCATCAGAAATCTTCAAACTTCTTAACCGCTGCGTCGACTCCATCAGCCTATTGCGTTGACGCAACGGTATCGGCAGTCCAGTGTTCAAGTCTTCAACAGATAGGCGAGCTGCGTCGACGTTATCAGCATATTGCGTTGACGTATTGAAGGCATCCAGAGATGAGTCGTCCCTTTCTTGGACTACTGCATCGACGCTGCCAGTTGGTGGCGTTGACGCACGAACGTATACATTTCTATACTGGCATCTCTTAAGCCGCTGCGTCGACGCTGCTTGTTGATGGCGTTGACGTAGTGGAAGATTTCGTGAAGGCTTCATCGCTTGTAAGAGTCTCTGTTTCTTTAACTACTGCGTTGACGCTGCTTGCTTGTGGCGTTGACGCAATAGAAGACGACGTGAAAGCTTCATCTACTGATGCGTGGACACTTTAAGCTTCAGGCATCGACCCTGCTCCCTTCAGCAACAAGAAAGAAGTGTATAGACTTAGTGTTAACGTTGAGCTCAATGTATAGACTCAATCAAATGAGGAGTTTCCAGTGTATGGACTTGCAATTCAGACAACAATGAATAGACTTTAGAGAAATGAAGTCTAGTGTATAGACATGGAGAGCTGTTCAATGTGTTGGGTTGGCGTTGTATAGACTTGGCTTTGAGCACTTGGGCTGAAGGCAATGTGCAGACTATTCGATGTATAGACTTTGCCCAAGGAGCCGAATGTATAGAGTTCGCCACAGTCTAATGAACATACTTTGCAGAAGAGAACGAGCCAAGGTGTAGACTTGAAAAGAAGCAGTCCGATGTACAGACTTCAAGGAGTCTTGACAACGGACGCTGTTCAGACTTTGCAAACACGAGACGATGTATAGACATTAAGCTTGACACTCCAATGTATAGAGTTGAGGATTGGAAGGATGTATAGGGTTGAGCTGAATTGATTTTTGCAAAGTGCAGACTTAGTTGGTCGGGCAGTGTACAGACTTGGAATTCTAATGCCGGTGTGTAGACTTCAGTTAGAAAGTGCCCGATGTACAGACTTGAAGGAGTTATCCCAAAGAACAGATGAGTCGACGCATCAGCAAGGTTGGGTCGACCCACTGCTGTCAAAACCAGCTAAGCAAAGTGTAGATAAAATCATAATAGCATGCTTATCTGACAACCAAATAAACTGTACTTACTCACATGATGAAACAACATTAATCTAAACATAGAGGATTGATTTATAGTGTGAGACATCATTAAAACCATCATCAAAACCATAGGGATTCAACATACTAATGGTCACATTTTCACTGTTAATGGTCAACGATTGAAGCCCTACTTGAAAAATGACCAGTTGCAAAAAGAATCCATTATTTTGAGTGATTTGGAATAAAAATCTTTGTGAGCTTTCATCCGTCTGGCTGAAGATGAAAAATTTAGCGCTTCTGGGAGACAACCCAATGTTTTGTTATTTAATGCTTTGTCTTTTAGTGTGTTTTCAGTAGTCAGGTAAAGTGGAGAAGGAGCCGCCACATATCAATAATGGAGCAATTCATCCCGCTGTCCAGGTTGTATCCCTTCCATCCCAAACATATTCTCTGTTACATTTTTCTATTACTTTCTATTGCATATGCCATTGAGGACAATGTCATTTAAGTTGGGGGGGGGGAGAAAATTCTATTTCCATGCATGCAACCTGATATCTTGCATTTCATATTGCTTTACATGAAAATAAAAAGATGAAATCCCTGACTGAGTTTTATTGATTCATGCTTTTATTGAAAGTGATTCTGGAATAGAAAAGACTAGGGAGAAGGATGATGGAAAATTTATTCAATCTAGCTATGGAAAATTGATTTAAGAATCTCTTTAAAGTTCATGTGCACTTAGAAAAATAATCACTCTGCATGCTAATGAAACAAACAAGACAAGCCTTCTGCTATTTTGGGTATGTTGTTTGATACTCTGTACTTCTTGAGGAAGAGATCTTTTATAAACTTTCTGCCAAGTTATCTATTAAATAAGTGAAAAGTATATTGTTGAAAAAAAACACACACCATGAAAAATACCACAATTCTTAATAATCGGGCCTACTTCACCTAAGACGTGTTGAGGTTCGCGTCAAATGGAAAATGGAACCTTGATTTACAAAACTGGGCCTGCTTCTCCTAAGGCAAGAGTCGAGGTTCGTGTTAAACAGTGAAGGGTAGTGTAGCATCATATGCGTAGAAAAATAAAAAGATACCAAAGGGATAAAATAATGAGGCAGATAAAAAGCTAGTATGCTTAATGCTCTGATTAAGAGGTGCAGGGTTGAAAGATACTTTCTTGGAATAGTAAATGAGAAACGTAATTGTCTTAGCTGTAGATTTAGTATTACACATGCACAAGTGCTATTGAACTTTGATTTTGTATTCTTGATCATGTACCTTAATTTCTTACATAAGGCTAGTGTGCATTATTGATTCCGGATTCATAATCTTTAGTTAAATCTGTGAAAGAAAAGTTGGATATGAAAGTATAGACTTTACAAACTCTTGTTAGTCCTAAATTTTAATTTGTTTGCATTGCTATGGGACTAGCAATGAGTAAGTTGGGGGGTGTGATAAGTGCCATATTTCATATCATAATGTGCATCACATTTATCATTTTTGAGTATGAAATGAATAAAGTTGTACAACATGAGCAGTTAATTTCATTCTCACAAGTACTTTGAGTTTGCACACATTTTATCATCTTTCTACGCCAAAATGACCATGTGAGAAATATTGAAAGATTTGGCACAATTATTTGAAATCCATTTTTGGATGAAATATATTGATTATTTGAATTTTTTAAATTTTCAGAAAATAGCGACCGATGGATCAGACGCCATTTCTGGAGAAATTTTTATGGAAAAAAGAATGAGCGATAGAGCAAATGGGCGCCCATTTGTTTTACTGAAAAAGAAAAAAAGAAAAAGAAGAAATAGCAACTACATACATGGGCTCTATTTCATTTGATGAAAATAGAAAAAATAAAAAAGTTGGAAAATGAGAAGAATTAGCTACCGTTGAAGTAGGCGCAGTTTCTTTGGAGAAGAATGTGCGACCGTTCAAGTAGCCGCTCATTCAATTATACGAAAAATCAGAAGAAAAATGATAAAAGAATTAGCGGCTGTCTGAGAAGTCGCCATTTTCTTGATTTATGGAAAAAGAGGAAATATCAAAATAAGGAAACAAGAATGAGTGACCATTATGTAAGACACTATTTTAATGTGCGGCCATAGGGTTGGACACCATTTCTTTTAGAAACAAAAACGCAACCGGGCAGGTCTCTTTAAAGCAATCTTGCTACCATCGTTGTTATCGTTCCATATTTGGATCAAAGGAAAGTCTATCCATGGCAAGAGCCCTAATTTGAGCAACTAATCCATGCTACAAAATTGCATTTTGATCTAATCTGCAATTGCCGATCGCGAAGGTTCTTCTATGCCCTATAAAAGGTTACCCGAGAGCCATCGGAGAGAGATCTTTTGGCCTTTTACATACTTTCTTGTTCATCTTCTCAATTTACTTTCTTCTACAAAGTTGTTTGTTCTTAAATTCTCTGCAAGTTCTTCTTCTTCCTCTTCCTCTAATTCTCCTCCGTTTTTGACTTATTCTCTAATTTTTAAAGTATAGTTTTGCAATTTTACTGTTTATTGGCCTTTTTAATCATCTCTGTTCTTCCTCATTTTTCACCCTCTTCCTCACATTTTCTCCCTCTGCACTCTTCATCAATCTTCCTTGTCTATCTCAGATCTACAACTTCCTCTTCTTTCACCTTTTCTAATTCCCTCTAGATTTAAAGTTATTCTCTCTCCTCTCACCCTCTATTTTTAATTTAGTTTTACTATGTTTTTCACTTTTCTTCCTACCGTACTCTCTCTATTCCTCAATCTCTTTTCAAAGCACACGCAGCACACACATATATTTGTTTGCTACATTTCTTCCTCTATTCTTCTATCTTCCCCTTCTTCCATATTTCTTCCCACATCCCCTTGGCAGAGATCTCTACTTCGGCCCTCTCGACGACATCTATCTCCACGACGGAGTGGTCTACTCAAAGGCTTGGCAAGGAGACGGCGACGCTCTTCATCTGAATTTCTGGCTTCAATTTCTTCCTTTTCCCTTGTTCTTTTATTTCCAAGTTGTAATTTTCATTTTCTTAGAGTTATAATTGCCACTTTCATAGTAATAAAAGTTCATCTTGTGCAATTGTATCTTTCTAGTTCTCTTTCTCTCTCTTTCTAATTTCTCTCCTTAACCCTCTCATCTTCTTTAGATAGTTTTAATTTCAAGTAATTTTATTTTTCTTTTCAATCTCACTCAAAATTCGGATCGTTCAAATATGAGTGTTTTTCAACTTGATCATAATTGAAAATATTTCTTCTCCGTGGGATCGACCCGTTCTTACCACTTTACTCTAATTCAAATCTTTTTTTTAAGTGAGTGAGTGCGGTTAACTTTTTAAATTGTGGCACGGCATTTTTGACGATGAGTGTTAGTGGCTATCACAAACTTCCTTGGAAGGTGTGGTAGTAAAGGAAGAAGAACGTAGCAGGCTTCTCCTTCACGTGCGATAGCAGTACAATCGCAGAAGATAGAAGGAGGAAGAAGCAGAGCTTCTTCTCGTTGTAATACGACAACAATAGAAGCAGACGGCAGTAATAGAGGAAGAACGATGTTGACGCAGGGAAATAGATCGAGCAGCTGTTCGATGGGGAGTTCTATTTATAAGTCTTTTGGCTTCGATGACCCTATTGCATCCTATTGGGATTTAAATTCCCACGTAAGAGTCCTAGTTAGTGTTAAGTTTCCCATCCTAATCCTTTCCACTGCCAAAATTGCAGCCACCTTCCTGGTTGGGTTCGAAACCCTAAGGCATGCAAGCTGTGAGGTTAGTCTTTGGAATAATATATCTATATCCATATATACATTCCCATAATTCCTTTGGACGTACAGAAGGCTATGGGTCTTCTTTGACATTTTTAAGCCCATATATATATATATATATTCAAGCAAGGCTTTTGTATAAAGGCTGAGGCCTTTGTGGTTTGAGTTTAAGCCCAATAGTGATGATTATGGTTTGGGCTTTTATCATTGATTTGGTTTTTTTGACTATTTAGTTTATTTTGGAGGATTTATCTATTTTGGAAATTCATTCCCATAATTTTATCCGAGTTGCTACATCCATTTTTCGATGGAACAAACTATCTGTATTGGAAGAACCGAATGGAAGTTTTTCTATGTGCCCAGGATCACTTGATGTGGCGTGTTGTGAGTAAATGTCCTTTTTTTTGCCAGAAGTAGATGACACCTGGACACCGGACCAGGTTAATAAATCCACAACCAATTGCCATGAACATCATGCAGTGCGCTATCCACCCCATAGAATACTCATGAGTATCCATCTGTAAATCTACAAAAGTAATGTGGGATAGGCTTGAACTAATCTATGAGGGGACATCTGAAGTTACGGCCACTAAGGCCAACATGTTAATTTCTGAATATGAATTGTTCAGGATGAAACCCGATGAATCTATCTCTGAGATGTATGCAAGGTTATCTCAACTAACAAACTGTTTAAAATTGCTTGGGAAATAATATTATGACAGTGAGCTAGTTTGAAAGATCCTTAGATCCCTCACACTAGAGTGGCACACCAAAGCCACTGTAATTGAGGACTCAAAGGACCTATCCGTGATGACGGTTGACGGGTTGATAGGTTCGCTCATGACATATGAGCTTAACCTGAAAAGGATTGAGGAAGACACCAAGCCAAATAAGACTGTGACTCTCAAAGTCTCTTAGAGCATAAACGGCTCGGATGAGAATGATGAAGTTGACATCCCAGAGGCAAGCCTAGTTGACCATGCACTTCTCACTCGACAGTTCAAAAAATTCCTAAGAAGCAAAGGTAAATTTTAGAGAAGGAAGAGAACTCTACAAGTAAGTAGAAACTCCAATTTCAAATCTGCTCAAATTAGGAAATATGACAATGTTATATGCTATCAATGTAAGAAAGTAGGACATGCCAGGAGAATGCCCTAAGCTGATGAAGCAAATGTCCAAGGCCAAGGGAAAGAAGCCCAAAGCTATGGTGTGACGACCCAGACTCCGGAGACCTGGTAAACTCGATACCACTTGGAACTTGCGAGGCTTCCCAAGAGCGGAAAAGCTCTGAAGGGATAGAAAGGTATGTGAGAGTACATTGAACTTCCAGATAAAGTAGTAAGCAATTAAATTTTAATGATCAAGATTGCTAAACTAGCAGAAATAAAATTACATTTTCTATAACAATTAAAACTAACAGAGTCCAGTCTAATAAAAGTACAGTACAACAGGAAAGAGAACGTACTCTCAAGTCGGGGGAAGCCCGACACTGGTAAACGTTGGCAACTAAGAACCACACACTGCACCTCCAAAGCACGAGGAAGAACAGCTACACCTGAAAAGTCAGGGGTGAGCCTCCTATCACTGGCTTAGTAGGGATCCCGCAGAACCCTACCACGAAACAACGCAATAACAACAGTGCTAAACTAAAGCAAAGCAGAAACAACAAAAGAGGAAAACAGCCATCCTACGGAACACGACAACCGAAGGAACCTCGGCCCTCTAAACTACTCCAAAGCAACAGAAAGGCGAACCCCGATCTCATAAAGTCGGGCTTTACCGATCTATTGACAAACCATAAAACCCTATCGTGAAAGCCTACAGAAACAGGCAAAGCCTTGCAAAAGACCTACACGGTCAAAGGCATAAAACATACATGATCTCACCGTCCTGTATGCTACAATGACCTCGAGTGAAACCAAGCACGGGCTACTCAGAGAAGTCATGAAAACACAAGTCATCATGTCGTGTGACAGAAGCACCTCCTCACTAGAAGAATAACCAGATGCGTCCACTGACGTCTTACACTACGCCACAAGTGTCTCCCACACGCCTAGAATGGCGGTAATTGAGACCCTCAACCAAGTACAAAGAACAACAGTAACGAGTGACTAGTCAGGGTCACGCATGTCGACGTATGTCCAACGCCCCTGACCATGTGTGCATACACAAGCTCAATGTCTTGAGCCAGGCCTCTAGCTGGTTTTTCCCTACCGTCGGACTCTAACGGCAAGATAAAGGGGCCCACAGCAACCAGTCTACAACCCGTCTCAATCGGGACTCGCCCCAGCAACACACCCAGGTGGGCCGACACACAGGAAAGTGTCGTCAGGTTACGACTAGTGGAGGCTCACTGGACACAGAGACTCAAAATAGCGAACACCGAAGTACAGACACGGTAAACATAAACCTGTTGTATGCACTACGGAGCACAATGCATTATACAACTGTTACCAGACTCAGGATAGTCAACTAGACCTGCTGACAACGATCCTTGAGTCACAAGACTCGGGTCAAGATCGTCGCACATCACAGCAACACGCTGTTAATCAGCCTAGTCCCTAAACCAAAAACCATAGAAAACACATTATGGAAGACAACATACACAGCCGTATCCATACATTAATGAAAGTCCACAGCCTCTGGGCCGCTCACCGGACTCACATTTCTGCATAACACGAAACACGAAACATGAGGGATTATCAAAGCCCTCAAATCACATGGCACGCAAACTGAGATAAGATAATACCTCCAAGCGTCTAAAACTAGGTCTCGATCCTCACAGGATAGACGAGACACTCACGAGGTCATGTGTCAACCACTGGGTCACAACCGAGTTGACCAGGAACCATAATGACCCTCAAAATAACACAAAATACTACTCGATATAATGGCACTCCCAGACACCCTATAACACGGTCACAGCCCTCATAGGACGTCCAAGACATCCACGGAACAATGGGCTAACCAAGGGGTCGAAGCCAAGCCAACACGAAAAAAACTCCCAAATAAATGGCGATCTTACCCTTGGCCGCTAATACCCATTGGCGGTCTTATCAGGGCCGCTATTTGTAGGGTAAAATAGACATAAAACGGTCTGCTCGAGGCCATCTCTAGGCTTTGACGGTCATGGCCAGACCGCCATATCCAAATCACCTTGAAGAACATGATAAACCATCCTTTTGGCGGTGCTTTGCCTGACCGTTTCTCCAAAAGATGGTCAGCCTCAAGGCCGTCACTAGGAACCGACTTAAAACAGTCAAAACCATATAACGATCTCCCTTGGACCGTTTCCAGGGAATGGCGGTCACACCATGGCTGCCAAAACCACCTTGCGGTCGGAAGCTAGACCGCTGATAAGTGTCCATTTTCTATGATAATTCATTGCATATACACCATTTTATGTGCACATAATTAGATAATTATACATATTTCAAAGTTAACCTCAACTCCGCATATAAATTAGGCATTTCACGCAAATTGATTAATTCGGTGATATCATTTAATAAAGTAAAGTTGAGGGCCATGAGCATTAATTCTCCATTACATAATCATAAGCATTTGTGATTTATGTGCACATTGTGATAATTTTTATGGATTAAATCGCAGTTATGTGTGTGTAGGGCACAGAAGGCAATTACAGGCGAAGCCGGGGGCAAAATAGTCTGAAGACAAATAGAAGAAACCCTTGGGTGCCCTCTTCCCTCTCCCTTCATGGTGGACCAAGTCAAATGCAGTCACCACCTATTTTTGTTGGAGGGAAAAGAAAATTCAAATTTTGAAATAGGGAACATTAAGAGGAAATCAAGGAGAGAATCAAGGAGGAAAATGGGGAGGATCTTGACCAACAAGGAAGGGGCCCCCCCACCATTTCTCCCTCCCATTCTCCATCTATCCTAGACCTCCATCTCTATCAAACTCGATCTCCACCATCCATTTGACATATTTTCCCTCTAAATAGCCCATGTCAAGGAGGAGAAAAGGAGTTTTTCTTTTTGCAGTTTTCACCCTTTCTCTCCTAACCGTAGGCCTCCGATTGTCTCCCCCTTCTACTCCTCTTCTCCTCTTGATTTCTTCACGAAAGTTCTTAGTTTTTGAATGCTCTACAACTTCTTATTCTTCATATTTAGCTCATTCCTTTTGGTTTTCAAGTTATCTCTTATTTTTCACTATTCTATCCTGTGCATTCACAGACACCATTTTCTCTATTCTTCCCCATTTTCCTCCTTCCTCTGTCCCTTTTCTCGTCATTCTTCTTTTACAAAAGTTGTTCATCTCTCTATGCTATACAATTTCTTCTTCTTCATCATCTTCTAATTTCTTCTGGTTTTCAAGTTATGTTCAACTTTTCAATGCTCTGTCTCTGATTTTCACTGTTCACATCTTAAAGCCTTCTTTTTCTTGAAAACCAGAAGGAATTAGAAGATGATGAAGAAGAAGAAATTGTAGAGGATAGAGATATGAACAACTTTTGTAAAAGGAGAAAGACAAGAAAAGTGAGGGAGGAAGGAGAAAAATTTGGAAGAATAAAGAAAAATGCTATCTACGAATGCACAAGATAGAATAGTGAAAAACAAGAAATAACTTAAAAACCAGGAGGAACGAGCTAAAGATGAATAATAAGAAGATGTAGAGCATTCAAAAATGAAGAACGCTCGTGAAGAAATCAAGAGGAGAAGAGGAGTAGAAGGGGGAGAGAATCGGTGGCCCTAGGGTTAGGAGAGAAAGGGTGAAAACTGCAAAAAGAAAAACTCCTTTTCTCCTCCTTAACATGGGCTATTTATAGGGAAAATATGTCAAATGGATGGTGTAGATCGAGTTTGATAGAGATGGAGCGCTAGGATAGATGGAGAATGGGAGAGAGAAATGGTGGGGCCCCCCTTCCTTGTTGGTCAATATCCTCCTCATTTTCCTCTTTGATTCCCTCCTTGATTTCCTCCTTAATGTTCCCTATTTCAAACTTTGAATTTTCTTTTCCCTCCAACAAAAATAGGTGGTCGCTGCATTTGACTTGGTCCACCATGAAGGGAGGGAAGAGCGCACCCTAGGGTTTCTTCTCTTTGTCTTCAAACTGTTTTGCCCCCGACATCACCTGTAATTGCCTTCAGTGCCCTACACACATAATTGTGATTTAATCCATATAAATTACCACATTGTGCACATAAATCACAAATACTCATGATTATGCAATAGAGAATTAAAGCTCATGGCCCTCAACTTTACTTTATTAAATGATATCACCGAATTAATCAATTTACGTGAAATGCCTAATTTATATACAGAGTTGAGGTTAACTATGAAATATGCATAATTTCCTAATTATGTGTACATAAAATGGTGTATATGTAATGAATTATCATAGAAAATGGACACTTATCAACTGCTACCCTGAACCGACTTAAAAATCGTTGAAACCTAATATAACGGTCTCCCTTGGACCGTCAAACGAAATTAGCGGTCAGGCCCTTGGCCGCCACTACCAACTAGTGGTCGGTCGTGAGACTGCCAAATAAAACTGACTTAGACCTCGGAATAGCGGTCTCCATAGGTCCGCCTCTACATTTGGCGGTCACTGGTAGGACCACTAAACCGTTCCAGCGAGAAAACTGTAGGACCACTAAAAACTCGATCTTTCCACGCCCCAATCGCGTCTAAACGACGGGGAAACATTCCTAACGTCGATATCCACCTTCCACAAGCCGGAAGGGATCAAATCATCCACAAAACAACAAGAAACGAGAGATTTTCACAAATCCACCCAAAACGACTCACGTGGGTAATCGACCTCCTACCGGCCCCAAATCACAAGCAAACGAGTTTAAACTGGCGGGAAACAATTCCCAACATGCCAGGGGTTCAAATGAATCCATTTAAACCACAAACCGTCGCCTTGAACGGCGAATACGGCTCACACCCCCCGAACATGTATTTCACCCAAACATGGCAAAACCCTCTCAAACTCACACCGTTCGGCTCCAAACTGCAAAGAAATGCAGGAAAAGAGTAGGGCATCTATCCCCCTACCTCCACCAAAGATCCCACGCGCCGAAACGGCCACACCATGTCGAAAATGATCACACGAACAACCCACGTCGGCTTTGAATCCACGAACGGGATCGCGCCAATGCCACACTCCGATAGTCGCGCCATGACGCCTCAGGTCAGCTCCACGCCGTCGCCACCTCACCCAGCTCCACGTCGATTGCGCGCCCCGAGGAGAGGAGAAGAGAGGAGAGTGAACAGAGGGAGAGAAATGAGAGAACGTGAGGGAGGAGAGAGGAGAGAGAAAGGGTTAAGAAGAAAATAAAAATAGAAAAATTAGCAATTTTCCTAAAAATCTGATTTTCTGCACGAAATTCTGTAAACTCAAAAAAATATAAAAAAATAGTCTCCGCGATCCTCGAAACGACCACAACGCACCTGTAGCATCCCGGAGTCGTAAAACTCAACGGTTCACTCTCCATGGGGTTCCACAAGTTATACAAGGGAAAAACCCAAGTGGATCGTAAAACACGTTTTAGGACCCACGAAAGCGTTCCGAAAGCTCTTCGATTCTGATTCGTAGAATCCAGGATATTACATATGGTCTCTACCTGGAGCGATGATGAAGACGAAGATGAAAGTATTTCTACGGATGAAGATGAGGACAGCCTTTGTTTAATGGCCAATGAAGAAGAAGATCAAGTAACTACTGTTTGACAATTTCTCTAGTGAAGATTGGGAAGAGGCATACACTAACTTGTTTGAAAGATATGAAGCTTTTGAAAAAGAGAACAAGCATCTAAAGAAGAAAATCAATGTGCTTACTCATGATAATCCTGTTAACAAGGAGTTGGAAACACTAAAAGCTAAAAATGAAAAGCTGAAGAAACAAGTTGAAGTTTTTGAAACCAATCATTCAGAACTGGAGAGCTCAAAGGAAGAATATAATGTCCTTAGAACACAGCTGAATTATGCTAGCTTGAAATGTGAAGAATGTGAGAAAGAGAATCAACTTAATCTTGAAAAGTATGAAGCAATAAAAATTATCAATGATGCATTATAGAAAAATCTTGAAAAAATTGAAAAAGAGCTGAAGGACAAACAATCTTCCCTAGAAAGAATGACCCAGGGTAAATCCAACCTGGATGCCCTCTTAGGCACTAGAGTCAATTTTAGGAAGGAAGGGTTAGGATTTAACCCCTCTGAAAAAAGGCCCTTTGAATTCAAGACCATTTCATTTTGCCCCGAAAAAGGGAAGGGTAAGCTGATCATGAATGAATCATCAAAGTAGAGTGTCTCTGAGCCCATAACACTCAAAACTCAAAACCTTCAAACCCAAGGTCAAAACACCAAAAAATCAGAAAGGAAACCTTCAAACTCATCATAAGAAACTTGCTACACAATCAGGTCGACGCACTGCCTCACAGGGTCGACGCAATATAGATAATCCTACTGCGACCAACCAGCAAGGTTGATGCAGCAATAGATCAGGTCGACACAACCCCACTCAGCCAGAGCCGGGTAAGCGTCAGGGTCGACGCACCAGGAACATGCGTCGACGTAGCTCATTTGGTTCTTTCAAAAAGAAAAACTGGTTCAATAATCAAAGAAGGTTCAACAATCAACCGAATATGGGTACATTCCATACTCAATTCAACACCTTTGGAGACCCAAGATTTAGACCACAATTTAACTCACATTTCTTGAAATCCATGAAACCTGCTTGTCAAATCATCAACAAACTGGGACACACCAGCAACCAATGCTGGTCCGGCTAGAGAATGAGATCTTTTAAGCAAGTATGGATTCCAAAGAACCTATTGCATGCTTTCAACTATGATTGTGGACCCAAATTTGTTTGGGTTCCAAAAGCTTCTGCTTAATATGTTCTATGCAGGAATGGCCAGCAGCCCATCACAACCGATGGTACTTTGATAACGGCTGCTCGAGGCATATGATGGGAGACAAGAAGAAATTCAGTCATCTAATCAAGAAGGAAGGAGACCAAGTGAGGTTTGGAGGCAAGGATAAAGGAAAAGTCATTGGCACAGACACCGTGGGTAAGAACTCTTCCAATTTCATTGAGAATGTCATGGTTGTTGAAGGCCTTGAGCATAATCTGCTTCGCATAAGCCAGCTGTGCGACAAAGGCCACAAGGTATTGTTTGATGCCAATGAATGAAAAATATTTGAGAAAAAGTTTGATTCTGTGATGTTCGTAGTTCATAGAGTTAATAATGTCTACATGGTAGACCTTGATACTCCCATTTCTGAAAACCTGTGCTTATCTGCCAGTCAGCCCAATGAGGCATGGCTGTGGCATAGGAGGCTGGGTCATGTTAGCTATGGTACACTGCACAAACTGTCCAAGCATGGGATGGTAAGGGGGTTGCCCAAACTGTCCTATAAAAAGAACACCCATGTTTATGAAGCATGCTCCCAAGGTAAACAAACTAGGAAATCGTTTAAACCCAGAAGTGAGCCCTTGTCAACCATGCCTTTTGAATTTCTGCATATAGACTTGTTTGGTCCAACCAGAACAGCTAGCATCAATGGAAGAAGATTTGGATATGTGTTAGTTGATTATATTTCTCGCTTTACATGGATCTTCTTCTTGACTAATAAAAATGATGCCTTTCTTGAATTTCAGAAACTCTTTAGAAAAGTAAAACAAGAAGGCAAATTCCAGATATCCACCATCCTATCTGATCATGGAGGAGAATTCAAAAGCTCCTATTTCTCTGAATTCTGCAAATAGGAAGGTGTAACACATAGGTTTTCCTCTCCCAGGACCCCGGAGCAAAATGGCATTGTGGAGAGAAGGAATCAGACAATTGTGGAGATCGCCCGGATAATGTTGATTGAAAGTAAGCTCCCAAGAAAGTTCTGGGCTGAAGCAGCCAACATGGCTTGTTACATAATCAACAGGACCATGGTAAGGCCAAAAAGTAGGAAAACACCCTATGAAATGCTCAAAGGTAAGAAACTCAACTTAGCCTATTTTCAAGTTTTTGGTTTAAAATGTTACATCCATAACAATGACAAAGCTGACCTTGATAAATTTGAGGCTAAGAGTGATATTGGAGTATTCTTGGGGTATTCTGAAACATCAAGAGCATATGGGGTTTGTAATGTGAAAAATCAAACAGTGGAAGAAACTCCACATGTTGTGTTTGCTGAAATGAAGAATGAATCTGACAAGGATGCTGGTGATAGGGAAAAGGGGGAAAATGATGGAAGACCTCTGGAATCCAAAGAAGAACAGGGAGAAGGCAGCCAACAATAACCCACAGGGCAAGAGACAGGTCGATCGATCGAAATCCCTGCACACTCCATTCTACCCGGTGAGTCTTCTACAAACATCCGAACTCTAAAAGATCATCCTATCCATAACATCATAGGAAACATTCATGATCCCCCTAGGATGAGATCTTTTCATAAAGATGTTCATAATGAAGACCTCATTGCATTAGTGTCTCAAGTGGAACCCAAAAATATTGAGGAAGCCTTGCTCGATGAACATTGGGTTAATGCCATGCATGAGGAACTTAATCAATTTGAAAGAAATCAAGTATGGAATCTGGTTTCCAGACCCACAGACTAGCCTATCATCGGAACTAGATGGGTTTTCAAAAATAAGTTGAATGAAGATGGAATGATAACTAGAAACAAATCTAGGCTGGTAGCTAAGGGGTATAACCAAGAAATTGACATTGACTTTGAAGAATCATATGCCCCTGTAGCAAGATTAGAAGCCATCAGAATTTTGTTAGCCTTCGCATGCTCCCTAGGCTTTAAGCTACAACAAATGGATGTCAAAAGTGCTTTTCTGAATGGCTTGTTAAAAGAAGAAGTTTTTGTAGAACAATCACCTGATTTTTAACATGTTGACTTCCTTAACCATGTTTACAAATTGAACAAGGCACTGTATGGATTAAAGCAGGCTCCACGGGCCTGGTATGACAGACTCAGTCCACATCTGACCGATAGAGGCTACAACAGAGATAAAATTGACCAAACTCTCTTTACAAAAGTGATAAATGGACACATCATTATGGTACAGGTATATGTAGATGATATAGTGTTTGGTTCAACTAATTCTAACATGTGCAAGCAGTTTGCTGATCTTATGACAAAAGAATTTAAAATGAGCCTCATGGGGGAACTCCAATTCTTCCTTGGACTGCAGGTCACACAGACTAGAGAAGGCTTCTTCATAAATCAGTCCAAGTATACATTGGAGGTTCTGAAAAGATTTGGAATGAAGGATGTCAAACACATATCCACGCCCATGGGAACAAATGCATCTCTAGACGCGGATGAGAATGGTAAATCTATAGATCCTAAAACATACCGAGGTATGATCAGGTCTCTTTTATATCTCACTACTTCTAGGCCTGATATTCAGTTTAGCGTA
The DNA here is from genome assembly GCA_022559845.1 of Amorphophallus konjac. Lineage (NCBI taxonomy): Eukaryota > Viridiplantae > Streptophyta > Magnoliopsida > Alismatales > Araceae > Amorphophallus > Amorphophallus konjac. The sequence continues at coordinate 427,672,469 of CM040118.1, forward strand.
TGCATGTGTGCTCGGTTTCAAGCCAATCCTAAGGAGTCCCATCTAAATGCTGTAAAAAAATTTTTGAGATATGTTGCTAGCACACATGACCTAAGGCTGTGGTATCTAGCATCATGCTGCTTTGAATTAATTTCTTATACTGATGCTGACTACGCTGGGTGTAAACTTGATAGAAAAAGTACTAGTGGGTATTGCCAATACTTGGGTGGGTGTCTAGTCTCTTGGGCTTCTAAGAAGTAGCACTCCATGGCCCTATCTACTGCAGAAGCATAATATGTAGCTGCAGGTAGCTGTGGGACCCAAGTATTATGGATAAAGCACCAACTTCAAGATTATGGCATAGATGTAACGCCTCGAGCTTTTTGGATTATTGTTCGGATCAGGATCCGTGGGTTTCGGGTCACTTTTGTGGGTCCCGGACTGAGTTTAGTAGTTTACACGTGTTTTTGTCTGTCAGACCTTCGGAACCCCGTTTAGGGTGAACCGTTGCGTTCTCTGACTCCGGGACGTTACCACTGCGTTGTGCATTTTTTGAGGATCATGGAGAGTATTCTCCCCTATTTTTGGTATTTTCTAAAAATTTTGGATTTTCTATATATCAAAACCCCCTTTTCTCTCTCCCCATCTCTCATTTTCCCTCCCTCACCCTCTCTCTTCTCTCTCACATTATCTCCTCTCCCCCTCTCACTCTGGGCGGCCGACGGAGGCAGACGAGGGCGGGGTGGCGATGCTCGTGGGGAATGGAGCGATGGGCACAGGACGAGGATCGCGATGGTGGAGGCGATTCGTGGGATCACGAGCTGACGGGGGTTTAAATGGCATTTTTTTGGCGGATCGGCATCCTCGGCGTGCGGAATCATCGGTGGAGGTAGGGGGATGGATCCTTAACCTCTGTACTTTATTTCTCACGAGTTTGGTAGCCCGAGGCGAGCCGAGTGGGTTTATATTCTCACCGGGGTTAAAATGCATGATTTTTGGGTGTGAGCCAGATTTCATGTTTTGATCGCATTTTTGGGGTTTAAATGGGTAATCTCGGTGCTAGTGAGGTTAGGGAAGGGTTTCCCCTTGTTTTCCCCATCACTTGGGGGTGATTGGGGCGTGGAATGGGTTTTCCCCATGGTTTTTGCCATTTTCGGGTGCAGACTGAGAACACGACCATCATGGTGGTCACGTTCTTCAAAGAAGGGGCCATATCGGGGGGTCCCGTTCATCGAGAAAGAAGAACAGTAAGGCGGTTGAGAACGCGCCGCTCTGGAGTGTCACGTTCTAATTATGAACGCGCACCAGGAGAGTGCCACGTTCTGAACGCGCACCAGGAGAGTGTCACATTTTGATTGTGAACGCGCACCAATAGAGTGCCACGTTTTAAACGCACATTAGGTGAGTGGCACGTTCAAGTAGGGCTGCACTTTAGGGGCCGGTGTGAGGGGAAGACGGCTTGGTGTGTTCTCCTTGGCCCGTGTGTGTCCCGAACATCCCGAGGGGGTATTGTGACCGTGTTTTTGGGTGTCCGAAGGTCCCGTGTTACCTCGATTAGCATGCCCATGTGTTTAGAGGGTCCAGGTGACCCTGTGTGTGTTCCGGGCTTCCGTGTATTCGCTAGATCGAGTCACCGTGAGTCAACATGAGTGCGGAGGGCTGCTCCCGCACGTCATTGGCTTTCTGGAAAGTGTTTTCGTGTGGGCCGTGAGTTAGGCCCTCAGACTGTGAGTCTTGTCACCCAGCTTGGGGCTGGAGGTCTCTTGAGTTCCTTTTATGAGGGAATGGACTCGGTAGTTATGAATTGTCTTGTGAGTCATCATGCCAAAGTTTTTGACCTAGGGATTAGGCTAGATTAACGGCGCTGTGTCGTTGTGTACGACGGTCTCTACCACGAGTCTTGTGACTCCAGGACCGTCAGATTTAGTAGGTCTAGTGGTGTAACGACCCAGAGATCCGGATACCAGTAAACCGATACCAAGAACTCGGGGAAGCCACCCAAGAGGTTGATGAGGCCCCGTAAGGGTTAAAGGGTTTTGTCGAGATAATGCATAATGAATTGGAATTACACGCGCACAATATTAATTATAGCAACAATTTGAACTATAAACGGAAGCAATTTACATATCAGAGTGATAAATATATACAACAGTCTAGATCCACTGTTTATACAAGTCCAACCACTGAGTAAGAGTCAAAAATATACAACTACTCGGGGCATACCCCGGCCAAAAGGTACAAGAAAGGACAAAAGACCACTAACAGCCTATTGACTGACCACTGCTGGCACTAAGTACGACCGTCAAACGCACGGGAAGCTCCAGAAGACGGTTGAGGCTGCTCACCTGGAAAAGTAAGGGTGAGTCTTTCAACAAGACTAAGTAGGGGTCACGTAGATCCCTACCTCGCCACTAAACAAAGGAAAGTAATTAAAGCATGCATTGGCAGAGTTAAATAACAATTTAGTAAAGCTGTAAAACTATCTAAACAGTTTAACAACATCTAATCGAATGTAAAAGGAACTAGATCTACCAATAGAATAAGCTTCAACAATTCCAAGTGACAGGAGAGAGAAGGACCACCAGAAAGAGAAACCAGATGCATCCATTGACGGCTTACACTGCGTCTCAAGTATCTACACAAGTCTGGATCGTGACAAGTGAGACACTTAACAGTACCAGAAGACAAGAACTAGTCAGGGTGTAATGACCCAGAATATTTATATTATTTCAAAAATTATTTAATGATTTTCTAGAATTTATTAGGGCCCAATTATGGTAAACGATTAATCTAGCCTATTTAATTGAAGCCCAAAAGGTTTAAAGACCAAGCCCTTGAAGTTTGGCCCATATTCTAGAAGGTTATTTAGCCTATTCATGAATTATAGGGATAAATACTCATTAATTACATAAATAAGTGGATAAGACGAAATTAGAATTTGAATTCATTTCAAATTCGGCACCAATGATAGGTAACGGTCTATCGTGCGACCGCCATAGGGACATGACGCTCCAGGGTTCGACCGTTACACTCTGTCAGTTCCGTGAATTGAAGAATGACCAAAAAGATTAGATTTTTGATAGTCTATCTCTTAGGGATCATAAAGGGAGGACTAGTAAACGTGTTAAGGACTCTCAGAAGTCGATCTAAGGTCTAATAAGGACTCTAGAATCGATCTAATCCTCAAAACCCAAGCTAGAACCTATAAATAGACCCTAGTTTTGACCTGTGCGACCCTTACATTGGCTCGCGTGGAACTAAGGTAAGGAGATAGTATTTCGGGTAAGTTCTTTAGAACTTTTTGTTGTTAATACATAGGACTAAGATCTCCCAAAATTTTGTGCTAGGAGATCGACTACACAAGGATCTAGAACCTTGCAAAGTTGCTGGTTTCATCACGTCAACCTAGGAAACTATACAACGGGGTACTGAAGATTAGGAGATTAGAACACCTAAACAAGGTATTTAGAGTTCGGTTCTTTAGAACTTTTTATTTCCGTTAGTTTCAACTTCTTACCCTCCAAATTTCACGTCTATAGGTCAAGGGATTACGGAGTTAGAGCAATGTGAAGTTGTTGAAAATTCACAGGAAGGGAAGAACTAGGGTGTGCCTTGCAGTCCTGAATTGGAAGGGGGTAGGTTATCTCATGAATGGCAAGAACATCATGATAGGAGTAAAAGCCCTCTGGTTTTGTTTGATTTCATGCACTATAGACCATGAATTTTATGTTTTAGTTCGGTCTATGCATACCTGTATATCTTTAGCCTAAATTAAAGATAAAAAGATATGCTCTTATAAATTCACTGAAACCTATGCATCTAGATGGCCTTTACTTTGTTTTGTCATGACTAGAGTAGTTAATTGTTTTGATTCTTCGTACATGAGATGTTTCAAACCATAGTTCTTTTACTTTACTGTCAGCAGTGCTCTAACGGATTATAGTTAGACCGCCAAAATACTCTAACGGCCTTACGATAAACCGTCACATGCTCTATAATACTTAAGTTTCTCTGTAATCTTTGACGAACCATAATCCGAGTGTTACAACGTTCTGACGGCCCCATGATAAACCGTCACAGCACTGTGACGCGCTCATCTTTGTCCGTAAGAATACTGTGATCTGTCAACCCGAGACAGAATTGAAAACAACCAACTTAGCATATAAATAAAGCCTAGATATCTAAGTGTTGACATGTTTTCATGACTTTGAGTTTTATTAATTGATTCATGATAGAAATTGCATGTCTAAAGCACCTTGAGTTATTTTAAGCATACGTTTATTTCATTTGCTAAAACTATATAATTTTGTATTAAAACCATGATTTTAAAAGTTGTATTGATGGAGTTTATGATGGTTTCACATCGTTACACATTCTTTCTCATCTATAGAGTCATTTTCTTTAAGTACGTGGCGTATACTCCGATATGTGTCCACTAGTTACAATTTTACACTATAGGAACATTATCTTGAACTTGAAGACCACTCTATTGGATATTCCTTCCAATGGACTAGGAAATCTTGTTTCAAGGCCTCTGTAATTCTCCGCGAGCCTGGGATTTCCACTAGGACGCCGAGTTAGTTGTACCATTAAAGCCTAATTGTCTAGAAAAGCACTACCGAAGTTTTGAATTCTGTCTATGTAACGGCCTATTACTCAACCGTCAGGCACATAAAACAGTCCAATATACAACCGCCACATTTACTGAGTCCAATTTATTCTTTCTGGATTCAGCCCATTCTAACGGCCCAATACTAGACCGTCACGTTCATGTAGCGGCCCATTAATTGACCGCCACAATTCCTGAGTACTTTAACCCGAGGTTTGACCTAAGGGTTGATATTCCAAAGTTTCTAGATGGATTATTGATGGTCTAGGACTTGTCATATTGTTCAAGATACTTAATTTTAAATTATGAAAGATAAGGAATGTACTATTATGCTGTCGAATTATTTCCATGAGCATAACCTTGTTTTAAGTCATTCTTGATCCCTCTCATTCTTAATTGAAGCGTTCATTCATTGAATTATTATTATCATGAACTTATTAAACTTGTTATATTACTGGCTATATTTTATTGCTTGAAACGTGGAAGTAGCTTGATTTATACTTGAAGATGCGATCGAGCACTGATTTTATTCAAGGGCTCTATGCTAGTCTCCTCGGTTGATTGTCGAAAACATACTATTATAAATCATGGGGTATGATGCTACTGGTGTCGCATTGCGTTGGGAGTACTTTCTCTATAAATAAGTGAAAATCCACAGGCATGACATATACACGTACATGACTTTCTTGCTTGTTACATGATATTCCACAGAAATTCACCAAATACTTTCTCATAAGTAAAAGATGTTTGTGTGATGATTACGTGGTTTACTAGTACATTCTCGATACATTCTTGTTCATGAAAGGCCATACCATGTTCTTGATACCTTCTTGTTAATTCATACTTGCTCATTCTATCTTACATGATCGTCTTTTTACCTTGGCTATTTACATGTGATTTATCACATTCGCATGATTTCACTTTATTTTCTTTAGAGCTAAGATGCTAATCACTTTAATAGTGCCTTCATGTTGATGTGAAGATACCTACTGGGCAAGTGTGCTCATTACCTATTTCCAATCTTTTTCAGGAGATGGAAGTGATTCGAATTCGGATTCGAGTTATACAAGTGGCGGGTCCGAGAGCGAATGAAAGTCGTATCAAAATGAGAGTGAAGACTTAGGAAAGTCAATCTTGTTTAGATCGAGTCTTTGTAATTTTCCTTTTTTCTTGAGTCTGGTGGATTGAAGAAGGTTGAAAAGTTATTGTATTTGAATATTTTGATTTGATGAAATAAAATTGGAGTTGAGTAAATTATCGTGCAATTGCATTTTTATGTGTGATTGTCTTGCGCTATGATCGTTCTTGCTCGCAAGAGGCTTACTATGCCGGCTGTTCACGTTCCTCTAGCTAGTCTTCCGCTGTAATAAAGGCTCGGGGTGAGACAATTAAGTTGGTATCAGAGCCTAAGTCTCAGGACTTAGGGAAAAGAGTCACGTCATAGGATAAGTCCAAGGCTTAAGGACCCCTACCTATGAACTAAGGAAGAAATTTCCTCACCCATGCGAGAATTGGGTAGAGCCCAGGATGAGATACTTAATTAGTTTTAAGATTGATCTCTTTCTAATTCCATGATAATTAACAATTGTTATTTCTCTCAGGTACCTCATTATTACGATGGCTCATCGCGTAAATTGGGATGACATGCAACAAACGGTTGCCGGCCTTACTCAGGCATTACAAACTATGGCCCAGGTAGGCGCAGGGGCGAGGGTTGGTGACTTGCATCGCAATTTTCTGAGCTTAAACCCTCCGCATTTCTACGGTTCTTCTAATCCAGATGAGGCAGAAAATTGGATAGATGAAATGAATCGTATCTTTGATGTTATCCAGTGTACAGATCAAGAAAAAGTGCATCTTGCAACCTTTCAACTTAATAAAGATGCACGCACTTGGTGGAAGTCGGTTCCGGCACCTCTGGCCGATGCACCTTATACATGGGACAATTTTCTCACTCTATTCCGTGCTAAGTACTTTTGTGAGTATGTTAAAGAAAGAAAGGCTATGGAGTTCGCCTCTCTTCGTCAGGGAATGATGACAGTCGTGGAGTATGAACTTCAATTCTCCAGGCTAGCACCCTATGCACCGCATTTAATCAGTACCGATTTATTGAAGGCTAATGGGTTTATGGACCGGTTACGACCCTGTTTCATTCAGCAGCTCGGGACCCAAAACATCCGTACCTATGCAGAGATGGTCCAGCGGGCATATTTATGTGAGAGGACCTTAGAAAAGGTCGAGAAATTGAAAGGAAAAGGAGAAGAGTCCAGCCGACGATCTGATCGGTGTTATAAGAAAGAAAAATTTAGCATCATGGAACCTCAGAAAAGCCGTGATAGTAAGAAAAGATCCAGGAGCGGGAACGGTAAAAGTTCCCAGAAGAACAAGAAAGTCAAAGAGGAAAAGGGGCAAGTCATGACGGCTTGCACATTTTGCGAGAAGTTCGGCCATTCGGCTGAAGAATGTTGGAAGCGTCTTGGCACTTGTCTACGTTGTGGAAGTAGGGAGCATCGTATGCCAGATTGCCCCCTTATGAAGGATCAATCGTCTGGTGGTGGACGTAGGAGGCAGGCTCGCCTCAACGCTGTTCTAGAGGAAGAAGAAGCGCCCAGGGATGGTGGGCTTATGGAAGGTACCCTTCAAATTTATTCCCGTCCTGCATTTGTGCTATTTGATACTGGTGCCTCTCATTCTTTTATCTCCTCTACTTTTGCAAAAATATTACCAATTGCATCAGTTCCCTTACCTTCAGATCTTGCTATTACCACACCCTTAGGTTCTGGAACAAAGCTTACCGAGTATTATCCTGATAGTGAGGTAATAGTAGAAGGTCACAATCTCCCCGCAAACTTAGTATGCCTTGACATGAAAGGTTATGATGCCATTTTAGGGGTAGATTGGCTTATAGATCATGACGCTGATATTAACTGTCGAAATAGGATTATATCCTTTCGAAAACCTGGTCTTCCAAGATTTTCTTTCCTTGGCATCAAGTATAGGAAACATCATATCCTCTCTTCACGCTTGTAAACTTATCTCGCAAGGATGTGAAGCTTTTCTTGCTTCTGTCATTGTTACCGAGTCCAAGGAAATCATCATAGCAGGCATTCCTATTGTAAATGAGTTCCGAGATGTGTTTCCACCCAAATTACCCAGTTTACCACCTGAGAGGGAAGTAAACTTCACTATTAAACTCATTCCAGGAGCATCACCTGTTTCTATAGCCCCTTACAGGATGTCTCCCACGGAACTTAAGGAACTAAAGAGGCAGTTGCAGGAACTATTAGATAAGGGTTTCATCAAACCTAGCACATCCCCCTGAGGTGCGCCGGTTCTTTTTGTAAAGAAGAAGGATGGCTCTCTCAGGCTGTGTATCGACTACCGACGACTGAATCAACTTACAATAAAAAACAAGTATCCGTTGCCGCGTATTGATGAGCTCTTCGATCAGATTTCAGGAGTAGAGTATTTCTCCAAGATTGACCTCAGATCAGGTTATCATCAGCTTAGAATTAAAGAAGAAGACATTTATAAATCAGCTTTTCGAAGTCGTTATGACCACTATGAATTCGTGGTGATGCCGTTCGGGTTAACAAATGCCCCAGCAGCATTTATGCAACTTATGAACAATGTTTTCCAGCCATATCTGGACCAGTTCATCGTCGTCTTCATTGATGACATCCTAGTCTATTCCAAGACAAAAGAGGAACATGAAGAACATATGAGGATAGCTTTGCAAACACTTAGAGAACATAAACTTCATGCCAAGCTTAACAAGTGTGAGTTCTGGCTCAAGGAAGTTTCATTCGTAGGCCACATTATTTCAAAAGAAGGTATCGCTGTGGATCCTTCTAATGTAGAAGCTGTCAGAAACTGGAGCCGGCCAACGACAATATCAGAAGTAAGGAGCAATCTGGGTCTAGCTGGTTATTATAGGAGGTTCATTAAGGACTTCTAAAAAATTACTGTTCCTTTAACTAGACTCACAAGAAAAGAAAATAATTTTGTCTGGTCAGAGGAATGTGAAGAGAGTTTTCGAACTCTTAAGAACCATCTTACTACAGCTCTTATTCTATCACTACTGGTGGAAGGTGGTGGATTTGAAGTATATACGGATGCGTCTGGCCTTGGCTTAGGGTGCGTCCTCATGCAAAATGGAAAGGTAATCTGTTATTCTTTAAGGCAATTGAAACGTCACGAGGAAAATTATCCCGTGTATGATTTGGAATTGGCTGCTGTTATTTTCGCCTTAAAGAATTAGCGTCATTATCTCTATGGAGAGAAGTTCACGGTCTACTCAGACCACAAAAGCTTGAAATACTTATTCTCTCAAAAAATGAGCTAAATATGAGGCAGAGGAGATGGTTAGAATATCTCAAGGACTTTGATTTTGCTATTAAATATCATCCTAGCAAGGCTAATGCTGCAGTTGATGCACTTAGCAGAAAACCAATGGGAAAACTATCAAGTCTTATGATTAGTATGACTAATCTTCAATTTGCTCAGTTGAACTTAGATATTGACATGAAGGAAGAAGATTATTTTATAGCCAATATCCGAGCTCAACCTACATTAATGGAAAATCTAGTCAGGCTACAAGACAATGATCCCGTATTACTGGAAATCAAAGCCAATATTGAACAGAGGCCGGATTTTTCTGTTTCCAATGACAGAAGATTACTATTTAAGGGCCGAGTGTGTGTACAAGATCATGTGGATACAAAGAAACTAATCCTAGAAGAAACATATAATTCCAAGTACACCATTCACCCTGGTAGTACCAAAATGTATCAAGATCTCAAAAGAAATTTCTGGTGGCCCAATATGAAGAGGGAAATAGCCGATTTCGTATCCCGCTGTCTCACTTGTCAACAAGTAATGGCAGAGCATTTTAGACCCGCAGGTAAATTACACCCCTTGAATATTCCCGAATGAAAATGGGAGAGTATAGAGATGGATTTCATCATGGGATTACCTAAGACCAGAGGAGGATACGATGGTATCTGGATAATCATAGACCGATTGACTAAATCTGCACATTTCATACCAATCAAAAGTCGATGGTCTGTGGATATTCTAGCAGCATTATATATAAAAGAAATTATTAAACATCATGGTGTCCCTGTCACTATCATATCTGATAGAGATCCTAGATTCACATCGTAGTTCTAGAAGGGTCTACAACATTCACTGGGGACTAGATTGAATTTTAGCACAACATTTCATCCATAAACTGATGGTCAGACTGAAAGAATAAATCAGGTAGTAGAAGATATGCTCAGGGCTTGTGCTATTGATTTTGGAAGAAGATGGCAGGATCCCTTGCCTCTGGTAGAATTTGTTGAGTAGTGGATAGCGGATCTAGAGGGGAGGGGTGAATTGATCTGCCCCTCTTTTCGCAATGCAACCCTCTTTAAAGCTAGATAAAGATAATAGCAGCGGAATATAACTAGCTTAACGAAAGACACAACGATTTGCTTTAGAAAGATGATTACATAATATAGAGATTGAACCTAAGCATGCATCTAACATAAAGCAATCGCACAAGTAAACCACAACACACGAGATTTTAAGGTGGTTCGGACTGAATCCCCAGTCCTATGTCCACCCCTCACCAAATCCGGTGAGGCTCCACTAGTGCCACGCACTGAACCGTAAATCGGAAAGACCTCCGATTGCCTTCCTACTAACCACAAGCAGGGACGTCAACACCACTGATCGGACAACTTCCGATTGCCTTCCTACTAACCACCGGTAGGGACGATCTTCAGTTTCAAATATTTGAATGAAATGGAAAAAGAACAAACATGAAAACACTTAAACAAGATATAGAATATGCTCAAGGAGAAAAGATCTTGTCTGAGATTGCTGGAGCTTGAATCTGATTCTTCAATGGTATCTTCTTCCTTGTGAAATGATCTGTTGGGTCCCGTAGTGCAGGAACACGGATCTAGAGGGGGGGGTGAATAGATCCTACTACTAAAAATTATGTCCAATTAAAAACACAACTAGCACACAGCGGAATATACAAGATTGAGTAATTTAATCTAAACATGTTTACACTAGATTCACTCAATCTCACCGAGCTCACACGATTGCACAAACAGATAGGATAGAGAACACACAATCATAATAATCAAACCATAAGACACGGGGATTTTTAAGGTGGTTCGGGACCACGACGCGCTCCCTACGTCCACCCCTCACCAAACCGGTGAGGCTTCACTACACGCTACAAATGTAGCAACACGGGGACGAACCCCAACAACACACACGCTACTTTCGCAGCAAACCATACACACACGAGGCCTTGCCTCAAGCTACTCCCACAGCACACACACACACACACACACACACACACACACACACACACACACACACACACACACACACACACACACACACACACACACACACACACACACACACTGGGGAACACACCCCGAACAAATTCCTCACATAGAGTCACAACTCCGTCCACACACACGTAGGCACTGCCTACACAACCACACGGGAGTAAACTCCCAACCACACACGGGGAACACACCCCCAAGTTATGCCCAACCACACACGCGGATGTACTCCGCACAAAACGATGCACATAAATCAACATACACACTCGGAGACCCCTTTCTCCGAACACCCACACAAAGTATTATCTCAAATGTTTATGAACAAAAAACACATATGTGCTATGACCCTCCAAACAAATTATAGAAATTAAAATTAGACAGATGTGTCAAGTATAAGGCTCCCCCTTCTTCAGTAAAATCTGATTCTCCTTGCTCGTTGACAGATGATCATGATTTAGATATCATCTTCTTCGTCTCCTCAAGTTGCACGTCTTCACCTGAAAGAACAGATAGAAATGATAGGCTCAAACTTTAAGTTAATCTCAATCAAGACAATAGAAATGAACGGTTTAGAGATCCCCCTCTTCATCTTCATCCTATGCAAGGATCACATGAGCATTAGGATTGTTGAATCACACAATTCACAGCTCATATATATGTATGCAAGAGAGAGTGAATATAAGACTTATAAAACCATCCAAAGATGTCTTAAGACAGATATTCAAGCTCAATCAACAGCGATTTCGAGAAATCAGAATGAAGAAGATGTTGCAGTGATTAGAGCTCCCCCTTTCTCTCCTTTGAACATATTTGAATGCTTCTGAAGTATGGAACCCGTTCTTGAAGAAGAATGATTGATTCTTGCATGGATGATGCTTGTAGCATGAATTTCTTCGTAGCTTGTGGCAGAGGAATGGATGAGAACGTGAAACCTTGTTCTTCCCTTCATACACAAGCTTAAAACATGGTGGAAGATGCCTTGGAGCTGCTACCTGTGACTTGCACACACAAAGGTTAGAGGAAAATGATTTTCAGATCTAGCATCATGTTCCTTAGGGTTTACAACCCAATAGATGTATATAAATGATTAGAACGGTCAAGGGACATCTTGGAGACCAGATCCACGAATTAGGGAGACATATAGGGCATTAGGAATTGATTGGTAGGACTTTTGGTGCAAGAAAACGGCGGTCAAACACGGCGGCTAGACGTTCGAACTGAAGGGGTCGACCCCAGGGTCGACCCTCGGGCAAACAGAAGCCAACCAGAACCAAATATATGGTTCTGGGTTACAGGGGTCGACCCTAGGGTCGACCCTTCCATCGACCCTCGTGTTTCCAGAATCTCAAAATAGAACCACTTTTGGTTCTGGGTTTACAGGGGTCGACCCCAGGGGTCGACCCTTTCAGGCAGGGTCCAAGTATTTGGTTCTGTTTTGATCAGAACATGAGAGGGTCGACCCCATGGGTCGACCCCTTCTAGTTTGGGCCTGAAAAACCACTAAACACACCATCAAATCAATGGGAAACAATTGATTAAATATTACCATAATCTCATGAAGATCAACCATGATTTTTCATCCTGAAAAACATGATAAAGCAAGATGTTAGTTGACAATCAAGATCTTTACATCAAGCATTAACACTATGGCCATGTTCACAATAAATTACATCATTGAACCTATTCCAAGAGTCAAGGAGGAACGCGATATCCATTTAAATCCACATAGCAACACTTACCTCATTGTTTTACCTGAGTTTACATTGTCCTTAATTGCTTGTTCTTTTGTTGAATCGTTCATGTAAGAATCATGAAGTTCCAATATTTAATTACCATTGCATGATAAACAAATTTGGAATCAAAGCACGTAAAATAATATTGAGTCACATTCCATTTGATCAATCTCCAAGCTCATCAAACCACACATCACAAAGCAATCTCACCATGTGTAGATACAATGTATATGCAATATTTGTGCTAACCTCAAAGCACGTATGAGCCTTATAGAATCACAATACATCCACATGATGATATCCCAATAGAAACAGTTTGTACTCATCGCCACAACCATTTCAAACTTCATAGTGAGAGGATAATGAGTTCAAGCACATGAAGACATGAATAAGCATTCACGCATAAGGCCAAGCAACGAAGTCATTTTGTAATCATCAAAATCACATACACAGTAATCTCCCCCATTTTGATGATGACAAAATATTATGCTATAATGCTCTCTCCCCCTTTGACATAATCAGAAATGGGCAGCAGGACGGGGAATTCAGAATGGCAAGAACCTATGTTGGAAACCAATTGTTGAAATTAGAAATGCACATGTGGACAATATGGTCATGTAGTATGCAAGATGACAAAACGATATGCAAATGCTCACAAGTTGCAGCAATTGGAAATTGTGTATGGCATGACAATAATGAGCAAGCAAACAAGCACTCAAACACTCATAGTAAGGTAGTGACTCATGCAAGTCCTGATGACTTAAGCAGATAAGATCACATGCAAAGCTCCACCTTTGACATTGACATATTAGATGAATGACTTTGATTCGCAAGTTTTTGATTATTTTTTTTTTGGTTTCTTGTGAAATGCATGAAGCAGGATGTATGAAAATGATGAGACATGAAATGCATACAATGTAAGCAAGCAGATATCTATAGATACATGCAACAAAACTCCTTCACAAGAAGTGATACCAATTGATTTACAGTGAGGGGATAGGTATAGGAAAAGTGCAAGTGAGTCATTAAGTTCAGAAAGCTCATGATTACACCTCGAGGATTGTGCAGAAAAATAGGAGAAGACGTACAGCAGGTCAAGCAATTAATCAAATTTTCAAAATACATATCAAATCAAATTACCATGTGTAAGTGAGTAACATGAGTATGAATCTTAGCCATATGGATAACCGGATTTTCAAGTAAACACGATAGTAAGTTCACAAACTACATTTCAATATAGAGAACAACGTATTGGAGGCTTCGCTCTTCCTCATCAAATTATCATCAGTAATTTTCATACTGACAATCTGAATTTTTCTAAGAAGGATCAGGTTCAAATAATTCCTTTTTACGCGAGAAGACACATGGAGCTCATGCCAGAATCCTCGGTTACTTAGAATACTGAACCTTGTCACCTCATTTGAACAGAGATACTTTAGTCAACACTTTTTAGAAATGAACCACATCACGTCTCAGGTGACATGTGCCCAGTTTACTCAGTGAGACTTAGCATTGCTCTGCCTTTCATATCAACCATTTTTTGTATGTGAAGGTAGGCAGCTTTTTCCTCAACTGTCTCTATTCATCCATGCAGCAAGTTGAATTAATTTGGAGTGTTGAAATGAAACTCTTATATCCTTATGAATAACACTCAATTTCACATTATAGTGCATGAAGTGTACGAATTTGATTTAACATGCATGGAGAAAATTTAACTCAAAACAAGAAAGTGCAGCTCCCCCTATGTAAATGCAATAGGCATGAAATGCTCCCCCTTAGAGTTTTACATGAAGCACACTTGTTAAGTCTCAGATGCAACATTATTTATCAATGGAGTATATGGTCTTAGAAATTTCAAAGGAAGGTGTTGAATAGCATATAATAACATGCAAGCATACAATGGAGATATACATATGCAATGTAAAATTAAGAGATATGCAATTTCAGTTCTTGAATTGTTGGCCCCAAAGATATGAGACCAATTGTTGGAAGTATTCATTTTGGCATTTATGCAACATGAAATGTGCAAAATGGTGCATTTCAAAATATGCACTATATGTATGCTGAAAATGCCAACTATGCAATAAGACACACGATGAGCTTCATCTTTCAAAAGCATTATGTGAATGATATGCAAATATGCAATGTGATGCAAGATTTCAGATTTCACATGACACTCTATATGCACCTAATGCAACTGATGTATGACACGCATTACCAACTGTTAACATGTGAGGAGACAATTTTATTCTGAAAAGAGAATTTAGAAATTTCATTCAAAGCATCAAAATCATCACATGTGAACTTTTCTTGAAAACAGTTGTGCTTTTATCCAGAAAGATGAGTGGCACATTGGTAAAGACCATGGAACATTGATCAAATTCAGTCCTCAAAATGTTCAGCCACAGAACAACATCATCATGTTGAGAGAATGGAAAAACATCATTTTTAAAATTTTCAGCATGCAAAACTCCCCCATAATCAATGCATGATTTCAGAAAATTCATTTAAGTTGGATGCCATATGCATAGATGATTCATGGTACCAGGCGGAGACATATTCTCACGCATGGTGATAGCTTTCAGACAGGCTTGACCTGCCCTTCCACATGTCACCATTTTATATACCATGTAATCATTGAAATGATGATCAGAAACAAATGTATTCTCATTTGACATCGGGGGTTTAGCAAAATGTATTCAATAGCTACACTCTCATATATACTGCTCAGATGTTTCAATACCATTCAGCCAAGCATTCATTATCCACATTGTCAAGAATAACCAAGGGGTATCCAAACCTTCAAAATCACTGTCTGTCAAGTTATGGCATTAACATCAAGACCAAGGAACTTTAGCCAAACACTTTATTTTCTCACCTTTGTCTTGAGTTACCTTTATTAATATTTTCAGATTATTTACTTTATTCCCCTTGTTGTCTTCTGCATCAATAAGCTCATTTCTTTCTCTCCTGCAAGAAATAGAACGATATTAGTCAGAAGAAATGGAAGTAGATCAAATCTGGCATTGAAGTCCTCTTGAGCTCCTTTCTTTCTCTCCATGATTTCAAGGGTTGATGGTCATTATCAAACCTGCACTGTAAAGAGCTCAATTCATGTCAATATTAAGCTAATGCATATGAAGAAACTAACTTCAAGGCTTTTCATCACATATGACTCTCTCTCTCTCAACCTGTAATATCAGAAACTCAATTTCATATCAATCTCAACTCAATACAAATGAGAAAGCTAATTTAAGTGCTTTTTTCCCACATGACAATCTCCTATGAGTTGTAAGTGTGAATGATGAGCTTCAAGTATCAACTCAGGGACAAGCCCATGTTCACCAAGGCATCACACCAGAACTGGCCAAGTCAACGTAACGTCTTCCTCTTGGCCTCAAGGCAATCCTGCAACAAGAGTTCTCATTTGGTTGTTTTGGGTACCCAAACCTTCTTGGGTCCCGGATGGTTAGTTGCACCTCTAGAGGGTGCCTTCCACAGTTTTTGGGCATGCATATCATCAAAATACATTAAGGAGCAAACATGCATGGTATGCCCAAACTCACCACAATAATGACAACAACCAAGAGACTTCACAGAATTCTCATAAATATGATAATCAAATTTTTGTGATTTAGCATGAATGTTATCATTATAAGCATGGAAATTTCTCTTCTTCACAATAGGATGAGCATGAAATTTCTGTGGGTTGGCGAAAGTATAATTATTTTTGACTTTGAAATTCTTTCTTTCATTTGCTTGCCAACACTGTGACACACGGTGTCCTAGCTTTCCACATTTAAAACAAGCAACCCTTTTTCTTTTGGAAATAAGTTCATTTTTACATGCTTTCAAATCATCCGATTTCATAATGAAACAATCATTCATCAAATGACCATGCTTACCACAATAATGACAATTGACATTTGTTGATTTTGGAGCATGGTTTTTGTGACTTTTGTGAGCATGAATCTTATTGCTCTTAGGTTGAGCCTGAGCCTTGGGATTTGATTTCTTAACACAAGAATCATTTGACATATTTGAGGAACAAGAAGCATGCACAAAAGATGTTTGAGTCTTTAGCCCAAAGGCTTTCTTTTTGGTAGATTCATACCCAAGACCTTCTCTTTAAAAATTTACCTTGATCCCCAAAATCTTGTTCAAATTCTCTTCCCCATTCACAAACTTAGACAAAGAAGCATTCAGATCAAGAATTTCCTTTTCAAGTGATGAAATATGCAATTCATAGGAAATGATCTCATTGTCACAAGAAATGACTCTTTCATTCAATTGGGCATTGATGGTTTTGTAGCTCTCCATCATTTATTGAAGCACATGCATCTTGTCGATTCATCAACAATCACAGATTTCCCTTTTTCAAGTTTTTCAAGATTTTGCAATCTACTTTCAAGCAGGGAGATTTGAATTAGCATCGCACTGTTCTCCTTGTTGAGTTCTTCATTTTCATTTACAAGTTTATCATTCATAATCAATTCATTGCAAATATCATGATCAATAGAGTTTGACTCTATTTTGTTTCTTAGATCTTTTTCAGTTTTCTCCAATTGATCAATTATGTTCTTGAGGGCAACATTTTCATTTCTCAAACATGCAATGGTTTCTTTGTGACATTCAACATCATGCTCTAAAAGTTCATTGAAGTTAACAAGCCCAGAACATTTATCACAAGAACCATTTTCATGGAGCATGTTTTCAGATTTCTTTTTCAATTTTCTATTTTCTGACTTGATTTTCTTATATTGCTTTTCCAACTCATCATAAGCCTCAACAAGATCATAAAGAGTAAATTCTTCAGAATCTGAATTTACCTCTTCTGCATTTTCATCACTTTGTTGATCAGCATCATCGGCCATGAGACATTTTTGTTTTTTCTTTTCTTGAGCTTTGATCAACCGGTCCATAAGCTCCTTTACCGTCCTACAAGAAGATACAAATGGATACTTGTTAGTATTTACGGAAGCTTTCAATAAACTCAAAGCAGTAACATTATCATGATGCATCATTTTATCCTGATTAGACCACTTGGTCTCATCTAGAGGTAATGTGTGTGGACCATGATAAATCAATTTCCAAAGACTAGGATTAATAGAATTGATCACCACACACAGTTTATCTAGCCATGAATCAAAATCTGAAACAGTGAAGATTGGCAAACAATTCATTGAGACATGTTCAACAGAAAAATTTATGATTATAAAATGCACTGGGATCACTCTGTAGATCGCAAGATCTAGGGACAACAGAGCCTTGCTCTGATACCAATTGTTGGGTCCCGTAGTGCAGGAACACGGATCTAGAGGGGGGGGGGTGAATAGATCCTACTACTAAAAACTATGTCCAATTAAAAACACAACTAGCACACAGCGGAATATACAAGATTGAGTAATTTAATCTAAATAGGTTTACACTAGATTCACTCAATCTCACCGAGCTCACACGATTGCATAAACAGATAGGATAGAGAACACACAATCACAATAATCAAACCACAAGATACGTGGATTTTTAAGGTGGTTCGGGACCACGACGGGCTCCCTACGTCCACCCCTCACCAAACCGGTGAGGCTTCACTACACGCTACAAATGTAGCAACATGGGGATGAACCCCAACAACACACACGCTGCTCTCGCAGCAAACCACACACACACGAGGCCTTGCCTCAAGCTACTCCCACAGCACACACACACACACACACACACACACACACACACACACACACACACACACACACACACACACACACACACACACACACACACACACACACACACACACACACACACACACACACACACACACACACTGGGGAACACGCCCCGAACAAATTCCTCACACGGAGTCACAACTCCGTCCACACACACGTAGGCACTGCCTACACAACCACACGGGAGTAAACTCCCAACCACACACGGGGAACACACCCCAAGTTATGCCCAACCACACACGCGGATGTACTCCGCACAAAATGACGCACATAAATCAACACACACACTTGGAGACCCCTTTCTCCGAACACCCACACAAAGCATTATCTCAAATGTTTATGAACCAAAAACACATATGTGCTATGACCCTCCAAACAAACTATAGAAATGAAAACTAGACAGATGTGTCAAGTATAAGGCTCCCCCTTCTTCAGCAAAATCTGATTCTCCTTGCTCGTTGACGGATGATCATGATTTAGATATCATCTTCTTCGTCTCCTCAAGTTGCACGTCTTCACCTGAAAGAATAGATAGAAATGATAAGCTCAAACTTTAAGTTAATCTCAATCAAGACAATAGAAATGAATGGTTTAGAGATCCCCCTCTTCATCTTCATCCTATACAAGGATCACATGAGCATTAGGATTGTTGAATCACACAATTCGCAGCTCATATATATGTATGCAAGAGAGAGTGGATATAAGACTTATAAAACCATCCAAAGATGTCGTAAGACAGATATTCAAGCTCAATCAACAACGATTTTAAGAAATCAGAATGAAGAAGATGTTGCAGTGATTAGAGCTCCCCCTTTCTCTCCTTTGAACATATTTGAATGCTTCTGAAGTATGGAACCCGTTCTTGAAGAAGAATGATTGATTCTTGCATGGATGATGCTTGTAGCATGAATTTCTTCGCAGCTTGTGGCAGAGGAATGGATGAGAACATGAAACCTTGTTCTTCCCTTCATACACAAGCTTAAAACATGGTGGACGATGCCTTGGAGCTGCTACCTGTGACTTGCACACACAAAGGTTAGAGGAAAATGATTTTCAGATCTAGCATCATGTTCCTTACGATTTGCAACCCAAGAGATGTATATAAATGATTAGAACGGTCAAGGGATATCTTGGAGACAAGATCCATGAATTATGGAGACATATAGGGCATTAGGAATTTATTGTAGGACTTTTGGTGCAAGAAAACGGCGGTCAAACACGGTGGTTGGACGTTCGAACTGAAGGGGTCGACCCCAGGGTCGACCCTCGGGCAAACAGAAGCCAACCAGAACCAAATATATGGTTCTGGGTTACAGGGGTCGACCCTAGGGTCGACCCTTCCATGGGTCGACCCCTGGGGTTGACCCTCGTATTTCCAGAACCTCAAAACAGAACCACTTTTGGTTCTGGGTTTACAGGGGTCGACCCCAGGGGTCGACCCTTTCAGGCAGGGTCCAAGTATTTGGTTCTGTTTTGATCAGAACCTGAGAGGGTTGACCCCATGGGTCGACCCCTTCTAGTTTGGGCCTGAAAAATCACTAAACACACCATGAAATCAATGGGAAACAATTGATTAAATATTACCATAATCCCATGAAGATCAACCCTGATTTTTCATCTTGAAAAATATGATAAAGCAAGATGTTAGTTGACAATCAAGATCTTTACATCAAGCATTAACACTATGACCATGTTCACAATAAATTACATCATTGAACCTATTCCAAGAGTGAAGGAGGAACGAGATATCCATTTAAATCCACATAGCAACACTTACCTCATTATTTTACTTGAGTTCACATTGTCCTTAATTGCTTGTTCTTTTATTGAATCGTTCATGTAAGAATCATGAAGTTCCAATATTTAATTACCATTGCATGATAAACAAATTTAGAATCAAAGCACGCAAAACAATACTGAGTCACATTCCATTTGATCAATCTCCAAGCTCATCAAACCACACATCACAAAGTAATCTCACCATGTGTAGAGACAATGTATATGCAATATTTGTGCTAACCTCAAAGCACGTATGTGCCTTATAGAATCACAATGCATCCACATGATGATATCCCAATAGAAACAGTTTGTACTCATCGCCACAACCATTTCAAACTTCATAGTGAGAGGTTAATGAGTTCAAGCACATGAAGACATGAATAAGCATTCACGCATAAGGCCAAGCAATAAAGTCATTTTGTAATCATCAAAATCACATACACAACATGATCTTCCTTGGATCGCTTTGAGTTGATGAAGAAGATAAAGGATGCAGATTTGATCTCCCTTCAGAATGAGCTTCTTTGGATCACCTTGATAGACTTGCTTGCTTCTTCACTTCCTTGGAGATTGCTTGCTTTGATATGAGCTTGAAACACCTTGGAATGGATGAAGAACTTCAGCCCGAAGCACTATTCACGGAGGTGCTACAATACCCGTGAATCACCTCCTCTAGCCTCCCTTGATCTCTCTTGTTCCAATTGAAGCATTAGGGTTTCTAACCCCTTAAGTGTTGGTTTTATAGACTTTGAATGGTCCTTGGACATCCCCCAGACCAGATCCACAATCCATGGGGGATTGGATGACTTTGGGGTTAAACAAATACAAGGAAAGGGGCTCTTCTCGAAGTGGAAAATAAAGTGGAAAATAAAGTCAACATTGTTGGCTCGGGGCTGGCGATCGACCTATGGAAGCTGGCGGTTGACAGCTACTGAGAAACGCTGTAGAAATTTAGTCCCTGGTATTTCCGGTCGACCGCTACTGGGCTGGCGGTCGACCGCCACTGAGAGTGCTGTAGATAGTGGGCTACTGGCAGGGGCGGTCGACCGCCCCTGTGCTGGCGGTCGACCGCCTGCTGGGCAGACCCTGGGTTATGCCGGGTCAGTCCGTTAACCGCTTTAGCTCCGTCGCTTGAGTCCTTTAGCAACCCGTTCTCATCTGTGGCATCAACCTTAACTGTCTTGAAGGTGTCAAATGAGTCTTTGACCTTGGGCTCTCTTGGCTATGCTTCTTTGTGCATCGACCTTGGCTATGTGACGTGCCGAATGAGAAATGTCAACTTTTACTTGTAGAAGAGATTTGCATCCTTGCTTGGGCGCGATCAATGCGCTTTCACTTTTGCCATCGCCACTCTATTTCTTGTTCATTCATTTGCATATCTGTCATGAACTAAACATCACGTATGTCAGTCATATGAGATTGACAAACATCAATGACTTATAATGTTCAGCCATTATCAAAACCAAGAATATCAAATGACTTAAATGACCACAGGATGATGTCGAATGACCCAAGTGACCACAAGATGACTCAAATGACAACAGGGGCACAACATTCTCCCCCCTTTTGATGATGGCAACACTGTTAGTCATTATGTGGCAGTAATATCCAAGATGGCAAAGTTTATGACATATGCGACATGTGCAGCTCAAGATCCATGATAGTGAAAGCATGTGAATGCGGATATGTATGCATAGATGATCAAAGCATGTGAATGCTATGCACAATCCCTCATCACATATGAAGACTCAAAGCTCACAAGGTTCTCTCCCCCGTGGACTCTCCCCCGTCCACAATTCACTCTCCCCCTTTGACAACTTACAAAGGCGCACAAAGGACGGACAAAGGTATTCGCTCATAAAGGACTCACAACAAGACATTTTCTCCCCCTTTGACAGCAGTAAAAAGGAGGGATAATGTAGAGAAGGTGACGGACGTCTGTGAGACCAGAGCTGAAAGGAGTTGAGAGCAAGCCATTATATGCAAACCTGAACCAGACCGTGAGCAACATATATGGTTCAAAGCTAATGAAATTCGAGATCATCAACAGAGTTAGAAAAACATCTACATCCATGTTTTAATAGAAATGAACCAAAAGCGCATGGCATGGCAGTGTTTAATCTTCCCTTGTCTTATATATCCATTTTTAATAACTACAAAGGGAATAACACAAAAACTAGTATGGATGCTAAACAAGCACGAGTAAAGCATGGAATGTTATGAGTGCAGGAAATTTGATTTTCAATATCTTTTGAATTTGAAGGCACATGACTCATATTTTACGAGCAATCAAGTCTAGTACATGCCTCCTAGCCGTAAGAATTCACGTTGTTTAGATGCCAGTATCCCTAGGTATTTGGCAAGACTGACGGTTATGTTTCAGAATGAACAGAGATAACAAAGTCACGTCATGACATATCCAATCTCATTTCGTTGATGAGAAGATATATTTCTCAGCAATTATGCCAGTGCTCCGCCTAGAGTTCAAAAAAAAAATTTAAGACAAAGATAACATGGGCACATCATGACATATCATTGGTCACTTGAATTGATGACATGACATGTTTCTCCGTGCAACAATATCATTGCTCTGTCAAATGGATTTCCAAGAACTCCAGCTCATCAAGATGTTTAAGAATAATACTAAGCCCGAGTGTATCACCAAGATAGTCATGAATTTTGAATTTTCAGATATCAGGATAGTCATTCAAAGCACAATATGCAATCTCTAGTTAAGGTCTATTAAAACCACAGAACATAGATGATTTCAGAACAAATATTTCAAAACTTCAAGGAGATCATTAAATCTGAACCATTTTCATTGGATGGACAATCATCAGGGCATATAATAGAAAGCTCTTACGCCATAGTTCTGTCGGTCTCATGATCTCAAATCAGACTGTAAGCCATTGAAGTTCAGATTGCGAGAGAGTAAGAGAAGCAACAAGACTCCCCTTAAGGATATGCAATGAATGCACTCAAAGAGTTATGTTTGAGGCAAATGCAATGACAAATGTCAAGGAGAGGTTGACTAGAACCATGCAGGGGTTGACCTGATCGAACATGAAGTTGGCAGAAATGAAATGCATGACCCAACACATGGTTGTACACTTATGAATGAAGATGAAATATATGCATGAATGCTTGAAAAAGACAACTCCCCCTTACTATATGGCTTATATGCGATAGTGACGCATGGTACTTGGCGGAGGTGAAACCTCACGCAGATTGAGTGCTTCTAAACAGGCATAGCCTGCCTTTCCATACATCAACATTTAATATACCATGGCCATGCAAAAAGGATGCTACACAAACCATGCAATACATTATGAACATGAATTCAATTCTTTATTATGCATCATGACTACATGCAATGCCACACCATATGCAAAATGACATATTCACATATAGACAATGCATGGAACACCAATCTGCAAAAACACACACTAAATTGAATAAGAGCATCATATCAAGTTTTATTGCCCTGAGGTCGGTAAAGACCAAGTTCCCTTCTGAGTGTTGAAAATCTGTCATTACATAAGGGCTTGGTGAAAATATCAGTAATTTGATTTAAAGTATCAACAAAATGTAGCTCAAAGTTTTTCTTAACGACCTCATCTCTAATGAAGTGATGCCTAATCTCAATATGCTTAGTCCTAGAGTGCTGGACTGGATTTTTTATAAGGTTGATAGCACTAGTGTTATCACACAGAATCGGGACACAACCAAGATCCACCAAGTAGTCTTGGAGTTGGTGTTTAATCCACAACACTTGGGTGCCACAGCTCCCCGTAGCCACATATTCTGCCTCTGCGGTTGATAGGGCAACCGAGTGTTATTTCTTAGAGGCCCAAGAAACTAAACACCCGCCCAGAAACTGGCAGTAGCCACTAGTACTCTTGCGATCCAGCTTGCATCCAGCGTAGTCCGCATCAGAATAAGATATAAGAGATAAATCACATGATGACGGATACCACAATCCCAAATCTTGAGTTCCAGTAAGATATCTAAGGATACATTTGACGGCAGTCAAGTGAGATTCTCTAGGACTAGCTTGAAATCTAGCACAAAGGCATACACTAAACTGGATATCAGGTCGGGATGTAGTCAAGTAAAGTAAAAAGCCGATCATACCTCTATAGATCTTTGCATCCACTAATTTACCATTTTCATCCGAATCCAGTGATGTTGTGGTGCTCATAGGAGTTGTAATTATTTTACTATTTGTCATGTCAAATCTTTTCAGCAGCTCCTTGATGTATTTGGCTTGACTTATGAAGCACCCATCTTCTCCTTGGTTGACCTGCAAGCCGAGAAAGAATTGGAGTTCTCCCATTAAGCTCATCTCAAATTCGCTAGTCATGAGGTTAGCAAATTCCTCACACATTTCAGATTTAGTAGAACCAAACATAATATCATCAACATAAATTTGAACAATCAAAATGTTCTTACCTTACTTCTTGGTGAAAAGTGTTTGATCTACCTTACCTCGTGTGTACCCTTTCTCAATGAGGAATGAGCTTAATCTCTCATACCAAGCTCTTGGTACTTGCTTCAGTCCATAAAGTGCCCTGTGTAGCCTGTATACAAAGTCTGCATGGTTAGTGTTCTCAAAGCCAGGGGGCTGCTCAACATAGACTTCTTCTTTGATCAAGCCATTCAAGAAAGCACTTTTTACATCCATTTGATACAGCTTTATTCTAAGGGAGCATGCAAAGGTAAGTAAAATTCTGATGGCCTCAAGTCTAGCAACTGGGACATAAGATTCATCAAAGTCTATCCCAAACTCTTGATTATACCCTTGAGCCACCAATCTAGCCTTGTTTCTTATTATCTTGCCATTCTCACTGAGTTTGTTCCTAAAGACCAATTTAGGGCCTATGACAGATTGTGATGAAGGTCTAGGAACAAGATGCCAAACTTTATTTCTCTCAAACTGGTTTAACTCGTCTTGCATTGAATTTATCCAGTTTTCATCCTTTAATGTCTCATCAACATTCTTGGATTTAATCTGGGAGACAAGAGTAAGTTGATCTAATTCTTCCACAATTCTAAAATGTGACATTGTTCTAGGTGGGTCATTCAGGCTACCAATGACATTTTCTAAAGGATGATCCTTAAGAATTCTAATGTTTGTAGAATCATTACCTTCTCCTGGAGCTTGATCCCTTACATTGTTTGATTCAGCTAGGTCACCATCTTCTCTTATTTCTTCTTGTGGAGGATCATTCTTTTCCTTCATACTTAGGAATTCCCCATCTTCATCATTTTTCTTGCAAGAGTTATCATTGTTAGAATCATCATGATATTCATCAAAGGAAATATGGGGTGATTCTTCCATAGTTTGACTCTTGACATTATAAATTCTATAAGCCCTAGATCTATTAGAATATCCAAGGAATATACCTTCATCGCTCTTGGGCTCGAATTTATCTAAGTCTCTTTTATCATTATTGTGGATGAAGCATTTAGATCCAAATACTTTCATGTGTGTGAGAGAAGATTTTTTACCTTTCAACAACTCATAAGGAGTCTTTTTGGTGTGTGGCCTTACCATAGAGCGGTTAATAATATAACATGCCAAGTTTACCACTTCAGCCCAAAATTTCTTTGGGAGTTGCCGTTCGGTAAGCATAGTTCTTGCCATTTCTATGAGTGTTTGATTCCTTCTTTCAACTACACCATTTTGCTCCGGGGTTCTTGGTGAAGAAAACCGGTGTGAAATGCCTTCAGCCCTGCAAAGATTATAGAAGTCAGCATTTTTAAATTCACCACCATGATCAGATTGAATGTTGAAAATCTTAAACTCACCGTCTTACTTTATCTTCATATAGAGTGCCTGAAACTCATCAAAAGTATCATTTTTATGTGTGAGAAAGAAAACCCATGTGAACCTAGAGTAATCATCCACCAAGACATATCCATATTTTCTACCACTTAAACTAGCAGTTCTGGTTGGACCAGACAAATCCATATGAATCAGCTCAAGTGGTTTATATGACATGTTTACAAATCTAGCCTTGAAGGATTTTCTTGTTTGTTTACCTAGGGCACATGCATCACACAATTTGTTTTCTTGTTTAAAAGAAAGTTCAGGCAACCCATTCACCATTGAATGCTTTAACAATTTATGTAAGATATTGTACCTAGCATGACCTAGTCTACGATGCCATAACCATGCAAGTTCAGATTTTGGTGCAGCAAGACAAATATTTATGCGAGCAGGATCATCTAAGTCAATCATGTAAACATTGTTGACTCTTTTTCCAGAAAATTTTACCTTGTCAGATTTTGGTGCAAGGAATCTACATTCATGAGAGTCAAACAACACTTTGTGACCCTTATCACAGAGTTGACTTATGCTAAGCAAGTTGTATTTCAAACCTTCAACTAGCAGCACGTTACATATGGAGTTGGAGAGGTTCTTACCTACATTACCTATTCCAATGATTTTTTCTTTGTTATTCCCTCCAAATGTGACGTATCCTCCTTCCTTTTCCTCCAAGAGATAAAATTTTGATTTGTCTCTAGTCATGTGTCTTGAGCAGCCGCTATCAAGGTACCACCTGTTATGCATGGCTGCAAGACATTCCTGTACAAGCAATTAAGCAATGGTGTTTAGAACCCAGCCAAATTTGGGTCCCATCAAACTCTTTAGATTTTCAAAACATGAAACCATTTCTTTTGGAATCCAAACCTTTTTAACATTCATGTTTTGTTTGCTTAGAGCAGGGATTTGGTTTTTCTTTTCAACCTTGACATTCACTTTTTGTTTAGAGGCTCTTTGTTGAATTTTGTGAGAGTTTAAGGAAGTTTGCTTCTTAACCCATTGTGGCCACTGGTTGATTTTGAGTTGAAAATGATTGTTTTGCCACCTAGGAAATTGATGCACACAGAAATCACAATTGCCCCAAAGATAGGGTGGTGTCAACCTATGGAAGTGTCGACCTGTGTGAAATTATTTGGCAGTTTGAACGGTTGATGGCCAAGGAGGTGTTGGCCTGTGTTGTGAGGATGGTTGACTCTTCTTGGGCTTTTGAGCAATCTTTTTGGGGATTTCAGTGGCTTCTTCTTCAACCTTTTCTTTTCCTTTGGATGTTATTCTTGAGGTAGAAGCATCAGACGAGGAAACAAATGTGACTATTTTTAGCCCAATTGGCCTTTTATTTATAGGTTCAAAACCCAACCCTTCCTTGTTGAAGTTCATTCTGGTTCCTAACAATGCATCTAGGTTTTCTCTTCCATCCATAAATTTTTCCAAAGATTGTTGTTTATCCTTCAACTCTTTTTGTAGGTTTTCAATGATTTGAAGAAGTTGAGTGTTGACTTGTTTGACAGCTTCATACTTTTCATTGCTCAATTTACTATCCTTTTCATAGGTTTGCATTTTTAGCTTCATGATATCAATCTCATTTCTTAAATCTTCATTTTCAGTTTCCAAGTCAGCCATTTTTTTTCTTCCTTCCTCCAAGTTCTCAATCATTTTCTTAAGATCTTCAATTTCAGTTTCAAGTAGAGCATTCTTATCATTCATATCATGATCATGCACAAAGAAGTTAATTTTCTTTTTCAATGATTTATTCTCTTTTTTGTACATGTCATATTTTTCCATAAGCTGTATATATGCTTCTTCCCAATCATCAAGTGTGTAATTTTCAAATGGAGAGTTTACCTCAGTTTCTTCATCACCTCTGGCCATGAGACAAAGATCTTCTTTTTCCTTGTCCGAGGAGCTAGTTCCACCATCACTTTCTTCCTCGTCACTCCAGGTGCACACCGTGGCCTTGTTCTTCTTCTTGCCCTTCCATTTGTCAGCCTTTTTGAATATGTTAGGACAATCAGTCTTGAAATGCCCTAGTTTGTTGCAAGAATAACAAATGATTTTGTCAGATTTCTTAAAGTTTTCAGAATTAGATTTGAAACCATTTCTTACCTTTGACATTCCTCTCATGAAGCTCTTACCTTCCTTTCTCAGAAATTTTCTGAACTTACGTGTGAGCATGGCTACGTCATCCTCATCTCGCTCACTTGCTGAATCCTCACCTTCATCAGAAGTGCCTTGACCGCTGGGTCCTGCTTTAAGAGCTAGGGGCTTTTTCTTAGGCACTTCAGCCTCTTTGTTCTTAAGGTTGATCTCACAAGTCATCAATGACCCAATGAGTTCATCTACCTTAATATTTGCGAGATCTCTCGATTCTTCAACCATGGTAGCCTTTGTGTGCCATGCGGGAGTCAATGATCTGAGAATCTTTCTCATAATTTCCTGTTCTGAGTATTTCTTTCCCAAATCAGTCAGACTATTAGTAAGCACAGTTAACCGAGCATACATATTTTGAATTGACTCATCAGGCTTCATGCGGAACATTTCATATTCAGAAACTAAAATGTTGGCTTTTGTTTCTCGTACTTGAGAGGTTCCTTCGTAAATTACCTCTAACCTGTCCCACATTTGTTTTGCCGTTGCGCAGGTAGCCACTCTTGAGAATTCTACTGGATGGAGTGAGCATTGCATGATGTGTTTAGCACTCCAGTTGACAGTTGATTGTCTTATTTGTTCTTTGGTCCACAAGTCCTCATTATCCGTAAGCTCATACGGACCTTTGCTGATAACTCGCCAAAGTTCGTAGTCTTGGGCGTGAATGAACACCTGCATGCGATGTTTCTAATAAGGATAATTAGTTCTAATAAAGTAAGGAGGCATATTCACAGAATGTCCTTAAGGTAATAAACCTTTGGACGCTAATCCACCATTTCCCTCAAGGTCGTTGGACCCCATAATGAGAGATTAGGCTCGGATACCACTTGTTGAGTAGTGGATAGCGGATCTAGAGGGGAGGGGTGAATAGATCTGCCCCTCTTTTCACAATGCAACCCTCTTTAAAACTAGATAAAGATAATAGCAGTGGAATATAACTAGCTTAATGAAGAACACAACGATTTACTTTAGCAAGATGATTACGCAATATAAAGATTGAACCTAAGCATGCATCTAACACAAAGCAATCGCACAAGCAAACCACAACACACGAGATTTTAAGGTGGTTCGGACTGAATCCCCAGTCCTATGTCCACCCCTCACCAAATCCGGTGAGGCTCCACTAGTGCCACGCACTGAACCCTAAATCGGAAAGACCTCCGATTGCCTTCCTACTAACCACAGGTAGGGACGTCAACACCGTAGATTGGACAACTTCCGATTGCCTTCCTACTAACCACCGGTAGGGACGATCTTCAGTTTCAAATATTTGAATGAAATGGAAAAAGAACAAACATGAAAACACTCAAACAAGATATAGAATATGCTCAAGGAGAAAAGATCTTGTCTGAGATTGCTGGAGCTTGAATCTGATTCTTCAATAGTATCTTCTTCCTTGTGAAATGATCTTCCTTGGATCACTTTGAGTTGATGAAAAAGATAAATGATGCAGATTTGATCTCCCTTGAGAATGAGCTTCTTTGGATCACCTTGATAGCCTTGCTTGCTTCTGCACTTCCTTGGAGATTGCTTTCTTTGATATGAGCTTGAAACACCTTGGAATGGATGAAGAACTCCAGCTCGAAGCATTGTTCACGGAGGTGCTACAGTACCCGCGAGTCACCTCCTCTAGCCTCCCTTGATCTCTCTTGTTCCAATTGAAGCATTAGGGTTTCTAACCCCTCAAGTGTTGGTTTTATAGACTTTGAATGGTCCTTGGACATCCCCCAGACCAGATCCACAATCCATGGGGGATTGGATGACTTTGGGGTTAAACAAATACAAGGAAAGGGGCTCTTCTCGAAGTGGAAAATAAAGTCAACATTGTTGGCTCGGGGCTGGCGGTCGACCTGTGGAAGCTGGCGGTCGATCGATACTGAGAAACGCTGTAGAAATTTAGTCCCTGGTATTTCCAGTCGACCGCTACTGGGCTGACGGTCGACCGCCACTGAGAGTGCTATAGACAGTGGGCTGCTGGCAGGGGCGGTCGATCGCCCCTGTGCTGGCGGTCGACCGCCAGCTGGGCAGACCCCGGGTTTTACCGGGTCAATCCGTTAATCGCTTTAGCTCCGTCGCTTGAGTCCTTTAGTAGCCCGTTCTCATCTATGGCATCAACCTTAACTGTCTTGAAGGTGTCAACTGAGTCTTTGACCTTGGGCTCTCTTGGCTATGCTTCTTTGTGCATCGACCTTGGCTATGTGACGTGCCGAATGAGAAATGTCAACTTTTACTTGTAGAAGAGATTTGCATCCTTGCTTGGGCGCGATCAATGAGCTTTCACTTTTGCCATCACCACTCTATTTCTTATCCATTCATTGGCATATCTGTCATGAACAAAACATCACGTATGTCAGTCATATGAGATTGGCAAACATCAATGACTTATAGTGTTAAGCCATTATCAAAACCAAGAATATCAAATGACTCAAATGACCACAGGATGATGTTGAATGACCCAAGTGACCACAAGATGACTCAAATGACCACAGGGGCACAACAGAATTTTCATATAACGACAGTTATCAGGCCAGCATACAGATGGCACCCTTTGAAGCTTTATATGGAAGAAGCTGTAGATCACCAATATGTTGGAATGAAATAGGGGAAAGGCAATTTCAGGGATTCTTCAGAAAAAATTAAGCTCATTCGAGAAAGATTGCAGATGGCACAAGATAGGCAAAAATCTTATGCTGATAATCGAAGGCGAGACTTGGAATTTTAAGTAGGAGATCATGTATTTCTTAAAGTTTCTCCAAGTCGAGGTATTCGAAGATTTGATATTAAGGGAAAACTTACTCCAAGATTTATTGGTTCTTTTGAAATTCGGGAAAGAGTTGGTGAAGTAGCTTATCGGATTGCTTTATCTCCACAATTATCCAAAGTTCATAATGTATTTCACGTCTTGATGCTCAAGAAGTATGTACCTGATCCTTTCCATGTCATCACTTACGACAATCTGGAGATTAAGAAGGATTTGACATACAAACAAAAACCAATCAGAATACTTGAACGGGAAGTACGTCAACTTCGGAACAAGACTATTCCCGTGGTTAAAATCCAGTGGACAAAGTCAAGAGAGACATGGGAAACCGAAGAAGCTATGCGCAAAAGATTTCCAGAATTATTTGAATGTAAGTACACTCTCCACAATTCATGTATTGAATTTGGGGACCAAATTCCTTTAAGTGGGGGAGGGTGTAATGACCCAGAATATTTATATTATTTCAAGAATTATTTAATGATTTTCTGGAATTTATTAGAAATTTATTAGGGCCCAATTATGGTAAACGATTAATCTAGCCTATTTAATTGAAGCCCAAAAGGTTTAAGGACCAAGTCCATGAAGTTTGGCCCATATTCTAGAATGTTATTTAACATATTCATGAATTATAGGGATAAATACTCATTAATTAAATAAATACGTTGATAAGATGAAATTAGAATTTGAATTCATTTCAAATTCGGCATCTACGATAGGTAACGGTCTATCGTGCGACCGCCACAGGGACCTGACGCTCCAGGGTTCGACCGTTACACTCTGTCAGTTCCGTGAATTGAAGAATGACCAAAAGGATTAGATTTTTGATAGTCTATCTATTAGGGATCGAGATGGGAGGACTAGTAAACGTGTTAAGGACTCTCAGAAGTCGATCTAAGGTCTAATAAGGACTCTAGAATCGATCAAATCCTCAAAACCCTAGCTAGAACCTATAAATAGACCCTAGTTTTGACCTGTGCGACCCTTACATTGGCTCGCGTGGAACTAAGGTAAGGAGATAGTATTTCGGGTAAGTTCTTTAGAACTTTTTGTTGTTAATACATAGGACTAACATCTTCCAAAATTTCGTGCTAGGAGATCGACTACACAAGGAGCTAGAACCTTGCAAAGTTGCTGGTTTCATCACATCAACCCAGGAAACTATACAACGGGGTGTTGAAGATTAGGAGATTAGAACACCTGAACAAGATATTTAGAGTTCGGTTCTTTAGAACTTTTTATTTCCCTTAGTTTCATCTTCTTACCGTCCAAATTTCACGTCTATAGGTCAAGGGATTACGGAGTTAGAGCAACGTGAAGTTGCTGAAAATTCATAGGAAGGGAAGAACTAGGGCGTGTCTTGTAGTCCCGAATTGGATGTTGAAAGCCTAGGAAAGGGGTAGGTTATCTCATGAATGGCAAGAACATCATGATAGGAGTAAAAGTCCTCTGGTTTTGTTTTATTTCATGCACTATAGACCATGAATTTCATGTTTTAGTTCGGTCTATGCATACATGTATATCTTTAGCCTAAATTAAAGATAAAAAGGTATTCTCTTATAAATTCACTGAAACCTATGCATCTAGATGGCCTTTACTTCGTTTTGTCATGACTAGAGTAGTTAATTATTTTGATTCTTCGTATATGAGATGTTTCAAACCATAGTTCTTTTATTTTACTGGCAGCAGTGCTCTGACGGATTATAGTTAGACCGCCAAAATACTCTAACGGCCTTACGATAAACCGTCACATGCTCTGTAATACTTAAGTTTCTCTGTAATCTCTGACGGACCATAATCCGAGCGTTACAACGTTCTGACGGCCCCACGATAAACCGTCACAGCACTGTGACGCGCTCATCTTCGACCGTCAGAATACTGTGATCTGTCAACCCGAGACAGAATTGAAAACAGCCAACTTAGCATATAAATAAAACCTAGATATCTAAGTTTGCACCTGTTTTCATGACTTTAAGTTTTATTAATTGATTCATGATAGAAATTGCATGTCTAAAGCACCTTGAGTTATTTTAAGCATACGTTAATTTCATTTGCTAAAACTCTATAATTTTGTATTAAAACCATGATTTTAAAAGTTGTATTGATGGATTTTATCATGGTTTCACATCGTTACACATTCTTTCTCATCTATAGAGTCATTTTCTTTAATTACGTGGCGTATACTCCGGTATGTGTCCACTAGTTACACTTTTGCACTATAGGAACATTATCTTGAACTTGAAGACCTCTCTATTGGATATTCCTTCCAGTGGACTAGGAAATCTTGTTTCAAGGCCTCCGTAATTCTCCGCGAGCCTGGGATTCCCACTAGGACGCCGAGTTGGTTATACCATTAAAGCCCAATTGTCTAGAAAAGCACTACCGAAGTTTTTAATTCTGTCTATGTAACGGCCTATTACTCGACCGTCAGACACATATAACGATCCAGTATACAATCGTCACATTTACTGAGTCCAATTTATTCTTTCTGGATTCAGCCCATTCTAACGGCCCAATACTAGACCGTCACGTTCATGTAGCGGCCCATTAATTGACCGCCGTAATTCCTGAGTACTTTAACCCGAGATTTGACCCAAGGGTTGATATTCCAAAGTTTCTAGATGGATTGTTGATGGTCTAGGACTTGTCATATTGTTCAAGATACTTAATTTTAAATTATGAAAGATAAGGAATGTACTGTTATGCTGTCGAATTATTTCCATGAGCATAACCTTGTTTTAAGTCATTCTTGATCCCTCGCATTCTTAATTGAAGCGTTCATTCATTGAATTATTGTTATCATGAACTTATTGAACTTGTTATATTACTGGCCATATTTTATTGCTTGAAACGTGGAAGTAGCCTGATTTATACTTGAAGATGCGATCGAGCACTGATTATGTTCAAGGGCTCTATGCTAGTCCCCTCGGCTGATTACCGGAAACATACTATTATAAACCATGGGGTATGATGCTACTGGCGTCGCATTACGCTGGTAGTACTTTCTCTATAAATAAGTGAAAATCCACAGGCACGACATATACACGTACATGACTTTCTTGCTTGTAACATGATATTCCACAGAAATTCACCAAATACTTTCTCATAAGCAAACGATGTTTGTGTGATGATTACGTGGTTTGCTAGTACATTCTCGATACATTCTTGTTCATGAAAGGCCATACCATGTTCTTGATACCTTCTTGCTAATTCATACTTGCTCATTCTATCTTACATGATCATCCTATTACCTTGGTTATTTACATGTGATTTATCGCATTCGCATGATTTCACTTTATTTTCTTTAGAGCTAAGATGCTAATCACTTTAATAGTGCCTTCATGTTGATGCGAAGATACCTACTGGGCAAGTGTGCTCATTACCTATTTCTAATATTTTTCAGGAGATGGAAGTGATTCGAATTCGGATTCGAGTTATACAAGTGGCGGATCCGAGAGCGAATGAAAGTCGTATCAAAATGAGAGTGAAGACTTAGGAAAGTCAATCTTGTTTAGATCGAGATTTTGTAATTTTCCTTTTTTCTTGAGTCTGGTGGATTGAAGAAGGTTGAAAAGTTATTGTATTTGAATATTTTGATTTGATGAAATAAAATTGGAGTTGAGTAAATTATCGTGCAATTGCATTTTTATGTGTGATTGTCTTGCGCTATGATCGTTCTTGCTCGCAAGAGGCTTACTATGCCGGCTGTTCACGTTCCTCGAGCTAGTCTTCCGCTGTAATAAAGGCTCGGGACGTGACAGTTAAGTTGGTATCAGAGCCTAAGTCTCAGGACTTAGGAAAAAGAGTCACGTCATAGGATAAGTCCAAGGCTTAAGGACCCCTACCTATGAACTAAGGAAGAAATTTCCTCACCCATGCGAGCCCCACGGTCACATGAACATTGTCATTAGCGAATGACAATGTTCATGCCCCAAAGTCCTGAGACTTTTTTGGGCATGGAATGTACTTATCCTATGACATGACTCTTTTCCCTAAGTCCTGAGGCATTGTCATTAGCGAGACCGTGGATCCAAAACAGTCCCTATGACGTGATCCATGTTCATGCCGCAATGTTCATGCCCCAAAAACATAAAAGACGATGTTCAGGCCGTAGAAGACATAACGATGATGGGCATGGTGGGGAAAACATTCCTAACGAGGTCGGGCATCCATCCCCCAACCTCGATCGTGACGAAAATGCCGTTCTGATAGCATGCAAGCCGAGGGTCGTCGCGGCTCTCCTTGCCCGATCTCATCTCCACGCTCCACGGTTCAATGCAATGTTGGCGTCAACGTGATCCTCGAGTCGCGAGCTTTCCAGCGGTGCCCTCCATGCCTCCTGCAATGGCCCGGTCAGACCGAGCCCCAAGAGAGGGAGAGAGAGTGATCGTGGGAGAGAGAGAGGGTGAGGGAGATAGAGGAAATGAGAGAAAGAGAGAGGGGGGTCGACGATTTTTGGGTAAAATTTTTTTGTTATATATTTTTTGATTTTTAACCTCAAATCACATTTTAACCCCCAAAGAAGCAAAATTGCTTATATGCCCATTGAATTTCCAAAAACCTTTAATAAATGGGATAAATGCATAGAAAAAGCCCATTAAACCCATTAAAAATTCCTAAATTCATGATTAAAAAATCATTTTAATACCGGTAAAGATCCGTTAAAGAACAGGTCTTACAAGTGGGCTGTCCAGAGTCTGGTGGCGTCGTGCCACCTGATACTCCATGTTACTCGCGATGGGTGCGTGGGTGGCTTTCTGTGTTCACGTTTAGTGACCTCCCACTCGTCGTAGCCTTCTGAGGGCACATGTGTGCTGACCCACCCGGGAGTGGTGGAGCGGCTTACCCGAGAGAGATGATTTTTAGGCTGGTTACCATAGGGCCTCCACGCGCAGCCTGAGTCCGGGCTTCGGGGGAAGAACCAGCTAGAGGATCTGACCTAGGGCGCATGGTCTGTGTGTGCACACTTAGTTGGGGGCTGTCAGACCCGCACTGACGAGCACGACCCCAGCTAGTCCTTGTTCGTGGTACTATTTACTGTGTTGTCTCTATCTCCACCTAGGGTGTCGCAGCGAGACACTTGAGGTGCGGACTAAGTTGTCAGTGGATGCATCCCGCTTTGCTTCTGGTGGGCAGTGCTCTCGTCACGTGACGTGTGATAGAAAAGATGGTATGCTCTGATACCAATTGATAGAGACAGATGGATACTCTAATGCCTATAGATAGAATATCTATAGACGATCTAGAGGGGGGTGAATAGATCGGTCACCCACTTAAAACTTACTACAACAAAATAGTTGCGAAAAATAAACAAACTACTGTAGGACGATCAAAAGGCACTCAGTCACAACAGGAGTGGACCAGATTAAACGGATTAGCTCTTACGCGATCCTAAGCAATCATCTACCGGGCGATGAATAATGATAGAGAACAAAACCAAAGCACAAACAATCGCACAGTGGACAGATGATTTTTAAGGTGGTTCGATCTCAAGCCTGAGATCTACGTCCACCCCACACTCAAACTAGAGTGTGGTTTCACCGCTGATGCACAACTTCCGCTGATCCACAGCTTCGAGGTACAAACCCTACAGACCGCTGGGCCTTACAGCTTATGCCGACGAGAGGATTCCTCCTCTATAACTGCTGGGGCTTACAGCTTAACCCGTCCAGAGGATACTACACCTTTGCCCGCTGAGCATCACAGCTCGCTTCGCTGACAAACGGCTTGAAAATGAGTATCTAAAATGAAAACAAAACACAGCGAAAAACTAAAAACCCACAAAGGGAATATAGCTCAACACTGAGGGAATTCAGCTCCGGTTCTGAACCTGGAGACTGAAGAACAATATTTCTCTCTCAATTCTCTCAAGGGATTTCTCTCATAACTCTCTTTCTGTTCTGCTCTCTCTCTATCTTCCTTTTTCTCTCTGGATCGTTCAGGCGCTTGCTCTCTCTGCTTCAACTCTTCTGGCACGATCAATCTTCTCTTGAGGGAGAAGCTTCTTATTTATAGAGCAGCAGAGTAGGGCGTGTGCTCTCCATGATTCGCGCCCAAACGCCTTGGCCCACATGGTAGCATCCCAGGTTACTGCTTTGCACGTGTCACGATCCTGGCACCTTCTCCAATCTTGGATCACGTGCCATTCTTAATCTTTACGAAAAGGCATCTGTCAAGACATCAGACAAAAAGTCATCTTCAGATAGTTATACAAGATGAGAAGAGATTGCACAGAGTAGGTATTCTGACAGAAGCTAAACTGCATCGACTCAATGTGGTGATCACACGCACTTGCACAATCTTAACATTCATGCACTAGCAGATGCACAGACTTGATTGCAGCATAGGACTAACAGATGCACTAGCTATGAGTATGTAGTGTGCAAGCATTGCACAGACCTGCTCAGGTCGTTAGTAGCCTTGCATGGACTCCGTGTGTCCGAGTATAAGAGATGCACATACTTAATGTGCACGGTGCAAGTATTGCACCGACTCGATGACATGCCACTAGAGGCGTTGCACTAACTTAACTTATAAGGAATGCACATACTCTATATGCATGGCGCAGATATTGCACCGACTCACTATAAGCAACGAATGCACCGACTTAGAAGCTGAGCATGAGGTAAACGACGTAGGATAAAACAGACACAGGCACAGACCTAGGCCTTATGAGACGCAGTATAAGACGGACACAGAATGTGCACCAACTTGTGTCTGCTTAATGCAAAGATGCACTGACTTGCAAGCATAGAACTTCACCCATATGCACAGACTCTGCTCAGACTTAGTTGCGTGCTGTAGGTAAGGATGCACAGACTCAATGCAGACTAGACAGATGTTGCACCGAGTCAGTCTAATGCACGGACTAGGTGTAACTGAGCATGCAACATTTAGATGAACATCTGACAAGTTGTCAATCATCAAAACAAGATTTATAACATTCTCCCCCTTTTTGATGATGGCAACACCAATGGACAAAGCATATGCAGACTAATGCATCTATAAAAATACTCCCCCTATGAAAAATATGACTGTCCCCTGAAAATATGACTCTCCCCCTTTGAATTATTTAGGTAAACAATTCTCCCCCTTTGACTTCAGCAAAAAGGAGGAAGACGAGAGAAGAGATGCATGGAGAATCAGGGATGCTGAAGGAGGCTGAATAACATTCTATGCAATGGTTCAGGAAATGAGCAAATTATAAAACAACCCTTATGATATAAGAGTCAACAATGTGCATTCTTGAGTAAGTTCAGGTTTAACAGTTATAGAAGGCAGAGTAGAGCAACTGACTTCCCGAAATAAGGCTATAGACTCTATTTATAGCAATGAACCTAAAACACATTGCCATTATAAACTAAGTCAGGACAGTACCTTACTGATTTCAAAAATAGTTAATATGAAGAAAAGTCACTTGAATTTGTATTGAGGTTAAACAGATGACACTCAATGACTTTTGTTTTCCAAGGGTTATAACAGTTCTTTTGCACTTTTGATTTCAGAAACTGAACTTAGTGAATAGACAAGTTTCATTTATGCTGTTGACATTAGGTGTACACCTTGATCAAAGGCCAGTACTCCCAGTTACTAAGCATAAACTCCTATATCTGTTTCTGATCTAAAGCTACAAAGAGAGTTTGCACCTTTTGACGTTAAGGGTACACTTTGATCAGAGGCCAGTACCCCTAGTTACTCAGTAAAACCACCCCTATAGATCTGACCAAATGAACAGAGTTATCCTGATGTACTTCATGACTTAAGGTATTCTCTATTTCTTTGATGGAGACCTCAGTTTCTCAGTGCAATTCAGTCATTGCTCTGCCACTTTGTTTAATTCTTTTCTTTTAATGATCTTATTTCTGCTGCCCTTATGACTTTTTAGAGTGACTGTTTAAAGACAATACAGACTCTAGTTTTCTCCATCTAGACTTCACTAAGTCTGTTATGTTCAGGTACAGTGGAGACCTTTTCTATTCTAGCTATGGGAAAGTTAGAGGTTAAGAGCTATAAGCAGTTCCTACCACCTTATTTTCTGATGAACAGTCTCTGAACGCTTCAGTCTATTAAGGTTAAACCTTCTATTCAGTCAAGAGGCAAGAGTGATTCTTATAGATGAAGAGTTGCAATAACTTCAGCTAACTAAATGAACCAAAAGCAAGACTGGTATTCAATCAGAATGAGAGAGTTAAGCATGAAAGCATGGGAGCAGCTCAAAGGATTCTTAGTCGAATGAAAAAGATGTCATGAGATAGGAACTTATGAGATTGAGGAGAGAGAGTGGGAAGACTAGAACTCATATCAGCCATCACTCACTTCCCCCTGACAACATGATGCATCGACCGTATTATGCATGAGAAATGCAGTGCATCGACCTTAACGTGCAGAATGTAGACAATGCACCGACCTATGTATATGTGCGATATGCAAGTGCACCGATCTGCTTGTGACTTAAATGCAGGATGCACCGACCTGTTCGCTAGAATACTTATGCAAGGCATGGACTTAATGCAAGTCTTACAAAGACTTATGCTAGGTACGAGTATGCAATGCATTGACTTGGTGCAGTACGTGCAATAACAAAGGACTCTGTGCTGCTCATGCATCTATATCGAAAATAGTCTGTGCAAGACATCAAGTAACTAATGTACTCAGTGCAACACAATTATTCAAGCATCAAACATTCTTTATTCAAAATTTTAAAGAATAGACTGACACAAACATCTAAAAGCACTTCAACAAACAGTTCAAGATTGAAATCATTCATTATTTTCCTGCTGAAATTTACAGAGCCCCAATTCTCTTCTTAAATATTTAAATCTTTCATTTTCAAGGGGTTTGGTAAAAATATCAGCAATCTATTTTTCAGTTTCAACGAACACTAATTCAATTTCATTTTTGCTCACTACATCTCTAAGAAAGTGGTGTTTAATTTTGATGTGCTTAGTCCTAGAGTGGTGAACATGATTCTTAGTTAGGCAGATAGCACTAGTGTTATCACAAAGAAGTGGAATGCATCCCAGATTTATTTGATAATATGAGAGCTGGTGTTTAATCCAGAGTACCTGGGTAGCACAGTTCCCTGCAGCAACATACTCAGCCTCTGCAGTGGAGAGTGCCACTGTGTGTGGCTTTTTAGAAGCCCAAGATACTAGACAACCACCTAAGAATTGGTAATAGCCACTAGTGCTCTTCCTATCTACCCGACACCCAGCATAGTCTGCATCAGTGTAGGCTAGTAGCTCTAGCTCACACTTAGCAGGATACCATAGGCCTAGTTCTTGGGTGCCTGATAAATACCTAAAGATCCTTTTCACTGCACTAAAGTGTGATTCTTTAGGACTAGCCTGAAATCTAGCACATAAACACACTAAAAATTGAATATCAGGCCTAGATGCAGTGAGATACAAAAGGGATCCGATCATACCTCTGTACAACTTTTGATCCACAGGGTTACCTTTGGTATCTTCATCAAGACTTGTTGAAGTCCCCATTTGAGCTGCAATGTCCTTGAGGTTGTCGAAGTTGAACTTCTTCAGGAGGTCCCTTATGTATTTGGACTGAGTGATGAAGGTTCCATCTTTGGTTTGTGTCACCTGCAGTCCAAGAAATAGTTTTAGCTCACCCATTGAGCTCATCTCAAATTCTTCTGTCATAAGTTCAGAAAATTCCTTACACAGTTTAGGATTGGTTGAACCAAAGACTATGTCATCCACATAAATATGAATAATGAGAATTTCAGGATGACTTACCTTGGTGAACAAAGTTTGGTCAACCTCACCTCTTGTGAATTTCTTCTCGGTAAGGAATCTATTGAGCCTGTCATACCAAGCTCTAGGAGCTTGCTTCAATCTATAAAGAGCTTTATTCAATTTATAAACATAAGAAGGGAAATCTAAGCATGCAAAATCGGGAGGTTGTCGGACATAGACATCCTCTTTTATTTCCCCATTGAGGAAAGCAGATTTTACATCAATCTGCTGGAGAGTTATTCCAAGAGAACATGCATAAGTTAGAAGAATTCAAATTACCTCTAACCTAGCTACAGGGGCAAATGACTCTTCAAAGTCAATTCTGAATTCCTGGTT
Organism: Amorphophallus konjac; assembly: GCA_022559845.1. Classification (NCBI taxonomy): domain Eukaryota; kingdom Viridiplantae; phylum Streptophyta; class Magnoliopsida; order Alismatales; family Araceae; genus Amorphophallus; species Amorphophallus konjac. The sequence continues at coordinate 427,713,469 of CM040118.1, forward strand.
GTTGTGCCCCTGTGGTTTTGATGATGGTTTTGATGATTGGTTGTTGATGTGAGTTAATCAAATGTTCAGTCATCTTGCTGCTCAGTTTAGTTTAATATATTTTGATGTTCAGTCATGTTAACTGATGCATAAAGCAAAGCATTCATTGCTACACTCTGTCTGCACAGTTGTCACTGCAGTGCGTCAACTCAGTGTGCCGATGCGTCGACCCCTTGGTCATATTTGTATCTGTCCATACAGTAGTGCATCAACTCCTTGAGCTGATGCGTCGACGCTTCAGTTCAGTTTCTTCATTTGATGAAGTCTATACATCATCAGTTGATCATCAAGAATATACGTTGCAGCGTCAACTCATTGGGCTGCAGCGTCAACTCAGCAAGTATGCACATCAGTCTTCACATGCTAAGTCTGTACAGCCTACGTCTCATGCAGCGTCAACGCTGTGAGCATTCTCAAGACATTAGCGTCAACGCTAAGTGTGTACTTCGCTTTCACGTCACCAAGTCCACACATATGTCCTCCTTCAAAGTCTGTACAGCCGCTGGTCTAGCTTCATAAGTCTGTACATCAGACTGTTACAGGAAGTCTGTACATTGTCCGTCTTCCTTAGCGTCTTTATAGTTGATGTCTATACATTGGCCTCCATGCTCCTAAGTCTATGCATTACTGTTCATGCATCAGTCTTCATAAGTCTGTACATTGGACTATCTCTCTCAGCGTCTCATGGCATGAGGTCTGTACACTCGAATTGCCCTTGATCTGGTCAAGTGTATACACTCTCTCACTGTAGCTTTCAGCTATTCAAGTCTATACACTGGACTGTTAGGTCATGTCTATATAACGTGGGCTTCAGTTCTTCAAGCCTACACATCGACTGTTCATGCAAAGTCTAGACATTCGATCAAGTTTGTATATTGGTCTTGGCATATGCATTCATAAAGTATATACACTCTTCGGTTGACTTCAACTGAAGTCTGTACATCGGCATGCATTACATCAAGTGTGTACATTGCATAGCATGTTGCGTCTAAGTCTATACATCACTGTAGCATGCACTTCATGAAGCCTATACATTCTCAGTCTTTGCACACGTTCAGCCTGAAGTCTGTACAGCCTTGGCAAATGTTCCTAAGTCTATACATCAGTCCTCAAGTGTTACAAGTATGTACATTGGCCATCAAAGCCCTCAAAGTCTGTACATCCTTCAAGACTCTCAAAGTCTGTACAGCCTGCTTTGTCGATTCAGATTTCAAAGTCTATACAGCGTTCGTCTCAGCCACCGTCTCTTTCAGCGTCTCACGCTTGCAAAGTCAATACTCTGGTCGGTGGAACAAAGTCTGAACATCCTTCAATGAACTTTGAAGTCTATACACTGATTCACTGATCATCGCCTTTGGGCATCAAAGTCTGTACATCGCCTTCAGACTTTCAAGTCTATACACTCCATGATCTTCCAAGGTTGTACATCCACAGTGTATCTTCAAAGTCTGAACATTGTCTCACTTCGTCAAAGTCCATACACTGGAAGCTCTTCATTTGATTGAGTCTGTACATTGGGTTCAACGTTAACATGAAGTATGTACATTGGTTTTGTTTTGAACAGAACGCCTAAGTCTATGCATTGCTGAATGTTATTCAAGTCTGAACAGCGGATGTCTTCATGTGTGAAGTCTATACAATGCATGCTCACATAACTAACCCTATACACTCAATTGTTAGATCTTCAACTATACATTGGTTGAGTCTATACACTGAGATCTCATGAAGAGTTGCAAGTCTATACACTCGTTGTTAGAGGCCTAGACTGCTAAGTCTATACACTCCCTCACTCTGTACACACTTGCTATATTGATCTCTGAAGTCTATTTAATGCTTCACGTTAACACTAAGTCTATACACTTCATTATTGTTGCTGAAGGGAACAGGGTCGACGCCTGAAGCTTAAAGCGTCCACGCATCAGTAGACGAAGCTTTCACGATGTCTTCTATTGCGTTAATGCCACAAGCAAGCAGCGTCGACGTAGCAGTTAAAGAAGCAGAGACTCTTACAAGCGACGAAGCTTTCACGATATCTTCCACTGCGTCAATGCCATCAACGAGCAGCGTCGACGCAGCGGCTTAAGAGACGCCAGTATACAAATGTACATGTCTTCAATGCGTCAACGCAACATGCTGATAACGTCGACGCAGCACGCCCATCTATTGAAGACTTGATCACTGGACTGCCGATACCGTTGCGTCAACGTAGCAGGCTGATGGAGTCGACGCAGCGGTTAAAAAGGTTGAAGATCTCTGATGGCTGCGTCAACTCTTTGGAGCAAGTGAGTTGACGCCATCTAACTTCAGTTGCTGAGCGTACTGGTGCTGGGCACGTGGTCCGAGGATAAGGAGAGTGCCCAGATGAGGACACGTGTTCTGACAGCCTGCTGGATGCTGCCACGTGGTCCGAATTCTTAGGGCAGGAATTGTGGAAGCCACACGCGCCCTGCTGCTGCTGCTGCTGCTGCTGGTATATAATGGAGCCTTCGTCTTCAGATGAAGTTTGATCGAAGTAGAAGCCTGAAGAGCAGAAAGCCCTTCGATCCAGAAAAAGAAAAAAAGAAGGAAAAGAGAGAGGAAGAGAGATAGAAGAGAGAAGCCGTGAAGAGAGAGCAGTGAGTGAGAGATTAGGAGAGTAGAAGAGAAAGAAAGAGAGATAGAGAGTGAGAGATTTGGAGAGTAGAAGAGAAAGAAAGAGAGAAAGAGAGTGAGCGAGAGAGCTCGTGGAGAAGAAGGAAGAAGCTGCTTGAAGATCTGTCTTCACTGGACCGTGGATCAGATCCAGGCCAGTCAGCTCCGTTGAGAGCCACATTGTGCATTTCGTTTTACAGCTTTCTGATTGCTGTGTTATTTTACTTTATTATTTTCCTTTGTTTTCTGATTATCTTTGTTCTTCCGATTGCCCTGTTGGGGATCGGGTTCCTCCTGTTGGTTTAGGAGAAGGGAGATCTGATCTCCGGGTTGCAAGTGACAGGTTGTCACTTGTGGGTTCCCTCTGGTTAGAGGAAGGGAGGCTAGTCCTCCGGTTCTGGGCTTGTGGTTGCAAGTCCAGTGGTCCCTCCTGGTCTGGAGGAAGAGAGGTCTTCGACCTCTAGTTTCCAAGTGGCTGGGAGTCACTTGGGTGTCCCTCCGATTGGGAGGAAGAGGGGAGGCTGTTCGCCTGGTCAAGCTGTGTGGCAGCAACTGTTTGCAGACTAAGTCTGCGTTCTAGCTTGAGCTAGTGGAAACCTCACTCCGGTTGGGAGTGAGGGGTGGATGTAGGTCTGTGGACCGAACCACCTAAAAATCTATTGTGCAGTGATTTGATTGTTTGCTTTGCTTCCGCTAGATGCTTGAATAGGCACGCTCCAAGTGTTTGTATTTGAGTTGAATCGAATTTTTTCTATTCTGTGTCTATCTCTAGCATCCAAGTTTTTATTTGGCCATTATACATAGAAGGATACATTCACCCCCCTCTGTATCCGGGCCTAGCACCCTAACAGTTGGTATCAGAGCGGTGTCTGCATACAAGGTCCAACGACCTGCAGATTCGATCTCTGGTTTTCGGTGCTAATTTATTTTTAGTGCATCAGTATTCCTGTTGCATTAATCTGTTGTGCTGTCATGGCTCATCCTCCACTATTCAGTGGTTCAAATATTAAATTCTGGCTATATCGTATGCACAAGCATGTTAACTCTATTAATCCATAATTGTGGAAGGTTATCTCTCACAGTCCACATGAACTTCCTAAGGATAAGTCCAAGTGGACTCATGTTCACGAGTTGAAAAATGATGATAATGTGAGAGCTCTAAATTTAATGAAGGCTGCAATCGGTTCTGATGATTTTTCCTCTTTCTCAGATTGTAGCACTGCAAAGGAAATGTTTGATAGAGTGACTACAACACACGTGGAACAGGAAGAAGAATGTCTCATGGCAAGAAGGAGTGATCAATCAGATGAGTCCTCATCCCAGGTAATCTCTGAGACCGAGGATATTAGCCATGATGAGTTAGTTGCCATGCATGAGCATCTTCTAGATAAATATGAAAGAGTCAAATCAGGAAAGAGAAAATTAAGAAAAGAGAAAAATGCTGAAATCACATGTCTAAAGGCTGAAAATGAAAATCTAAAATCTAAATTGAAGGAATTGATTGAAGAATTACATTCTGATGATAATGTACAGGAAAACTTAATCACTTCCTTGAAAGAAGAAAATGATTCTCTGCTAACTCAGAAGAAGGAAACTGATAAATTAAAAGATAAGCTGATTGAAGAAAACATCCACCTGAAGGAGCAAAATAAGAAGCTAATGGTCCTTAACACTGCTTTATCTGAAAGATGGCTAACGGTTGAAAGAGAAAAATCAGTTTTGAAAGAAAAAGAAGTGAACATTGAATTGAAGCTAACTCAGGAGAATGAGATCCTGAAAAGTCTGAATGATGGGTTACAAAATCAGGTTATCTCGTGTGAAGACCACATTATGACCTTGCAAATTGAAATTGAAAACCTAAACAACTCTCTGTCAAAATTTGCCAAAGGTAAAGAAAAAATGAAAGATTCTTTGAATGTGGAAGTCACCAAACTGAATGAAGAGAAAAGGTGCAATTCTCAAGTTAAGCAAGCTGTAAGGAACAAACTATACGCAACATTTGTGAGTAGCTCAAACTTAGCTAGTACTTCTGCACCTTCTTCAAAACAGTCAGATGATCAGAAGATTCAAAAATAGAAAGAAAATGTGAAAATGAGAACACTGAAGAAGAATAGTAAATTTCATGCAAACAAGCCTAAGGCTAGAAAATTTCCAACTATCCACGGAAGGAATGTTGAATGCTTCTATTGTGGAAGTTTTGGCCATGTACTTGATGATTGCCTTGTCATGAAGAATGATAATGATAGATTTCATGTTAGGACTTCTTATGCTAAGAAATCCTATTCGGCTCAAAACAGGAAATCCAAATGCTTTTACTGTCATGAAATGGGTCATCTCATGCATGAATGCAAATCATTGGAGTTAGATGACCTTGCTGCTATTAATTCACAGAAAAGTCATGCTAAAACTCATGTCCTTTGGGAAAAGAAAATTCATTGTTATAATTGTGGTAAACTGGGACATGTTGCTGTTCAGTGCTGGTCAGCTGAAGGCAAGAAAAAATTCTATTCTCATGTTAATCATGTTCACCAGAATGATTATGGGAGGGATAAATCTATTTTTAGGGAAAAGATTCCTGCATGTTATAACTTTGGGAAGCCAGGTCACAGGGCTGCAACCTGTTGGCTGGCAGGATATCAAAATCAAACTAGTTTTGGTAAACATAATTTTTATCCTGTTAACAGAAAATCTCATGTATGTGCACATAGAACTCATGCTAACAAGAATGTGCATAAATTAGATCTGGAAACTACTGCTCCTTGCTATCAAGTTAAAAATGTGCTGAGAAACCTGCTAGGAGTGATAATGTCATCTCAGGACCCAAGACTTCTTGGGTACCTGTTTGTGCAAAATAAACCTTATTTTGCAGGTGTGCCTTGGAATGGAATAAAAAGGGGTATTAATCCAAGGCACTCAAGAATGGAAACCCCTTCTGAACTTTTCAGGTAATTTCTCTGCATCTCCTAGTTTAAAATTCTTGCATATCTGCCATTTGTAGTTGTTTGATTTAAAATTCTTGCATATCTGCCATTTGTAGTTGTTTGATAATTGTTGAAATGCATAACCTCTGAAAACAAACTGCATTCCGAAATTTCTGGAAAAATCTGAACTGCTTATGAATGTGGCTTGAAAATCTATCCATTGCATTCTGAAAAATCTGATTAGCTAAAATTTGATCCATGCATGCTGCCCATGTTGAATTATCATGGTCGACCTCAATGGTATATAAATGGTAAGGTACCAAAAAGGCAGGGAAGTCTGTCTGGAGGTTCTTACTATGTGTGAGGTGGTCTTTTAGACCAAGTGCTCTGCCTAGTACCATGGGTCACCTTGCTGGTTAGGACAGTCTGAATGTGCATGAATCAAAATCATATGTTCAATTTTCAGTGCAAATATTACATGTTTTCAGGGGGAGTTAATTGCATGTCCTTGCATAGCATTCAGTATTGAGTCTTTGCATGCATGTAGTTAATTACATTACATTTTACTGCATTGAAAATACCAAAAAGGGTAATTGAATGCATAGTGTCAGGAGGAGTCAATACATTGCATGAAGGTAGTCATGTGCATACATTTTTGTCAGAGTTCATTGCATGTTAACTTTGAACATCCTGGAACTTGCCTGACCTCCTGATATCTTGCCTTGTGTGCATATCCCTTTCATTGATTCTATTTGACCAAACCGTGATCATAATTTGAAAACACTGAGCTTCAAAATCTCTCCTATCAATTGGTAACAATTGGTATCATTTGATATCAGAATTATTTCAGTCCTTCATGAAGATTTCAATGGGCTATCTCGATCATAAATCTAAAAAATTTTGAACTAGAAATCTTCTATTATACAGTTTTATGAATGCCTGAAATAACTCATGTGGTTTAAGTTTAATGTTCATGGAGTTAGACTTTAAAATCTCTTAAAAATATCTGAAGCATGTTTAATAAACCTTAACCATTTGTTTCATGCTGTGTCTTGTAAAAAACTTCTGAAATCTGCACTTTTGAATACATGACTTTATTTTGTTAAGTACATGATATTGTTATTGCTTTGAAGCAAATGAAATTGTCTGAAATGTCTAAAGGGTAAATAGTTGTCAGAGCAATGATTTTGGTCACTGAGAAACCATGTCCAAAGGACTGTGTCATGAGGTGCCTTAGTTAACTCTGTAAAATAAAATTCATTAAAAATTAGGCAAAGCAATGACATGCACACTGAGAAATACAACTCACTCATCCAGAAATGATTTCGAGTGTGTCATGATGTGTAAATGCTAACTCTGTTCATACAAAGCATGACTGTTAGTCACACTAACTGCTTAGGGATATTGGCCTCTGATCAAGGTATATCCTCTAGTTACAAGGTGTGAACTGAACTAGAGTGCTCGTAAAATTGTAGCAAGAAAATTGTTGAACAAATTGAAATACCTGAATATTGATGCTAAAATCAAATTGCTACAACCCTAGACAAATTCATATGACTTCATAATTGCTTGATCTCAATACAGATGCATGTAATTCCGAAAGAAGTCAATAATTTTGATTGTGTAAGAGAAAGGGAGATTTATCAAGATAAATATGAGGGCTTGGTTTATTTTTATTAAACCATAGGTTTAGATATCAATACAGAATTTTATTGATAAACTCTACATACATCATATTTAAACCATGCTGTTCAATAAAGCTCATTCATAAGCCCTTATAATGGAAGATTTTGAAAACTTATGTTTTAGATTTATGAGATTGATATCTCTCTGAAAATCTGACTGAATTTTCTGAGATTGAAGCTTCCTTAAAAATCTGGCTGAATTTCTTCTGCTCATGTTATTGGTTCATTGACCTGAACTTCTCCTTGTTTGCCCCTGTGGTCTCCTTCTCATCTATCTCATAAGATTCCACTTATTCAGGGGGAGCATTCCTTGTCATAATGAATCATGTTCATATCATTTGTGACCTTGCATTCATATACTCAGGGGGAAGTATTACATTTCTTGCTGCATCTGCATCTACCATGGTTTATTTTGATTATACCAAAGGGGGAGATTGTTTGCCAAAGAGGGAGAAATTGACTGAACTTTTATACATGCCTTAATTTCTCAAATTCTTTTCTTTTTGATGAAGTCAAAGGGGGAGAATAATTTGAGTCTTCAGAATGCCTCACATCATCAGAATGACTTAATGTATTGAAAGTGTTGCCATCATCAAAAAGGGGGAGATTGTTATGCCCCTGTGGTTTTGATGATGGTTTTGATGATTGGTTGTTGATGTGAGTTAATCAAATGTTCAGTCATCTTGCTGCTCAGTTTAGTTTAATATTTTTTGATGTTCAGTCATGTTAACTGATGCATAAAGCAAAGCATTCATTGCTACACTCTGTCTGCACAGTTGTCACTGCAGTGCGTCAACTCAGTGTGCCGATGCGTCGACCCCTTGGTCATATTTGTATCTGTCCATACAGTAGTGCGTCAACTCCTTGAGCTGATGCGTCGACGCTTCAGTTCAGTTTCTTCATTTGATGAAGTCTATACATCATCAGTTGATCATCAAGAATATACGTTGCAGCGTCAACTCATTGGGCTGCAGCGTCAACTCAGCAAGTATGCACATCAGTCTTCACATGCTAAGTCTGTACAGCCTACGTCTCATGCAGCGTCAACGCTGTGAGCATTCTCAAAACATTAGCGTCAACGCTAAGTGTGTACTTCGCTTGCACGTCACCAAGTCCATACATATGTCCTCCTTCAAAGTCTGTACAGCCGCTGGTCTAGCTTCATAAGTCTGTACATCAGACTGTTACAGGAAGTCTGTACATTGTCCGTCTTCCTTAGCGTCTTGATAGTTGATGTCTATACATTGGCCTCCATGCTCCTAAGTCTATGCATTACTGTTCATGCATCAGTCTTCATAAGTCTGTACATTGGACTGTCTCTCTCAGCGTCTCATGGCATGAGGTCTGTACACTCGAATTGCCCTTGATCTGGTCAAGTGTATACACTCTCTCACTGTAGCTTTCAGCTATTCAAGTCTATACACTGGACTGTTAGGTCATGTCTATACAACGTGGGCTTTAGTTCTTCAAGCCTACACATCGACTGTTCATGCAAAGTCTAGACATTCGATCAAGTTTGTACATTGGTCTTGGCATATGCATTCATAAAGTATATACACTCTTCGGTTGACTTCAACTGAAGTCTGTACATCGGCATGCATTACATCAAGTGTGTACATTGCATAGCATGTTGCGTCTAAGTCTATACATCACTGTAGCATGCACTTCATGAAGCCAATACATTCTCAGTCTTTGCATACGTTCAGCCTGAAGTCTGTACAGCCTTGGCAAATGTTCCTAAGTCTATACATCAGTCCTCAAGTGTTACAAGTCTGTACATTGGCCATCAAAGCCCTCAAAATCTGTACATCCTTCAAGACTCTCAAAGTCTGTACAGCCTGCTTTGTCGATTCAGATTTCAAAGTCTATACAGCGTTCGTCTCAGCCACCGTCTCTTTCAGCGTCTCACGCTTGCAAAGTCAATACTCTGGTCGGTGGAACAAAGTCTGAACATCCTTCAATGAACTTTGAAGTCTATACACTGATTCACTGATCATCGCCTTTGGGCATCAAAGTCTGTACATCGCCTTCAGACTTTCAAGTCTATACACTCCACGATCTTCCAAGGTTGTACATCCACAGTGTATCTTCAAAGTCTGAACATTGTCTCACTCCGTCAAAGTCCATACACTGGAAGCTCTTCATTTGATTGAGTCTATACATTGGGTTCAACGTTAACATGAAGTTTGTACATTGGTTTTGTTTTGAACAGAACGCCTAAGTCTATGCATTGCTGAATGTTATTCAAGTCTGAACAGCGGATGTCTTCATGTGTGAAGTCTATACAATGCATGCTCACATAACTAACCCTATACACTCAATTGTTAGATCTTCAACTATACATTGGTTGAGTCTATACACTGAGATCTCATGAAGAGTTGCAAGTCTATACACTCGTTGTTAGAGGCCTAGACTGCTAAGTCTATACACTCCCTCACTCTGTACACACTTGCTATATTGATCTCTGAAGTCTATTCAATGCTTCACGTTAACACTAAGTCTATACACTTCATTATTGTTGCTGAAGGGAACATGGTCGACGCCTGAAGCTTAAAGAGTCCACGCATCAGTAGACGAAGCTTTCACAATGTCTTCTATTACGTTAACGCCACAAGCAAGCAGCGTCGACGCAGCAGTTAAAGAAGCAGAGACTCTTACAAGCGACGAAGCTTTCACGATATCTTCCACTGCGTCAACGCCATCAACGAGCAGCGTCCACGCAGCGGCTTAAGAGACGCTAGTATACAAATGTACATGTCTTCAATGCGTCAACGCAACATGCTGATAACGTCGACGCAGCACGCCCATATGTTGAAGACTTGATCACTGGACTGCCGATATCGTTGCGTCAACGCAGCAGGCTGATGGAGTCGACGCAGTGGTTAAAAAGGTTGAAGATCTCTGATGGCTGCGTCAACTCTTTGGAGCAAGTGAGTTGACTCCATCTAACTTCAGTTGTTGAGCGTACTGGTGCTGGGCACGTGATCCGAGGATAAGGAGAGTGCCCAGATGAGGACACGTGTTCTGACAGCCTACTGGATGCTGCCACGTGGTCTAAATTCTTAGGGCGAGAACTGTGGAAGCCACACGCGTCCTGCTGCTGCTGCTGGTGGTGGTATATAATGGAGCCTTCGTCTTCAGATGAAGGTTGATCGAAGCAGAAGCCTGAAGAGCAGAAAGCCCTTCGATCCAGAAAAAGAGAAAAAGAAGGAAAAGAGAGGAAGAAGAGATAGAAGAGAGAAGCCATGAAGAGAGAGCAGTGAGTGAGAGATTAGGAGAGTAGAAGAGAAAGAAAGAGAGATAGAGAGTGAGAGATTTGGAGAGCAGAAGAGAAAGAAAGAGAGAAAGAGAGTGAGCGAGAGAGCTCGTGGAGAAGAAGGAAGAAGCTGCTTGAAGATCTGTCTTCACTGGACCGTGGATCAGATCCAGGCCAGTAAGCTCCGTTGAGAGCCACATTGTGCATTTCGTTTTACAGCTTTCTGATTGATGTGTTATTTTCCTTTATTGTTTTCCTTTGTTTTCTGATTATCTTTGTTCTTCCGATTGCCCTGTTGAGGATCGGGTTCCTCCTGTTGGTTCAGGAGAAGGGAGATCTAATCTCCGGGTTGCTAGTGACAGGTTGTCACTTGTGGGTTCCCTCTGGTTAGAGGAAGGGAGGCTAGTCTTCCGGTTCTGGGCTTGTGGTTGCAAGTCCAGTGGTCCCTCCTGGTCTGGAGGAAGAGAGGTCTTCGACCTCTAGTTTCCAAGTGGCTGGGAGTCACTTGGGTGTCCCTCCGGTTGGGAGGAAGAGGGGAGGCTGTTCCCCTGGTCAAGCTGTGTGGCAACAACTGCTTGCAGACTAAGTCTGCGTTCTAGCTTGAGCTAGTGGAAGCCTCACTCCGATTGGGAGTGAGGGGTGGATGTAGGTCTGTGGACCGAACCACCTAAAAATCTATTGTGCAGTGGTTTGATTGTTTGCTTTGCTTCCGCTAGATGCTTCAATAGGCACGCTCCAAGTGTTTGTATTTGAGTTGAATCGAATTGGTTCTATTCTGTGTCTATCTCTAGCATCCAAGTTTTTATTTGGCCATTATACATAGAAGGATACATTCACCCCCCTCTGTATCCGGGCCTAGCACCCTAACACTGGTTGTACCCCTGAGCAACAAGTCTGGCCTTATTCTGCACTACATTACCTAGCTCATTAGTTTTATTTCTAAAAACCCATTTAGTTCCAATGACAGTCCCATGATCAGGACCAGGTGCCACACCTTGTTCCTGTCAAACTGATAAAGCTCCTCGTGCATGGCATTGATCCAATGCACATCTTTGAGAGCGCTGTCAATGGTCTTGGGCTCTATATGATAAACTAATGCATATGCATTTAATACATGCTGAGCTCTAAAGTAGCCTCTAGTCCTAGGAGGTTCATGCAAATCACCAATGACATTATCTATAGGATGATCTCTAAGAAGTCTGACAATGATGATTTGGTTACCTGGATCTTCATTTACCTCCCCCTGAACAGCAGGCTCTTCTGCATTGTTCTCTTCAACTTCGTTCTCATTGTCTGATTGGTCTGCAGACTTTCCTTCCTTCAGAATTTCTCCATCATCTTCTTTCTTGCATTGACCAACATCAGACTAGTTTAGGGACTCATCAAAGACAATGTGTGGAGATTCCTCAATAGTTTTAGAATAAAGATTGTACACTCTATATGCTCTAGTGTTTTCAGAATATCCAAGGAAGATTCCTGGATCACTTTTAGGTTCAAATTTATCAAGGTCACTTTTATCATTAACATGAATGAAACACTTACAGCCAAAGACCTTGAAATAAGCAATTAAAGGCTTCTTACCTTTTAGAAGCTCATAAGGAGTTTTCCGAGTGAAAGGTCTTACCATAGCTCTGTTGATTACATGGCATGCAGTGTTAACTGCCTCTGCCCAGAATTTTCTTGGTAAGCCACCTTCGACTAGCTAGGAGTGTACGAGCCATCTCCACAAGTGTCCGGTTCCTCCTCTCCACTACTCCATTCTGCTCAGGTGTTCTAGGGGAGGAGAACCGATGAGTAATCCCATTATCCCTGCAAAATCAGCAAATTGTGAGTTTTCAAACTCACCTCCATGATCAGACAGAATATTCTCAATTAAATTTTCATTTTTCTGTTTTATTTTCAAATAGAACTCCTGAAACTCTGTGAATGCATCATTTTTGTGAGTCAAGAAAAACACCCAAGTAAACCTAGAGAAGTCATCCACTAAAACATACCCATACCTCCTACCTGATAAGCGGACAAATCTTGTGGGTCCAAATTGGTCCATATGTACCAGCTCATAAGGTTTGGAGGACAAGTCTTCAGTTCTAGATTTGAATGACTTTCTGGTTTGCTTGGACTGTGTACATGCATCACAGACTTTGTTTTCCTTCTTAAAAGATATTTCAGGGAGTCCTCTAACCATGCTATGTTTATTAATTTGTGCAAAACAGTGTAGCTAGCATGGCCTAACCTACGATGTCACAAAAATGCAAGATCATCTTTATTAACAGTGAGGCATTGGTTAGAGTGAGAGAGATCATCTAAATCTACCATGTAGATGTTATTTACTCTCTTACCAGAAAATTTTATTATATCAGAATCAGGTTCATAAATCCTACAGCATTGAGAATAAAAAACTACTCTATGACCTTTGTCACATAGCTGGATAATGCTGAGCAAGTTATAAGTAAGACCCTCAACCAGCATAACCTCCTCAATGCAGTAGGTAGTGCACTTACCTACTTTACCTAATCCGATGATTTTACCCTTTGTGTTGCCGCCGAAGGTGACAAGGCCTCCATTCTTCTCTGTCAGCAAGCAAAACTTGGTCTTGTCTCCTGTCATATGCCTGGAGCAGCCACTATCCAGGTACCACATGTTGTTCTTGGCTGCCAGGCATACCTGAAAACACAATCAGGGAAAAGATTTTGGAACCCAAAAGTGTTTGGGCTCCGAAACATATGAAGAGCAATTTAAACAAGACAGTAAACTCTTGGGAATCCACATTTGTTTAAGCATGGTTGACTTGGTGGATTTCCCAACCTTCTTTTCATTGTTTCTTTTCTTCTCAGCACCAACAGAATTAACCTTCTTTTCTGGTGCTGCGTCCTGGCCCTATTGTTGTTACCAACTTTGCCATTTTTGTGCCAGTGCCTAGGCCAATAAGTATTCAGAAAATGGTGGCCATAATTGGTCCTAGGCTGACCAAAGAAAGACTGTCTACTAGGAGCCCACGTCCTAGACTGATCGACCCAATTTCTAACCTGAGGTATATAAGATTGAGTAGGAAAGGACTGATAGATAGACCTTCCTCGACCTTTATTCCATCCAGACCTATAGGATTGTTGTGGCTGTCTGTAATGGTAGGTCTGGACATTGGGTTGGTAGAACTGGCTCGGTTGACCTCTGACAAAATTCTATCTCCCTTGCACCTTTGACCAACCTGGCTTGTGCATATGTGTATATTGAGTCTTTTCCTTGGTTACTGGTGGTGGTGGAGACTTGGTGGCCTTGCTCTGGGGTTTGGGTGTGCAAATAGACTGACCCCTGACCTTAGACTTACCCTTAGGTGTAGAGCAGGGTGTGCTAGGCTCACCAACCTTCTGCTTACCTTTATCCTTAGCACTGGACATTGTGAGATTAACAACATTAGCGACAGAATTTTCATTATTCATCTTGATAAGAGGTCTCTTCTCCTTTTCTGCTACAAATTAAATTGTTTTGACATTAAAGCTTTTCTTAGCAGTAGGATTATACCCGAGACCCTCCTTCCTGAAATTGACATTTGACCCTAACAAAGCATTCAGATTATCAGATCCTTGGGTCATATTCTCAATTATTTTCACTTTGTCAGCATTTTCTTTTTCTAGCTGTTTCATTGAATTTTTTAATTCATTGTTGACACCAAGAACAACTTTATACTTTTCATCAACAATCTTCATTTCATTTTCATATTTTTGCAATGTCAGTTCCAAATCATCAATAACATTTTTCAGCATTTCATTTTCTTTTCTATATTCAATCAAAGCATGCTTCAGTTCATCAAATTCAGAACAAGAATTTTTTAACCTATCATTTTCAGATTGTAGACAGGCAAGTTTATCAGACATTGTTTTATCATTCAAAACAGAGTTAACCTTCTTCTTCAAATGCCTGTTCTCTCTCCTAATATTATCTACTTTGTCTAACAAATCTCCGTAGGCATCTTGCCAGTCAGAGATGGTATAATGCTCAAAAAGAGATGATACCTCATCGGAGTCTTCTTCTTTTTCTTCGTCATCTTTTACCATCAGGCAGATGGACTTTTCTTCATCCTCACACTCCTATGTGCAGCTGAATGTGCCCTCGTCCTCGTCGCTCCATGTGCTCACCATCGCCTTTCCTTTGGGAGCTTTCTTCTTTGACTTCTCTTTCAGCTTCTGGAGCTCAGGACAATCTGCCTTCATATTGTTGGATTTTGTGTCTTCCTTAAGTGTTTTGATGATGAGCAACACTATGTTAACTGTTGTTCTTCTTAATCAGATATCTTGCACTTGAATTATCCATGTTTTACAAGAAATAGCTGCTAAGAGGTAATACTTCGCGTGTCCGTACTGTTTCTGTACTTCGTGTTGTTTCAGTTGTGTGCTGATGGTCTTCGAGCTGTTTCTTCTGAAGTAGCTCGAGTTGCTTCTGTATGAACCTCGTGTCATTAGCATTCATGTTGTTCATCTCGAGTCATTCTGTATGATTGCTCTTGTGTTTTCATATCACTTAGTGTTGTTCCTCGAGTCGTTTCATGTCTGGGTTCACTGCTTCATCACGTGTCGTGATAGCCGTGTCTGTCCTTTGTCCTCGTGTTGTTGTTTTTACTTCGTGCACTCTTCTCTAAGTTCAAGCGTTAAATATCTCAAGTCAAGTCTGTCAGTGCTGTCTCCATGTCGTCCACTTCGTGTCGATTTCTGTGTTGGTCTTCGTGTTGTGTCAGTGTCTTTCATATTATTTCAGTAGTTATGTCTTCGTGTTATGTTTATGCACTTCGTGTCGTTTTCTTTGTATTCTGTCTTCGTGTTGGTTTTTCGCTTTAGACTTCGTGTCTTTCTCACCTTGACCACACTCCGTGTCGATTCTTGAGTTTCATCTTCGTGTTGTTTTCAAACTCGTGTCGGTTTCTGTTTCACTTCGTGTTGTGTTTATGAACTTCGTGTCGTTTTCTTTATTTCATGTTGTAGTCATCGTGTGTACCTCGTGTCGTTATTTCTCACCTCGTGCTGTTCTCATATTACTTCGAGTCGTTCATTCGAGCTATTTTGTGCTTGAGTTGTTCTTCTTATTTTTTCAAGGGTTATTTCACTTCGTGTCTTTCTCGCCTTGACCACACTTCGTGTTGCTTTCTGTAGACCTCGTGTCTTGCTTGTTTGCAACCACTTCGTGTCGGTTTCTGTTGTCAGCTCGTGTCGTTTTCCTTGTTGTGTCTTCGTGTCGTTTTTGTTCTATTACGTGCAGAACATTGCAGCACCTCGTGTTGCTTCCTGTGCCACCTCGTGTCGTTCTCTGTGTAGTGTGTGTTTTGGTCACCACTATACTTCGTGTCATTTTTCTCTGTAGTGTTAAGCGTTATTAGTATGTATCTCGTGTTGTTCTTTTCTTAACTCGTGTAGTAGTCACGTCGTGTTGCCATTATATACCTCATGCAGCTTTGCTTTCTGTGGCCATACAGTGTGTTAATGGCTTTTAATATCATTACAGGTCCGAGGAAGAACATTCCACACACCTGGGTTGCACGTGATCCGAGACAAGAGGAACCAACCTGATAAAGGCACGTGGCAGGAAGATTCTGGATCGAGCGTGGGAGGCACACGCGTTTTATGCCCTATCCACCTGCTGTTGCTGCTATAAATAGAACCCTTCGTCCTCAGATGAAGATTATCGAAGAAGAGAGGAATAGAAGAAAGAGCAGAAAACAGAGAGTCCTTCGATCCACAGAAAAAGAAAAGAAAGAAGAAAGAATAGCAGAGAGAAAGAGAGAGCAGAAGAGTGATTAGAAGAATTGTTCTGACTTGCGGATCAAATCTGAAGTCTATTGCTCAGTTTGAGCTACATTATTTCCATTTTCTGGAATTTGATTTCCTTCGATCGTGGTTTTCGTTTCTTGTTCTTATCCTTCTTTAACTGTCCTCGTTTGTGTTTCCGATCCTCTGGACTGAGGTCGGGGTCCTCCTGTGAGATCAGGAGAAGGGAGATCTGATCTCCGGTTTGCAAGCAGCAGGTGGGCTGCTTGTGGGTTCCCTCCGGGTTTGGAGGAAGAGGGGTCTTCGACCTCTGGTTCACTAGTAGTGGGGTTGCTACTAGTGGGGTTCCCTCTTGGTAAAGAGGAAGAGAGACGTGAGTCTCTGGGTTCTAGTAACTGTGGGTTGCTAGAGGTTCTCTCCGGGTAGGAGGAAGAGGAGAGGTTGTTCTCCTGGGAAGCTGTGTATCAGCTTTTGTTTGGCAAGCTGTGTTGCCCAGCCGTTAGTGAAGCCTCACTCGGTTTGAGTGTGGGGTGGATGCAGGTCTGAAGGACCGAACCACCTTAAAATCCTCTGAGTTCTTGTGTGATCGTTTGTGGTAATATTGTGGTGTGCCTTCTATTCTCTCGAGCTATTGTCTGCACTGCATTCTTTTTGATAGTTAGAGTTCGAGATTATTTGCGTTTAGCGAAATACACTGCAGTAATTTTTAATTCTTCAAAAAACAGTGATCTATTCATCCCCTCCCCTTCTAGATCACTTCATACTTTACTTATCAGTTGGTATCAGAGCGGGTTTTTCCCAGAATGTGGTCCAACGGCCAGGGAAACGGATCCACTGGTCCTCACAGTTTCATAGCTGATGGGCAGTCTATCACCCGTCCCCCCTTCTTTGATGGTAATAATTACTTCTTTTGGAAGAACAGGATGGAAGTCTTTATCAGGGCCCAAAGCCACAAGCTATGGAAAGTAATTACAGATGGTCCATACACCCTTCCACCGAACGAAGATATGTGGACAGAAGATCAGGTTAAACTCTCCGCACTGAATTGGACAGCTCTTAACATCATACAGTGCGTCGTCCACCCGGAAGAGTATTCGAGGATCTCAGCGTGCAAGACTGCAGAGAACATGTGGGATGAGTTGCAGTTAATTCATGAGGGCACATCTCAGGTGAAAGCTACCAAGATCAACATGCTTACAACTCAATATAAGTTATTTAAGATGAAGCCAGAGGAGTCGATCACAGAAATGTATGCCAGATTATCTGTGATCATCAACAGTCTGAAAGGCCTTGGAAAAGACATTCAACAAGAAGACATAGTCAGGAAGATCCTTAGGTCTCTAACTCCCATCTGGGATACTAAGGTGACTGTCATAGAGGAATCAAGAGATTTATCCATCATGATAGTAACCCAGCTGATTGGATCTCTCATGACCCATGAAATGAATTTCAAACAAGGAAACGATGGGCATGACCGAAAGGGAAAGAATGTTGCTCTGAAGGTCTCACGACATACTAAGAAGAGCAACAGTAGCAGCAGCAGCAGTGATGGTAGCAGCGAAGGCTCTGATGGATTCTCAGACCTGGACAAGGACGAGCAAGCTATGCTCACCAGGCAATTCAGAAAGTTCTTGAGAACTAAAGGAAGATTCTACAGGAGGAAGAAATTTAATGCTGCAAGGAAGTCTCCTGAACGAGAATTTGAGAAGAACCGGTTTTCTAAGAAGATCACTTGCTATCATTGTCAGAAACCCGGTCACCTGAAAAGCGAATGTCCAGAGCTGCAAGCTAAGGCTCCTGGACACCAGAAGAAGATGGTGCACAAGAAGAAGAAGGCCATGCTGTGCACGTGGAGCGATGAGGAGGAGGATCCAGAAGCCACTTCGTCCAGTGAAGGTGAAGAGAAGACTTGCCTCATGGCCGACCATGAGAAAGAGGTAACAAACTTATTTGAGAATTTTACTTTGGATGATTGGGAGGACGCCTATGGCGACCTGTTAAGTAAATATAATTTTTTAACTAAGGAACACAGATTGCTTAGACGTAAGTTTCATTCTCTTTCTGAGGAACACTCTACTGTTGTCACGGATAGCATGAAAAACAAGGAGATGGCCATTGAGCTAGACCAGGTTAAAGGTGAGATTGAGAAGTTGAGAATGGAAAGAGAGGAGAGTCTAGCTAGGATGAATGAACTGAAGGGTAAAGCTGAAGAGAGTAAAGGAGAGATTAGACAGATGGCTGAAAGATATGAGGCAGTTAGAAAAGTTAATCAGGAACTCCAGGACCAATGTAATAAATTTCAGAAGGAGATTGAGGACAAAGAAAAAATGCTTGAGAAATTTACAGAGGGGAGAAACAACTTGAATGCCCTTCTGGGGGCAAGGGTAAACTTCAATAGGGAGGGATTAGGATACAATCCCACTAGTAAAAAACCCTTTGAATTTAAAACTACCACGTTCTGCCCCGCCAAGGGCAAAGAGAAACTGGAAACACCATCCAGTTCCAAATCTGTCTCTACAATGAAGTTTTCGACCAGCAAATTCATTCAATCCACTGGTCAGCAGCCTAAGTCAGGAAATCCTGAGACAAGAACTGCTCCTGTGCAACACGTGTGGAACAAAGGTTCTCACAGGACCAGTCCTATAGAGGTCACTAAAAGGGTGAAAAGTTTTGTTAAGAAAGCTCATCATGCTAGTTATCAAGGAGAGCATGCCAACATTCACCATTTTCAGCACAATTTTCATTGGAATAAAAATGCTTGCATGAATTATAGTCAACACACACGCATATCCTCTAAGAGGCCAACCAACAATGTTTTTGTTCAGAAACAACATAGTTCTACTAAGAATAGGTTCATTCAACACCCACCAAGAAATGCCAAAAGGGAAGAATTAACCCACATAAAACCACTGAAGAGAACAGTAAAACAAATGTGGGTTCCTAAGTGCCTTTTGCATAATCTGAAAACTGGTTTTGGACCCAATTTGAATTGGGTCCCACATTACTCTGTCTGAACTTTTGCAGGTCAGCCTGGCAGCTGAGCATAACAAGTGGTATCTTGACAGCGGCTGTAGCAGGCACATGACAGGAGACCGGTCCAAATTCAGCAAACTGAAAAAGAAGTTTGGGGGCCTGGTCAAATTTGGTGGAAATAACAGAGGAAGAATTATTGGAATTGGTACGGTTGGTAAGTCCTCTACTAACTCCATTGAAGATGTGTACCTTGTAGAAGGACTTCAGCACAACTTGATAAGTATAAGTCAACTTTGTGACAAAGGACACAAGGTACTTTTTGACCACAATTCTTGCACGGTTTTTGAGCTGAATTCTGATAACATCATGTTCAAAGGTCATAGAGTAAATAATGTGTACATCGTTGATCTGGATGATAATTCTGAAACAAACTTGTGTTTGTCTGCTAATTCTGAACAGGTTGCTTTTGACTGGCATAGGCGTCTAGGCCATGCTAGTGTGTCTACTTTGAATAAGCTGTCTAATCTTAACCTAGTTAGAGGTTTGCCCAGAATAAAATTCCAGTTAGAGTCCAAGCTCTGTGATGCTTGTGCTCAAGGTAAACAGACTCGTGCATTTTTTAAATTGAGAACTGAGAGTCTCTCATCTAAACCACTACAGCACTTGCACATGGATCTCTTTGGTCCTACTCGAATACAAAGTCTGTCAGGTAAGAGATATGGTCTAGTCATAGTTGATGACTTCACTAGATTTTCTTGGTTGTTCTGTTTAGCAAATAAAAATGATGCTTTTGTTCACTTTGAAGAACTTTTCAATAAAATCAAACTGCAAGGTGAACATAATATCATTACAATTCAGTCTGACCATGGAGGAGAGTTTGAGAACTCTTCATTTTCTGAATTTTGCTCAAGAGAGGGAGTGACTCACAGATTCTCTTCTCCCAAGACATCGGAGCAGAATGGAATTGTTGAGAGAAGAAACAGGTCAATAATTGAAATGGCCAGGACTATGCTAATTGAGAGTGGACTTCCAAGGAGATTTTGGGCAGAAGCTGCAAATACAGCATGCTACATTTTAAATCGAGCTTTGGTAAGACCTACTCATAAGAAAACTCCTTATGAACTCCTCAAGGGTAAGCAGCCAAACATTTCTTACTTTAAAATCTTTGGTTCCAAATAGTTCATCCACAACAATGGTAAGAATGGTTTGGATAAGTTTGAAGCAAGAAGCTCTCCTGGAATTTTCCTCGGATATTCAGAAACCTCTAGGGCTTACAGAGTTTTCAATAAAGATGAGCAAACTGTTGAAGAAACACCTCATGTAGTGTTTGATGAGAATGTTCTATCTAACAAAATGATAAATGATGACAGGGAGCCATCTGATGAGGGAGACTTCTTGGAGAAAATTGAAGAAGAAGAGATGCAGCCAGCTGCTCAACCAGAAAACTTACAACAAGAAGGAGCAACTGAGGTAGGTGAACCCTCAGGTGAGGTAATATTTCACAAAGACCACCCTAGTGAAAATGTCATAGGTAATTTGCATGATCCCCCTAGGACAAGGTCTCATTTTAGAATTGTCCAAGAACATGACTTAGCTGCTTTGACATCTCAGGTAGAACCCAAGACTGTGGAAGAAGCTTTAAAACATGATTCTTGGGTATCCTCCATGGGTGAGGAATTAAATCAATATGAGAAAAATAATGTATGGAAACTAGTTCCTAGACCTGAAAACACTCATGTCATTGGCACTAAATGGGTTTTCAAGAATAAGATTGATGAAAATGGAGCTATCTCTAGAAACAAAGCAAGACTTGTAGCTCAAGGCTACAGTCAGGAATTTGGTGTGGATTTTGATGAATCCTATGCTCCAGTGGCTAGGATGGAAGCTATAAGAATTCTGTTTGCATTTGCATGCTCTAGAAACATTCGGCTACAGCAGATGGATGTCAAAAGCGCATTTTTAAATGGGTTATTGAAGGAAGAGGTATATGTTGAACAACCTCCTGGGTTTAATTTCTCTGTTCAGCCTAACATGGTTTTTAGGTTGAATAAAGCCCTCTATGGATTGAAGCAGGCTCCCCGAGCCTGGTATGAGAGACTTTCTGAATTCCTTTTGAGCAAGGGGTACACTCGAGGTAAGGTTGACCAAACCCTCTTCACCAAAAATCTCGGAAAGGATTTAATAGTGGTCCAGGTATATGTTGATGATATCATCTTCGGATCTAACAATTCAAAATTATGTAAAGATTTTTCTGAGTCTATGTCCCAAGAATTTGAAATGAGTTTAGTTGGCGAACTAAAATATTTTCTTGGGCTGCAGGTCAAACAGATGGATGATGGTTGCTTCATAAATCAAACCAAGTATACTCTGGAGATGCTAAAAAGGTTCGGAATGACCAACCTCAAGACAATCTCAACACCCATGGGTACCAGCTCCTCACTGGATTCAGACGAAAAAGGTAAAGAGGTGGATGCTAAATTATATAGAGGTATGATCGGTTCACTCCTCTACTTAACAGCATCCAGGCCTGACATTCAATTTAGTGTAGGGATGTGTGCCAGATACCACGCTAGACCTACTGAATTGCATCTGGCAGCTGTAAAGAGAATCTTTAGATACTTATCTGCCACCCATGATCTAGGTCTCTGGTATCCTACATCATGTAGTTTAGATCTCATTGCATACACTGATGCAGATTATGCAGGATGTAAATTGGACAGGAAGAGTACTAGTGGTCACTGCAAATTTCTAAGAGGGTGCTTAGTCTCTTGGGGATCCAAGAAGCAACACTATGTGGCTCTCTCTACTGCTGAAGCTGAGTATGTGGCAGCAGGGAGCTGTGGCACACAGGTTATATGGATAAAACACCAGCTTCTGGATTACTCGGTTGAGCTAGGTTGTACTTCTATCTTTTGTGACAATACTAGTGCAATAAACATTGCAAAGAATCCTGTACTTCATTCTCGAACTAAACACATTGAAATCAGGCATCATTTTATTCGAGATGAAGTAGCTAGGAAGACTTTTGAGTTGATCCATGTTGGCACTAACTCACAAATTGCAGATATTTTCACTAAGCCACTGGATACTGAAAAATTTAGCACTTTGCGCAGAGAACTAGGTATTTACAGAATTTCATGATTGAACAACTGATTTCTGAATACCATGTCATGTGTTCTTATGCTTATCATATTCATTGTCTGTTGCTGAAAAATAACCTCATTATGAGTGATTGCTGACTCACTCCATTTTGATTGAATAATCTGTTCTGATATCATGGTGTTTTCTTTGAGGTGTTTTGAGGCTTGTCTGGATTAAATCTGTGTTGGGGTCAAGGTCTCAGGGGGAGCTAGATTTATAATAGGTGTCTTGTTCTTTGGCCTAATCTGAACACATTTTGAACGGCATCTTGCTGACATTAAAAGAGAATCAGGTTGAGTAGGTGTATAAAAGAAAGTGTTGGATGCTTTATCCTTTAAGACTGCTCATCTAATTTCTTGTTGGAATTTCAGTTGTTAGTCCCACTGAGATCAAAATCTGAATTCAAAGATTATCTTCCTACACTGTAACTGTCTTCTGATCTAGCCTATACAGCATACCTACTTAGTCAATGTTGAGTCCGAAATGAGGTATTTTGTGCTTTAGTCTGAATCACCTTGGATCTGGTGTATTGTTCTCAAACGGACTCAAGCTTAATCAACAAGGTTCTAAGAGCTGGTTAATGAAAAATTTCATAAAAATTTTATCAACCTTGTTAACTGCTCATTGAGAAACTGGGACTTTCATCAATGAAGTGAAAGCATCCCATGTCATGAGATGGCAGTACATATCTGGTTTTATTAGTTGTCTTGATCATACAGAGCTATGGTACATATCTGGTTAGTAACTGGGGTGTCTGGCCTCTGATAAAGGTGTCACCTTAATGTCAACACCAGTTAGAATACTATCTCTGTCCTCTTGTCAGAAGGGGTAATGTGGTCCTGCCACCGAGTAACTAGGGATTCCTGCCTCTAAACAAGGTGTCTCCCTAATGTCAAAGGTGTACTTGGCAGACTTACCTTTGGTCTTGACCATCTTTAAAGAAGATTTTCTCTCTCCTGGTATCAAGATCCTGTTCACTTGGAGTATAGCTCTTGGTTTGTTTGTTCTCAATACCACAGGTCTCTGTGTTTTGACTTCCTTACTCTATACTCTCTAAGTAAAGACTTACTCTGACCATACTGATATCTTGTACCTCACTTGCTTAGAATCTGGTTCTGTGTATGGAGCGAATCCTTATTCAATGTTTTTGCACAGTCTGACTAACTGATCTTCAAAATCCTCACATAAAATTAATGACCTTCTTAATTGTCTAAACATCTCAATATCTTCCATTTATCTGCCATACTCTGTCCTGTTTTCTCTCTACAGTCAGCAATTTTCCTTTCTCTATATATTCAGACTTGCCCCTAGTTTTGATGATGTCAAAGGGGGAGAGAATAGTGTTGTTAAGGTTGAAGAGTTTTGTTGCCAAGGTTTTAAAGGGGTGTGCTTGCATGTCATTGTGTTGAGGGGGAGTTAGTTAACCAGTCTGAGGATAGCTGTTGCTGTGTTCAGGGGGAGTGTTCTGGAGTCGTCAGAGGAAGCAAGTGCGTTGAGAGTCTGCATTAAATTTCTTGCAATGATCTGTTTTGCATTTCATCTCTTATACTTAATATAGTGTTGCCATCATCAAAAAGGGGGAGATTGTTAGATTTTGTGTCTTCCTTAAGCGTTTTGATGATGAGCAACACTATGTTAACTGTTGTTCTTCTTAATCAGATATCTTGCACTTGAATTATCCATGTTTTACAAGAAATAGCTGCTAAGAGGTAATACTTCGCGTGTCCGTACTGTTTCTGTACTTCGTGTTGTTTCAGTTGTGTGCTGATGGTCTTCGAGCTGTTTCTTCTGAAGTAGCTCGAGTTGCTTCTGTATGAACCTCGTGTCGTTAGCATTCATGTTGTTCATCTCGAGTCATTCTGTATGATTGCTCTTGTGTTTTCATATCACTTAGTGTTGTTCCTCGAGTCGTTTCATGTCTGGGTTCACTGCTTCATCACGTGTCGTGATAGCCGTGTCTGTCCTTCGTCCTCGTGTTGTTGTTTTTACTTCGTGCACTCTTCTCTAAGTTCAAGCGTTAAATATCTCAAGTCGAGTCTGTCAGTGCTGTCTCCATGTCATCCACTTCGTGTCGGTTTCTGTGTTGGTCTTCGTGTTGTGTCCGTGTCTTTCATATTATTTCAGTAGTTATGTCTTCATGTTATGTTTATGCACTTCGTGTCGTTTTCTTTGTATTCTGTCTTCGTGTTGGTTTTTCGCTTTAGACTTCGTGTCTTTCTCACCTTGACCACACTCCGTGTCGATTCTTGAGTTTCGTCTTCGTGTTGTTTTCAAACTCGTGTCGGTTTCTGTTTCACTTCGTGTTGTGTTTATGAACTTCGTGTCGTTTTCTTTATTTCGTGTTGTAGTCATCGTGTGTACCTCGTGTCGTTATTTCTCACCTCGTGCTGTTCTCATATTACTTCGAGTCGTTCATTCGAGCTATTTTGTGCTCGAGTTGTTCTTCTTATTTTTTCAAGGGTTATTTCACTTCGTGTCTTTCTCACCTTGACCACACTTTGTGTTGCTTTCTGTAGACCTCGTGTCTTGCTTGTTTGCAACCACTTCATGTCGGTTTCTGTTGTCAGCTCGTGTCGTTTTCCTTGTTGTGTCTTCGTGTCGTTTTTGTTCTATTACGTGCAGAACATTGCAGCACCTCGTGTTGCTTCCTGTGCCACCTCGTGTCGTTCTCTGTGTAGTGTGTGTTTTGGTCACCACTATACTTCGTGTCATTTTTCTCTATAGTGTTAAGCGTTATTAGTATGTATCTCGTGTCATTCTTTTCTTAACTCGTGTAGTAGTCACGTCGTGTTGCTATTATATACCTCATGCAGCTTTGCTTTCTATGGCCATACAGCGTGTTAATGGCTTTTAATATCATTATAGATCCGAGGAAGAACATTCCACACACCTGGGCTGCACGTGATCCGAGATAAGAGGAACCAACCTGATAAAGGCACGTGGCAGGAAGATTCTGGATCGAGCGTGGGAGGCACACGCGTTTTGTGCCCTATCCACCTGCTGTTGCTGCTATAAATAGAACCCTTCGTCCTCAGATGAAGATTATCGAAGAAGAGAGGAATAGAAGAAAGAGCAGAAAACAGAGAGTCCTTCGATCCACAGAAAAAGAAAAGAAAGAAGAAAGAATAGCAGAGAGAAAGAGAGAGCAGAAGAGTGATTAGAAGAATTGTTCTGACTTGCGGATCAAATCCGAAGTCTATTGCTCAGTTTGAGCTACATTGTTTCCATTTTCTGGAATTTGATTTCCTTCGATCGTGGTTTTCGTTTCTTGTTCTTATCCTTCTTTAACTGTCCTCGTTTGTGTTTCCGATCCTCTGGATTGAGGTCGGGGTCCTCCTGTGAGATCAGGAGAAGGGAGATCTAATCTCCGATTTGCAAGCAGCAGGTGGGCTGCTTGTGGGTTCCCTCCGGGTTTGGAGGAAGAGGGGTCTTCGACCTCTGGTTCACTAGTAGTGGGGTTGCTACTAGTGGGGTTCCCTCTTGGTAAAGAGGAAGAGAGACGTGAGTCTCTGGGTTCTAGTAACTGTGGGTTGCTAGAGGTTCCCTCCGGGTAGGAGGAAGAGGAGAGGTTGTTCTCCTGGGAAGCTGTGTATCAGCTTTTGTTTGTCAAGCTGTGTTGCCCAGCTGT
Source organism: Amorphophallus konjac (assembly GCA_022559845.1). Classification (NCBI taxonomy): domain Eukaryota; kingdom Viridiplantae; phylum Streptophyta; class Magnoliopsida; order Alismatales; family Araceae; genus Amorphophallus; species Amorphophallus konjac. Next base: position 427,739,496 of record CM040118.1, read on the forward strand.
TAGTGAAGCCACACTCAGTTTGAGTGTGGGGTGGATGTAGGTCTGAAGGACCGAACCACCTTAAAATCCTCTGAGTTCTTGTGTGATCGTTTGTGGTAATATTGTGGTGTGCCTTCTATTCTCTCGAGCTATTGTCTGCACTGCATTCTTTTTGATAGTTAGAGTTCGAGATTATTTGCATTTAGCGAAATACACTGCAGTAATTTTTAATTCTTCGAAAAATAGTGATCTATTCATCCCCTCCCCTTCTAGATCACTTCATACTTTACTTATCACATATGGCCGACCTTCTTGGAGTGGTAGCAAACATTAGTGTCAACTTTCTTGGCAGGGTTAGATCTATACCTTGTTTGCCTCCTGCCGCCACCAAACTAGCTTCGGCCGAAGTTTCTTCCTTCCTTTCTCAGAAATCACCTAAATTCTCTGGTCAGCATGGCCAGTTGGTCTCCATCGATTTCTGACCCAGAGGGGCTTTCATCGCTTGATGATCCACTGTGGCTGGATCTGTTCGATCTGCTGAAGCTGGCCTTCAGCGCAATAGGCTTTTTTTTCTTCTCCAGCTCCTCGGTCTTGGAAAGATTCATCTCGTATGTCATTAGTGAACTGATGAGCTCGTCAACTTTCATATTCTGCAGATCCCTTGACTCCTCAACAATTGTGGCTTTTGTATGCCATACTGGAGTCAGGGACCGAAGGATCTTCCTCACAATTTCATAGTCCGAGTAATTCTTTCCCAGACTCCTGAGACCATTGGTGATGATCATGAGGCGCGCATACATTTCTGTGATGGTCTCACTGGACTTCATTCGAAAAGCTTCATATTCTAACACCAGCAAGTTCGCCTTGGTCTTCCTTACATGAGAGGTTCCCTCGTAGATGACCTCGAACTTATCCCACATCTCCTTTGCAGTGGTGCATGATGAAACTCGGGAGAACTCGGTGGGATGAAGTGCACACTGAATAGCATTGATTGCGCTCCAATTGAGGGTAGATCTCCTGATCTCCTCTCTTGTCCAGACTTCCTCATTCTCATGAAGCTCGAACAGACCCTTGCTGACTACCTTCCATATCTCATAGTCTTTCGCCCTCAGAAATACTTGCATACGATTCTTTCAGTATGCATAGTTTGATCCATCGAAGTATGGGGGCTTGGTAGTAGAGTGTCCCTCAGCTGTCATTCCTTTACCTTCCATGGCCGTTGACTCTTCAGGACGTTGATCCCTGCAGAAGAGTTAGGCTCTGATACCAATTGATAGAAAAGATGGTATGCTCTGATACCAATTGATAGAGACAGATGGATACTCTAATGCCTATAGATAGAATATCTATAGATGATCTAGAGGGGGGTGAATAGATCGGTCACCCACTTAAAACTTACTACAGCAAAACAGTTACAGAAAAAAAAACTGCTGTAGGATGATCGAAAGGCACTCAGTCACAACAGGAATGGACCAGATCAAACAGATTAGCTCTTACGCGATCCTAAGCAATCATCTACCGGACAATGAATAATGATAGAGAACAAAACCAAACCACAAACAAGCGCACAGTGGACAGATGATTTTTAAGGTGGTTCGATCTCAAGCCTGAGATCTACGTCCACCCCACACTCAAACTAGAGTGTGGTTTCACCGCTGATGCACAGCTTCCGCTGATCCACAGCTTCGGGGAACAAACCCTACAGACCGCTGGGCCTTACAACTTATGCCGACCAGAGGATTCCTCCTCTGCAACTGCTGGGTCTTACAGCTTTACCCGTCCAGAGGATACTACATCTCTGCCCGCTGAGCGTCACAGCTTGCTCCGCTGACAAACGGCCTGAAAATGAGTATCTAAAATGAAAACAAAACACAGCGAAAAACTAAAAACCCACAAAGGGAATATAGCTCAACACTGAGTGAATTCGGCTCCAGTTCTGAACCTGGAGACTGAAGAACAATCTTTCTCTCTCAATTCTCTCAAGGGATTTCTCTCAGAACTCTCTTTCTTTTCTGCTCTCTCTCTCTCTTCCTTTTTCTCTCTGGATCGTTAAGGCGTTTGCTCTCTGCTTTAGCCCTTCTGGCACGATCAGTCTTCTCTTGAGGGAGAAGCAGCATAGGACTAACGGATGCACTAGCTATGAGTATGCAGTGTGCAAGCATTGCACAGACCTACTCGGGTCGTGAGCAACCTTGCATGGACTCCGTGTGTGCGAGTATAAGAGATGCACAGACTTAATGTGCACGGTGCAAGTATTGCACCGACTCGATGACATGCCACTAGAGGCGTTGCACTAACTTAACTCAGAAGGAATGCACAGACTCTAAATGCATGGCGCAGATATTGCACCGACTCACTATAAGCAATGAATGCACCGACTTAGAAGCTGAGCATGAGGTAAACGACGTAGGATAAAACAGACACATGCACAGACCTAGGCCTTATGAGACGCAGTATAAGACAGACACAGAATGTGCACCGACTTGTGTCTGCTTAATGCAAAGATGCACTGACTTGCAAGCATAGAACTTCACCCATATGCACAGACTCTGCTCGAACTTAGTTGCGTGCTATAGCTAAGGATGCACAGACTCAATGCAGACTAGACAGATGTTGCGCCGAGTCAATCTAATGCACGGACTAGGTGTAACTGAGCATGCAACATTTAGATGAACATATGACAAGTTGCCAATCATCAAAACAAGATTTACAACAATGTGAGTTTCTTGTGGATTGAGTTTTCGCTTCCCGTCTGCGAGATGTGGTTTTGCGTATAGTTCCGGGTGTGTTCCCACAGTAGAGGTCTAGGGTTCCAGTGAGCATCACCGAGGGTTTTCCCTAGACGGTGTTTGGTCCACAACAGCGTTGTCATGATGTTTCCCCTGGTAGTGTGGCTAGGGTGGTTTGTAGTCTAGTGGTCCCCCGACCGTAAGATCGGGGCGTGTTTTCCGGTATAGTAGGAGTAGCTGTAGTGCTGAGTTTTTACTGGCCACCGATTTGTTGTTCCTGCTGTTACGGTTGTTGTTGCTATTGCTGCTTTCCGTGCCACCGTTGTTTACGGTTGGGGTTCCGCGGGACCCCTACTGAGCCAGTGACAGGAGGCTCACCCCTGCGTTTCAGGTGCAGTGGTTCTTCCTCGAGGTTTGAGGGTGCTGTGCGGAGGTTCTTAGTTGCCAACTCATCGGGCCGAGTGTTCACTCGGTGTTGGGTACGTTCTTCTGTCTTAGACTTTACTTTCTATTGGACTGGACTCTGTTGTAGTTAGATTATTTATTTCTGTTAATTGTTGAATTATCCTACTTTATTTCCTATTTCCTTGTACCTCCACACTCCTTTTTAGCCCTTCCAAGCGCCGAATCGTGGGCGACGGGCCAAGATTCGAATGGTATCAGGTTCCTTTCTCGGTGTCTGGATCTCGGGTCGTTACAGTTGGTATCAGAGCGTGGTTGTGGACGTACATGGGAATTCAAGATATTATAGTGATTAAAGTCCGTAAGATCCAGTACAGTCGGTAGTTGGCATAGAGTTTCATGTATGTTTTATGCTTGGTTTCTCACGTGAGAGCTTGAGGGTGCGGCGTTGGCGCTGTGAATATGGTTGCTCTTTTATGGAGTGTCGGTGTGGGGCCCGAGGGATGTGATAGAGAGATTTCTTCCCGATGGGTGGTGGCCCCAGTGGTGCCGCGGTGGGCAGAGGTTGTCGGTAGGTGTGTTGCTGTGGTGCTGCGTTCAAGGAATTTTGTAGCGAGGTCAGGCGGTTGGGGAGGATTGTTCATGGTCAAGTTACTGTGAGCATACTCTGAGGGAGCTGTTATTGGTTTTGGCGACCCCAGTCTGTGGTTATCCAGCCCCTGAGGTGTTAAGGTAGTGGTTTGAAGTGGCGGAGTGGGTGCTATGGTCGAGAATTGTGCTCGAGCTAGCGGAGGATCTTCTGGGTGAGCTGCTGATGTGTCGAGCCTGATTTTCTCATCGTGCTCTGTAACGTCAGAAATTACATGTCGGTCTCAATTATTTTTGCAGATTTCGATGCAAGATTGGGTAGAGATGTCTGAGTAAGTTCGTGCTCCTGCGCTTCTGCGTGCGAATGGGCTATGTTCACCCTGGGTTTGGTTTGAGATGTGAAGGTTTCACGGTGAGTTTGAGACTCGAGGATGAGCATTGGCGGTTGCCGATTATGGCTCGTGTTGCGGCTCTTGGCGTGGCATGTTACAGTTTGAGGAATTGTAGCGATGGTGCATCGAGAGATGTTGTGATTGTGGTCCGACGAAGCACTTGGCGATTGTTGTCGGAGGAGCTGACCTGACGAAAGTGATGGGTTTCTTGATGTTGGAAGGTGCTGTTCCCAGCGTGTGCAAGGTTTGAGATCAGGTCGAGCGCGGAGACCATCCGTTGGTCGGAGGTATATCGAGTTTTTCCCTTGGTTGGAGGAGATCACATTTTTGCCAAGGTTCGTCGTCTTGCATTGTGTGTTCGGATCGGTTGGCCTTCGTGTGCCATGAAGTTCGTGCGAGACACGTCCTGTGTTTTGGCAAGGTGGATACCTGTGAGAAGCGTTGTCTGTTGTCATGCCTCAAGATTATGCAGCGAAAATAATCGAGAATGTGAACAGTCGGCTAGTACGCCTCGAGCAAGTAATATAATCAGAGCACAAGAACAATCACACAAAGTAATTGCACAATAATTTAATCAACCTTCATCTTTATTTCATATAAAATAATCACATTCCAAGTACATGAATACTCAACTTTCTCTAGACTCAATAAAATAAAATTACATATAAAGACTCAATCTAGACATATTTGACATTCTAAGTCTTCTCTCGAATCCATAGATTTTCAATCGCTCTCGGACCCGTTACTTGAGTAATCCGAATCCGATTCACTCGTATTTCCTGAAACATTGAGAAAGTAGGTAATGAGCACACTTGCCCAGTAGGTATCTTCGTATCAACATGATTGGCAATATTAAAATAATTAATATTTTAGCTCTAAAGAATAAGATAAATCATGCAAGATGATGAATCATGCGAATAAAACCAAAGTAACAAGATAGATTGAGACTATGATTGAGCAAGTATGATCAAGCAAGAATGTAATTATGGCCTTTCATGAACAAGACTGTAACAAGAATGTACTTTTCATAACCATGAAGGCTACGCACTAGAATGTCATGTAACAAGCAAGAATGTACTCTTCACTTAGTAACAAGTACTTCGTGAATTCATGTGGATATTCATCCATGATGGGAATCGAAAGGGCCAACCAGAGGATGATGAATGCGCTATCCATTGCCAACGTGACCTAAAGAAGGTGCCAGTCTTGGCCAGCGTGATCTCAGACAGAGACCCAAGCAGTTGACGGTCCAACTTCCCGGCATCGGAGACTTTGAGGGCGGACTTTGTTGTTGTTTTCCATGGTTGTAATCAATGTGGTAGCGTCATTTTGTCTCCCCCTTCCCCTATATAAGTACCCCATCTCGTTTGATAAAAAAAGGAAGCAATGAATCTATGAAAGTTCTACTGAGTGTAGCCATGGCTATCTTCCCCAATCTTTGGAAACCTCCTTCCTCCTCCCCTCTCCAAGTGCGATGCCCAATCCTCTTTCCCTAATTTTCTCTCTCCCCTACAATGGAGGACGATCGAAGCCCCGGGTGCATCAGCTCTGAGACAAGGTCGGGTGTGAGGCCCCATTCAGATCTCCGTTCTTCCTCCACCGACGTTCGCCTCCCCCCCACCACCGCCAAAGATGCTGCTAAGGCCAAGGTGGAGCTCGATTGCACCATCCCTGAGATGGGGGCGGGCGAGAGGCCCTAGTCAAGCTCCTTCACGGCCCTAGCTCGCTCTGCCACACCACCTTCTTTTCCCATCGCCCACCCCCACATCCACCTTCTCCAAGTTATCGTAGCTAGTATTATGTTAGTTTTATCGTTAGTTTAATCCCTGTTTAGGGTCCCTCATGTGTTATCCACCATCCTATGTGTTTCACCGCCGTGATTAGAACTCCCGAAGCCTTCCACAAACACTCCAACGCAACCAGTGGCACGTTATGAACGCGCTTGGACGATATAGAACGTTCTTGAGAAGGCGCCTGGAGCCTATAGCGCGACCTGGACAGTGATCTTGAAGACCCCGTACCTCCGTGTCGCATCAAATGGTATCAGAGCTTAGGGAACCAGACTGTCCTCACAGACTTGGATCCTGAGCTACGAGGTTCGAGGTCGAACCTTTCCCAAGTGGAGGGGTTTGATGGGAATCGAAAGGGCCAACCAGAGGATGATGAACGCGCTATCCGCTGCCAGCGCGACCTGAAGAAGGCGCCAGTCTTGGCCAGCGCGATCTCAGACATAGACCCAAGTAGCTGACGGTCCAACTTCCCGGCATCGGAGACTTTGAGGGCGGACTTTGTTGTTGTTTTCCATGGTTGTAATCAATGTGGTAGCGTCGTTTTGTCCTCCCCTTCCCCTATATAAGTACTCCATCTCGTTTGATAAAAAAGGAAGCAATGAATCTATGAAAGTTCTATTGAGTGTAGCCATGGCTATCTTCCCCAATCTTTGGAAACCTTCTTCCTCCTCCCCTCTCCGGGTGCGATGCCCAATCCTCTTTCCCTAATTCTCTCTCTCCCCTACAATGGAGGACGATCGAAGCCCCGGGTGCATCGGCTCGGAGACGGGGTCGGGTGTGAGGCCCATTTCAATCTCCGTTCTTCCTCCACCAACATTCGCCTCCCCCCCACCACCGCCAAAGATGTTGCTAAGGCCAAGGTTGAGCTCGATTGCACTGTCCCTGAGATGGGGGTAGGCGAGAGGCCCCAGTCAAGCTCCCTTACGGCCCTAGCTCACTCTGCCACACCACCTTCTTTTCCCGTCACCCACCCCCGCATCCACCTTCTCCAAGTTATTGTAGCTAGTATTAGGTTAGTTTTATCGTTAGTTTAATCCCTGTTTAGGGTCTTCATGTGTTATCCACCATCCTATGTGTTTCACCCCCGTGATTTGAACTCCCGAAGCCTTCCACAAACGCTCCAACGCAACCAGTGGCGCGTTATGAACGCGCTTGGACGATATAGCACGTTCTTGAGAAGGCGCCAGGAGCCTATAGCGTGACCTGGACAGTGATCTTGAAGACCCCGTACCTCCGTGTCGCATCAATCCATGTTCCGTGACTTTTCACTTATTTTTAAAGAAAGTACTCCCAGCGTAATGCGACGCAAGTAGCATCATACCCCATGGTTTATATAGTATGTTTCCGACAATCAGCCGATGGGACTAGCATAGAGCCCTTGAACACAATTAGTGCTCGAACTGCATCTTCAAGTATAAATCAAGCTACTTCCATGTTTATAACAATAATATGGCCAAGAACGTACAATTTCAACTATAGTTTCATGATAAAGTAACCAAGAATAAGAATGCTTCTATTGAGAATGAGAGATTTCAATAATTGCATTTAATAACTAGGTTATGCCATGAAAATAAATCGGCAGCATAACGGTACATTCTTTAACTCTCAAAATTACTTTGGTATCTTTGGAATAATATGATAGGTTCTAGATAATCAATTGGACCATCTAGGAACATAGGAAAATCAACCCTTGACTCAAACCCCGGGTTAATCAAATTCAGGACGCTAGCGGTCATTTACTGGACCGTCCCTTATCCCTTGCGGTCATATACATGACCGTTAATGATAAGACAGTTCGATATTTTAAAACAGGATATCTGGAGTCTTAGCGGTCAAATGCAGTATCGTTTAGGATCCGTTTAGCGGTCAAATGTAAGGCCGCTAGCAGTCTTTGGCAGTCAACCAGAAGGCCGCAAATAATCCAGAATATAAAATATCGGTATAAGTGCTTTCTAGATAATTGGGCTTTAATGGTACAACCAACTCGGCGTCCTAGTGGGAATCCCAGGCTCGCGGAGAATTACGGAGGCCTTGAAATAAGATTTCCTAGTCCGTTGGAAGGAATATCCAAAAGAGAGGTTATCAAGTCTAAGATTGTGTTCCTAATGTGCAACGTGTAACTAATGATAACATACCAGGATATGTGCCATCTACTTATGAAAATGGCTCTTAGATGAGAAAGAGAATCATGTAAAACCATGTTAAAATAGTGATCATGAATCATCTATCATTTGAACAAATATTTATTACAAGAGTATATGATTTTTGGTCATAAATTAACATAAGTTAAAATAATACCAACATGCATAAAAACATGAAATCCATTTTGATAACAAGTTCATTAACTAAGTATATAAAACTAGTAATTAAATCAGGCTTAAAACTTAGTTAACTAGGTTTAACATATATTAACTATGGTTAATTCTACAATATGGTTCGGACTACCAATACTACAAAAATCAGAAATAGAAAATGGTCAAATGGATGCCCACCACTTGCGGTTAGCGGTCTATCGTACGACCGCGATAGTTCTCTGGTGGTCCATTGAAAAACCGTTTCTTCCTATTTAAATCCGAGTTCAAAAGATAACTAAACAAAAATGCTAACTAAGACATATCATGTCTGGAAATCAACATATTCTAACTTCCATGATCATGATAGAATAATTTAAGGCCAACAATATGCATAGGTTTGTATGAACAACAAGGAATTCCATTTTTTCTTCATTAGGATAAGTATTATGCATGAAGATTAACTAGATGCATAGTCCAAGTAAAACATGAAATTCTCAAGATATAATGCATGAAAACGAATAAAACAAGAGGGCTTTTATTCCTGACATAAAGTTTAGCCTTTCATGAGATAACCTACCTTTAATAATGCTCCTAGATTTCAAATTTCTGATTAGAATTAATTCCTAGTTCCTGCACCTTCTTATGCTAAACTAGCAACTTCACGTCCCTCTATCTCCTGATTCCCTTTACCTATGCATGGGAAATTTTGAGGGTAGATGGAAGATATGAAGGGGAACATAAAGTTCTAAAGACACTTTTGCTAAATACCTTGTTTAGGGCTCCAATTTCCTTGATCTTCTTGGGTCGGATGCACTAATTCCTGAGTTCTTAAGGTAGAATCAGCAACTTTAGAAGACTCTAACATCCTGTCGGCTTGATCTCCTAGTATGAAAATTGGAGAGTCGTTAGTTCTAACTAAAATAAACAAATTCCTAGAAGAACCTTACCACTAATTCGTCCTCCTTACCTAAGTTCCACGCGAGCCAAAAGTAAGGGTCGCGTATGTCAAAATTGGGATCTATTTATAGGATCTAACTAGGGTTTGAGGATTAGAACGAACTTAGAGTCCCAATTAGACTTTCAATTCGATCTACAATCCTTCTAGACTTATCTAATTAGCTGACATGGTCGATCCTAGATGACTTGAACATGAAAAAATAACCTTTTCACGTTTTCTTTCTCTCACAGAATCTGCAGGTCGTTAGCGGTCCTTTGGCGACCATTTTCTTCCATTAGCGATCTCGCGATAGACCGTTTTATGCCGTGGGCGCCGAATTTGAAACACTTCAAACTCTTTTGTTATTATCCCTAATATTATCCTTTTATTTATATTCCAAGGAGTAATTATCTTCTTTATTCTGTGATTAAGCTCATTCCTAGCTTCTAGAACATGGGCTAAGGTCCAAAACAATCCTTTTGGGCCTATTGGGTTTATTATATGAACCTAATCCTCTTAGATTAGTGTAAGGCCTAATTAATTAGATTTAATTCACCATAATGCTTTTAATAGCCCATTAAATGCTTAAATAATTATTATAATTATATTTTTAATCTAAAAAATGTTTAGAAAATTCTTGGGCGTTACACCCTCCCCCACTTAAAAAGAATTTGTCTCCAAATTGAATTCATGGATTTATGGAGAGTACACTTACATTCAAATAATTTTGGAAATCTTTTGCGCATAGCTTCTTCCGTTTCCCATGTTTCTCCTGCTTTTATCCACTGGATCTTGACCACAGGAATAGTTTTATTCCATAGTTGACGTACTTCTCGTTCAATGATCTTGACTGGCTTTTGCTCGTATGTTAAGTTCTTTTTAATTTCCAAGTTGTCGTAAGTAATGACATGGAATGGATCAGCTACATACTTCTTGGGCATTTGAGACGTGAAATACAGCATGAACTTCGAATAATTACGGTGGCAAAGCTATTCTATATGCAACTTCACCAACCCTTTCAAGAATCTCAAAGGGGCCAATGAATCTTGGAGTAAGCTTGCACTTAATACCAAATCTTCGAATATCCCGACCTGGAGAAACCTTAAGAAATACATGGTCTCCTACTTAAAATTTTGAGGTCGCGCCTTCGATTATCAGTATACGATTTATGCCTGTCTTGGGCCATATGAAGTCTTTCACGAATAAGCTTTATCTTCTCGGTAGTATCCTTAATAATGTCGGGACCGAGAAATTACCTTTCTCCTACTTCCTTCCAACAAATTGGCGAACGACAGCTTCTACCATACAAAGCTTCAAATGGTGCCATATGTATGCTTACTTGGTAGCTATTGTTGTATGCAAACTCCACTAAAGGCAAGTGATCGTGCCAGCTTCCTCAAAAGTCAATAGTACATGCCCTAAGCATATCTTCCACCACTTGATTTGTTCTTTCAATTTGACCATCGGTTTACGGATGGAATGCAGTGCTAAAATTCAATCGGGTCCCTAAAAAATGTTGCAGACCCTTCCAGAATTGTGATGTGAACTGAGGATCTCGGTTAGATATAATGGTGACAAGGACATCATGTAGTTTGACAATCTCCTTCATGTATAGTGCTGCTAGTACGTCCATAGACCATCGACTTTTGAATGGTAGAAAATGTGCAGATTTAGTCAATCGATCTATGATCACCCATATACCATCATGTCCTTCTTTTGTCTTAGGTAGACCCATGATAAAATCCATCCCTACACTTTCCCATTTCCATTCGGGAATATTCAAGGGTTGTAATTTTCCAGCGGGTTTTAAATGTTCTACTTTTACCTGTTGACAAGTGAGACAGCGGGATACAAATTCCGCTACTTCTCTTTTCATATTGGGCCACCAAAAGTTTCTTTTCAAGTCTTGATATTTCTTGGTAGCACCAGGGTGAATATCATACCTTGATTTGTGAGCTTCCTCCATGATTAATTTCTTAGTGTCATCATGATTCGGCACACAAATTCTATCATTAAACAATAGTCTTCCATCATGTGAGATAGAGAATTCCGGTCTTTGATCAATATTATCCTTGATTTCCATTAATGTAGGATCATTCTCTTGTAATTTGACTATATCCTCAATCAATGTAGGTTGAGACCTTATATTGGCAATTATACATCCATCTTCTTCCCTATCAATATCAAGATTTAAGTGAGAGAAATCTTTGATAAGACAAGTTATACCTTCTCTGAGGCTTGCTAGTGTTGCCATCGGTCTTCTGCTAAGAGCGTCAGCTACAACATTTGCTTTCCCTGGATGATATTGAATAGTGAAGTCAAAGTCTTTGAGATACTCCAACCATCTGTGTTGTCGCATGTTCAACTCCTTCTGGGTAAAGAGATATTTCAGACTTTTATGATATGAAAATATAGTGAATTTCTCCCCATAAAGGTAATGTCGCCAAATCTTTAATGCGAATATAACCGCAGCTAATTCCAGATCATGGATAGGGTAATTTTCTTCATGACGCTTCAGCTGTCTTGGTGAGTAACAAATCACCTTTCCATTTTGCATAAGTACGCATCCTAGGCTAATGCCAAACGCATCCATATAGACTTCAAAACCACCACCCTCAACAGGTAATGTCAAAATAGGGGCTGTAGTAAGGTGATCCTTAAGAGTTTGAAAATATTCTTCGCAGTCCTTTGACCATACAAAAGGATTCTCCTTTCTTGTGAGTCGAGTCAAAGGAACGGCGATCTTAGAGAAATCTTTAATAAATCTCCTGTAATAACCAGCCATACCTAGAAAACTTCTGACTTCAGACACGGTCGTCGGCCGGCTCCAGTTCTTAACAGCTTCTATCTTAGAAGGATCCACAGTGATTCCTTCCTTTGAGATAATATGGCCAAGGAAAGAAACCTCCTTAAGCCAGTACTCGTACTTACTAAGCTTTACATAAAGTTTGTGCTCTCTTAGCATTTGCAAGGCTATTCTTAAGTGCTCTTCATGTTCTTCCTTCATCTTTGAATAAATAAGAATATCGTCAATGAAGACGATAATAAACTGGTCAAGATAAGGCCTGAAGACATTATTCATAAGTTGCATAAAAGTTGTCGGGGCATTGGTTAACCTGAATGGCATTACCACGAATTCATAGTGGCCATATATGCTCCTAAAAGTAGTTTTGTAAATATCTTCATCATTAATCCTGAGCTGATGGTAACCAGACCTGAGGTCTATTTTGGAAAAATATTCTACTCCAGAAAGCTGATCAAAGAGTTCATCGATACACGGCAACAGATACTTATTCTTGATAGTAAGCTGATTCAGTCGCCAGTAATCGATACACAGCCTGAGAGATCCATCCTTCTTTTTAACAAATAGAACTGACGCACCTCAGGGGGATGTGCTAGGTCGAATGAAACCCTTGTCTAATAACTCCTGAAGCTGCTTCTTTAATTCCTTAAGTTCTGTGGGGGACATCCTGTAGGGAGCTATTGAAACAGGTGCTGCTCCAGGGATGAGTTCAATAAAGAAGTTTACTTCCCTTTTGGGTGGCAAACTGGGTAAATCTGAGAGAAATACATCGGAAAACTTATTGACAATAGGAATATCCTCTAAGATGATTTCCTTGGACTCAATGAGGATTACGGAAGCAAGAAAAGCTACACATCCTTGCGAAATTAATTTGCAAGCGTGCAGAGATGAAATTATGGCAGGGTGCTTCCTATATTTGATACCAAGGAAGGAAAACCTTGGAAAACCAGGTTTCCGAAAAGAGATAATTTGGTTGCGACAATTGATGTAGGCGTCGTGGTCTACTAACCAATCCACACCTAGAATAGCATCGTAGCCCTCCATGTCAAGGCATACGAGATTTGCTGGTAGGTTGTGACCTTCTACCACTAATTCACTATCAGGATAGTAGTTTGTGAGTTTTGTTCTTGGACCTAAAGGTGTAGTAATAGAAAGGTCCGAAGGTAAAGGAATAGATGAAATAGGTAAAGTTTTTGTGAAAGAAGTAGATATAAAGGAATGAGAAGCACCAGTATCAAATAGTACGAATGTAGGATGGGAAAAAATTTGGATAGTACCTTCCACTATCCCATCATTCGAGGGCGCTTCTTCCAGTTCTAGAATAGCATTTAAACGAGCCTGACGCTTACGTCCACTCCCGGAAGATAGTTCCTTCATAAGTGGGCAATCAGACATGCGGTGCTCCCGGCTGCCACAACATAAACAAGCGCCGAGGCGCTTCCAACACTCTTCGGCTGAGTGGCCGAATTTCTCACAGAAAGTACAAGCCATGGTGACTTGCTTATCTACTTCCTTAACTTTCTTATTTTTGTGGTAGCCACTACCACTCCCATTCCGGGATCTCTTCTTGCTATAACAGGATTTGTAAGGTTCCGTGATACTGAACTTCTCTCTATTCTTATACTGATCTGACCTTCGGCTTGGCTCCTCGCCCTTACCTTTGAATTTTTTGACCTTCTCTAAGGTCCTCTCGCATAGAAGCGCTCATTGGACCATCTCCGCGTAAGTACGTATATTCTGGGTCCCAAGTTGTTGAATATAACTGGACCTCAAACCGTCCATAAATCGATTAGCCTTTAATAACTCAGTGCTAATCAAGTGAGGAGCGTAGGGTGCTAGCCTGGAGAACTGAAGTTCATATTCTGCCACTGACATCATGCCTTGGCGTAATGAGGCAAATTTTATAGCCTTCCTCTCTTTGACATACTCAGAGAAGTACCGGGCTCTGAAGAGTGTAAGAAAACCTTCCCATGTATGAGGTGCATCAGCTGGTGGTGCAGGCACAGACTTCCAACATGTACGGGCATCCTTATTCAATTGAAATGTTGTCAAACGAATCTTCTCTTGATCCGCACATTGCATAACTTCAAAGATGCGGTTCATATCGTCTATCCAATTTTCGGCGTCGTCGGGATTAGAAGAACCCAAAAATCGAGGAGGATTTAAGCTCCAAAAATTGCGATGTAAATCTCCCACTCTTGCTCCTGCGCCAGCTTGCGCCATGGTTTGTAATGCTTGAGTAAGACCAACGACGGTCTCTAGCATACCGTTCCAATCTATGCGATGAGCCATTATGATGAAAATAGAGTACCTGAGAAGAATAATGAATTTGTTAATTCTAATGGAATGAGTGGGGTAGATTTTAGAAACAATTCTAAATTCTATCTCATCCCAGGTTCTACCCAATTCCTGTCATAGGTTGGGAATTTCTTTCCTAGTTTCATAGGTGTGGGTCCTTAAACCTTGGACTTAACCTATGACATGACTTTCCCTAGGACTTCTAGTCCTAGTGCTCTGATACCACTTTAACTGTCACGTCCCGAGATTATGTAGTGAAAACAATCGGGAATGTGAATAGTCGGCTAGTATGCCTCGAGCAAGCAATATAATCAGAGCGCACGAACAATCACACAAAGTAATTGCATAATAATTTAATCAACCTTCATCTTTATTTCATATAAAATAATCATAATCCAAGTACATGAATACTCAACTTTCTCTAGACTCAATAAAATAAAATAACATATGAAGACTCAATCTAGACATATTTGACATTCTAAGTCTTCTCTCGAATCCATAGATTTTCAATCGCTCTCAGACCAGCTACTTGAGTAATCCGAATCTAATTCACTCGTATTTCCTGAAACATTGAGAAAGTAGGTAATGAGCACACTTGCCCAGTAGGTATCTTCGTATCAACATAATTGAAAATATTAAAGTAATTAATGTTTTAGCTCTAAAGAATAAGATAAATCATGCAAGATGATGAATCATGCGAATAAAACCAAAGTAACAAGATAGATTGAGACTATGATTGAGCAGTATGATCAAGCAAGAATGTAATTATGGCCTTTCATGAACAAGAATGTAACAAGAATGTACTTTTCATAACCATGAAGGCTATGCACTAGAATGTCATATAATAAGCAAGAATGTACTCTTCACTCAGTAAGAAGTACTTCGTGAATTCATGTGGATATTCATCCATGTTCCGTGACTTTTCACTTATTTATAAAGAAAGTACTCCCAGCGTAATGCGACGCCAGTAGCATCATACCCCATGATTTATATAGTATATTTCCGACAATCAGTCAAGGGGACTAGTATAGAGCCCTTGAATAAAATCAGTGCTCGAACTGCATCTTCAAGTGTAAATCAAACTACTTCCACGTTTATAGCAATAATATGGCCAAGAACGTACAATTTCAACTATAGTTCCATGATAAAGTAACCAAGAATAAGAATGCTTCTATTGAGAATAAGTGATTTCAATAATTACATTTAACAACTAGGTTATGTCATGAAAATAAATCGGCAGCATAACGGTACATTCTTTAACTCTCAAAATTACTTAGGTATCTTTGGAATAATATGACAGGTTCTAGATAATCAATTGGACCATCTAGGAACATAGGAAAATCAACCCTTGAGTCAAACCCCGGGTTAATCAAATTCAGGGCGCTAGCGGTCATTTACTGGACCGTCCATTGTCCCTGGCGGTCAAGTATAGGACCGTTAGTGATAAGATAGTTCGATATTTTAAAATAGAATATCTGGAGTCTTAGCGGTCAAATGCAGTACCGTTTAGGATCCGTTTAGCGGTCAAATGTAAGGCCGCTAGCAGTCTTCCGCAGTCAACCAGAAGGCCGCAAATAATCCAGAATATAAAACATCGATATAAGTGCTTTCTAGACAATTGGGCTTTAATGGTACAACTAACTCGGCGTCCTAGTGGGAATCCCAGGCTCGCGGAGAATTACGGAGGCCTTGAAACAAGATTTCCTAGTCCGTTGGAAGGAATATCCAAAAGCGAGGTTATCAAGTCTAAGATTGTGTTCCTAATGTGCAACGTGTAACTAATGACAACATACCAGGATATGTGCCATGCACTTATGAAAATGACTCTTAGATGAGAAAGAGAATCATGTAAAACCATGTTAAAATAGTGATCATGAATCATCTATCATTTGAACAAATATTTATTACAAGAGTATATGATTTTTGGTCATAAATTAGCATAAGTTAAAATAATACCAACATGCATAAAAACATGAAATCCATTTTGATAACAAGTTCATTAACTAAGTATATAAAACTAGTAATTAAATCAGGCTTAAAACTTAGTTAACTAGGTTTAACATATATTAACTATGGTTAATTCTACAATATGGTTCGGGCTACCAATATTACAAAAATCAGAAATGGAAAATGGTCAAATGGACGCCCGCCACTTGCGGTTAGCGGTCTATCGTACGACCGCGATAGTTCTCTGGCGGTCCATTGAAAAACCGTTTCTTCCTGCTTAAATCCGAGTTCAAAAGATAACTAAACAAAAATGCTAACTAAGACATATCATGTATGGAAATCAACATATTCTAACTTCCATGATCATGATAGAATAATTTAAGGCCAACAATATGCATAGGTTTGTATGAACAACAAGGAATTCCATTTTTTCTTCATTAGGATAAGTATTATGCATGAAGATTAACTAGATGCATAGTCCAAGTAAAACATGAAATTCTCAAGATATAATGTATGAAAATGAATAAAACAAGAGGGCTTTTATTCCTGATATAAAGTTTAGCCTTTCATGAGATAACCTACCATTAATAATGCTCCTAGACTTCGAATTTCTGATTAGAATTAATCCCTAGTTCCTACACCTTCTTGTGCTAATCCAACAACTACACGTCCCTCTATCTCCTGATTCCCTTGACCTATAGATGTCAAATTTTGAGGGTAGATAGAATATATGAAGGGGAACATAAAGGTCTAAAGACACTTTTGCTAAATACCTTGTTTAGGGCTCCGATTTCCTTGATCTTCTTGGGTCGGATGCACTAATTCCTGTGTTCTTAAGGTAGAATCAGCAACTTTAGAAGACTCTAACTTCCTGTAGGCTTGATCTCCTAGCACGAAAATTGGAGAGTAGTTAGTTCTAACAAAAATAAACAAATTCCTAGAAGAAACTTATCACTAATTCGTCCTTCTTACCTGAGTTCCACTTGAGCTAAAAGTAAGGGTCGCGTATGTCAAAACTGGGATCTATTTATAGGATCTAGCTAGGGTTTGAGGATTAGAACAAACTTAGAGTCCCAATTAGACTTTCAATTCGATCTACAATCCTTATGGACTTTTCTAATTAGTTGATAGGGTCGATCCTAGATGACTTGAACATGAAAAATCTAACCTTTTCACATTTTCTTTCTCTCACGGAATCTGCAGGTCATTAGCGGTCCTTTGGCGACCGTTTTCTTCCGTTAGCGGTCTCACGATAGACCGTTTTATGCCGTGGGCGCCGAATTTGAAACACTTCAAACTCTTTTGTTATTATCCCCAATATTATCCTTTTATTTATATTCCAAGGAGTAATTATCTTTTTTATTCCGTGATTAAGCTCATTCCTAACTTCTAGAGCATGGGCTAAGGTCCAAAATAATCCTTTTGGGCCTATTGGGTTTATTATATGGGCCTAATCCTCTTAGATTAGTGTAAGACCTAATTAATTAGATTTAATTCACCATAATGTTTTTAATAGCCCATTAAATACTTAAATAATTACTATAATTATATTTTTAATCTGAAAAATTCTTAGAAAATTCTCGGGCGTTACACCCGTTCCCTGGTGTGTAAGGGTGTTGGCACTGTTCCGGAAGGATGAGTGCCGGCTGGGCGGTGTTCATGAGAATTTGTGGTGGGTGTTGTGGTTCCCAATGTGTGGAGGATCAGAGCCTGCGGAGTTGCAGAGGATTGTCGGGATGGAGGATCCCGAGTTGTTATCGTGCTGGCTGTGCGTGTGGATCAGAGTGCACGGATCGTAGCATTGGTTATTACGGGCGGATTCCTGAGGATGTGTAGGGCATCAGAGAATTGGTTCCTCGATATGAGATTCTCTCCGGTGGTATAAGACGTGTTGTTGCCGTGCCGTTGCTTGAGATATTATGATTGTGACACTGACAGGTGGAGAATTGGGGAAATATGTTGGCAAGTGCGCCGCATGAGTACCCTGTTCTTGTGTTGGAAGTTGTGTTCTCGGTTGAGATTATGTTTTGGAGAAGTGATCTCTGAGAGATTATGGGTCCCGATTGGTGGCTGTAAGTGGCTGGTGAGGTTGACCGAGTGGTCGACCAAGGTAAGATGTGTATCGTTGGGGACCCGTGCGCATTGGTCGTGGCATCGTCGACCAGGTTGCTGTGATGGCAAGTGGTACTTGGTTGCCTTGGGGTTGTGTGCTGTGAATTGCTCAAGTTGTGTCCCGTGGCTCTATGGTAGGAGCGGAACAGGGATTGGCAGGTGTCCGTTTGGAGCGATTGAGATGAGATAGGATTTGATGAGACAGGACGGTGGTCGATGCCTGTGCTAGGTCCTTGAAGAGAGGTTGATGTGGAATGGTGATCCCTGGTCCGTGACCAGGAAGGGAGGATTCCCCTGTAAGTCTGAGTCGAGTGAGGTGAGGACCGAGGAGAGACCTCGTCATTTGGTTTCGTCGTGCTCCCCTGAGAGGGTAGAGTTGGCATGGGGCTCAAGATCGGATGCAGTGTTAGTCTGTACGGAAGTCAACGAATGACTTGTCGAGATTTGGAATGTGCCCTTCAGATCTGGTGAAGAACCAGTAAAGAAGGAAGAAGCTGGGCGAGTAATGGGTTTCCCGATTGGCGAGAGTCTGGTGATCGGCGGTTGGTCTTTCATAGACAGAAGATGTCGGTGGTTGCGCATCGAGAATGGCGAGAGCTGTGTGCAAGCGAGGCCTTTGGTGGCCATTTTCGTGATGTGCTTTCCTGGATTGGATCTAGGAATTACAAAAATTTGAGTTCTGACATAGTTGGTCTCGTGATATTATTGGCGTTCGGCTTGCCAGATGTAAGATGGTCCTTGGCGTGGAGCCGACGGATTTGTGGCAGTCAGCTGGAAGAGAGGCTGACGTTTGGTTGGTCCGCCGAGCATGGGTTTATTCGGTGGTTGTTTCTCGTAACGAGGATTGTGTCTCCTCGGTGAGCGAGATGTTGGCAGCGATGCCATGATTGGATTTTTTTATGATTGAGGTGATACCAGACTTGTGCTTTTGTGTTATGCCTGCTCTGAAGATTGATGTGTGCGATGTACAGAGCGAGGTGCTGCTTGTGATTATGGTTTGGCCGTATCCCTCAGGATCTGTGTTTCCTGGAGAATCGAGGTTTTTCTTTAGCCAGAGCTCTGATAGCATTGTCAGTTGGTTCGGGGTGTTCTTCCCTTATGACTTGGTGCTAGTCCTGAATTTTGAGGATGAAATTCTTATAAGGTGGCGAGGCTGTAACGCCCCGAGTTTTTCGGACTATTGTTCGGATCAAGATCCGTGGGTTTTGGGTCACTTTTCTGGGTCCCAGACTGAGTTTAGTGGTTTACGTGTGTTTTTATCTGTCAGACCTTCAGAACCCCGTGTAGTGTGAATCGTTGCGTTCTCTAACTCCGAGACGTCAGCACTACGTTGTGTGTTTTCTGAGGATCGTGGGGAGTATTTTTCCCTATTTATGGTATTTTTTAGAAATTATGGATTCTCTATATATCAAAACCCCCTTTTCTCTCTCCCCATCTCTCATTTTCTCTCCCTCACCCTCTCTCTTCTCTCTCACGTTCTCTCCTCTCCCCCTCTCACTCCGGGCAGCCAACGGAGGTAGACGAGGGTGGGGCGACGATGCTCGTGGGGCGTGGAGCGACGGGCATGGGACAAGGATCGCGATAGTGGAGGCGGTTATTGGGATCGTGAGTCGGCGAGGGTTTAAACAGCGTTTTCTTGGCGGATCGGCGTCCTCGGCGTGCAGAATCTTCGGTGGAGGTAGGGGAATGGATCCTTAACCCATGTACTTCATTTCTCGCGAGTTTGGTAGCCCGAGGCGAGCCGAGTGGGTTTATATTCGTGCTGGGGTTAAAATGTATGATTGTGGGGTGTGAGCCGGATTTCATGTTTTGATCACGCTTTTGGGGTTTAAATGGACCCTCTCGGTGCTAGAGAGGTTGGGGAAGGGTTTTCCCTTGTTTTTCCCATCACTTTGGGGGTGATTGGGACGTGGAATGGGTTTTTCTCACGGTTTTCGCCATTTTCAGGCGCGAACTGAGAACACGACCATCACGGTGGTCGCATTCTTCGAAGAAGGTGCCGTATCGGGGGGTCACATTCATCGAGGAAGATGAACAATAAGGTGATTGAGAATGCGCCGCTCTGGAGTGTTACGCTCTGATTGTGAATGCGCACCGGGGGAGTGCCACGTTCTGAACGCGCACCAAGAGAGTGTCACGTTCAGATTGTGAATGCGCGCACCAGGAGAGTGCCACATTCTGAACGCGCACCAGGAGAGTGTCACGTTCTGATTGTGAACGTGCACCAGGAGAGTGCCACGTTCTGAACGCGCATCAGGTGAGTGGCAGGTTCATGTAGGGCTACAGTTTAGGGGCCGATGTGAGAGGAAGAAGGCTTGGTGTCTTCTCCTTGGCCCGTGTGTATTCTGGACATCCCGGGGGGGTACCGTGACCATGTTTTTGGGTGTCCGGAGGTACCGTGTTATCTCGATTAGCATGCCTATATGTTTAGAGGGTTTGGGTGACCCTGTACGTGTTCCGGGCTTCCGTGTATTCGCTAGATTGAGTCACCGTGAGTCGACATGAGTGCGGAGGGCTGCTCCCGCACGTCATTGGCTTTCTGGAAAGTGTTTTCGTGTGGGCCATGAGTTAGGCCCTCGGACTGTGAGTCCAGTCACCCAGCCTGGGGCTGAAGGTCTCTTGTGTTCCCTTTATGAGGGAATGGTCTCGATAGTTGTGAACTACCTCGTGAGTCATCATGGCAAAGTTTTTAGACCTAGGGATTCGGCTAGATTAACGGCATTGTGCCATTGTGTACAATGGTCTCAACCTCGAGTCTTGTGACTCAATGACCATTGGATTTAGTAGGTCTAGTGGGCTGTCCAGAGTCCGCTGGCGTCGTGCCACCTGGTACTCCATGTTACTCGCGATGGGTGCGTGGGTGGCTTTCCATGTTCACGTTTAGTGACCTCCCACTAGTCGTAGCCTTCTTACGGCACGCGTGTGCTGACCCACCAGGGAGTGGTGGAGCGGCTTACCTGAGAGAGATGGTTTTTAGGCTAGTTACCGTAGGGCCTCCACGCTTAACCTAAGTCCGGGCTTCAGGGGAAGAACCAGCTAGAGGATCTAACCTAGAGCGCATGGTCTGTGTGTGCACACTTAGTTAGGGGTTGTCAGACCCGCGCTGACGAGTGCGACCCCACCTAGACCTTATTCGTGGTATTGGTTACTGTGGTGTCTATGTCTCCACCTGGGGCGTCGCAGCGAGACACTTGGGGGCGGACTAAGTCATCAGTGGACGCATCCGGCTTTGCTTCTGGTGGGCAGTCCTCCCGTCACGTGCCGTGAGTTTCTTGTGGCTTGAGTTTTCGCTTCCCATCTGTGAGACGTGGTTTTACGTGTAGTTCTGGGTGTGTTCCCAAGGTAGAGGTCTAGGGTTCCAGTGAGCGTCACCGAGGGTTTTCCCTAGACGGTGTTTGGTCCATGACAGCGATGTCATGATGTTTCCCCTAGCAGTGTGACCAGGGTGGTTTGTAGTCTAGTGGTCCTCCGACCGTGAGATCGGGGCGTGTTTTCCGGTATAGTAGGAGTAGCTATAGTGCCGAGTTTTTACCGACCACCGGTTTGTTGTTCCTACTGTTACGGTTGTTCTTGCTGTTGCTACTTTTTGTGCCACCGTTGTTTATGGTTGGGGTTTCGCGGGACCCCTACTGAGCCAGTGACAGGAGGCTCACCCCTGCGTTTCAGGTGCGGTGGTTCTTCCTCGAGGTTTGAGGGTGCTGTGCGGAGGTTCTTAGTTGCCAGCTCACCGGGCCGAGTGTTCACTCGGTGTTGGGTACGTTCTTCTACCTTAGATTGTACTTTCTATTGGACTAGACTCTGTTGTAGTTAGATTATTTATTTCTGTTAATTGTTGAATTGTCCTACTTTATTTCCTTTTTCTTTGTACCTCAACACTCCTTTTTAGCCCTTCTGGGCCCCGGCTCGTGGGCGGCGGGTCAGAATTCGAATGGTATCGGGTTCCTTTCCCGATATCTGGATCTTGGGTCGTTACAATAGAACTTGGATGCACACCCATATTGTGTGATTACACAAGTGCCATCAATTTAACTAAGAATCCCATTCAGCATTCCCGCACAAAACACATTGAAATAAGACATCACTTTCTACGGGATGAGGTAAGCAAAAAGAATTTTGAATTTCAATTCATTGAAACTAAGAAACAAATTGCAGATATTTTTATAAAACCTCTGAGCAATGAAAAGTTTTTAACCTTAAGGCGAGAATTGGGTCTGTGTAGACCCCCCACTTGATTATCTTAGCATGATTTTACTCATCTAAGTCCAAGGGGTCACTGGTTGCTACTGTTTGGGGGAGTCTAGTTTGCATGATTGGTTGGTTGTATTATTTTAATGTTGGAGGCTATTGCATTTTGGTTCATGTGTTGTGGTCTGATCTTGTGTGAATCACCCATTGGTATATAAAATGGTGACGTGTGAAAGGGCAGGCACAGTCTGTCTGGGAGCACTCACTATGTGTGAGAAGATATTTCGCCAAGTACCAAGGGTTTTCACATGCTCCATAGATTGAGGAGGAGTTGATAGAATTCCCTTGAGTCAAGTTCTTAGTTAATTCTGATACATTAGAAGTCTTTCATCTATCTGGTTCCAGTGAGTCGACACACCGATAACTCTGCATCGACGCCATAGTTCAAATCGTCCAAATCTTGTGTTCTGTGAGATAGTTCTGCGTCGACACACTGTCAAGGTCAGGTCGATGCACAACTTCTTCTTTTCCTGTGCGCTGTAATCTCATCTTCATACGTTAACTCCGAGTCTCTTCTCATAGCCACACATTATTTGTGCATACACTCAGTCATCCAAATCCTTGCAATTACTGAGTGGGAGTGTGTCCAATCCATTTGTCAACTCTTCACTTCCTTGTGGATTGTTTCAAGGGGAGATTCCCTTCTAAGACTATTTTTTTTATTGACTGTCTTCTATGAAGGCAATCTCCTGCATTTTCTTTTTATCATGGTTGTTTAAATGAATTGAGGTTTTAAGGTCAACAACTTCCTAAAGTCTGAAAATAAGAAACTTGAAGGACGGACTCCTCTGGCTTACTTATGTTGATGCTTTAAGTATTATAAGTTCTAATGTTCCATGGTCTGCTTATGCACATTCAGTGACATTTTTGGTTGATAAACTTCACATTGAGTATTATGATCAAACAGCCATATTATTTGAGATTTATCGACCAGCACTCATTGCAAAGCAATGGTTAGGGCTTAGTGAGTAACCGGATGCACTTCACCTGACACATAAGGTGGTTTGAGTCAAAAGGTAATGTCTTGACTAACTCTGATCTGGTAGCATTTATTTAAAAAAAAATGAGCAAGAAGGGCTTAACAGAGCAATGGCTCTTGTCTGTTGGTTCAGTGAGATGGAGGATCTAGAGGGGGGGGGTGAATAGATCCCCCCCCATCCCCCCCAATTTAAATCTAATGCAGTAAGAAGACAATGCAGAATTAAAAGTTACTGCACTAAGAACCACAAATTTGATCCTAAGCAATCATCTAGCGGAGAAGACAGTTGAGAACAAACAATCACACACGGGAGACAAGGTTTTTAAGGTTGTTCGGTCTCTACTCAGAGACCTACGTCCACCCCTCACTCAACTGAGTGAGGCTTCCGCTGAAACTGCAGCTTAAATCCACTAAATTCACGGCTTACACCCTGTTGCCTAACAGCTTGAGAACACTCAATCCTAGCAATTCTAGCTGGATTAAAAATAGCTGACAAACAGCTTGAATGCGCTGCCACATAGCTTGACTAAACATAGTTTCAAATCAAAATAGAAATGATAGAAAGGAAAGACTATAGATCAATTTCAAAAAGTATTGAATAACATAAGAAGATATGCAGAAAAGCGTCTCCCTGCTCGCAATATGATTGCGCTGAAAAACTCATGATCTCCCCGATCAGGATTCCCACAGATATCACCACTGGAGATTCAACAATTCTCTCTTTCTAGAATGCTAGCGCTTCAGACCTTGATCACTGCTATTTGTTTCCACGAACAAGAGATGCAGCCGATCTGGCTTGCTGGCGCTGCACACTTCAATCATGAGCAGAACTCTTGACTCATGAGCAGAGGAAGAAGATCACGCCGCTCTAGATGATCTCAACTTGTTGTGCTCTCCTCTCTCAACCTCCTCAGCAACTGAATTCACAATCTCCTTGACCTTTCTCTTTTCTCGAACTACTCTCTGGTTTTTCTCTCTATCTTCTTCTTCTCTTCCCGCGCTAGCCTTTTTGCTTCTACAACCGATCTCTCTGATCTGTTCCACCACATCACGCGTCTGCTGCAACATCCACGATCATGTGGACCCCACCAGATTCCCTACGCGTGGGGGGAACATTCTCCTGCCAGAAAATGCGCTTCTAGAGAGCTCTATCCTCGTACACATGTGTACTCAATCATTGGAGCTAGTCCTCACGTGCAGATACTCATCAGACCACACACCTGAACTGGATCTAGATTCAGAATACAGGATTTAATTCAGAACTAGTTTGGAAGAGGGTTCGACAGTCGGTGGACGGTTTGGAAGAGGGTTCGACATGCTGGAGCATGTCACCTTCGTGTCCCTGGCCCGCCGACGCCATCCCGAGGGGTGGGGGAGCTCTTCAAGATTCCTTCTTTCACTGCTCACCCAGCCCCTCCTTTCTTTCCGCTTTCGATCCCATTGCTTAGAGGGAGAGCTCTTCAAGCTCCCTCTTCATTTGTCTTGGGTCGACTTCTTCCTTTTTGCTTTTTGTTGTTTTTCCTGTTTTCCTCTTTCACTATTCGCGGGATGCCTTTATCCTTGCTCGCACCACTTGAGGGTGCTTGCTTTCTGTTCGACTTCCGTCCTCCTTCCAAAGAGTTGGCAGAGGAGGCCTTCTCTTATTTTCCTCTTTCCTGAAACCTTCGGCACCTTTCTTCCGAGCTTCTCAAACCAACGAGGTCGGCTATCCGTTATCCGAGCCAGTTTCTACGCTAGGCAGAGTCAGTGGCTGGACGTAGGAGTGCTCACCGAGTTAGTCGAGTGCTCCGCTCATGTCGTAGTACCAGTCGATGTAATTTTTTGTTTGCCGATATATATATTGTACTGGCTGCGGCCTACTTGATGTACACCAGAGTTTAATGAAAAGAGAGAGAAATGGCATTTATTCTACATTGCTTACATGTGCATGTTTGCCAGACGATCAAAAATAAAACTTGCGTAGTGTTGTCGCATTCCATGTCTGAGGGATGGGTGCTCCTTCCATGGTGGACAGTCGATACGCCCCTTTCCCGAGCGTCTCGACCACTCAGTAGGGGCCTTCCCAGTTAGGGGCTAGCTTTCCTGTCGCTTCCAGTGGTTGAGAGGCTTCGGCCTTTCTCAGGATGAAGTCCCCTGGCTGGAAATGTCTGTCTCGGACTCTGAAGTTGTAGTATCGAGTGACGCACCATTGGTATTCCGTTGCTCAGATATTTGCAATCTCTCGGATCT
Source organism: Amorphophallus konjac (assembly GCA_022559845.1). Taxonomy (NCBI): domain Eukaryota; kingdom Viridiplantae; phylum Streptophyta; class Magnoliopsida; order Alismatales; family Araceae; genus Amorphophallus; species Amorphophallus konjac. The sequence continues at coordinate 427,765,220 of CM040118.1, forward strand.
CGTCCGCTAAGTCGAGGTTTTCCAGCAGTTTCTGCTCGTTCACCTCGGGTTTGAAGTGGACGACTCGGAGAGAGGGGTTGCCGACCTCCAATGGAATCACGGCTTCCGTGCCATATACCAGTTGGAAAGGTGTTTCACCGGTGGCCATTCTCAGAGTAGTTCGATGTGACCATAGTACGCTCGGTAATTCCTCTAGCCAGCTTCCCTTGGCTTTGCCGAGCCTTGTTTTGATGTGTTTTAAGATAGTTTTGTTGGCATTCTCGACCAGTCTGTTGGCTTGAGGGTGGGCTACTGAAGTGAAGTGATTGCGAATGTTTAGGTCGGCGCATCTGTCTCTAAAGTAACGAGAATCAAATTACCGACCATTATCGCTCACAATCACTCAGGGGACACCATAACGACAAATGATCGACTTCCAAACGTAACTCCATACGGCTGATTTGGTGATCCTGGTGGTGGCCTCGGCCTCAATCCACTTTGTGAAGTAGTCGATGGTGACGATGACAAACTTCTTCTGAGCCTGAGCCGTAGGGAATGGCCCTAAGATGTCGATCCCCCACCGAGCCAAGGGGTATGGCTCGGCAAGGGTGATGAGCTCTGCGGCGGGATGGTGGATTAGATGGTCGAAGCTCTGACATCGGCCGCACTTCTGTACATGGGTCGTGCAGTCACGCTAGAGAATGGGCCACCAGTAACCTTGCCGAAGAAAGATCCTGGCGAGCGATCTTCCTCCTTGATGCGCACCGCAGATGCCTTTGTGTACTTCCTGAACCGCTCGGTTGGCTTCGTCGGCGCCGATGCACTTGAGGAGGGGACCGGAGAAAGATCTGATGTACAAGGCATCGTCCAGCATGACAAAACGCCGAGCTTGGTACTTAAGTTTCCAAGCCTCCCGAGGGTCGGGGGGCTCTTGAGAATCCCGGAGCCAGGATATGTAGGGAATCCGCCAGTCGCTCAGGGGTGCTGGGTCAACGATCATGAGCTCGGATTTGATGCTCGGTCGCTCGAGCTCTTCGAGGAGGACTGACCGAGTACCTTCAGGGTCGAGGGAGGAGGCCAGGCGAGAGAGGGTGTCCGCTCGGGAGTTTTCCTCTCGGGCTATCCGAACTACCTCGAAGCTCAAAGAGTCGGGAAATGCTCTTGACCATCTAGAGGTACTTGATCATTTGTCCTTCCCAAGCTTCGTAATCACCGATAACCTGGCTAGCGACCAATTGGGAGTCGGTGTGGATCCTGACTCGCTCGGCCCCAAGTCGTCAAGCCATCCTGGCCCCCGAGATAAGGGCTTCGTACTCGGAGGCATTGTTAGATGCCTGGAAGTTGAATTTCAAGGCATACCGTAGCTCCGCCCCCTCGGGGGACTTGAGAAGGACCCCGACGCCGCATCCAGTCGAGTTGGAGGACCCGTCGATGAACAGGTCCCAAGTGGGTCCGGGCACAGGTGGATGTGCCTCTTCAGTCGGGACTGTGCTTTCTGCAATGAAGTCCGCGAGGGCCTGTCCCTTGATGGCCGAACGGGGGCGATACGAGATGTCATAGGCCCTGAGCATGATGGCCCACTTGACAAGGCGTCTAGAGGCTTTAGGGTGAAAGAGGATCCTTTTCACCGGTCAATACGACGATGGACTGCCCTTGAAAGTAGGGTCGAAGGTGCTTGGCCGAGGTTACCAATGCTAGCACGAGTTTCTCAGTTACAGGGTACCTTCTTTCGGCCTCATTAAGCACCTTGCTGGTATAGTAGACCGGTCTCTCGACACCACGTCATTCCTGACTAGGACCGAGCTCACTGTGGAAGGGGTCGCCGAGAGGTAAAGGTGTAGAGCTTCGCCCGGGACCGGCTTGGATAGCACCGGGGGCGACGCCAAGAATTTCTTAAGTTATGCGAATGCCTCCAGACAATCCTCATCCCAAGCGAACCTAGCAGATGCCATTTTGGGTCCCCTCAATAATTTGAAGAAGGGCAAGCATCGTTTGGCCGCTGGGGATAGGAAGCGGTTGAGTGCAGCGATGCGTCCAGTAAGGCGTTGGACGTCCTTGATGCAGGTGGGTGGCCGCATGTTCAGGATGGCCTGAACCTTGTCGGGATTGGCCTCAATCCCACGTTGGGTTACCAGGAAGCCTAGGAACTTCCCGGATCTGACTCCGAATGCACATTTAGCGGGGTTGAGCTTCATGTTGCACCTCAGGAGGGTGTCGAAGGTCTCGGCTAAATCGGCAAGATGATCTTCGGCCTTTGGCATTTTGACAAGCATATCATCAATGTAGGCCTCGACATTTCGACTGAGCTATCCTTCGAAGATGTGGTTGATCAGTCTCTGATATGTTGCTCCAGCGTTCTTCAACCAGAATGACATTCGGGTGTAGCAGTGTACGCCGAAGTCGGTGATGAAGGTGGTCTTCTCGATGTCCTCTGGGTCCATCCTGATCTGATGGTAACCGGAGTAGGCATCCAGGAAGCTGAGCAACTCGTTGCCAGAGGTTGAGTCGACCAGTTGATCGATGCTTGGCAATGGGTAGCAATCTTTTGGGGTAGCCTTGTTGAGGTCGGTGAAGTCCACGCACATTCGCCATTTCCCTGAAGCCTTTGGTACCAGGACGACGTTGGCGAGCCACGTAAGGTAAAGGACTGGTCAAAAGAGGCCAGTGTTTTGCCCCTTGATGACTTGCTCTTTGATGACCGCTTGCTTCTCCAGGGCATGCTTTCTCCTGCATTGCTGGATAGGTTTCACCGTTGGGTCGAGGTTGAGCTTGTGCATCACCATGTCTCCCAGGATCCCGGGGATGTGCTCGTCAGACCATGCAAAGACTTGGATGTACTGGAAAAGGAAATCCTAATATTTTTCTTGTTCCTCGGATGGTAGATCGGCTCTAATCTTGACTCTAGAGTCGGGTCACCGTCGAGGAAGACCGTTAGCAACTTGCCGTCGGGCTCAGATGTTGTTGGTCCCTCCTCGGCCCCCTTCACTCCTTTGTTTTTCCCTTTCGGCCTCGTGGCTTCGATCGAGATTATATAGCACCGTCTAGCCAATGCCTGGTTACCCCAGACCTCCCCCACGCCATGCCTGGTGGGGAACTTCATTTTTTGGTGAAAGGTAGAGGGCACCGCTTTCATTCGACTGAGGATACCTCGGCCGAAGATGGCGTTATTGGCCATCATTCCCTTAATCACGATGAAGTCCACCATAACCGTAACGATTTTGGGCGGGGTGCCGATAGTAACTGGCAGTCTCAGGGCTCCCTCGGGATAAGTTGCCTGGCCGTTGAACCCATAGAGGGGGGTTCGGATCGGGCGGAGTTTAGATGGATTCTCTCCCATCTTGAGGAAACATTCGTAGGATAATACATCGGGGGCACTACCATTGTCAACTAAGATTCTATCTACACTACAATGATTTATAGTAGCCGATACAACAAGAGCGTCGTCATGCGGAGTGGATAACCCTTCCAGGTCTTGGTCGTAGAATACCAGGGCATGCGGTTCGATCGCCTGCGGGGCCTTAGGGAGCTCAGCGGAGGCTTGGCTCACCCGTTCGGCGTGACACTTTCTTCCTCGGCTACTATCTCCGATGATGCCGCGCCGCCAGTGATAATGTTGATGTGGACTCCACGGGGGGCATTGTCAATTTCTTCGGGGGCGCCTCAGTGTTCCTTCTGCCCAGACACATATTGGGATAGGTGTCCCAGGTGGATGAGATGCTCGATCTCATCTTGGAGTTGATGGCAATCGCCGGTGTAATGCCCATGATCGTTGTGGAATAGGCAATGCTTGCGACGATTGCGGTGCTTGGCCTTCATAGGCTCGGGTTGGAGGAGGGGATCGGAGCCTTTGACGTCTTCGTAGATCTCATAGACGGGAGCAGTCAGGGGGGTATACCGCTCATACTTTCGGAAAGGCTCCTTGCGGTCTCCGTCCTGGTTCTGCCTTTTTCCTTGGCTCATGCCTTGTTCGTACGGTCGCTTCCTGTCCCCCTCATACTTTCGGGCAGGTTCTCATCACGGGTACCCCCGGTCAGTGCACTGATAGCCGAGGCAACATCCAGGCGGGGGATGCGTAGGGCTTCCGATTTGAATTGGTTGATATAAGCCCGTAGGTTCTCCCCCTGTTGCTGCTTAAGGGCTAGTAATCCCGCCACTCACCAGGGAGGACCACTGTCGGTGAAGTTTTCCTTGAACACTCGCCCGAACTGCTTGAAGTTGTGGATGTTGTCGGGGGTGAGGGCCCTGAACTAGGCCTGAGCGCCCTGAACCGTAGTGGTCACGAACGCTCGGCACTTGATCACGTCAGACGTCCCATACAAGGTCATTAGGGAGTCAAAGCTGTTGTAGTGATCGACCGGGTCTCCCTGGCCATCATACGATTTGAAGGTCGGAAGTGAGATCCTGGGAGAAATCTCGACCTTCAAGATATAATCAGAGAACGGGAATCCCTCCTCATCCTCCACAGGAGAGGTCTTCTGCAAGGCGCGGAGGGTGCGCTCTTGCTCTGCGAAACGCCTCTCAAAGTCTCACAGTCGAAGAGACAGCTCTGGTTGTCGTTGGCCCGAGGGGCTGGGGGGGCACACCTGCATGCTGTCCTGGCGCTCCTCGGGGGCCTCGGTTTCTGGGATTCGTTGGCTTGCTCTGGACTTCTCCCTTCTCAGGGTGGAGGAGGCTACCTGCTCCGGGGGAGGGGCATGCGACGGTCCTTCTGACCGGTTGCGGATGAGCCGCCGCCCCCAGAGGGTAAAACGGCCTCCAGCGGTTTGCTGGGAGGCATCTCTGCAGGGGGGGGCTTTTTCGGGGGGGATGTGACTTCTCTTCCCTGGCCGCCTGGGCCCTCATGAGATCCACGAGGACATCCAGTTTTGCGTTGAGGGTTTGCAGGGCGTCGGTGCTCCTGTCGGGGAGTTGTTCCCCCGCCACTGATGGAGGTATTTCATTGGCTTGGTTATTCAACGGGGAATTCTCTGTGGGGAGGGAAGGTGCGTCTTCCTCCGTCACCAAGGCCTTTTCCTTGTCGCCGATAGTTCTCCTATCGGAACTTCTTCGCATCATGATGGCTCTTTGCACGTTTCCCACAGACGACACCATATGTAGAGGGGCGATCTCGCGCTACTCCTGAGCGAGGTAGAGGTTAACCACGTACGCTTGAAGTATGAACTGCAAGAAGGGAAACATGTCAGAGGTGCCCAGGGATGGATCCTCAGGGAAAACCCTCCGATGCTTAAGCCAGCAAGTGTAGTAGAGCACTGGTGCGCAGGGAAGAGATAAGGGGAAGATGGGGGCGCGAGATCCCTCACCACCAAGTGGTGAAGTGGTTCCTGCTCAGGGTTTTTGGCTTACCTCCTCACAGTAGGGCTCTTCCGACTTAAATAATAGCTTGTTGAGTGCATGATCCCTGTAAGCTGAGGAGTTTCAGGGGGGGTTACGTCCTCCTTGTGGGTTCTTTATAGCATGCAGACTCTTGATCTCCCTTATCCCCTTGAGCTCCCAACTTGTAAAGGGCTAGTAACGGCCATACAGATAAGCTTCCATCAGTTGGCCCGAGCGTGAGGCACGGGCCTAGGAGATGCCTCCCGAGCGATGAGTGCGTGGTTTTGGGCAGGGAATACTAGGCTCCGAGGGAGCTTTCCCAATCGATCTGATGCTCGGACTTTCCAACCTGAAGGCCGCCTAGGAAGTGCTTGATCCGAGTGAGTTATTAGGCTTGTATTGAGTGGGCCCTGAGGCTACCACTTCAAGGAGCTAGGCCTCGTTGGGTCGGGTCGGACCTCGTTTGGCCTCTCCGTTCGGGCGGTAAGATTTCCCCTCTCCATTGTGTATTCCATTCTATGTGGATGTTTATTGCACTCTAATCTTGATTGCTAGCTTGAGGCGTTTTGCCAACTGTTCACGTCCCCGATATTACTTCCGCTATATATATGTCTCAAGGCGTGACACATTGTCAGGATATACACTTGATATTTCCTAGTTGACTTTGTCATCCTTGATATGGAAGCATTCCAAGATTTGAAAAATATCCCAATTATATTGGGTCAACCTTTTCTAACTACTGCCAATGCAAATATAAATTGCAAGTCGAGACTGATGGACATCTCTTTTGGGGACCAGAAAGTATCCTTTAACATCTTTAGAGAGCCTCTGGATGGATGCAGGATGGGGAGGGATGTCTTGCAGTTGATGTGATTGATAACATCGTAGAAATTTCCCCCCTGGCCCAAATCAAAGAAGTCGGACAACTTGAGGTCACTTTAGATACCCAGACAATTGATATAGGAAAGAAGGCCCGGCAGCCCAACAACCTTGAACCACTTCCTGAATTGAGCCTAGAACCTACTCTTCCTTCTCTTCAAACTCCTCCTCAGCTGAAACTTAAGCCCGTGCCGGACTCCCTCAAATATGTCTTTCTCGGCCTGTCTGAGATCTTACCGGTGATCATAGCCTCTAACCTCAGTCCTACCTAGGAGAAAGAACTTGTTGAAATCCTTAAAATTCATAAAGGTGTCATAGGGTGGTCAGTAACTGACCTAAAAGGGATAAGTCCAACCACATGTATTCATCACATTTATTTAGAAGAGAATGCTAAGCCTAGCAGAGAAATGCAGAGAAGATTGAACCCAATTATGATGGAAGTGGTCAAAAATGAAATTGTGAAATGGCTGGATGCAGATATCATATATCCGATTTCTGATGGTAATTGGGTAGGCCCAATTCATGTAGTACCAAAGAAGTCAGGGTTGACAGTGGTAAAAAATGAACAAGGAGAAGAAATGCCCACTAGGATTCCCACTGGATGGAGAGTCTACATTGACTATAGAAAATTGATTGTCATGACAAAGAAAGATCATTTCCCACTCCCGTTCATTGATTAAATTTTGGAGAAACTGGTAGTGCAAAGATATTTTTGTTTCCTAGATGGATACTCAAGGTACAAAAATGTGGCTATTTACTCCGAAGATCATGAAGAAACCACCTTCACGTGCCCATATGGCACATTTGCCTTCAGGAGAATGCCCTTCGGTCTCTGCAATGCACCGATCACATTTCAAAGGTGCATGATGGAAATTTTCTCCGATATGGTGGCAGAGTCACTAGAAGTGTTCATAGATGATTTCTCGATATTTGAGGACTCTTTTGAAAAATGTCTGAATAATTTGAAAAAGGTGTTTGGTAGATGCATTGAGTCTAATTTGGTACTTAGCTAGGAAAAGAGTCACTTCATAGTGAAAGAGGACATAGTATTGGGCCACATAGTTTCAGAGTGGGGTATAGAGGTCAATAAGGCAAAAGTCAACCAAATTTTCAATCTTCCTCCACCTACCTCTGTCAAACAGATTCGTTCTTTCCTTGGCCATGCTGGCTTCTATCATCGGTTCATTCAAAATTTCTCTCAAATTGCCCGACTTTTAACTTTTCTCTTAGCTAAAGATGTCTCATTCCACCTTCATGGACCATGTCTAGAAGCTTTTAATATTTTTAAAGAGGCTCTAACCAAGGATACCATTCTTCAACCACCTAATTGGTCTATGCCTTTCGAGATCATGTGTGATGCCTCTGATTTTTCTATAGGCATAGTTCTGAGACAAAGGATTGATAAGCGCCATGTAGTGATTTATTATGCAAGCTGCACACTTGGCAATGCGTAACTAAATTACACCACTATGGAAAAGGCACTTTTGGCTATAGTGTTTGCCCTTGAACATTTTTGATCTTATCTTTTAGGAGTCAAAGTCATTGTATATTCTGATCACTCTACTCTAAAATACTTGTTGACAAAAAAAGAGGCAAAACCTAGGCTCATCATATGGATTTTGTTGCTCCAGGAATTTGATTTAGAGATTAGGGACAAAAAGGGTTCTAACAATGTGGTTGCTGATCATCTCTCTCGAATTCTCATTCCTGGAAGTGAGTCTATGACAGAGACATTCCCTGATGAACACCTTCTGGCAATCTCTCACACATCACCCCCATCGTATGCACATATTGTGAATTATAAGGCAGTTGGCCAACTTCCTGAGGGGTGGACCAAAAGTGACAAGGATAGATTCTTCTCTCGATAAAAGTATTACATCTCAGAAGACCCCAAAGTTTTTAAAATCTATTCTGGTCAAATCATTAGAAGATGTGTCCCCGAGGAAGAGCAACAAAGTGTTTTGAACTTCTGTCACACCCTTGCTTGTGAGAGACATTTCTCAGGAAAGAAAATAGCTACTAAGGTTTTACGGAGTGGGTTTTATTGGCCTTTACTAATTTAAGGATGCATATGAGTTTAGTAAGGGATGTTTGATGTGTCAAGCTGTAGGAAACATGTCTAGAAGGGACATGATGCCATTGAATCCAATTCTAGTGGTCGAGATTTTTTATGTTTGGGAAATTGATTTTATGGGGCCTTTTTCGACATCATTTGGCAATGAATATATCCTCGTGGCAGTGGACTATGTTTGAAAATGGATAGAAGCTATGGCTACCCGAAAAAAATGATTACAAAGTTGTGATGAAGTTCATCCACTCCAACATCTTTGCTGGATTCGGATGGCCTAAAGCTATCATTAGTGATGGAGGATCCCATTTCACTCATGCCTAATTCCGGACCTTACTTCGCAAGTATGGGATCACTCATAAAATTGCCACCCCATACCACCCCCAGACAAGTGGTCTAGTGGAGATCTCCAATAGAGAAATGAAGAACATTCTGCAAAAGTCCGTTAGGCCTGATAGGAAAGACTAGCCTGAAAGATTGAATGATGCTCTTTGGGCCTCTAGGACCACCTTCAAAACTCCCATTGGTATGTCACTCTATAGAATGGTATTTGGAAAAGCCTGCGACTTACCTGTGGAATTAGAACATAGGGCTTATTGGGCCATCAAACAAGTCAACATTGACTTAGCCCAAGCTAGTGCCCATCGAACCCTGCAGCTGTGTGAATTGGATGAATTGTGCAATGAAACCTATGAGAATTCCAAGATCTATAAAGCCAAGACCAAATCCTTTCATGATAAACACATTGTGAGGAAATCCTTCCAACCCAATCAAAAAGTTTGGCTCTTTAACTCTAGGCTGTGCCTGTTTCTAAGAAAATTGAAATCTTGGTGGGATGGGTCGTTTATTGTTTTAAAAGCTTATGACCATGGGGCTGTCAAGATCTTGAATCCTAAAAATGGTCAAACTTCCACTGTTAACGGCCAACGCCACAAACATTATGTGGAGAACCAACAAAATGTTCAAATTGAAACCATTGAGTTGAGTGAACAATCTTGAGCATACATGCGTCTGGTTGAAGACATTAAATTTAGTGCTAACTGGGAGGAAATCCACCATTTTCAAAAAATATAGAACAAAATAGTGATGTCATTTGTATTTTTCTATGTCCGTAGGAGTTCAGAGCACCATTTTAAGGAGGCGTCGCCCCGTACATCAGGTTGTATATCACCTTCCCTAGCTTCTTTTGACTGTATATCTCATATTTCATAGCTTTCATACCATTGAGGACAATGTCACTTAAGTTGGGGGGGGGATATATTGTTAAAAAAAGAGAGAAAATTCTTAACGAGTGCTTCATATTCATATCTCATAAGGAGAAACTTTTCTAAAAATGATCGGACTTAGAGTTTTACATGCGATAGTAGTAAATTAAAGGGGTAATATAGTTGGTTATGACTTTAGCATTTTCCTCAGAATACACCTGAAATTTTATTGAACTTACACACATTCGCACAATAATGAGATTATTGAACTTCAAATATAAGGATGACATGAATTTTGCTTAACACTTAGGGATGACTGATTTGCTGCATACTCTGTGAGGAGAACTGGTAAGAAAAAAGCTACCTACCGAAAATAAGTGCAACACACAAAAAAACTATGGTTAATGCCTCTGACCTTAGTAACCGAGCCTGCTGCTCCTAAGATAAGAGTTGAGGTTCACGTCAAACGGTGAAGGGATGTGTAGCTAAGGTAGTGTGAAGCTACCAATAGTCAAAGATCTAATTGGAAGTATGTAGACTTGAAAATTATCCTTATGTGATGGGTAGAAAGCTCATTCATCCAGTTGTTTGGTGTCCACTAGTCAAGTTATATCACTCTTACACAAAGGGATATATAATTCTGAGTGTATTTTGAGGAAATGTCTAAACACATGAACTGATGAACCTTGTTCCTAACGCATACTGCTTGAACTTATAATACTCCAAAAGTCTGAATCATGTTGGATAATGTTCTTACTATGATATGTGACACTTGAGCTCTTGCATGTCCTAACTCTTTAACTGTTTACATTGCTAAGAGACTAGCAATGCTCAAGTTGGGGGTGTGATAAGTGTCCATTCTTCTACGTTAATTCATGTCACACACACCATTTTAATTGTATATAATTAGATAATTATGTATATTTTATAGTTAACTTCAACTTCATACATAAATTGGGCCTTTTACGTAATTTAACTTAATTTACTGTTATCAATCAATAAAGGGGAGTTGAGGGCCATGTGCATTAACTTCATATTGCATAATTATGAGCACTCTTAATTTATATGCATGGACTAAATTGAAATTGTGTGTGTGTACAGGACACTCAAGGCAATTGAAGGATAAGCCAGAGGCGAAATAGACCCAAGACTAATGGAAGGAAGCCTTAGGGCGCCCCCATCATCTCTTGACCAAGTCAAGGCAGCCACCATCCATATTTTGTTGGAGGAAGAGATAAAGAAATAATTTAAATTGGAGATGATGGAGGGGATAATCAAGGAGAGAAGATGGAGGAGATTTCCACCAGAATAGGAAAGAGGAGAGGGGCGTGCAAACCGTAGAGGAGAGAGGGGCGGCCAGCTTCTTTCTCCCCTCCTTCACCTCATTCTCTCTCTATCTTCACCATCCATTTTTGATCTAATTCAATCCTAGCCCTCCATTGAATCCATTTCTTCTATAAAAAGCCCAATGCATGGAGACAAAGGGAGCCCTTCTTTTCTCATTTTTTTTAGTAGAATTCTTCTCCTCTCTCCCACTTGCGCCCCCACCTCCTTCTTCCCTCTTCAACTTGCCCCCTCACCCCTCCTTTCTCTTCTCTTCTTCATTCTCCCACGTGCGCCCTCATCCCTTTCTCTTCTCTTCTTCCTACTAGCTAGGTTGTCCTATTTCTTGCTCCCACTTCTTCCACCTCTTACCATCACCCTTCCTATAGCACCCCAGGAATTTATTTAGAATTTTCAAGAATTAAATAGAATTAATTAGGCTTAAATAAGTTAATTATTGATTAATGGGTTATTTAATATTTATTTAAAGGCCCAATTACTTGTAGACCATTAAGACCATTTAAAATGGGCCCATAAACCAAATTCTAAGGCTTCTAGGCCCAAACCTAGCCTTAGAGACGTATTAGAGTTAGTTCCCTAATTAAAGGAGATAAAAAGGAGAAAATTAGAGTTTGAATTATAATAAAATTTAAATTTCGGAAGGCCAGGCAAGTCGCGGTCAGTTGCTTGACCGCGACCTGCTAGTCGCGGTCCTCTCTAGATCGCTACTTGGTTCCATAAACGGAAGTTGATAAACCCAAGAAAGTCTGGATTTTTATCCACCCAATCACCAGGGATCGATGTGATCTGGCATGGGAACTTGTCTAGGACTCTTAGGGGATCGAATTGACACCTCATAGGACTCCTAATATGTAGTGCCCCAAGATTTATATAAATAGTTTCTGGTTTATTTTAAGAATTTTCTATAATTTATTAAGAATTATAAAGCTTAAATTGATTATAAGGCCCAAGTATGTTGAATAATTAATCCAGCTTTGATAAATAAAACCCAAAAGATTTAAGGACCAAGCCCATTAAGTTTGGCCCATATTCTAGAAGGCTATTTAGCCTATTCACGAATTTTAAGGATAAACACCCTTTTATAGATACTTATGTGGATAAAACAAATGAAAGAGTTTGAATTAAGTTGAATTCTACGCACAGTGGATGTAGCGGTCTATCGTGCGACCGCCACAGACATGTAACGTGCCAAGATTAGACCGTTACGCTCTGTCAGTTCCGTGAATGGAAGAAAAAGTAAAAAGATTGAATTTTTACTAGTTTATCACTTTGGGATCGAGATGGGAGGACTAGTAAATGTGGTAAGGACTCTCAGAAGTCGATCTACGCCTTAACAAGGACTCTAGAATCGATCTAATTCACAAAACCCTATAAATAGACCCTAGTTTTGACCTGCGTGACCCTTACATTGGCTCGCGTGGAACTAAGGTAAGGAGATAGTATTTCGGGTAAGTTCTTTAGAACTTTTTATTCCTTATACATAGGACTAATCTTCCTCAAAATTTCGTGCTAGGAGATCAACTACACAAGAAGTTTGAAGCTTCTAAAGTTGCTGGTTTGACCATAGCAACCCAGAAATCTGAGCGAAAGTCTGCTGAAGATCAGGAGATTAGAGCACCAAAATGAGGTAATTAGCCTAAGTGTCTTTAGAACTTTATGTTCCCCTTAGTTTCACCTTCTTACCCTCAAAATTTCACGTCCTTAGGTCAAGAGATTGAGAAGTTAGAGCGACGTGAAGTTGCTGAAAACTCACTGGAAGGAAAGAACTAGGGCGTGTCTTACAGTCCCAAATTGGAAGTTGAAAGCCCAGTAAAGAGGTAGGTCATCTCATGAATGGCAAGAATATCATGTTAGGGATAAAAGACCTCTAGTTTTGATTGATTCCATGCATCATAGACTTTGAATTTCATGTTTTAGTAAGTCTATACATACATGCATGTCTTTAGCCTTAAATGAAGATAAAAGATATTCTCTTATTCATTCACTGCAACCTATGCATCTAGATGGACTATACTTCATTTTATCATGACTAGATTAGTTAAGTCTTTTCAAAGCATGACATGTTTCAAGGCATAGTCTTTTATCTTTTTACTTTCCTATCAATAGGACTCTAACGACCGTTAGAGGGACGTAACGGCCTTACGATAAGCCGTCACACTCCCTGTTATACTTAAGCTACTATGTTATCTCTGATGGACCATAACCGGAGCGTTACAACACTCTAATGGCTCCACGATAAATCGTCACAGCCCTGTGACGCACCCATGTTCGACCGTCAGAATAACTGTGTTCTGTCAACCCGAGACAGAGTTAAAAATAGTCAAACTTACTTATGAATAAGCCTAGTTATCTAAGTTTGACCTATTTTACATAACTTTGAGTTTATAAATTCATGTATGTTTAAAGCACTTTAGTTATTTTAAAGTACATGTTAATTTCATTGCTAAAACTCTATAGTTTTGTATTAAAACATGATTTTTACTGATGTATTGACGGAGTTTTATTATGGATTCACATTGTTACACATTCTTTCTGTCTATAGAGTCAATTCTCTAAAGTATATGTCATATATTCCGGTATATGACCATTAGTTCACACTTTTGCACTATAGGAACATACTCTTGAACTTGAGGACCTCTCTATTGGATATTCCTTCCAATGGACTAGGAAATCTAGTTTCAAGGCCTCCGTAATTCTCCGCGAGCCTGGGATTCCCACTAGGATGCCGAGTTGGTTGTACCTTTAAAGCCCAATTGATTAGAAAGTATTATCGATGTTTTCTGATTTTTACTATGTAACGGCCTAATACTAGACCGTCAGGCTCATCTAACAGTCCAGTATACAACCGTCACATTCATCGAGTCCAATTATTCTTTCTGGATTCAATCTATTGTAACGGCCCAATTATAGACCGTCACGTTGATGTAACGGCCCATTAATTGACCGTCACAGTTCTTGAGTGATTTAACTCGAGGTTTGACCCAAGGGTTGATATTGCAAAGTTCTTAGATATATTATTGATGGTCTAGGACTTGTCATATTGTTCAAGATACTTAATCTTAAATTATAAAAGTTAAGAAATGAACCATTATGCTACCGATTTATTTTCATGACATAACCTAGTTTTAATATGTTCATTGAAATTCTCTAATTCAAATAGAAGCATTCCTATGATGGATTACTTTATCTTGAACCTATTGTTGAAATTGTACATGCTTGGCCATATTGTTTACATGCATGGAAGTAGCTTGATTTATACTTGAAGATGCGGATCGAGCACTGATTGTGTTCAAGGGCTCTATGCTAGTCCCCTCGACTGATTGTCGGAAACATACTATTATAAACTATGGGGTATGATGGTACTGGCATCGCATTGCGCTGGGAGTACTTTCTCGATAAATAAGTGAAGATCCACGGCTCGTAAAGTGAAAATCCATGACACGTACATGACTTTCTAGCTTGTTACATGTTATTCCACAGAAATTCATGAAGTACTTGCTACTAAGTGAAGAGTACATTCTTGATTGATACATGACTTTCTAGTACATTCTTGTTCATGAAAGGCCATATCATATTCTTGTTACATTCATGCTTGCTCATTCTATCTTACATGATCCTCGTGTTACTTTGGTTTAATCGCATGATTGATCGCATTCGCATGATTTTACCTTATTTCTTCAGAGCTAAAATGCTAATTACTTAAATATTGCTAATCATGTTGATGCGAAGATACCTACTGGGCAAGTGTGCTCATTACCTATTTTCCAATCTTTTCAGGAGATGGAAGTGATACGAATTCAGATTCGAGTTATACAAGTAGCGGGTCCGAGAGTGAGTAAAAGTCATATCAAACTGAGAGTGAAGACTTAGGAAAGTCAATAATATTTAGATCGAGTCTTTGTAATTCCATTTTTCCTTGATTCTGATAGGTTAGTAAAGGTTGAACAGTCATTGTATTTGGATATTTTGATTATTGATGAAATAAAGTTGGAGTTTGATTAAACTATTGTGCAATTGCATCTTACATGTGATTGTCTTACGCTCTGATCATTCTTGCTTGCAAGAGACTTACCATGCTGGCTGTTTGCGTTCCTCGAGCTAGTCCTCCGCTGTAATAAAAGGCTCAGAGTGTGACATAATTTGATCTAATTCCTCAACCCATGGGCCTTTCCCAATAAGTAGAGCCCAGATTCATCCTACGCGAACCCTAATTTTGGATCGCGCGGTTCGAAGGTATAGTGTTGTCAATTTATGTTCATCCTTTAGAAGTTTTTATTCCACTTAGTATCTTCTAACCCTCTGCTTAATTTTGTGTTAGGAGGTCAAGAGGCTAAGGATTTAGGGCAACCAGAAGTTGTTGTTTCTACGCAGGAACCTGAGCCCTCTTCCAGTGACAAATTCGCACTCTAGGAGCAAACCCAGAGGTAGGTTATCTCATGTATTGCTTAAACAATGTGTTAGGAATAAAAGCCCTCTCCTATCACTTGATTTCATGCACTATACACGGCGTATTTTATGTTTTTTCATGATTGTGTAGTTAGGGTTTTATGGCATGTTATCTCTGCAACCTTAATGAAAAGATAAGAATTTTGGGTTAACTCATGCCTTCCCCATGCACTTGCTTAGTTTTAAACATCCTATTATGTTTCATCTTTTTGTTCTTTATCATTCTCATGCATTGAATGCTCTAGGATAGGCCCTGCACGCTGGACTTAGCTTCTGTCTATTGCAGACACAAGGTGGTCTTGCAGAGACCGCTAATTGCAAATAGCGGCTCTCGACCGACCGCTATCTGGTTTCTGTAACCAGATTAACCCATGTTCCATCTCTATTATATCTGATAGCAATTATGCCTTATTTCATTATTTCTGGTTCCTAATCATGAGTTCATGTTATTTAGTCAAATTCATGATTTTTGTTCTATCATGTTTCATGTTGGCATGTTTTAAAGCTTATTTTCATATATGTAGTTTCATGCCAAAACTCTATAGTTCTGTATTTTAAGAATTTTCATGCAAGCTCCTACACATCGATTTGTGTTTTGGCACGTTCCCTTCTCACCTTATTATTATTTTATTAGGTCACATATAGCATGTACCCTGGTACAATGCTATTAGATCACTTGCACTTGATAGGAACATCTCTTGGACTTGAGAGCTTCTCCGTCGGATATTCCTTCTGCCGGACTAGGTAGTCTTGTTTCAAGATCTCTGTAAGTCTCCGCGAGCCTGGGATTCACAATAGGACGTTGAGCTGGTTGTACCCTAAAAACCTACTGGTCTAGAAATCACTTAAGTTTTCTGTGTTTTCCTGTACTGTAGTGCCCCAAAATTTATCTAAGTAATTTCTGGGTTTTCTAGAATTTATAAAGGCCTAAATAAATTAATAAATGGATTATTGGATTAATAAGTTATTATAAGGCCCAATTGTGTTAAAATAATTAACCTAGCCTATCTAAATATGATCCAAAAGGGTTAAGGACCAAGTCCATTAAGTTTGGCCCATATTCTAGAATGTTATTTAGCCTATCCACGAATTTTAAAGATAAATACTCCTTTATATAGATAATTAGAAGGATAAACGAATAAAAGAGTTTTAATAAATTGAAACTCTATACACGTTTGATGTAACGGTCTATCGGGCGACCGCTACAGCTACGTAACGCACAAGACCTGATGCATTACACCTCTGTCATTTCTGTGAATGGAGGAACTTGCAAAAAGACTGGATCTTTACTACTCTATTCATTAGGGATCGAGATTGGGGGATTAGTAGGCATGTAAAGGACTCTCTGAGATCGATCTAAGCACTAGTAAGGACTCTAGAATCGATCTAATCCTTAAACCCTAGCCAAATCTCTATAAATAGAACCAGTTCTAAATTGAGCGACCCTTACTTTTGGCTCGCGAATAATCAAGGTAAGGAGATAGAATTTCGGATAAGTTTTTTAAAACGTTTTGTTTATAATACATTAGACTAATAGCTCTCCAACTTTCGTACTAGAAGATCAGCCAACCAAGGAGATTGAAGCTTCCAAAGTTACTGGTCGGACCTTAGCAACCCAGGAAACTGAACGTAAGACCCCTGAAGATCAAGAGATTAGGACGTCTAAACGAGGTAATTAGAGTTCGGTTATTTAGAACTTTTTGTTCACCTTAGTTTCATCTTTTTACCCTCAAAATTTCACGTCCTTAGGTCAAGAGGCTAAGGAGCTAGAGCAGCGCGAAGTTGCTGGAAACTCACTAGAAAGGGAGAACTAGGGCACGTCTTTCAGACTCAAATTAGAAGTTTAAAGCCCAGTTAAGTGGTAGGTTATCTCATGATTGGCAAAAACACCTCGTTAGGGATAAAATCCCTCTGATTGTGCTTGATTTCATGCACTATAGATCATGGATTTCAAGTTTTAGTGGGTTCATGCATACATACATATCCTTAGCCCTAATCAAAGATCAAAGATATTATCTTGTCAATTCACTGCAACCTATGTATCTAGATGACCTTTACTTCATTTTATCATGATTGGGGTAGTTAAATCTTTTCAAAACATGACATGGTTTCAAATCATAGTCTTTTAATTCCTTTATACTTTTAGCAGGGACCCTGACGCATCATACTTAGACCGTCACAAACTGTAACGACCTTACGATAAGCTGTCACACTCTCTGTTGTATGAAAATTTGCTCTGTTGTCTCTGACGGGCCATAGATGGAGCGTTATAATACTGTAACGGCCCCACGATAAACCGTCACAATCACTGTGACGCCCCCACTCTTGACTGTTAGGAGAACTGTAGATAGAATTGGAAAATAGTCAATTTACTTATAAATAAGCCTAGTTATCTAAGTTTTGACCTATTAATATGATTTTGAGTTTATTAATTGGCTCATAATAGAAGCTGCATGTTTAAAGGCATCTTAAGTTATTTTAAGTAATGTTAATTTCATGTGCCAAAATTCTATAGTCTTGTATTTTAAATCATGGACTTTCAATGATGTATGGACGGAATTTTATCTTGGTTTCACGTTGCTACACATTCTCTCTCTATCAATAGAGTCATTTTCTCTAAGTACATGGCATATATTCCGGTATATGGCCATTAGTTCACACTTTGCACTATAGGAACATTATTCTTGAACATGAGGACCTCTCTATTGGATATTCCTTCCAATGGACTAGGAAATCTTATTTTAAGGCATCCGTAATTCTCTGCGAGCCTGAGATTCTCACTAGGACGTCGAGTTGGTTGTACCATGAAAGTCCAATCATTAGAAAACACTATCGATGGTTTCTGGTTTCTAGAGATGTAACGGATCAAGGTTAGACCGTCAGACTCATCTAACGGCCCAATAAACGACCGTCACATATACTGAGTCCATCTTTATTTCTTCCGGATTCAGATCATTGTAACGGCCCAATACTGGAGCGTCACGTTATGTAACGACCCAGTACAAGACCGTCACAGTTCTTGAGTACATTAACCCGAGGTTTGACCCAAGGGTTGATATTCTAAGTCCCTAGATGGCTTGATAATGGTCTAGGACTTATCGTATCGATCAATAAACTTAATATAATGAATGGAAGTTAAAGAAATGTACCGTTATGCTCCATAAGCAGAACATTATCTTAAGTCATTCTTGATCTCTCATATTCTAAATTGAAGTGTTCATTCATTGATTATTATTATCATGAACTTATTGAACTTATTACATTCTTGGCCATACTTTATTGTTACATGCGTGGAAGTAGCTTGATTTATACTTGAAGATGCGATCGAGCACTAATTGTGTTCAAGGGCTCTATGCTAGTCCCCTCGGCTGATTGTCGGAAACATACTATTATAAACCATGGGGTATGATGCTACTGGCGTCGCATTGCGCTGGGAGTACTTTCTTTATAAATAAGTGAAAATCCATGGCACGATATGATATTCTTGTACATGACTTTCTTGCTTGATATTCCACAGAAATTCACGAAGTACTTGCTCATAAGTAAAAGATACTAGAGTGATGATTATGTGGCTTGCTAGTACATTCTCGACACATTCTTGTTTATGAAAGGCCAATATCATATTCTTGTAACGTCCTTGCTAGTTCATTCTTGCTCTCATTCTATCTTATATGATCGTTTTGTTACTTTGGTTACTCGCGTGATTGATCGCATTTCGCATGATTTTACCTAAATTCTTTAGAGCTAAAATGCTAATTACTTTAATAGTGCTATTCATGTTGATGCGAAGATATATACTGGGCAAGTGCGCTCATTACCTATTTCCAATCTTTTTCAGGAAATGAAAGTGATTCGAATTCGGATTCGGGTTATACAAGTAGCGGGTCCGAGAGTGAATGAAAATCATATCAAATTGAGAGTGAAGACTTAGGAAGTCTACAATGCTTAGATCGACTCTTTCTAATTTCTTATTTCTTGAGTCTAGTGGAATGGAAAAAGTATGAAAAGGTTATTGTACTTGAATACTCGATTAGCAATGAAATAAAGTTGGAGTTTGATTAATTATTATGCGATTGCATTCTTATGTGTGATTGCCTTGCACTCTGATCATTCTTGCTTGCGAGAGGCTTACCATGCCGGCTGTTCGCGTTCCTCGAGCGAGTCTTCCGCTGTCATAAAGGCTCGGGGCGTGACAGTTAAGTTGGTATCAGAGCCTAAGTCTCAGGACTTAGGGAGAAGAATCATGTCATAGGATAAGTCCAAAGTTTAAGGACCCCTACCTATGAACTAAGGAAGAAATTTTCATACCCATGTGAGAATTGGGTAGAGCCCGAGATAAGATAGTTAATTATCTTTAAGATTGATTTTCTTCCAATTTCATGAGAAATAATAAATTGTTATATTTCTCTCAGGTACCTTATTATTACCATGGCTCATCGCGCAGATTGGAATGACATGCAACAAACGGTTGCCGGCCTTACTCAGGCTTTACAAACCATGGCACAAGCTGGCGTAGGGGCTGGCGACTTGCATCGTAATTTTTGGAGTTTAAACCCTCCGCGTTTCTATGGCTCTTCTAATCCGGACGAAGCAGAAAACTGGATTGATGAGATGAACCGTATATTTGATGTCATCCAATGCACCGATCAAGAGAAAGTGCGTCTTGCAACTTTTCAACTCAACAAGGATGCCCGAACATGGTGGAAGTCGGTTCCGACACCTCCGGCCGATGCACCTCATACGTGGGATGTTTTTATAGCTTTATTCCGTGCCAAGTATTTCTCTGAGCATGTGAAAGAAAGAAAGGCTGTGGAGTTCGCCTCTCTTCGACAGGGAATGCTGACAGTGGCTGAATATGAACTACAATTCTTAAGGCTAGCACCTTATGCACCGCATCTAATCAGTATTGATCTATTAAAGGCAAATTGATTTATGGACGGGTTACATCCCAATTTTATTCAGTAGCTCGAGACCCAAAACATCCGTACTTATGCGGAAATGGTTCAGCGGGTATACTTATGTGAAAGGACCTTAGAAAAGGTCGAGAAATTGAAAGGGAAAGGAGAAGAGTCTAGCCGACGATTTGATCGGCATTATAAGAAAGAAAAGTTCAGTATCACGGAGCCTCACAAAAGCCGTGATAATAAGAAGCGATCCAGGAGCGGGAACGGTGGAAGTTCCTAGAAGAATAAAAAGATTAAGGAGGAGGAGCAGGTCGCCACGACTTGCACATTTTGTGAAAAGTTTGGCCATTTGGCTGAAAAGTGTTGGAAGTGCCTCGACGCTTGTTTACATTGTGGAAGCAGGGAGCATCGCATGCCGGATTGCCCCCTTATGAAGGACCAGTCATCTGGTTGTGGACGCAGGAGGCAAGCTCGCCTCAATGCCATTCTAGAAGAAGAGGAAGCGCCCAGGGATGGTGGGCTTATGAAAGGTACTCTTCAAATTTGCTCATGTCCTGCATTTATGCTATTTGATATTGGTGCCTCTCATTCTTTTATCTCCACTACTTTCGCAAAAATATTACCAATTGCATCAGTTCCCTTACCTTCAGATCTTGCTATTACCACACCCTTAGGTTCTGGAACAAAGCTTACCAACTATTATCCTGATAGCGAAGTGATAATAGAAGGTCATAATCTCCCCGCAAACTTAGTATGCCATGACATGAAAGGTTATGATGCCATTTTAGGGGTAGATTGGCTTGTAGATCATGATGCTTATATCAATTGCAGAAACATGATTATATCCTTTCGAAAACCCGATCTTCCAAGATTCTCTTTTCTTGGCATCAAATACAAGAAACACCCCACTATCATATCCTCACTTCACGCTTGCAAACTTATCTTGCAAGGATGTGAAGCTTTTCTTGCTTCTGTCATTATTACGGAGTCCAAGGAAATTATCATAGCAAACATCCCTATTGTAAATGAGTTCCCAGATGTATTCCCATCCGAATTACCCAGTTTACCACCCGAGAGGGAAGTGAATTTCACTATTGAACTCATTCCAGGAGCATCACCTGTTTCTATAGCCCCTTACAGGATGTCCCCTACAGAACTCAAGGAACTAAAGAAGCAGTTGCAGGAACTACTACACAAGGGTTTTATTAGACCTAGCACATCCCCTTGGGGTGTGCCAGTTCTTTTTGTCAAGAAGAAGGATGGCTCTCTCAAGCTATGCATCGATTACCGGTGACTAAATCAACTTACAATCAAAAATAAGTATCCGTTGCCGCGTATTGATGAGCTCTTCGATCAACTTTCGGGAGCAGAATATGTCTCCAAGATTGACCTCAGATCAGGTTATCATCAGCTTAGAATTAAAGAAGAAGATATTTATAAATCAGCTTTTCGAAGTCGTTATGGCCACTATGATTTCGTGGTATTGCCGTTCGGGTTAACTAATGCCCCAACATCATTAATGCAACTTATGAACAATGTCTTCCAACCATATCTGGACCACTTCATCGTCATCTTCATTGATGACATCTTGATATACTCCAAGATAAAAGAGGAACATGAAGAACATCTGAGGATAGCTCTGCAAACACTTAGAGAACATAAACTTTATGCAAAGCTTAACAAATGTGAATTCTGGCTCAAGGAAGTTTCATTCCTAGGCCACATTATTTCCAAGGAAGGAATCACTGTGGATCCTTCGAAAGTAGAAGCTGTCAGGAATTGGAGCCGGCCAACGACTGTATTAGAAGTAAGAAGCTTTCTGGGTCTAGCTGGTTATTATAGGAGGGTCATTAAGGACTTCTCAAAGATTGCTGTTCCTTTAACTAGACTCACATGAAAAGAAAATCATTTTGTCTGGTCAAAGGAATGTGAAAAGAGTTTTCAAACTCTTAAGAATCATCTTACTACAACTCCCATTTTATCACTACCGGTGGAAGGTGGTGGATTCGAAGTATATACAGATGCGTCTGGTTTTGGCTTAGGATGTGTCCTCATGCAAAGTAGAAAGGTAATCTATTATTCTTCAAGACAATTGAAGCGTCATGAAGAAAATTATCATGTGCATGATTTGGAATTGGCAGTTGTTATTTTTGCCTTGAAAATTTGGCGTCATTATCTCTATGGAGAAAAGTTTATGATCTACTCGGACCACAAGAGCTTGAAATATTTATTTTCTCAAAAAGAGCTAAATATGAGACAGAGGAGATGGTTAGAATATGTCAAAGACTTTGATTTTGCTATTCAATATCATCATGACAAAGCGAATGCTGATGCTGATGCACTTAGCAGAAAATCAATGGATATACTATCAAGTCTTATGATCAGTATGACTAATCTTATTCCTCACTTTGCTCAGTTGAATTTAGATGTTGACAGAAAGGAAGAAGATTGTTTCATAGCTAATATTCAAGCTCAACCTACATTGATAGAGGATCTGGTCAAGCTCTAAAATGATGATCCTATATTATTGGAGATTAAGGCCAATATTGAACAAAGGCTGGATTTTTCTATTACGGAGGATGGAAGATTGCTATTTAAGGGCCGAGCGTGTATATCAGATCATCAGGATACGAAGAAATTGATCCTAGAAGAAGCACATAAGTCCAAGTACATCATTCATCTAGGTGGTACAAAAATGTATCAAGATCTCAAAAGAAACTTCTGGTGGCCCAATATGAAGAGAGAGATAGCGGATTTCGTGTCTCACTTTCTCACTTGCCAACAAATTAAAATAGAGCAAGTTAGACCCGCCGATAAATTACATCCCTTAGACAATCCAACATGGAAGTGGGAGAGTATAGGGATGGATTTCATCATGGGTTTACCTAAAACCAGAGGAGGACACGATGGTATATGGGTAATCATAGACCGATTGACTAAATCTGTATATTTTTTACCAATAAAAAGTCGATGGTCTATGGATATTCTAGCAGCATTATACATAAAAGAAATTGTCAAATTACATAGTGTCCCTATCACTATTATATCTGATAGAGATCCTAGATTCACATCACATTTCTGGAAGGGTCTACAAAACTCACTAGAGACTAGATTGAATTTAGCCACAGCCTTTCATCCACAAACTGATGGTCAGACGGAAAAAAGGAATCAGGTAGTAGAAGATATGCTCAGGGCTTGTGCTATTGATTTTAGAGGTAGTTGGCATGATCACTTGCCTCTGGTAGAATTTGCATATAACAACAGTTATCAAGCCAGTATACAAATGGCACCTTTTGAAGCTTTATATGGAAAAAGCTATAGATCACCTATTTGTTGGAATGAAATAGGGAAAAAGCAATTTCTAGGCCCCGACCTTATCAGGAATTCTACAGAGAAGAGCAAGCTCATTCGAGAAAGATTACAGATGGCACAAGATAGGCAAAAGTCTTATGCCGATAATCGAAGGCGCGATTTGAGTTTCAGGTTGGAGATCATGTATATCTAAAGGTTTCTCTGGGTCGTGGTATTCGAAGATTTGGCATCAAAGGAAAGCTAACTCCCAGGTTCATTGGCCCATTTGAAATTCTTGAAAGGGTCGGTGAAGTAGCTTATAGACTGGCTTTACCTCTACAATTAGCAGGAGTTCATGACGTATTTCACGTCTCCATGCTGAAAAGGTATGTATACGATCCTGACCATATTATCACCTATGACAATCTGGAGATTCAGAAGGATATGACATACGAGTAAACGTCAATAAAGATTCTGGAACGGGAAGTGCGTCAACTAAGAAATAAAGTTATTCCTATAGTCAAGATTCAATGGAAGAAAATATGGCCATATGAAGCAACTTGGGAAACGGAAGAAGCCATGCGGAAAAGATTTCCAGAATTATTTAACTGTAAGTACACTCTCCATAATCCATGTATTGAATTTGGGGACCAAATTCTTCTAAGTGGGGGAGGGTGTAGTGCCCCAAAATTTATATAAGTAATTTCTGGGTTTTCTAGATTTTATAAAGGCCTAAATAAATTAATAAATGGATTATTAGATTAATAAGTTATTATAAGGCCCAATTGTGTTAAAATAATTAACCTAGCCTATCTAAATATGATCCAAAAGGGTTAAGGACCAAGCCCATTAAGTTTGGCCCATATTCTAGAAGGTTATTTAGCCTATCCACGAATTTTAAAGATAAATACTCTTTTATATAGATAATTAGAAGGATAAACGAATAAAAGAGTTTTAATAAATTGAAACTCTATACACGTTTGATGTAACGGTCTATCGGGCGACCGCTACAGTTATGTAACGCACTAGACCTGATGCATTACACCTCTGTCAGTTCCGTGAATGGAGGAACTTGCAAAAAGATTGGATCTTTACTACTCTATTCATTAACGATCGAGATTGGAGGATTAGTAGGCATGTAAAGGACTCTCTTAGATCGATCTAAGCACTAGTAAGGACTCTAGAATCGATCCAATCCTCAAACCCTAGCCAAATCTCTATAAATAGGACCAGTTTTGAACTGAGCGACCCTTACTTTTGGCTCGCGAAGAATCAAGGTAAGGAGATAGAATTTTGGGTAAGTTCTTTAGAAATTTTTATTTATAATACATTAGACTAATAGCTCTCCAACTTTCGTGCTAGGAGATCAACCAACCAAGGAGATTGAAGCTTCCAAAGTTGCTGGTCGGACCTTAGCAACCCAGGAAACTGAACGCAAGACCCCTGAAGATCAAGAGATTAGGACGTCTAAACGAGGTAATTAGAGTTCGGTTATTTAGAACTTTTTATTTACCTTAGTTTCATCTTCGTACCCTCAAAATTTCACATCCTTAGGTCAAGAGGCTGAGGATCTAGAGCAGTGCGAAGTTGCTGGAAACTCACTAGAAAGGGAGAACTAGGGCACGTCTTTCAGACTCAAATTAGAAGTTTAAAGCCCAGTTAAGCAGTAGGTTATCTCATGATTGGTAAAAACACCTCGTTAGGGATAAAAGCCCTCTGATTGTGCTTGATTTCAGGCACTATAGATCATGGATTTCATGTTTTAGTGGGTTCATGCATACATACATATCCTTAGCCCTAATCAAAGATCAAAGATATTATCTTGTCAATTCACTGCAACCTATGCATCTAGATGACCTTTACTTCGTTTTGTCATGATTGGGGTAGTTAAATCTTTTCAAAACATGACATGGTTTCAAATCATAGTCTTTTAATTCCTTTATACTTTTAGCAGGGACCCTGATGCATCATACTTAGACCGTCACAAACTGTAACGGCCTTACGATAAGCCGTCACACTCTCTGTTGTATGAAAATTTACTCTGTTGTCTCTGACGGACCATAGATGGAGCGTTACAATACTATAACGGCCCCACGATAAACCGTCATAATCACTGTGATGCCCCCACTCTTGACCGTTAGGAGAACTGTAGAAAGAATTGGAAAATAGTCAATTTACTTATAAATAATCCTAGTTATCTAAGTTTTGACCTGTTAATATGATTTTGAGTTTATTAATTGGTTCATAATAGAAGCCGCATGTTTAAAGGCATCTTAAGTTATTTTAAGTAATGTTAATTTCATGTGCCAAAATTCTATAGTCTTGTATTTTAAATCATGGATTTTCAATGATGTATGGACGGAATTTTATCTTGGTTTCACTTTGCTACACATTCTCTCTCTATCAATAGAGTCATTTTCTTTAAGAACATGGCGTATATTCCGATATATGGCCATTAGTTCACACTTTGCACTATAGGAATATTATTCTTGAACATGAGGACCACTCTATTGGATATTCCTTCCAATGGACTAGGAAATTTTATTTCAAGGCCTCCGTAATTCTCTGCGAGCCTGAGATTCTCACTAGGACGCCGAGTTGGTTGTACCATGAAAGCCCAATCATTAGAAAACACTATGGATGGTTTCTGGTTTCTAGAGATGTAACGGATTAAGGTTGGACTGTCAGGCTCATCTAACGGCCCAATAAACGACCATCACATATATTGAGTCCATCTTTCTTTCTTCCGGATTCAGATCATTGTAACGGCCTAATACTGGAGCGCCACGTTATGTAACGGCCCAGTACAAGACCGTCACAATTCTTGAGTACATTAACCCGAGGTTTGACCCAAGGGTTGATATTCTAAGTCCCTAGATGGATTGATAATGGTCTAGGACTTATCGTATCGATTAAGAAACTTAATATAATGAATGGAAGTTAAAGAAATCTACCGTTATGCTCCATAAGCAGAACATTGTCTTAAGTCATTCTTGATCTCTCATATTCTAAATTGAAGTGTTCATTCATTGATTATTGTTATCATGAACTTATTGAACTTATTACATTCTTGGCCATACTTTATTGTTACATGCGTGGAAGTATCTTGATTTATACTTGAAGATGCGATCGAGCACTGATTGTGTTCAAGGGCTCTATGCTAGTCCCCTCGGCTGATTGTCGGAAACATACTATTATAAACCATGTAGTATGATGCTACTGGCGTCGCATTGCGCTGAGAGTACTTTCTTTATAAATAAGTGAAAATCCACGGCACGATATGACATTCTTGTACATGACTTTCTTGCTTGATATTCCACAGAAATTCATGAAGTACTTGCTCATAAGCAAAAGATACTAGAGTGATGATTATGTGGCTTGCTAGTACATTCTCGATACATTCTTATTTATGATAGGCCAATATCATATTCTTGTTACGTCCTTGCTAGTTCATTCTTGCTCTCATTCTATCTTATATGATCGTTTTGTTACTTTGGTTACTCGCGTGATTGATCGCATTTCGCATGATTTTACCTAAATTCTTTAGAGCTAAAATGCTAATTACTTTAATAGTGCTATTCATGTTGATGCGAAGATACCTACTAGGAAAGTGTGCTCATTACCTATTTTCAATCTTTTTCAGGAAATGAAAGTGATTCGAATTCGAATTCGGGTTATACAAGTAGCAGGTCCGAGAGCGAATGAAAATCATATCGGGCAACCGCTACAGTTATGTAACGCACTAGACCTGATGCATTACACCTCTGTCAGTTCCGTGAATGGAGGAACTTGCAAAAAGATTGGATCTTTACTACTCTATTCATTAGGGATCGAGATTGGAGGATTAGTAGGCATGTAAAGGACTCTCTGAGATCGATCTAAGCACTAGTATGGACTCTAGAATCGATCCAATCCTCAAACCCTAGCCAAATCTCTATAAATAGGACCAGTTCTGAACTGAGCGACCCTTACTTTTGACTCGCGAAGAATTAAGGCAAGGAGATAGAATTTTGGGTAAGTTCTTTAGAACTTTTTGTTTATAATACATTAGAGTAATAGCTCTCCAACTTTCGTGCTAGGAGATCAACCAACCAAGGAGATTGAAGCTTCCAAAGTTGCTGGTCGGACCTTAGCAACCCAGGAAACTGAACGCAAGACCCCTGAAGATCAAGAGATTAGGACGTCTAAACGAGGTAATTAGAGTTCGGTTATTTAGAACTTTTTGTTCACCTTAGTTTCATCTTCTTACCCTCAAAATTTCACGTCCTTAGGTCAAGAGGCTGAGGAGCTAGAGCAGCGCGAAGTTGCTGGAAACTTACTGGAAAGGGAGAACTAGGGCACGTCTTTCAGACTCAAATTAGAAGTTTAAAGCCCAGTTAAGTGGTAGGTTATCTCATGATTGGAAAAAACACCTTGTTAGGGATAAAATCCCTCTGATTGTGCTTGATTTCATGCACTATAGATCATATATTTCATGTTTTAGTGGGTTCATGCATACATACATATCCTTAGCCCTAATCAAAGATCAAAGATATTATCTTGTCAATTCACTACAACCTATGCATCTAGATGACCTTTACTTCATTTTGTCATGATTGGGTAGTTAAATCTTTTCAAAACATGACATGGTTTCAAATCATAGTCTTTTAATTCCTTTATACTGTTAGCAGGGACCCTGACGCATCATACTTAGACCGTCACAAACTATAACGGCCTTACGATAAGCCGTCACACTCTCTGTTGTATGAAAATTTGCTCTGTTGTCTCTAACGGACCATAGATGGAGCATTACAATACTGTAACGGCCCCACGATAAACCGTCACAATCACTGTGACGCCCCCACTCTTGACCGTCAAGAGAACTGTAGACAGAATTGGAAAACAGTCAATTTACTTATAAATAAGCCTAGTTATCTAAGTTTTGACATGTTAATATGATTTTGAGTTTATTAATTGGTTCATAATAGAAGCTGCATGTTTAAAGGCATCTTAAATTATTTTAAGTAATGTTAATTTTATGTGCCAAATTTCTATAGTCTTGTATTTTAAATCATGGATTTTCAATGATGTATGGACATAATTTTATGTTGGTTTCACTTTGCTACACATTCTCTCTCTATCAATAGAGTCATTTTCTCTAAGTACATGGCATATATTCCGGTATATGGCCATTAGTTCACACTTTGCACTATAGGAACATTATTCTTGAACATGAGGACCTCTCTATTGGATATTCCTTCCAATGGACTAGGAAATTTTATTTCAAGGCCTCCGTAATTCTCTGCGAGCCTGGGATTTTCACTAGGACACCGAGTTGGTTGTACCATGAAAGCCCAATCATTAGAAAACACTATCGATGGTTTTTGGTTTCTTGAGATGTAATGGATCAAGGTTGGACCGTTAGGCTCATCTAACGGCCCAATAAACGACCGTCACATATACTGAGTCCATCTTTCTTTCTTCCGGATTCAGATCATTGTAACGGCCCAATACTGGAGCGTCACGTTATGTAACGCCCCAGTACAAGACCGTCACAATTCTTGAGTACATTAACCCGAGGTTTGACCCAAGGGTTGATATTCTAAGTCCCTAGATGGCTTGATAATAGTCTAGGACTTATCGTATCGATCAAGAAACTTAATATAATGAATGGAAGTTAAAGAAATCTACCGTTATGCTCCATAAGCAGAACATTGTCTTAAGTCATTCTTGATCTATCATATTCTAAATTGAAGTGTTCATTCATTGATTATTGTTATCATGAACTTATTGAACTTATTACATTCTTGGCCATACTTTATTGTTACATGCGTGGAAGTAGCTTGATTTATACTTGAAGATGCGATCGAACACTGATTGTGTTCAAGGGCTCTATGCTAGTTCCCTCGGCTGATTGTCGGAAACATACTATTATAAACCATGGGGTATGATGCTACTGGCGTCGCATTACGCTGGGAGTACTTTCTTTATAAATAAGTAAAAATCCACGGCACGATATGACATTCTTGTACATGACTTTCTTGCTTGATATTCCACAGAAATTCACGAAGTACTTGCTCATAAGCAAAAGATACTAGAGTGATGATTATGTGACTTGCTAGTACATTCTCGATACATTCTTGTTTATGAAAGGCCAATATCATATTATTGTTACGTCTTTGCTAGTTCATTCTTGCTCTCATTCTATCTTATATGATCATTTTTACTTTGGTTACTCACGTGATTGATCGCATTTCGCATGATTTTACCTAAATTCTTTAGAGCTAAAATGTTAATTACTTTAATAATGCTATTCATGTTGATGCGAAGATACCTACTGGGTAAGTGTGCTCATTACCTATTTCTAATCTTTTTCAGAAAATGAAAGTGATTCAAATTCGGATTCGGGTTATACAAGTAGCGGGTCCGAGAGCGAATGAAAATCATATCAAATTGAGAGTGAAGACTTAGGAAGTCTACAATGCTTAGATCGAGTCTTTGTAATTTCTTATTTCTTGAGTCTAGTGGAATGGTAGAAGTATGAAAAGGTTATTGTACTTGAATACTCGATTAGCAATGAAATAAAGTTGGAGTTTGATTAATTATTATGCGATTGCATTCTTATGTGTGATTGCCTTGCGCTCTGATCATTCTTGCTTGCAAGAGGCTTACCATGCCGGCTGTTCGCGTTCCTCGAGCGAGTCTTCCGCTGTCATAAAGGCTCGGGGCGTGACATGTACTCTATCTAGATCACGAACCAGACCTGACTGCTTACTCATGATAGCGGTTGTCCCTGCACCGCATTCTTCCAGTAGTTCTATTAAGTCGACTCTTTTCCTATTCCGACGTCGACTCCACCTAATACCGGCTCACAGTCGACCGCCACTTCCTGATTGCGGTCCTAGCTCGACCGCTTTCTGCTACCTTGTGTCTAACCTGTGGTTTGACCTAAGGGATTTATTGTACTCTGTTCACAGACGGTCTCCTGGTTGTCTAGAACCTAAACTATTGTTCAATAAGTCATTAATGAACTATGAAACTATGGCAATGTATTGTTATGTTGTCAAAATTCCTCCATAGCATAATGTCCAATTAATTCATCCTTGAACTCTTAGGTTCATTTTGGTACGTTCTTACCTTGGTTATTGATGCCATGAAACTATTGTTTGAACTTGTTGTTACTAGCCTACATTTATATTTCTCGTAGAAGTAGCTTGATTTATAACTTGAAGATGCTAGAGCAGACACGGACAGTGTCTAAGGTGTAGTGCCTCAGAATTTATATAATAATTTCTGGATTATTTATAAAATTTTCTAGAATTTAGTAGGAATTTATAAAGGCTAAATAGTTTAATAAATGGATTATTGAAATAATAAGTCATTATAAGGCCCAATTGTGTTAAATAATTAACCTAGCCTATTTAAATAAAATCCAAAAGGGTTTAAGGACCAAGCCCATTAAGTTTGGCCCATAATCTAGAAGGTTATTTAGCCTATTTACATATTTTTAGGAAAAATACCATTTGTATGGATAATAATGTGGATAATTAACAAAAGAGTTTGATTTATGTTGAATTCTGTGCACGTTGGATGTAGCGGTCTATCGTGCGACCGTCACATGTGTTGGGAGCAGAGGATCGTCAAACTAGAGGGGGAGGGGGTGAATAGATTGACCACTTAAAAATTTTAAGCGGAATAAGACAATTGCACTCTCTGTGATAGCACAGACAAAAATCCGGTTCGTGAATCTCTAAAGAGCTAGCGCAATATCTAAGCGATCTAACAAGACAATAGACACAATAACAAACCACAAGCACAAGCCATAGTAGATCAGAGTTTTTAAGGTGGTTCAGTCTCTATCTCGAGACCTACGTCCACCCCCTCACCAAACCGGTGGGGATCACCGCTGAGCTTTACAGCTTAGCTAACACCAGAGAAGAATCCTTCTCTGACCTGCAGATCCAATCTGCAGAAGACAACTATATCCTATCTTAGAACCGCTGTCGAACAGCTTGTAGACACAGAGTCTATACACACTCTGATCTCAGAACACTCTCTGGATCAGAACACACATGACCACTGAATCCCAGTGGAACAGTAATCCGAGAATAGAATTGTATAAGAAAATGAAAATACAAGGTAAGGGGTAAACTCAGAATATGCTGATCAATGGATCTTCAGACTTCTTGTGCAGCAGAAGAGAGTAGAGCCCGAAGAGATGAACAGTATGATCTGAGTGTGATCTTCCCTTCAGTTGAGACTAGATCAGTCTGAAGCCTTCATGGTTCTTCAGCTTCTGATCTTCTTCACCAGGAGAATGAGCCTATCTTTCAATCCACGCACTGGACCTTCTTCACGATGCTAGGCTCTCCACGTTCTTCTCTATATGCTAGTCCTTCTTAGTCTCTTCTATTTTTCTACTCTCTTCATCCCACTTCGATCCACTTCTACATTTCCTTTTTCATTTTTCCCGCGCAAGATTGGGCCCCACGAGATTCCCAATCATTCGCTCACGTGTGGAGAAGCTTCTGGACTAAAGGAGGGAGAGTGTAGTTCGTTTGCAGACGTGGCTGGCCCACTTTATCCAGTCCTTTTGCCCGAGCGCTTGTCTGGGACTGGGTGCGTCGACGCCAGCATTTGAATGCGTAGACGCTGTGTGAAGACAGCTTCTTATCTTCCTTCGATATACGACCTCAGGCTATCACTGCGTTGACGCTGATAACTGGTGGCGTCGACGCTATGTGAAGATAGCTTCTTAGTCTTTTGGCACCCGCTGCGTCGACGCTGGTAGCTGGTAGCGTCAACGCTGTGTGAAGATATCTTCTGGAGGCATGCGAGTCGACGCTGCATCCGAGTGGCGTTGACGCAGTTAGCATGCGGATGACTCAAACATCTTGAGATCTAGTCACAGCGTCGACGTTATCTTGCTTGAGGCGTAGACGCAGTTTAGATGAAGTATGCTTCAACTTGAAGGAGCTGAAGGCTGCGTCGACCCTTTGATCTTGTGGCGTCGACGCTGACTATTGCCTGCATTAAAGTTCAACAGAAATTCTTGCCAGTTACCATATTGTCAGATAATAATACACCCTGTCATATCATGGTGATCATCATCAAAATCAGGAGCACAACAATCTCCCCCTTTTTGATGATGGCAACCATGATGAAGTTCTGGCACTTTAATGATCATGCAATACAATAATCAATTAAGCAGAGGCATGCATAACCATAGGTATCACATTCAGCTCATTCATCATTCACTTACGCACATGATCAATTTTAATTATAAAACAGAACGAAGTGCATTCACAAGACAAGATTGTGATTGTCTCCCCCTTGGACATCAACAAGAAGGGGAGGCTAGAAGTCAAGTAAGAAAAACAGAATATACAGACCATTACTGAGGGAAATACTGAGAACGTCTCCTAGAGGAGTGACTAGAGGACTGGCCCGGTGGAGGTGGAGGACGATGAGATGAGAAGGTCTGCTGGGCATGCAGAGCTTGAATTGCCTGTGAAAGCTCGCCCAACTGAAATAAAAGAGTGCTTTTAAGACCTCCCAGCTCGGAGCGGACATCGTCAGATCCTCGTGTCAACGACTCCAGCGTACCACACATAGTTTCCATCGAGGATGAAAGACTAGACAGCTTGTTAAACACGGCTTGAAAACCTGTGGGAGTTGAGGTGACTTGAGACTGCAAAGTAACCATAGCAATTTGAATATCATAACACATGGATTGCATCTTGGCCATGGTCTGAAGAGAAGACAACTGTGTAGAGTGCATATTGGAAACTAACTCTGCAATCTTGTTGACAATCTTTGCAACACTCTGCAGGACCTTCCTCATTGCTTTGTCAGTTTTCTGCTTGGCCTTCATATAGTCTCTCCAGAAGACCATCATCGAAATTTCAGATAAGACAATTCTATTATACAATCGTTCCGGCTGAAAGTCAGTATACAGAATAAAGGAGTTAAGCTTATCCCCTTGATGCTGCATCATTCGGATGAGGTGAACAAGTAATTCCTTTTCAGTTGCACCAGGAGGAGCCTGAAAATAATCATCCTGAGGTTGTTGGCTACTGGACCCAAGTTCTCTATTCAGATTATGTGAGCTAGACTCACCTTGTTCCCACTGAGTCTTGGGTTCCCCTCTAATGTCAAACCATTCAGGCTCATCATCTTGAAAAGGGGGTACTGTAGATTGAAATCCTTCCTCATCAGCATCATTGGGAGACTCCACCACATACGAAGGAAAAACCTGCTCACTATCAACAGTATGAGCATGCCTATCTTGAGTGTCAAAAGGTGGAGGTGACCTGGCTGGAGCTTGTGTTGCACCTTAGACCTCAAAGTCCACAACTCTTTCCTGACCCTCCCAATGTGGAGAAGAAGCAACAGGTTCAGGAGATATCCTGACTGACTCTGGTTCGGGCTCAAGAGGAGGAGCAGCTGCCCTGACAGAAGATTGTTGACTTGGCAGCACTCTGACTGGCCTGCCATCTACAATTTTGACACCCATAAAATTTTGAACAAACGACATGGAGTACACATTGCCTCTAGGAACAACACACTTCTTTTCATTGCCAAACTGAACTCCAACCTTTCTGAACAAGGCTGTGAGATGTGCTGCGTAGGGCAGAGTCCTAGAGTTGTCCAGGCAAGTCCCCATTGTCTGGATGATTACATCAATCAACGACACATTGATTTCTTTCAACATGCAGTATAGTAAAAATCTCTGCATGATTGTAACCCTTTCATGACCACTGCTCTGAGGGGTAAAGATGGAAGTGCATATATGGTGCAGGAGTCGAACATGAGGTGAAAACTGGTTAGCTTTTAAGCTAGACAAATGGGTCTGCTTAATGTCTGAAGGGTCCTCTATCTGGCCGGTCAAAACAGCAAACGCTTCATGTTCATTCAATGGAAATGAGTGAAGTCCGGCCCCCTTCATAGGAATCTTCCATACTTTGGCGAGCAAACTAGCAGTAAGTTCAAACTTAACTCCCTGAACAGAGCTGATCAGTCTTCCACGTTCGGGTTGATGGCATAAATTGCGGTAAAACTCCCTAACAAGAGTAGGATAATAGACAGAGTACTTGGTGGCAAAACCCCACCAACCTTGAAACTCCAAAGTGGGTCTAATCTCAGGGAAGACAGCATGAAAGGCTTCGTCCGAGTCAAGGATATACCGAGGAATTAAAACCTTCAGGGGTTCGTCTTTACCAGAAGAAGGAGCGGAGACGGAAACCCCAGACCTGGATTTTTTGGAGAAGACTTTCTTCTGTGAAGATGAGGGCTTGGAGGACGATCGGACCTTCTTCTTCTTGGAAGGAGGGGAGGAGCTGCGTGGACGCTTCCCCTTGTCTTTGCGTTTAAGCGAAGAAGAAGATGTAGGAGGAGGAGCCGCCGCAGGCAATTCATAAACTTGGGCTTCAGCAGCGATGGCAGGAGCTGGAGGAGCCGAAGATGGTTCCTCAGCAGGCTTCTTACCCTTCCTGGAGTAGGCGAGAGCCATTTTCATGGATAGAGGAGAAGAAGAACAGTCAAGAGGTGTTACAGAGGAAGGAGAGGAACCGTCGTGCCTCAGAAGGATGAATGAAAAGTAGCCGACTGTTCCCTCGGTTGAGGGTTTTAACCGGGTGACACGCGAAACCCCCAATCTTGTTATTGGGTAATCGGGTAACGGATCCAGATCACAACCAAAAGAACCTAGATAGAGTGGATGCATCGACGCGAGGAAATCAAAGCGTCGACGCAATGAGCACTTATGCACAAAAGTGTATAGGAAAAACACAGAGGCGTCGACCTTAAGAGATAGGATGCGTCGACGCCATAATGTGAATACACGCTGCAAGACCATGATTTGTGAAAAATAGAAGATGCAGCTAAAAGAGCAGAAATTGGGAAATGTCATTAGAAGCCTGGTTTCATAATGTAAAACACTCAAACTCAGGGATTTTTAATAGCTTCAGTTCAAATTCCCATGAAAAATAAATTTTCTTAGATTAGCTTCGAACCATTTAGTGACATAAAATGTTGATACTCTGCGAAGTTTGAAGCACAGAAATGAACAGTAATAGTGTAGAATTGGAGTAATTTCTAAACTAGCTTCATACTCGGGATCTTCTCATAACTTTATCCTTCGTTACTCAATTTCGAAAGAATCTTTGAAGAAAGAAGTTTAAGAAGCATTGAGGATAAGTTCATTAGATCTTTTGAGCCTTTGATTTCATACCATCACACATGAGTCTTAGTATTTATTTTATTGATTCCATCCATTAGCAGTCAAATATAGCTAGCCTTGTGACACGAGTACACATGCTTATCAGGCACCAGAGTCCCCGGTTACTCAGCATAGCTAATCATTATGCTTAGAATCAGAGGTAGTGATCAACCTCATGACATGCCTTCCAACACTTCATTGGTGAGGAAGGTAGTTTCTCGGTTGAGAATCACCATTGCTCTAACATGGATAAGTTTCATTAAAGGACAGAGATAGTAGTCCACCTCATGACTTGCTCTTTAACACTTCTTTGGTGCCTAGAGCAAGTTTCTCTGTGGAAATCTACCATTGCTCTGCAAGGAACAGATACACTGTGTGATTCACTTTTTCTTGAAGCTCGTTTTAGACCTAAGCAAACTTTAGCAACAATACCGATTAAATTTCCATATATTGAAAGATCCTTCTACTTTTGATCAATTGGGGAAAAAAATGATAGGAACCAAGTCACATTAACTTGTTTAGTTCTTATTCCAGATTCAACCACTTTTAGGTTCAAGTTCTGGTGAGTTCAAACATTGAAGGACACACATTTTATATCATTAAGTAGTGTGAAGTTATTCTAAGAGAAACTTGTTTTCATTAGAAATTATTCTCTTAGCTCCCCCTGAATGTGAGGCATTAACTTTTCACCAGGACATTTGAGACAATTCCCTTATTCAGGAATAGAAGGAGAGTACATCAAGAAATCTTGGGATTAAGAAGGTGAACAAGATTGAGTGTAATGTGATACTTGAAGAAGAACAAGTCTAGCAAGAAGGATGAACGAGAGAATCCTATGAGCTAGACGAGAGGTCATAATCACCATCACACCACACTGTTACTTGCATAGCGTCAACGCAGAATCCCTGAAGCGTCGACGCACTATGCCATACTGCACGGATTGGTTAACATTTAAACAAAGTCAATCCATTGCAGCGTGGACGCATCCTTACGGGTGCGTTACCGCATAAAACCTTACTCCCCCTTAACTCAAGCATGAAAGAAGAGATTAAAACAGATGAATTTGTAAGCATGCTGAGGTTTTATTTCAGATGAATCAAAATATCAAGACAAAAAAAAATTTATACTCCCCCTAAGTGTATGACTTATTCAAACATTGACAATTTTATCATAGCAGGACTTCAAATGATCATCACAAAAGTAATCAAGCAGCATTCAGATATGAGGCCATGCAGTCAATTCAAGATTCAGAATGCAAATTGCAGAGTCCAAGCTCTCTCCTAAGATATGAAAAACGCTCATTGTTGAGAGGCTTGGTAAAAATATCAGCTAGTTGACGTTCAGATTCTACAAATACAAGCTTGAAACTTCCTTTACTGACCTCATCTCTTAAGAAGTGATGTCTGATTTCAATATGCTTGGTCCTAGAGTGCTGGATGGGATTCTTGGCCAGGTTTATAGCACTTGTGTTATCGCACAATATTGGGACACATCCAAGATCAGTTTGGTAATCTTGGAGCTAATGCTGGATCCACAACACTTGAGTGCCACAGCTCCCTGCAGCGACATATTCTGCCTCTGCAGTGGACAGTGCCACTGAGTGTTGTTTCTTGGAGGCCCAAGAGATCAAGCACCCACCCAAAAATTGGCAGTAGCCACTAGTGCTTTTTTTGTCCAATTTACATCCAGCATAGTCTGCATCCGAATATGATACCAAGTCAAAGGTGCAGGATGCAGGATACCAAATCCCTAGGTCTTGAGTTCCAGCAAGGTATCTAAAAATACGCTTGACAGAACTTAGGTGGGATTCTCTAGGATCAGCTTGAAAACGAGCACACATACAAACACAAATTTGAATATCAGGCCTTGATGCAGTAAGATATAGAAGTGACCCTATCATACCTCGATAGGTCTTGGCATCAACTTGTGTACCTTTCAGATCTGCATCCAAGGTTGTGTTTGTACACATGGGAGTGCTGATTACTTTCAGATTTTCCATTTTATACTTCTTCAGTAGCTCCTTGATGTACTTTGTCTGACTAATAGAGCATCCTTCTCTGCGTTGGGTGATCTGTAAACCTAGAAAAAATTAAAGTTCACCCATGAGACTCATTTCAAATTCTGTTGTCATTAAGTTTCTGTTGTCATTAAGTTAGCAAACTCCTTACACATACTAGGTTTAGTGGAACCGAAGACAATGTCATCAACATATATTTGAACTAAAATGATATCTGAATTCCTTACCTTTGTAAACAATGTCAGGTCCACTTTACCTCTTGAGTAACCTTTTTCAGTGAGAAAGGAGCTGAGCCGGTCGTACCAGGCTCGAGGTGCCTGCTTGAGTCCATACAATGCTTTGTCCAATCTGTATACGTGGTTAGGATTTTCTGCACATTCAAATCCAGGGGGTTGTTCCACATATACTTCTTCTTTTATTATTCCATTTAGGAAAGCACTTTTTACATCCATTTGTTGTAATTTTATTCCATGACTTACAGCATATGCAAGCAACAAACGAATGGCTTCTAATCTGGCTACTGGTGCAAAGGACTCTTCGAAGTCAATACCGAACTCTTGATTGTAACCCTGTGCAACCAGTCTAGCCTTATTCCTAACAATTACACCATTTTCATTTTGTTTGTTTTTATAGACCCATTTAGTTCCTATTATAGATTGATCCTTGGGACTGGGCACTAGAAGCCATACTTTATTTCTTATGAATTGGTTGAGTTCTTCATGCATTGCATTTATCCAGTTGGGATCTTTTAAGGCTTCCACAACATTCTTGGGTTCAGTTTGAGACACAAGTGCCATGTTATCCATTTCTTGTATTTGAGAGCGTGTCCTAACAGGTTCATGCAAGTTGCCTATTATGCTAGATGAGGGGTGATCCCTTAACAACCTAATGTTAATCAGAGGGTCACCTCCATTAATATCTGCATTGCCCTGATTACTAGACTCTGGCTCATCTTCTTTTGGTCTTGAATCTCCTTCCAAAGTTTCTTCCTCCTCAGGCTTGTCAAGGAAGTCTTCATCACCCTTGTTCCTGCATGAAGATTCAACTTGTGAATTTTCAATTAGCTCATCAAAAATGATGTGAGGTGATTCCTCAACTGTTTGAGTCTTCAGATTTAGGACCCTATAAGCCCTAGAGTGACTGGAGTATCCTAAGAATATGGCGGGTTCACTCTTGGGTTCAAACTTATCTAAGGCTCGTTTATCATTATTCTGAACAAAGCATTTTGAACCAAAAACTTTAAAATGAGCAACAGAGGGCTTCTTACCTTTCAACATTTCATAAGGAGTCTTTTTGGACTGTGGTCTTACCATTGCCCGATTTACAATGTAGCATGCAGTGTTCACAGCCTCTGCCCAATACTTCCTTGGGAGTTGCCCTTCAATCAGCATGGTTCTGCCCATCTCCACAAGGGTTCAGTTTCTTCTCTCCACGACTCCATTTTGTTCAGGTGTTCTTGGGGAAGAAAACCTGTGATTTAGCCATGTTGCTCTGCAGAAATCTCCAAATTCAGAATTGTCAAATTCTCCACCATGATCTGATATAATGGAAGAAATGACAAACTTACCCTCCTGCTGTGTTTTCTTAAAGAATGCCTGAAATTCCTCAAATGCCTCATTCTTATGAGTTAGAAAGAATACCCAGGTAAATCTAGTAAAATCATCTACTAGGACAAATCCATATCGATTACCACTAATGCTTGCTGTTCTAGTGGGTCCAAATAAATCCAAATGAATGAGTTCAAAAGGTTTAGTGGACTGACTCTTTATCTTGGACTTAAATGACTTCCTAGTCTGTTTACCTTGGGTGCATGCATTACAGATTTTGTCATTTTTCTTGAACGAAGCATCAGGCAGGCCATTCACCATGCTGTGTTTGGCTAACTTATGCAGTACACTATAGCTAGCATGTCCTAGCCTACGGTGCCACAACCAAGCTAGTTCAGTTTTATTTACAGCGAGACAAAGATTATTATGTGCAGGATCATCTAAATCTACCATGTACATGTTGTTTATTCTTTTTCCAACAAATTTAATTTTTTCTGATTTTTCTTCTAAAATGGTGCATGTGTTTGCATCAAACACTACTTTATTATTTCTATCACACAACTGACTTATACTGAGCGAGTTATACTCTAGACCCTCTACTAAAAGAACATCATCAATGGAGGTAGAAGGGTTTTTGCCAACTGTACCTTTACCAACTATTTTGCCTTTATTGTTTCCACCAAAGGTAACAAATCCTCCATCCTTCTCAACCAGGTTGGCCTTGTCCCCTGTCATATGCCTTGAGCAGCCGCTGTCAAGATACCATCTGTTGTGCATGGCTGCAAGGCATTCCTGCAAGAATCATCAAACAAAAGATTTTGGAACCCAAACACACTTGGGTCCCATTGGATCACTGGAAGACTTCAAGAAATTCAGTAGGTTCTTAGGAATCCACATTTGTCTTTGTTGAGGTTTTTGATGGCTTTTAGTTGAGGAGGCAGCTGGTTTCTGATTTGATTTTAAGGTTGTTTTAGCTGCTTTATTGAACCATCGTTTATTTTGGTTCCACAGAGCCTCTTGGTGATGTGAGTTGACTGCCCTAAGAACATGTGTTTGTCTTATAGGATATGCATACATGGGATGCGTCGACCTTCCTGAATGAATGCGTGGACTCACCCATCCATAGTTGCTCCTATGTGTTTGATAGAATGTAGGATGCGTGGACGCATTGTGGTGTGTGCATTGACCCATCCACCCAGATTGATTGTAGTGTTGACCATGGTGGTATGGGTGCGTGGACGCATATCCCTGCATGCGTCGACCCATGTGGTCGTTCCAATTCTTATGGACTCTTTGGAATTCGGCCCGAGTCGACGCCACATGTCCGTAGCGTTGACGCATCTGAGTTGAGTGCCTAGACCTATATGCAGAAGACCTATTATTGTATGAAGGTTGCGTTGACACATTACTGGTCTTGCGTGGACGCATCTGACTCTGGCCAGATTTGGTATTTTCAATCTTTCTGGTGCTATGTTGGTGAACGAAGGGTCTGGAGCTGGAGGCCTTAGGTGGTGATGAAATGACATGCTTGCAGCTGGTTAAATTCTTTGCAAATTTTGCCTTAGGAGATTCATTCATCTTTTCTTTTCCTTTCTCCTTTGTCACTTCATTTTTCTGAATCTGTTTCCCTTTGTCTCTTTCAACATTTTTTACTTCAGCCACCTGTTTCTCCTCAGCTTTCTTTTCTTCTGATATGAAGGTCACCAGTTTAAGTCCAATTTCTTTCTTTGAGCTTGGATTATATCCAAGTCCTTCTTTGCCGACATTGCATTTTGTTCTCATTAAGGCATCAAGATTATGTTTGCCTTGTGTCATTTTCTCTAGGGAAGTTTGTTTGTCCAATTTTTCTTTTTCAACTTTCTTCAAATCTTTCTGAAGTTTCAAATTGACACCATTTACAGCTTGATATTTCTCTTCAGCTATTTTGGTGTCCTTTTCAAGTTTTTGCATTCTTAACTTCAGTTCATCATGTGTTTTTAGTAAGAAGTCATTCTCTCTTTTTAATTTAATCAATTCAGATCTGTATTCATTGTCTTCATTCAGAGTTTTCTTTAGACAAACAATTTCATCTTCTAGCATTTTAACCTTTTCATTGGACAAATTTTCTTGACTTCCCGGGTTTTTCTTCTTTTTAAGCATTTTATTTTCTTTCTTCACAATATCATATTTATCCATAAGGTCATTGAAAGCTTCTTCCCAGTCATCACAAGTAAATTCATCAAGTGGAGAATTTACCTCAGTAGAGTCCTCTCCCCTGGCCATTAGGCATATCTTTACTTCTTTTTCTTCCTCTGATGTGCTATCCTCCTCTTCCTCTTCTTCATCACTCCATGTACTGATCATGGCCTTGGGCTTTTTATTTTTGAACTTGGAGTACGCTTTCTTAGAATTTTCGGGGCACTCTGACTTGATATGTCCCTATTTCCTGCATTGATAACACACAACTTTGTCAGATTTCTTAGTTTGGTCAGATTTAAATTTAGAATTCATTTTACCTTGATAGCTTCTAAATCGACCAGCTTTACCTTCCCTTCGTAAGAATTTTCGAAATTTCTTAGTGAGCATCGCAATCTCACCTGAATCACTGTCTGAAGAAGAGGTCAGATTCTCATCTGAGCTCTCCTTGCAGCTTGGAGCAGCCTTGAGAGCTAGGGGTTTCTTCTTCTTTATTTCCTCATCAGATCTTTTCAAATTTAGCTCATAGGCCATAAGGGAACCTATCAACTCGTCATGAGTGGTCCTGGGAAGATTCCTAGATTCTTCGACCACTGTGGATTTTGTGTGCCACACGGATGTCAAAGATCTAAGAATCTTTCTCACCAGCTCATAATCTGTATAGGCCTTCCCTAGACCTTTGAGACCATTGACAAGTACGGTTAAACGAGCATACATCTCAGAAATACTTTCTTCAGGTTTCATATGGAACGACTCATATTCAGAAATTAGCATGTTAGCCTTGGTCTCCCTTACCTCCGAGGTACCCTCGTATATTACCTCGAGTCGATCCCACATTTCTTTCGCACTTGCGCATGAGGAGACGCGCGAGAATTCCTTGGGATGCAGGCAGCATTGCATAATGTTCATTGCCTGCCAGTTGACGGTTGATTTTCTTACTTGCTCCTTTACCCATAATTCTTCGTCGCCTTCTATTATGTAGGGCCCCTTGCTCACAACTTTCCATACTTCATAGTCCTGGGCCCTGAGAAAAACTTGCATGTGATTCTTCTAATAGGAATAGTTAGTGCCATCGAAAAATGGTGGTCTATTCACAGCATAACCCTCTGGCATAAATCCTTTGCTCTCCATTACTTCTCTCTAGGCTGTTAAACCGTTCAAGAGAGCCTGGTGCTCTGATACCACTTGTTGGGAGCAGAGGATCGTCAAACTAGAGGGGGAGGGGGTGAATAGATTGACCACCTAAAAATTTTAAGCGGAATAAGACAATTGCACTCTCTGTGATAGCACAGACAAAAATCCGGTTCGTGAATCTCTAAAGAGCTAGCGCAATATCTAAGCGGTCTAACGAGACAATAGACACAATAACAAACCACAAGCACAAGCCACAGTAGATCAGAGTTTTTAAGGTGGTTCAGTCTCTATCTTGAGACCTACGTCCACCCCCTCACCAAACCGGTGGGGATCACCGCTGAGCTTTACAGCTTAGCTAACACCAGAGAAGAATCCTTCTCTGACCTGCAGATCCAATCTGCAGAAGACAACTATATCCTGTCTTAGAACCGCTGTCGAACAGCTTGTAGACACAGAGTCTATACACACTCTGATCT
Source organism: Amorphophallus konjac (assembly GCA_022559845.1). Taxonomy (NCBI): domain Eukaryota; kingdom Viridiplantae; phylum Streptophyta; class Magnoliopsida; order Alismatales; family Araceae; genus Amorphophallus; species Amorphophallus konjac. The sequence continues at coordinate 427,808,197 of CM040118.1, forward strand.
CAGAACACTCTCTGGATCAGAACACACCTGACCACTGAATCCCAGTGGAACAGTAATCCGAGAATAGAATTGTATAAGAAAACGAAAATACAAGGTAAGGGGTAAACTCAGAATATGCTGATCAATGGATCTTCAGACTTCTTGCGCAGCAGAAGATAGTAGAGCCCGAAGAGATGAACAGTATGATCTGAGTGTGATCTTCCCTTCAGTTGAGACTAGATCAGTCTGAAGCCTTCATGGTTCTTCAGCTTCTGATCTTCTTCACCAGGAGAACGAGCCTATCTTTCAATCCACACACTGGACCTTCTTCACGATGCTAGGCTCTCCACGTTCTTCTCTATATGCTAGTCCTTCTTAGTCTCTTCTATTTTTCTACTCTCTTCATCCCACTTCGATCCACTTCTACATTTCCTTTTTCATTTTTCCCGCGCAAGATTGGGCCCCACGAGATTCCCAATCATTCGCTCACGTGTGGAGAAGCTTCTGGACTAAAGGAGGGAGAGTGTAGTTCGTTTGCAGACATGGCTGGCCCACTTTATCCAGTCCTTTTGCCCGAGCGCTTGTCTGGGACTGGGTGCGTCGACGCCAGCATTTGAATGCGTAGACGCTGTGTGAAGACAGCTTCTTATCTTCCTTTGATATACGACCTCAGGCTATCACTGCGTTGACGCTGATAACTGGTGGCGTCGACGCTATGTGAAGATAGCTTCTTAGTCTTTTGGCACCCGCTGCGTCGACGCTGGTAGCTGGTAGCGTCAACGTTGTGTGAAGATATCTTCTGGAGGCATGCGAGTCGACGCTGCATCCGAGTGGCGTTGACGCAGTTAGCATGTGCATGACTCAAACATCTTGAGATCTAGTCATAGCATCGACGTTATCTTGCTTGAGGCGTAGACGTAGTTTAGATGAAGTATGCTTCAACTTGGAGGAGCTGAAGGCTATGTCGACCCTTTGATCTTGTGGCGTCGACACTGACTATTGCCTGCATTAAAGTTCAACAGAAATTCTTGCCACTTACCATATTGTTAGATAATAATACACCCTGTCATATCATGGTGATCATCATCAAAATCAGGAGCACAACAACATGCACGTAACGCATCAGTCTTGATGCGTTACACCCTGTTAGTTCCGTGAATGAAAGAACGAGCAAAAAGATTAGAACTTTGGGATCCTATCTGTAAGAGATCAACTTGGGAGAGCTTATAACATTACTAAGGACTCTTAGAGATTAGGTTCGGGCAAATTAAGGACTCTAGAATCGATCTAATCTTCAAACCCTAGCCAAAACCCTATAAATAGGACCTAGTTCTGAACTGAGCGACCCTTACTTTTGGCTCGTGAATAATCAAGGTAAGGAGTCATAATTTCGGGTAAGTTCTTTAGATGATTTTGTTTAGTATACTTTAGACTAATAGTTCTCCAAATTTTATGTTAGGAGATCAAGCAACTAAGGAGATTGAAGCTTCCAAAGTTGCTGGTTCGACCATAATAACTTAGGAAACTGAACGCAAGACCCATGAAGATCAAGAGATTATGACGTCTAAACGAGGTAATTATAGCTCAATCCTTTAGAACTTTTTGTTCACCTTAGTTTCATCTTCTCACCCTCAAAATTTCACATCTTTAGGTCAAGAGGTCGTGGAGTTAGAGCAGCAGGAAATTGCTAAAAAATCATTGGAAAAAGGAGAACTAGGGCACGGTTTTTTAGGCTCAATTTAGAAGCATAAAGCCTAGTTAATAGGTAGGTCATCTCATGATTGGTAAAAATATCTTGTTAGGGATAAAAGTCCTCTGGTTTTGATTGATTTCATGCATCATAGATCATGAATTTTGTGTTTTAGTAGGACATGCATACATGTATACTCTTAACCCTAACTAAGTTAAAAAGGAACTCTCTTGTCAAATTTACAGAAAACCCATGCATACTAGTAGGTTAGCCTTCACTCTATCATGTGGAAGTATATATATGATTTCCAAACATGATGTAAGTTGAAACCTTAGATTTTTTTAATATCTTTTCTGCCAGCAGACGATCTGACGCATCAAGGTAAGACCGTCACAGTTATATAACGGCCTTACGACAAGCCGTCACACCTTCTGTTGTTTTTAAATTTCTCTGTTATCTCTGACGGCCCAGACTCATTACGTTACAACACTGTAACAGTCCCACGATAAACCGTCACAATCACTGTGACGCCCCCATTCTCGACCGTCAGAGTAACTATAGACAGAATTGAAGAACAGTCACATTAACCTATAAATACGCCTAGTTATCTAAGTTATCTAAGTGTTGACATGTTGATATGACTTTAAATTTATTAATTGGTTCATGATAAGTATCGCATGTTAAAAGCATCTTGAATTATTTTAAGGATATATTAATTTCATGCCAAAGCACTATAGTTTGTATTAACTGCATGATTTTAAATGATGTATTGATGAAGTTTTATCATGATTTCATATTGTTACACATTCTCTCTAATCAATAGAGTCATTTTCTTTAAGTACATGGCACATATTCCAGTATATTGTCCATTAGTTCACACTTTGCACTATAGGAACATTATTCTTGGACATGAGGACCTCTCTATTGGATAATCCTTCCAATGGACTAGGAAATCTTGTTTCAAGTCCTCCGTAATTCTCCGCGAGCCTGGGATTCTCACTAGGACGCCGAGTTGGTTGTACCATTAAATCCCATTTAGTAGATTACACTATCGATGTTTCTGGTTCTGCAATGTAATGGATCTATACTGGACCGTGAGGAGCATCTAACGGCCCAATATAAGACCGTCACATTTCACTAAGTCTATTTTACTATTTCTGGATTCAGACTAATGTAACGGCTGAATACTGGAGCGTCACATCATGTAACGGCCCAGTCCTTGACAGTCACATTGTTTGAGTGCTTAACCCGAGGTTTGACCCAAGGGTTGATGTTCTAAAGTTTCTAGATGGATTATTGATGATCTAGAACTTGCCATATTTTCCAAAGAGGCTTAATATAATGAAATAAAAGTTAAAGAAATGTACTGTTATGCTGCCGATTTATTTCCATAAGCATAACCTTGTTTAAGTCATTCTTGACTCTCGCATTATTGAATTGAAGCGTTCATTTATTGAATAGTGTTATCATGAACTTATTGAATTGTACATTCTTGGCCATACTTTATTGTTACATGCGTGGAAGTAGCTTGATTTATACTTGAAGATGCGATCGAGCACTGATTGTGTTCAAGGGCTCTATGCTAGTCCCCTCGGCTGATTGCCAGAAACATACTATTACAAATCATGGCGCAAGCTGGCGCAGGAGCAAGGGCTGGTGATTTGCATCGCAACTTTCGGAGCTTAAACCCTCCGTGTTTCTACGGTTCTTCTAATCTTGACGAGGCAGAGAACTAGATAGATGAAATGAATCGTATCTTTGATGTTATTCAATGCACCGATCAAGAAAAGGTGCGTCTCGCAACCTTTCAACTCAACAAAGATGCCCGCACATGGTGGAAGTCGGTTCCGGCACCTCTGGCCAATGCCCCTCATACTTGGGATGGTTTTCTTACCCTATTCCGTGCCAAGTAATTTTCTGAGCACGTAAAAGAGAGAAAGGCTGTGGAGCTCGCCGCTCTTCGGCAAGGAATGATGACGGTTGCTGAATATGAACTGTAATTCTCAAGGCTTGCACCTTACGCACCGCATCTTATCAGCACCGATTTATTGAAGGCGAATCGATTCTTGGACGGGTTACGGCCCGGTTTCATTCAGCAGCTCGGGACCCAAAACATCCGTACTTATGCGGAAATGGTTCAACGAGCGTATTTGTGTGAAAGGACCTTAGAGAAGGTCAAAAATTTAAAAGGGAAAGGAGAAGAATCCAGTCGACGCTCAGATCGGCGTTATAAGAAAGAAAAGTTCAGCATCACGGAGCCCTACAAAAGCCGTGATAGTAAGAAAAGATCCAGGAATGGGAATGGTGGAAGTTCCCATAAACAAAAGAAAGTCAAGGAAGAGAAGGAGCAAGTTACTACAGCTTGCACATTTTGCAAAAAATTTAACAATTCGGCTGAGGAATGCTGGAAGCGCCTCGGCGCTTGTTTACGTTGTGGAAGCAGGGAGCATCGCATGCCAGATTACCCCCTTATGAAAGACCAATCGTCTGGTGGAGGACGTAGGAGGGAGGCTCGCCTCAATGCCGTCTTAGAAGAAGAGGAAGCGCCCAAGGATGGTGGGCTTATGGAAGGTACTCTTCAAATTTGTTCTCGCCCTGCATTTGTGCTATTTGACACTGGTGCCTCTCATTCTTTTATCTCCACTACTTTTACAAAAATATTATCAATTGCAGTAGTCCCCTTACCTTCAGATCTCGCTATTACCACACCCTTAGGTTCTGGAACAAAGCTTACCGACTATTATCCTCATAGCGAAGTGATAGTAGAAGGTCATAATCTCCCCGTAAACTTAGTATGCCTTGACATGAAAGGTTATGATACCATTTTAGGGGTAGATTGGCATGTAGATCATGATGCTTATATCAATTGTCGAAATAGGATTATATCATTTCGAAAGTCTGATCTTCCAAGATTTTCCTTCCTTGGCATCAAGTACAAGAAGCATCCTACTATCATATACTGTCTTCACCCTTGCAAACTTATCTCGCAAGGATGTGAAGCTTTTCTTGCTTCTGTCATTGTTACCGAATCCAAGGAGATTATCTTAGCAGACATTCCTATTATAAATGAGTTCCTCGATGTGTTCCCATCCGAATTACCCAGTTTACCACCCGAGAGGGAAGTAAACTTCACTATTAAACTCATTCCAGGAGCAGCACATGTTTCTATAGCCCCTTACAGGATGTCCCCCACAGAACTCAAAGAACTAAAGAAGCAGTTGTAGGAAATACTGGATAAGGGCTTTATCAGACCTAGCACATCCCCTTGGGGTGCGCCAGTTCTATTTGTCAAAAAGAAGGATGGTTCTCTTAGGCTATGTATCGATTACCGATGACTGAATCAACTTACAATAAAAAATAAGTATCCGTTGTCGCGTATTGATGAGCTCTTTGATCAGCTTTCGGGAGCAGAATATTTCTCCAATATTGACCTCAGATCAGGTTATCATCAGCTTAGAATTAAAGAAGAAGACATTTATAAATCGGCTTTTCGAAGTCATTATGGCCACTATGAATTCATGATAATGCCGTTCGGGTTAACAAATGCCCCAGTAGCATTTATGCAACTTATGAACAGTGTTTTCCAGCCATATCTAGACCAATTCATCATCGTCTTCATCGATGACATCTTGATATATTCCAAGACAAAGGAAGAACATGAAGAACATCTGAAGATAGCTTTGCAAACACTTAGAGAACATAAACTTTATGCCAAGTTTAATAAGTGTGAATTCTGGCTCAAGGAAGTTTCATTCCTAGGCCACATTATTTCAAAAGAAGGTATCGTTGTGGATCCTTCTAAGGTAGAAGCCGTTAAGAATTGGAGCCGGCCAATGACCGTATCGGAAGTACGAAGTTTTCTGGGTCTAGCTGGTTATTATAGCAGATTCATTAAGGATTTCTCAAAGATTTCAATTTCTTTAACTATACTCACGAGAAAATAAAATCCTTTTGCTTGGTCAGAGGAATGTGAAAAGAGTTTCCAAACTCTTAAAAATCATCTTACTACAGCTCCTATTCTAACACTACCGATGGAAGGTGGTATATTCGAAGTATATACGGATGCATCTGGCATTGGCCTAGGGTGTGTCCTCATGCAAAATGGAAAAGTAATATGTTATTCTTCAAGACAATTGAAGCGTCACGAGGAAAATTATCATGTGCATGATTTGGAATTAGCAGCTGTCATTTTCACCTTAAAAATTTGGCGTCATTATCTCTATGGAGAAAAGTTTACGGTCTACTCGGACCACAAAAGTTTGAAGTACTTATTTTCTCAAAAAGATCTAAATATGAGGCAGAGGAGGTGGTTAGAATATCTCAAAGACTTTGATTTTGCTATTCAATATCATCCTGACAAGGCCAATGCTGTAGCAGATGCACTCAGCAGAAAACCAATGGGTATGCTATCAAGTCTCATGATTAGTATGACTAATCTTATTCCTCAATTTGCTCAGTTGAACTTAGATATTGATAGGAAGGAAGATTGTTTCTTAGCTAATATTTAAGCTCAACCTACATTAATAGAAGATCTGGTCAAGCTACAAAATGATGATCCTATATTATTGGAGATCAAGGCCAATGTTGAACAAAGACCGGATTTTTCTATTAAGGATGGAAGATTGCTATTTAAAGACCGAGTATGTGTACCGGATCATGAGGATACGAAGAAATTGATTGTAGAAGAAGCACATAAATCCAGGTATACCATTCACCCAGGTAGTACAAAAATGTATCAGGATCTCAAAAGAAATTTATGGTGGCCCAACATGAAGAGGGAAATAGCTGATTTCGTGTCTCGGTGTCTCACTTGTCAACAAGTAAAGGCAGAATATTTTAGACCCGCAGGTAAGCTGCATCCCTTGAATATTTCTGAATGGAAGTGGGAGAGTATAGAGATGGATTTTATTATGGGGTAACCTAAGACAAGAGGTGGACACGATGGTATATGGGTAATCATAGACCGATTAACTAAATCTGCACATTTCATACCAATCAAAAATCGATGGTCTGTGAATATCCTGGCAGCATTATACATAGGATAAATTGTTAAATTACATGGTGTCCCAGTCACTATTATATATGATAGAGATTCTTGATTTATATCATAATTTTGGAAGGGTCTACAACAGTCACTAGGGACTAGATTGAATTTCAGCACAGCCTTTCATCCACAAACTGATGGTCAAACAGAAAGAACGAATCAAGTGGTGGAAGACATGCTCATGGCTTGTGTTATTGATTTTGGAGGTAGTTGGCATGATCACTTGTCTCTAGTAGAATTTGCATATAACAACAGTTATCATGCCAGCATACAAATGGCACCTTTTAAAGCTCTATATGGAAAAAGTTATCGATCACCAATATGTTGGAATGAAATAGGGGAAAGACAATTCCTAGGCTCCGATATTATCAGAGATTCTATAGAGAAGATCAAGCTCATTCAAGAGAGAATAAAGATGGCGCAAGATAGGCAGAAATCTTATGCTGATAATCAAAGACGCGACTTGAAATTTCAAGTAGGAGACCATGTGTATCTCAAGGTTTCTCCAGGTCGTGGTATTCGAAGATTTGACATTAAGGGCAAGCTAACTCCAAGATTCATTGGCCCGTTTAAAATTCTTGAAAGGGTCGGTGAAGTGGCCAACAAACTGGCTTTACCTCCACAATTAGAAGGAGTTCATGACGTATTTCACGTCTCTATGCTGAAGAAGTATGTATATGATCCTGACCATATTATCACTTATGACAATTTGGAGATTCAGAAGGATATGACGTACGAACAACCGCCAATAAAGATTCTGGAACGGGAAGTGCGTCAACTAAGAAATAAAGTTATTCCTATGGTCAATATTCAATGGAAGAAAATATGGCCATATGAAGCAACATGGGAAACCGAAGCAGCTATGCGGAAAAGATTCCCCGAATTATTTTAACTGTAAGTACACTCTCCATAATCCATGTATTGAATTTGGGGACCAAATTCTTCTAAGTGGGGGAGGGTGTAGTGCCCCAGAATTTATATAATAATTTCTAGATTATTTATAAAAAATTTTAGAATTTATTAGGAATTTATAAAGGCTAAATAGATTAATAAATGGATTATTGAAATAATAAGTCATTATAAGACCCAATTGTGTTAAATAATTCACCTAGCCTATTTAAATAAAATCCAAAAGGGTTTAAGGACCAAGCCCATTAAGTTTGGCCCATATTCTAAAAGGTTGCTTAGCCTATTTACGTATTTTAAGGATAAATACCATTTTTATGAATAATAATATGTATAATTAACAAAAGAGTTTGATTTATGTTGAATTCTGTGCACGTTGGATGTAGCGGTCTATCGTGCGACCGCCACATACACGTAACGCACCAGTCTTGATGCGTTACACCCTGTTAGTTCCGTGAATGAAAGAACGAGCAAAAAGATTAGAACTTTGGGATCCTATCTGCAAGAGATCAACTTAGGAGAGCTTATAACATTACTAAGGACTCTTAGAGATTAGGTTCGGGCAAATTAAGGACTCTAGAATCGATCTAATCTTCAAACCCTAGCCAAAACCCTATAAATAGGACCTAGTTCTGAACTGAGCGACCCTTACTTTTGCCTCGTGAATAATCAAGGTAAGGAGTCATAATTTCGGATAAGTTATTTAGAGAATTTTGTTTAGTATACTTTAGACCAATAGTTCTCCAAATTTTATGTTAGGAGATCAAGCAACCAAGGAGATTGAAGCTTCCAAAGTTGCTGGTTCGATCATAATAACTTAGGAAATTGAACGCAAGACCCATGAAGATCAAGAGATTATGACGTCTAAACGAGGTAATTATAGCTCAATCCTTTAGAACTTTTTGTTCACCTTAGTTTCATCTTCTCACCCTCAAAATTTCACATCTTTAGGTCAAGAGGTCGTGGAGTTAGAGCAGCAGGAAATTGCTAAAAAATCATTGGAAAAAGGAGAACTAGGGCACGATTTTTTAGGCTCAATTTAGAAGCATAAAGCCTAGTTAATAGGTAGGTCATCTCATGATTGGTAAAAATATCTTGTTAGGGATAAAAGCCCTCTGGTTTTGATTGATTTCATGCATCATAGATCATGAATTTCATGTTTTAGTAGGACATGCATACATGTATACTCTTAACCCTACCTAAGTTAAAAAGGAACTCTCTTGTCAAATTTACAGAAAACCCATGCATACTAGTAGGTTAGCCCTCACTCTATCATGTGGAAGTATATATGTGATTTCCAGACATGATGTAAGTTGAAACCTTAGATTTTTTTTAATATCTTTTCTGCGAGCAGACGATCTGACGCATCAAGGTAAGACCGTCACAATTATATAACGACCTTACGACAAGCCGTCACACCTTCTGTTGTTTTTAAATTTCTCTGTTATCTCTGACGGCCCAGACTCAGTGCGTTACAACATTATAACGGTCCCACGAAAAACCATCACAATCACTGTGACGCCCCCATTCTCGACCGTTAGAGTAACTATAGACAGAATTGAAGAACAGTCACATTAACCTATAAATACGCCTAGTTATCTAAGTGTTGACCTGTTGATATGACTTTAAATTTACTAATTGGTTCATGATAAGTATCGCATGTTAAAAGCATCTTGAATTATTTTAAAGATATGTTAATTTCATGCCAAAGCACTATAGTTTGTATTAACTCCATGATTTTAAATGATATATTGACGAAGTTTTATCATGATTTCATATTGTTACACATTCTCTCTAATCAATAGAGTCATTTTTTTTAAGTACATGGCACATATTCTGGTATGTTGTCCATTAGTTCACACTTTACACTATAGGAACATTATTCTTGGACATGAGGACCTCTCTATTGGATATTCCTTCCAATGGAATAGGAAATCTTGTTTCAAGGCCTCCGTAATTCTCCGCGAGCCTGGGATTCCCACTAGGACGCCGAGTTGGTTGTACCATTAAAGCCCATTTAGTAGATTACACTATCGATGTTTCTGGTTTTAGCAATGTATCGGATCTATACTGGACCGTAAGGAGCATCTAACGGCCCAATATAAGACCGTCACATTTCACCAAGTCTATTTTACTATTTCTGGATTCAGACTAATGTAACGACTGAATACCGGAGCGTCACATCATGTAACGGCCCAGTCCTTGACCGTCACATTGTTTGAGTGCTTAACCCGAGGTTTGACCCAAGGGTTGATGTTCTAAAGCTTCTAGATGGATTATTGATGATCTAGAACTTGCCATATTTTCCAAAGAGGCTTAATATAATGAAATAAAAGTTAAAGAAATGTACTGTTATGCTGCCGATTTATTTCCATAAGCATAACCTTGTTTAAGTCATTCTTGACTCTCGCATTATTAAATTGAAGCGTTCATTCATTGAATAGTGTTATTGTAGCAACCCTAATAAATGAATAATTGAAATGAATTAAAACATATATATTACAGAAGTAAAATATATAAAAGGAATAGGGTTAATTGGACGAAATAAGACAAATTAAAAATAACGCCTCTTATTAGGGCGTTAATTCAAAAAGAAACGCCTCTATCAAAGGCGTGACTAAAGAAAGGACGCCCACACGTGCGGTCGTCAACTCTCACGACCAAATAGGCAAGTGAAAGAAACGCCCTCTGCCTGGGCGTGTTTTAAATAAATCACGACGTACCTAACGGCGTTACATGTAACGGGACGGAACTTATAAAAGTCAGGCCAAAGAAGCGCCCTCTACAAGGGCGTGTTTTAAACAAGGAACGCCTCTCCCTTAGGCGCTTTTTAAGAATATACGCCCTTACCTAAGGCGTTAATTCAGTTCGTGAACCGTTCGAACCCAGAACTTATTCAGAGTAAGTGATAAGCATTAGAAAGAGTTCAAACGTGGTAATGACTCTATCATAGAAGTATTACTTCCACTAGAACACTAACCCTAACAGGACGTCCAAAATCCTATAAATAGTCTTGATCGAACAAACCCTAAACCTATTTGATTCAAGCCTCTGCGACAGTAAGTGAAGAACATAACTGTTCTTCTTATTCCTTTCTTTCTGTTTCTAGTGTATGAAGAACTAACGTTCTTCATCTCCTTTCTTCCCCTACAGGCTGAGTGAAGATCATCGTCGCCATCATCTTCATCAAATTAATTTTTCTTCTTATCAAGTCATTCACGTGTTCCATCTCCAGATATCAACAAAGGTAGGTTTTCTCAAGCTACTGTAGCCCAAATGAAATTAATGCAAGATATATATATATATAAGCATGTCATGCATATGATTATTATAGTTCTCGTACGTTTTCTGAAATATTTTGAAAGAAACGCCCTTGATTAGGGCGCTAATTTAAAAGAAACGACCATACCAGTGGTCGTCAATTTAATATTTGACGCCCTCTACGCAGGCGTTAATTTTATAAGAATCGCATGTGATTAATAATTGATCTGTTTAAAAATTACAATACATATGAAATATTGATTTTTAATATCTTGCATGACTCTGTGAATTCCTGTTAAATTTTACTGCCATGACATGTCTCTTGTCTCTCGAAATATTATTTATTAAAAATCCCTTGAAATTCACGACTTGGACAAAGTCGTTTTCCATCTGGTAACGCCCAATCACAGGGCGTAAATTAAAAATAAACGCCCCTTACTAGGGCGCGTATCTGTTAAAATCCTGGAATATATATTCTGTGAAAATAAGAATTTAATGATTAACGCCCCTGCCAAGGGCGCGGTTTTGGATAATTTCTGAAAATAAATATGTTCTGATAAATATTGTAAATAAAAGGACGCCTGCTACTGTAGTCGTCAACTCTTGAAGAAACGCCCTTGCCAAAGGCGCGTTTTAGATAAATTATTGAAATAATGAAATTCTGCGAAACGGAACATATATAAACGCCCTGATACTAGGCGTTAGTTACTTGAAAAACGCCCCAAACAAGGGCGTGTTTTTCATAAATTAATGAGATTATTGAAAATTCTGCAAAACGGACCATATGTAAACGCCCTTCTGTTAGGCGTTAATTACTTAAGAAACGACTTTACCTAAGTCGTTATTTTACTGTAAACTGATTTTTCCTCTGGTTTGCTGACCGATGGTTTTATATATCATAATATATATATATCGGCACTATTCTCCACTCGTGAGTATAGTCCCACGTTTCATGATGATTTATCGATCACACTCAACTCTCATTGACATACAAGCTCTCCATTGGACATTCCGTTCCTTTGGACTAGCGAGTTAGTCATAGAGACCTCCGTAAGACTCCTCGTAGCCTTGGATTCCCTCAAGGCCGACTGAGCTGGTTGTACCCTAAAAACCCATTACACAGTTTTTGCCATGTCAATCTAAAGAAAACATGGTATACCGGCCCTTATGATTATACAAAGAGTATATCATAAGAAATTCTTGATGGGATGATGATATCATGCCATATCGTGTCATTCTTGTAAACCCCAATTCTATGATAAGAATGAGGGTATCTTGCTTGATCTAATGTTCATGTGGACCTCAATTCTATATAAAGAATGTCCATATTGATTTGTCATGGTACCTAAGTTAAGGGAACCATATTCTACCTAGTTTTATCGAACTCGTGATTATACCGTTATTATCGCCATTCTATGTCCTTTGTCATATTTTGGACTCTTTTCTATCAAAGTTGTCATACGTATCTACAAGCTTGATTATTGAAATTCTATATTGGCTATATAAACAAGAGTGGATGTCAAAACACATGATAAATGCCTGCGCATATAGGGCCCGATCTGGTCCTGGGAGGAGCACCCGAAAGTACTTGTGCCCATGGGAGTTAAAATGATAAGGTATCTGGCATTATACCGAGTACTTGACTTGCTTGATTGGACATTCCACACACATCTTGTACTTGACTCGTACTTGACATGAAATGATATGCGTGGCCCGAAAAAAGGGTAATTTACTTGCTTGATACATGATAGCCAAAGTTCTTGACATGACTCGATAATGGTACTTGCTTGAATATCTTGAATAACTTGTATCTTGTTCATGAAAGTTCATCTTATTTCTTTGATATTACATTCTCTCTTTCTTGTCGTTTTATGCGAGCATGCATAGCTTTATTGCATTCATGAAAGATGTAATTACTTAAACCCCTTGCTAGTACTTGAGATATAATTTCCTACTGAGCGTTCGCTCATTCCGTTTGTCCCTTTGTACTTTTCAGGTAAGTCCGACGACGATGGAAGTCAATCGGATGGGAATTGTCAAGAGTGAAGAGATAGAGATTCTCCAAGTGTCATCTAGTCTTTTCTATAGTTTCTTGAGTCAAATATGTATTCTTTTCCTTTTTATTAAACAGAGTATTGGATTTGTAATAGTCTATCCATTATGAAATAAAGGATTGGGTTATCTTGCTATTTTGCGCATCTCTGTCTTTGTGTCGAATACACGACCACTCTGATTGACATGATTGATATAGACACGTCGCGCATCTCCGGGTATCTTCCGCGCTCGGGGCGTGACAGTCTTTGTGGTATCAGAGCCTAAGGTATTCAATTCCTAGGAAACCCAAGTCCAAGGATAGGTTTCAAAACCTTTAACCAAGTGAGAGTGGGTAGAACCAAAGGTTAAATGATCAATGAGTCCTTTATAAGATCATAGTGATATAATACTAACATAGCTATTGTAATTGTAGGATAATGGCTGCCGAACGTGCTCAATGGAGCAACATGCAGCGTACCCTTCAAGGGATGACCCAAGTGCTACAACAGGTAGCACAAGGTGGTGCTCCACGAGCTGGAAGCTTACACCAAGCATTCAAGAATATGAATCCCCCGAAGTTCATGGGATCGACCGATCCAGACGATGCCGAGCATTGGGTTCGAGAGATTGAACGTATATTCCGTGTCATGCAATGCACGGATCAGGACAAAGTCTTATTAGCTACTTTCCAGCTAGAAAAGGATGCTAGATGCTGGTGGGAGTCGATTGAAGCTACTATTGACCCAACTCAAGTTACATGGGGTGAATTCGTTGAATATTTCAACGCCAAATATTTCTCTGATAGGGTCCAGGAAAGGAAGGCCGCCGAATTTGCCGCATTAAAGCAAAGATCTTTATCGGTGGCTGATTATGAAGCACAGTTCTCTAGACTGTCTAGATATGCTAAGCATTTAATTGGCACGGAAAAGATGAAAGCCCGTAGATTTCTTAATGGGCTTAGGCCCCACTACATTACTCAACTGGCGCCTATGGATATTCAAGTTTATACTGAAATAGTGCGCCGAGCTCAGTTGCTTGAAGATGCCACGGAACTATCTGATAGGATCCGTGGGAAAGACAAAAAGGAGCAAGTCACAAGTTCGGGTTCTTTTAAACCCAACTTTAAGAAGAGGCCCAATAATGGAGGTTCTTCCTCTCAAGATCAGAAGTTCAAGAAATCCAAGCCTTTCTCTATCACCACTACACCTTCAAACGTAGTATGCAGGCATTGTGACAAGGCTGGTCACAAAACAGAAGAATGCTGGAGGAAATTAGGAGCATGTCTCCGTTGTGGGAGTCGTGAACATCGGATTCCCGATTGTCCATTAATGAATGACCAAGACGGTGAGGGTAAACGCCCAGTGACAAGGAACGCGCGTCTTCATGCGATCCAAGAGACCGAACCAGAAGAAGAAGGCGGATTGGTGGAAGGTACATTAAAAATTTGTTCCAAATATGCACATGTCTTATTTGATACAGGTGCATCGCATTCCATTATTTCCAAGAAGTTTGCTGACCCATTACCTCTAGAACCAGAATGGATGAAGTTAATATTGTCTACTCCTCTCGGAAACGAGACGGATATCACACATCATTACCAAAATTGTGAGGTATTGGTTCGAGGAAAGAATTTTCCTATTGATCTTATCTGCTTAGATCTAAAAGAATATGATGTTATACTAGGAGCAGATTGGTTATCCAAATACCAGGCAACGGTTGATTGCCGTGATAGCAAGATTGTTTTCAAGGAATTTCCGGAACTGACTTATACTAGTCCTAAGAGTCGAAGCAAATCCCCTCTTATTTCGGCTCTTCGAGCAAGCAAGCTCGTCAAGAAAGGATGTGTATCCTTCCTTGCTTTTGTCACTATTAAAGAAGCTAAGGAAACCAAGATAGAAGACGTTCAAGTAGTACGAGAATTCCCAGACGTATTTCCAGAAGATTTGCCGGGATTACCCCCTCAAAGAGAAGTGGCCTTCACCATTGACTTAGTCCCTGGTGCTGGTCCTGTTTCAAAGGCACCATATAGAATGTCCCCTGCTGAACTCAAGGAGTTGAAGGAGCAGTTGATGGAACTAATCCGAAAAGGGTTTATTAGACCAAGTACTTCCCCGTGGGGAGCACCAGTCTTATTTGTAAAGAAGAAGGATGGATCCATGAGATTGTGTATCGACTATCGACAGTTGAATCATCTTACTATCAAGAACAAGTATCCACTGCCGAGAATCGATGAGTTATTTGATCAGATTTCAGGATCCAAATATTTCTCCAAGATTGATCTCAGGTCGGGATATCATCAATTAAGAATCAAGGATGATGACATTCACAAGACCGCATTCAGAAGCAGGTATGGCCATTACGAATTTGTTGTTATGCCTTTTGGACTAACAAATGCCCCTGCTGCCTTTATGCAGTTAATGAATAGCATATTCAGGCCTTACTTGGATCAATTCATAGTAGTCTTCATTGATGATATATTGATATATTCTAAGACTAAGGAAGAACATGAAGAGCATTTGAGGATTGCATTGCAAGTCTTGAGGACAAATCAATTATATGCTAAACTCAGCAAATGCGAGTTCTGGCTTGAAGAAGTGGCTTTTCTCGGACATGTCATATCCAAGGACGGTTTATCTGTGGATCCGTCAAAAGTTGAAGCTGTGAGAAACTGGGAGAGACCCACTAATGCAAGCGAGATCAGAAGTTTCTTAGGTCTTGCAGGCTATTATCGGCGATTTATCAAAGATTTCTCTAAGATCGCCGTACCACTTACAAGATTAACTCGTAAGGAGATCCGATATGAATGGAGCGAGGAATGTGAAAGCAGTTTCCAAACTCTCAAGGATCATCTCACCACAGCTCCAGTCTTAGCCCTACCAATTGAAGGAGAGAAATTCGAGGTCTACACTGATGCTTCTGGCATTGGCCTCGGATGTGTTCTAATGCAACATGGGAAGGTCATAGCGTACTCTTCTCGTCAACTAAAGAAGCATGAGGAGAATTACCCCGTCCATGACTTAGAACTGGCCGCGGTAGTATTTGCCCTAAAGGTATGGAGACACTACTTATATGGAGCACAGTTTACTGTATACTCCGATCACAAAAGTCTCAAATATCTATTTTCACAAAAAGAGCTAAACATGAGACAAAGACGCTGGCTAGAATATCTCAAGGACTTCGACTTCAATATACAATACCATCCCGGAAAGGGTAATTATGTTGCTGACGCCCTTAGTCGAAAGCCGAGAGCAATGATAGCAAATTGTATGATGCAAGAATGGAGGTTACTTGAACAATTCTCCGAGCTCAATATAAGCTTGGACACGGAATCCAAATTTGTCACACTATCTCATGTAAGCATACAGTCAGATTTGTTATCTGAGATACAAACACTTCAGGATGATGATCCTATATTAGTAGAAATCAAAGGCAGATTAGAAGGACAATCTGATTTTCAACTAACTTCTGATGGAAGATTATCGTTCAAAGATAGAACTTGTATACCCGATTGTCCGGAATTAAAGAAGAAGATCTTAGATGAAGCTCACCGATCAAGATACACTATTCATCCTGGATCAACTAAAATGTACCAAGATGTAAAGAGGAACTTTTGGTGGCCTAATATGAAAAGAGAAATAGCGGACTATGTATCACGCTGTCTCACATGCCAACAGGTCAAGGCGGAACATCAAAAGCCTGCGGAAAAACTACATCCTCTAGATATTCCTAAGTGGAAATGGGAGGATATTGGTATGGACTTCATCATGGGTTTGTCTAAATCTAAAGGAGGACATGATGGAATCTGGGTTATCATTGACCGATTGACTAAATCGGCACATTTCTTGCCAATCAAAAGCCGATGGTCAATTGATGTGCTAGCTGCACTATACATCAAAGAAATAGTCAGGATACATGGAATTCCTGTCTCAATCGTGTCTGATAGGGATCCCCGTTTTACTTCTCATTTTTGGAAGGGATTACAACATTCGTTGGGGACAAGGCTCAACTTTAGTACTGCTTTCCACCCACAAACGGATGGTCAGACCGAGCGAACTAATCAAGTTGTTGAAGATATGCTGAGAGCATGCATTATTGACTTTGAAGGAAGCTGGCATGACCACTTACCTTTAGTTGAATTTGCATATAATAATAGCTACCAAGCTAGTATCCAAATGGCACCTTTCGAAGCCTTATACGGAAGGAGTTGCCGATCTCCCATATGTTGGAACGAAGTTGGAGAAAAACAACTATTAGGTCCAGACATGGTAAGGGATACAACCGAGAAGATACAAGTAATCAGAGAAAGATTACAAGTTGCTCAGACAAGGCAAAAGGCTTATGCTGATACCAGGAGAAGAGATCTTGAATTCCAGGTTGGAGATCATGTATTTCTTAAAATATCCCCTGGACGTGGCATACGAAGATTTGGTGTTAAGGGCAAGCTTACGCCAAGATTCATCGGACCATTTGAGGTACTCGAAAGAGTTGGCGAGGTTGCTTATCGCATCGCGTTGCCTCCTCAGTTGTCCGAGGTACACAATGTATTTCACATATCTATGTTGAAGAAGTATGTGCACGATCCGTCACATATTATTGAGCATGGAGATCTGGTGATCCAGAAAGATCTCACATATGAACAAAGGCCCTTGAAGATATTAGATCGAGAAATACGAGCTCTAAGGAATAAGG
The DNA here is from genome assembly GCA_022559845.1 of Amorphophallus konjac. Lineage (NCBI taxonomy): Eukaryota > Viridiplantae > Streptophyta > Magnoliopsida > Alismatales > Araceae > Amorphophallus > Amorphophallus konjac. The sequence goes on from CM040118.1 coordinate 427,825,800, forward strand.
TTATTCCCATGATCAAGGTGCAATGGAATAAGAATCCTGAACGCGAAGCGACATGGGAGACCGAGGAATCTATGAAGAACCGATTTCCCGAGTTATTCTAAGAGGTATATGTCCTACACTCTCCGCGTGTATAATTATATATATATTGAATTTGGGGACCAAATTCTTTTTAAGTGGGGGAGGGTGTAGCAACCCTAATAAATGAATAATTGAAATGAATTAAAACATATATATTACAGAAGTAAAATATATAAAAGGAATAGGGTTAATTGGACGAAATAAGACAAATTAAAAATAACGCCTCTTATTAGGGCGTTAATTCAAAAAGAAACGCCTCTATCAAAGGCGTGACTAAAGAAAGGACGCCCACACGTGCGGTCGTCAACTCTCACGACCAAATAGGCAAGTGAAAGAAACGCCCTCTGCCTGGGCGTGTTTTAAATAAATCACGACGTACCTAACGGCGTTACATGTAACGGGACGGAACTTATAAAAGTCAGGCCAAAGAAGCGCCCTCTACAAGGGCGTGTTTTAAACAAGGAACGCCTCTCCCTTAGGCGCTTTTTAAGAATATACGCCCTTACCTAAGGCGTTAATTCAGTTCGTGAACCGTTCGAACCCAGAACTTATTCAGAGTAAGTGATAAGCATTAGAAAGAGTTCAAACGTGGTAATGACTCTATCATAGAAGTATTACTTCCACTAGAACACTAACCCTAACAGGACGTCCAAAATCCTATAAATAGTCTTGATCGAACAAACCCTAAACCTATTTGATTCAAGCCTCTGCGACAGTAAGTGAAGAACATAACTGTTCTTCTTATTCCTTTCTTTCTGTTTCTAGTGTATGAAGAACTAACGTTCTTCATCTCCTTTCTTCCCCTACAGGCTGAGTGAAGATCATCGTCGCCATCATCTTCATCAAATTAATTTTTCTTCTTATCAAGTCATTCACGTGTTCCATCTCCAGATATCAACAAAGGTAGGTTTTCTCAAGCTACTGTAGCCCAAATGAAATTAATGCAAGATATATATATATATAAGCATGTCATGCATATGATTATTATAGTTCTCGTACGTTTTCTGAAATATTTTGAAAGAAACGCCCTTGATTAGGGCGCTAATTTAAAAGAAACGACCATACCAGTGGTCGTCAATTTAATATTTGACGCCCTCTACGCAGGCGTTAATTTTATAAGAATCGCATGTGATTAATAATTGATCTGTTTAAAAATTACAATACATATGAAATATTGATTTTTAATATCTTGCATGACTCTGTGAATTCCTGTTAAATTTTACTGCCATGACATGTCTCTTGTCTCTCGAAATATTATTTATTAAAAATCCCTTGAAATTCACGACTTGGACAAAGTCGTTTTCCATCTGGTAACGCCCAATCACAGGGCGTAAATTAAAAATAAACGCCCCTTACTAGGGCGCGTATCTGTTAAAATCCTGGAATATATATTCTGTGAAAATAAGAATTTAATGATTAACGCCCCTGCCAAGGGCGCGGTTTTGGATAATTTCTGAAAATAAATATGTTCTGATAAATATTGTAAATAAAAGGACGCCTGCTACTGTAGTCGTCAACTCTTGAAGAAACGCCCTTGCCAAAGGCGCGTTTTAGATAAATTATTGAAATAATGAAATTCTGCGAAACGGAACATATATAAACGCCCTGATACTAGGCGTTAGTTACTTGAAAAACGCCCCAGACAAGGGCGTGTTTTTCATAAATTAATGAGATTATTGAAAATTCTGCAAAACGGACCATATGTAAACGCCCTTCTGTTAGGCGTTAATTACTTAAGAAACGACTTTACCTAAGTCGTTATTTTACTGTAAACTGATTTTTCCTCTGGTTTGCTGACCGATGGTTTTATATATCATAATATATATATATCGGCACTATTCTCCACTCCGTGAGTATAGTCCCACGTTTCATGATGATTTATCGATCACACTCAACTCTCATTGACATACAAGCTCTCCATTGGACATTCCGTTCCTTTGGACTAGCGAGTTAGTCATAGAGACCTCCGTAAGACTCCTCGTAGCCTTGGATTCCCTCAAGGCCGACTGAGCTGGTTGTACCCTAAAAACCCATTACACAGTTTTTGCCATGTCAATCTAAAGAAAACATGGTATACCGGCCCTTATGATTATACAAAGAGTATATCATAAGAAATTCTTGATGGGATGATGATATCATGCCATATCGTGTCATTCTTGTAAACCCCAATTCTATGATAAGAATGAGGGTATCTTGCTTGATCTAATGTTCATGTGGACCTCAATTCTATATAAAGAATGTCCATATTGATTTGTCATGGTACCTAAGTTAAGGGAACCATATTCTACCTAGTTTTATCGAACTCGTGATTATACCGTTATTATCGCCATTCTATGTCCTTTGTCATATTTTGGACTCTTTTCTATCAAAGTTGTCATACGTATCTACAAGCTTGATTATTGAAATTCTATATTGGCTATATAAACAAGAGTGGATGTCAAAACACATGATAAATGCCTGCGCATATAGGGCCCGATCTGGTCCTGGGAGGAGCACCCGAAAGTACTTGTGCCCATGGGAGTTAAAATGATAAGGTATCTGGCATTATACCGAGTACTTGACTTGCTTGATTGGACATTCCACACACATCTTGTACTTGACTCGTACTTGACATGAAATGATATGCGTGGCCCGAAAAAAGGGTAATTTACTTGCTTGATACATGATAGCCAAAGTTCTTGACATGACTCGATAATGGTACTTGCTTGAATATCTTGAATAACTTGTATCTTGTTCATGAAAGTTCATCTTATTTCTTTGATATTACATTCTCTCTTTCTTGTCGTTTTATGCGAGCATGCATAGCTTTATTGCATTCATGAAAGATGTAATTACTTAAACCCCTTGCTAGTACTTGAGATATAATTTCCTACTGAGCGTTCGCTCATTCCGTTTGTCCCTTTGTACTTTTCAGGTAAGTCCGACGACGATGGAAGTCAATCGGATGGGAATTGTCAAGAGTGAAGAGATAGAGATTCTCCAAGTGTCATCTAGTCTTTTCTATAGTTTCTTGAGTCAAATATGTATTCTTTTCCTTTTATTAAACAGAGTATTGGATTTGTAATAGTCTATCCATTATGAAATAAAGGATTGGGTTATCTTGCTATTTTGCGCATCTCTGTCTTTGTGTCGAATACACGACCACTCTGATTGACATGATTGATATAGACACGTCGCGCATCTCCGGGTATCTTCCGCGCTCGGGGCGTGACAGTTATCATGAACTTATTGAATTGTACATTCTTGGCCATACTTTATTATTACATGCGTGGAAGTAGCTTGATTTATACTTGAAGATGCGATCGAGCACTGATTGTGTTCAAGGGCTCTATGCTAGTCCCCTCGGCTGATTGTCAGAAACATACTATTATAAACCATGGGGTATGATGCTAATGTCGTCGCATTGCACTGGGAGTACTTTCTCTATAAATAAATGAAGATCCATGACACGACATGACTTTCTTGTACATGACTTGATATTCCACAGAAATTCACGAAGTACTTACTCATAAGTAAAAGATACTAGAGTGATAATTATGTGACTTGCTAGTACATTCTCGTTACATTCTTGTTCTTGAAAGGTCATAACATGTTCTTGTTACATTCTTGCTAGTTCATACTTGCTCTCATTCTATCTTAACGATCATCTTTTTTACTTTGGGTATTCGCATGATTGATCGCATTCGCATGCTTTTACCTTATTTCTTTAGAGCTAAAATGTTAATTACTTTAATGATGCCTTCATGTTGATACAAAGATACCTACTGGGCAAGTGTGCTCAATACCTATTTTCATTCTTTTTAGGAAATGAAAGTGATTCGAATTCGGATTCAGGTTATACAAGTAGCGGGTCTGAGAGCGAATGAAAGTGTTGTCAAGATGAGAGTGAAGACTTAGGAAAGTCTATATTGTTTAGATTGAGTCTATGTAATTTTTCTATTTCTTGAGTCTGATAGATTGGAAGAAGTTGAAAGTTATTGTATTTGAATATTTGATTATTATGAAATAAGTTGGAGTTTGATGAAAATATTGTGCAATTACATTTATGTGTGTGATTGTCTTGCGCTCTGATCATTCTTTCTTGCAAGAGGCTTACCATGCCGGCTGTTCACGTGTAGCAACCCTGATAAAATATTAATAATAATAAAGATTTTAAAATAAATCAAATAAATAGATAAATAAAACAAAATAAAATAACGCCTCGGATAAAGGCGCTATTCAAATTAGAAACGCCTCTGGATAAGGCGTTATTCAAGAAGTGACGCCTTGACTACACGGCGTCAAATTCTAAACGCCAAAAACGGTAAGGCAAAGTAACGCCCCTATCTTAGGCGTGTTTTAAAACAAGGAACGTCCTTCCTCAAGGCGCTTCTTAAGACACGACCTGCACAAGGTCGTCAATTAAAGAATCGACGACCTGACCAAAGGCGTTAATTCCATTCGAGAACCGTTCGACCCAGAGCTTATCCAGGGAAAGATTAACCTAATCTAGTAAGTGTCTATTAGAGTAAGGACTCTATTAGGGATATGTTACCCTCAATCAAACACTACTTTTGTTAGGACTCCAAAATCCTATAAATAAACCTGTTCGGCCAACCCTAAAACCATTTGATCGAGCGTCTGCTGCTAGGTACGTGAAGAACAAACGGTTCTTCTATTCCTTTTATTTTCTGCTTCTATTACATGAAGAACTAATGTTCTTCCTCTTCTTTCCTCTAAACAGGTGAGGAATAAAAACCGCGTATGTGAAGAACAAGGTAACGTTCTTCAATCTTTTCCCTACCTTCGGTTCTATTCTCAATATCCCTCCTTTCTTTCCCCTACAGGTTGATTGAAGGCCATCATCTTCATCATATTCATCAACTAAAATTTTTCTTCCTGTCCAAGGTGTTCTTATCAAGTTATTCACCCGGTTATCTCCAAATCAAACTATCAAGGTAGGTTTTCTCAAGTCACTGTAGCCCAAATAAAATAACGCAAGATATATGTATAAGCATGGCATGCATACAGTTTTATTATGTTCTGCAATATTTTGAAAGAGACGCCCCTGTCAAGGGCACTAATTTACAAGACACGACCATGCCCAGGTAGTCAATTTCATATTTGACGCCCTGTACACAGGCGTTAATTTCATGTAAATGTTAATCACCTATCTTAAGAACTGATTATCCATGAAATTACATGAAATCAATAATGGTTAACGGTTAAAAGTCAATAAACATGAAACATCAAATCTAATACACTGCATCTGAATTACTGCCAATTTTCCTGTCATGACTATATGATTGTTATCCTTGATTATCGTGCAAATCTTGCTGATCCTGTAAATTCCTGGTATTTCTTGAATTCACGACGTAGACTAGGTCGTTTTCCATGTTTTAACGCCCCATCACAGGGCGTGAATTGGAAAAGTAACGCCCCTTCATAGGGCGCGTTTCTGTTAAAATCCCGTACAATATATTCTCTAAAAATAAGAATTTACTGATTAACGCCCCCGCCAAGGGCGTATTTTTGATAACTTCTGAAAATAAATATGTTCTGTAAAATATTGTAAATAACAAGACGCCTGCTACTGTAGTCGTCTCATTGCAAAGAAACGCCACTGTCCAGGACGCGTTTTAGATAAAATACTGAATTATTGAAAATTCTGCAAAATGGAAACATATGTAAACGCCCTTCTGTTAGGCGTTATTTACTTGAGAAACGACTTAGCGTAAGTCGTTATTTTCTGTAAAAATGATTTTTATCCTGATTCTGTTAACCGATGGTTTCATATTATATAATATATATATCGGCACTATTCTCCACTCCGTGAGTATAGTCCCACTTTTCACGTTGTTTCATCGATCACACTCAACTCTCATTGACATACAAGCTCTCCATTGGACATTCCGTTCCTTTGGACTAGCGAGCTAGTCATAGAGACCTCCGTAAGACTCCTCGTAGCCTTGGATTCCCTCAAGGCCGACTGAGCTGGTTGTACCCTAAAAACCCATTACACCATTGATGCCATGTCACTCTAAAGAAACATGGTATACCGGCCCTTATGATGATACAAAGAGTATATCATAAGAAATTCTTAATGGAATGATGATATCATGCCATATCATGCCATTCTTGTGAACCTCAATTCTATGATAAGAATGAGGGTATCTTACCTTTGATATACTGTTCATGTGGACCTCAATTCTATATATAGAATGTCCATATCGATTTGTCATGGTACCTAAGTTAAGGGAACCTAATTCCACCTAGTTTCATCGATAATCGTGATTGTACCGTTATTATCGCCAATCTATGTCCTTTGTCATATTTTGGACTCTATTCTATCAAAGTTGTCGTACGTGTCTACAAGCTTGATTATTGAAATTCTATGTTAGCTATAAACAAGAGTGGATGTCAAAACACATGATAAATGCCTGCGCATATAGGGCCCGATCTGGTCCTGGGAGGAGCACCCGAAAGTACTTGTGCCCATGGGAGTTAAAATGATAAGGTATCTGGCATTATACCGAGTACTTGACTTGCTTGATTGGACATTCCACACACATCTTGTACTTGAAATCGTACTTGACTTGGCATGAAATGCGTGGCCCGAAAAAGGGTAATTTACTTGCTTGATACATGATAGCCAAAGTTCTTGACATGACTTGTTAAACGTACTTGCTGGAATATCTTGAATAAACTTGTTATCTTGTTGAAAGTTCATGATTAGTCCATCTTATTTCCTTCATATTACATTCTCTCTATCTTGTCGTTTTATGCGAGCATGCACAGCCTTATTGCATTCATGAAAATGTAATTACTTAAACCCCTTGCTAGTACTTGAGATATAATTTCCTACTGAGCGTTCGCTCATCCCGTTTGTCCCTTTTTACTTTTCAGGTAAGTCCGACGACGATGGAAGTCAATCGGATGGGAATGGTCAAGAGTGAAAGTGATAGAGCTGCTCAAGTGTCATCTAGTCTTTTCTATTGTTTCTTGAGTCAACTATGTACTTTTCTTTTTATTAAACAGAGTATTGGATTTGTAATAGTCTATTATAAAGGAATAAAGGATTGGGTTATCTTGCTATTTTACGCATCTCTGTCTTTGTGTCGAATACACGACCACTCTGATTGACATGATTGATATAGACACGTCGCGCACCTCCGGGTATCTTCCGCGCTCGGGGCGTGACAGTCTTTGTGGTATCAGAGCCTAAGGTATTCAATTCCTAGGAAAAACCCAAGTCCAAGGATAAGTTTGAACCTTTCAACCAGTGAGATTGGGTAGAACCAAGGGTTAAGAGTCAATAAGTCTTTTAATAAGATCACAGTGATATGATACTAACGTAGCTATTGTAATTGTAGGATAATGACTGCCGAACGTGCTCAATGGCGCAACATGCAGCGTACCCTCCAAGGGATGACTCAAGTGCTACAACAGGTAGCACAAGGTGGTGCTCCACGAGCTGGAAGCTTACACCAAGCATTTAAGAACATGAATCCCTCGAAGTTCATGGGATCGATCGATCCGGACGATGCCGAGCATTGGGTTCGGGAAACCGAACGCATATTCCGTGTCATGCAATGCACGGATCAGGACAAAGTTCTATTAGCTACATTCCAGTTAGAGAAAGATGCTAGATGCTGGTGGGAGTCTATTGAAGCAACCATCGATCCTACTCAAGTAACATGGGAAGAATTTGTGGAATACTTCAATGCTAAATATTTCTCAGACCGAGTCCAAGAAAAGAAGGCTGCAGAATTCGCTGCATTAAAGCAACGATCTTTATCATTAGCAGATTATGAAGCTCAGTTCTCTAGGTTGTCTAGATATGCTAAGCATCTTATTAGCACGGAGAAGATGAAAGCCCGTAGATTTCTTAATGGGCTTAGGCCCCACTATATTACTCAACTGGCGCCTATGGATATCCAAGTTTATTCTGAAATAGTGCGCCGAGCTCAACTACTTGAAGATGCCACGGAACTATCTGATAGGATCCGTGGAAAAGACAAGAAGGAGCAAGTCACGGGTTCGGGTTCTTTCAAACCCAACTTTAAGAAGAGCCCCAATACTGGAGGTTCATCCTCTCAAGATTCCAAGTTCAAGAAATCCAAGCCCTTCTCAATCACCACTACACCTTCAAACGTAGTATGCAAGTATTGTGACAAGGCTGGTCACAAGACAGAAGAATGCTGGAGGAAATTAGGAGCTTGTCTCCGTTGTGGGAGTCGCGAACATCGGATTCCCGATTGTCCATTAATGAATGACCAAGCCGGTGACGGTAAACGCCCGGTGACGAAGAATGCTCGTCTTCATGCAATCCAGGAGACCGAACCTGAAGAAGAAGGCGGATTAGTGGAAGGTACATTGAAAATTTGTTCCAAAAGTGCTTATGTCTTATTTGATACGGGTGCATCGCATTCCTTTATTTCTAAGAAGTTTGCCGACCCGTTACCGTTAGAACCAGAATGGATAAAAATAGTCCTAACTACTCCTCTGGGAAGTGAAAATGATATTACTCATCACTATCAAAACTGTGAGGTAATGGTTCAAGGTAGGAATTTACCTATAGATCTCATATGCCTCGATCTAAAGGAGTATGATGTTATACTGGGAGCGGACTGGTTATCCAAATACCATGCAACGGTTGATTGCCGCAATAGCCAAATTACTTTCAAAGATTTTCCAGAATTAGTCTTTACTCGCCCCAAGAGTCGGAGCAAATCCCCTCTTATTTCGGCTCTTCGAGCAAGCAAGCTCGTCAGGAAAGGATGTGTATCCTTCCTTGCATTTGTCACAGTTAAGAAAACAAAGGACACTAAGATAGAAGACATTCAGGTAGTGCAAGAATTTCCAGACGTATTTTCGGAAGATTTACCGGGATTACCCCCTCAAAGAGAAGTGGCCTTCACCATTGACTTAGTCCCTGGTGCTGGTCCAGTTTCAAAGGCACCCTATAGAATGTCCCCCGTGGAACTCAAAGAGTTGAAGGAGCAGTTGATGGAACTAATTCGAAAGGGGTTTATTAGACCAAGTACTTCCCCGTGGGGAGCACCAGTCTTATTTGTAAAGAAGAAGGATGGATCCATGAGATTGTGTATCGACTATCGACAGTTGAATCATCTTACTATCAAGAACAAGTATCCACTGCCGAGAATCGATGAGTTATTTGATCAGATTTCAGGATCCAAATATTTTTCCAAGATTGATCTCAGGTCGGGATATCATCAGTTAAGAATCAAGGATGATGACATTCATAAGACTGCATTCAGAAGCAGGTATGGCCATTACGAATTTGTTGTTATGCCTTTTGGACTAACGAATGCCCCTGCTGCCTTTATGCAGTTAATGAATAGCATATTCAGGCCTTACTTGGATCAATTCATAGTAGTCTTCATTGATGATATATTGATATATTCCAAAACTAAGGAAGAACATGAAAAGCATTTAAGGATCGCATTACAAGTATTGAGGGAAAATCAATTATATGCAAAACTCAGCAAATGTGAATTCTGGCTTGAAGAAGTGGCTTTTCTCGGACATGTCATATCCAAAGACGGTTTATCTGTAGATCCGTCAAAAGTTGAAGCTGTGAGAAATTGGGAAAGACCTACTAATGCAAGCGAGATCAGAAGTTTCTTAGGTCTTGCAGGATATTATCGGCGATTCATCAAAGACTTCTCCAAGATCGCCGTGCCCCTTACAAGATTAACTCGTAAAGAGATCCGATATGAATGGAGTGAGGAATGTGAAGGAAGTTTCCAAACTCTCAAGGATCATCTTACTACAGCTCCGGTGTTAGCTCTACCAATAGAAGGAGAGAAATTCGAGGTTTACACAGATGCTTCTGGCATTGGCCTCGGATGTGTCCTAATGCAACAAGGAAAGGTCATAGCATACTCTTCACGTCAACTGAAGAAGCATGAGGAGAATTACCCCGTCCATGACTTAGAACTGGCCGCGGTGGTATTTGCCCTAAAGATATGGAGACACTATCTCTATGGAGTGCAGTTTACGGTATACTCCGATCACAAAAGTCTCAAATATCTATTTTCACAAAAAGAGCTAAACATGAGACAAAGACGCTGGCTAGAATATCTCAAGGACTTCGACTTCAATATACAATACCATCCCGGAAAGGGTAATTATGTTGTTGATGCCCTTAGTCGAAAGCCGAGAGCAATGATAGCCAATTGTATGATACAAGAATGGAGGTTGCTAGAACAATTCTCCGAGCTCAATATAAGCTTGGACAAGGAAGCCAAATTTGTCACATTATCTCATGTAAGCATACAGTCAGATTTATTAACTGAGATACAAGCACTTCAGGATGATGATCCTATATTAGTGGAAATCAAAGGCAGATTAGAAGGACAATCTGATTTTCAACTAACTTCTGATGGAAGATTATTATTCAAAGGTAGAACTTGTATACCCGACTGTCCGGAATTAAAGAAGAAGATCTTAGATGAAGCTCACCGATCAAGGTACACTATTCATCCAGGATCAACCAAAATGTACCAAGATGTAAAGAGGAACTTTTGGTGGCCCAACATGAAAAGAGAAATAGCGGACTATGTATCACGCTGTCTCACATGCCAACAGGTCAAGGTGGAACACCAAAAGCCTGCTGGAAAACTACATCCTCTAGATATTCCTAAGTGGAAGTGGGAGGATATTGGTATGGACTTCATCATGGGTTTATCTAAATCAAAAGGAGGACACGATGGAATCTGGGTTATCATTGACCGATTAACTAAATCGACGCATTTCTTGCCAATAAAAAGCCGATGGTCAATTGATGTACTAGCTACACTATACATCAAGGAAATAGTCAGGATACATGGAATCCCTGCCTCAATCGTGTCTGATAGAGATCCCCGTTTCACTTCTCATTTTTGGAAAGGATTACAACATTCGTTGGGGACAAGGCTTAATTTTAGTACAGCTTTTCACCCGCAAACGGATGGTCAGACCGAGAGAACTAATCAAGTTGTTGAGGATATGCTAAGAGCTTGCAGCATTGACTTTGGTGGAAGCTGGCATGAACATTTGCCACTAGTAAAATTTGCATACAATAACAGCTACCAGGCAAGTATCCAAATGGCACCTTTCGAAGCTTTATATGGAAGGAGTTGCCGATCACCTTTATGCTGGAACGAAGTTGGAGAAAAACAACTATTAGGTCCAGACATGGTAAGGGATACAACTGAGAAGGTACAAGTAATCAGAGAAAGATTGCAAGTTGCTCAGACCAGACAAAAGGCTTATGCTGATACAAGGAGAAGAGATCTTGAATTCCAGGTTGGAGATCATGTATTTCTCAAGATATCACCTGGACGTGGCATACGAAGATTTGGTGTTAAGGGCAAGCTTACGCCTAGATTCATCGGACCATTTGAGATACTCGAAAGAGTTGGCGAGGTTGCTTATCGCATCGCATTGCCTCCTCAATTGTCCGAGGTACATAATATATTTCACATATCTATGTTGAAGAAGTATGTACATGATCCATCTCATATTATTGAACATGGAGATCTGGTGATCCAGAAAGACCTCACCTATGAACAGAAGCCTATGAAGATCTTAGACCGTGAAATACGTGCTCTAAGGAATAAGGTTATTCCCATGCTTAAGGTACAATGGAATAAGAATTCTGAACATGATGCAACATGGGAGACCGAGGAATCTATGAAGAAACGATTTCCCGAGTTATTCTAAGAAGTATATGATCTACACTCTCCACGTATATACATATTATGCAATTGAATTTGGGGACCAAATTCTTTTAAGTGGGGGAGGGTGTAGCAACCCTGATAAAATATTAATAATAATAAAGATTTTAAAATAAATCAAATAAATAGATAAATAAAACAAAATAAAATAACGCCTCTGGATAAGGCGTTATTCAAGAAGTGACGCCTTGACTACACGGCGTCAAATTCTAAACGCCAAAAACGGTAAGGCAAAGTAACGCCCCTATCGTAGGCGTGTTTTAAAACAACGAACATCCTTCCTCAAGGCGCTTCTTAAGACACGACCTGCACAAGGTCGTCAATTAAAGAATCGACGACCTGACCAAAGGTGTTAATTCCATTCGGGAACCGTTCGACCCAGAGCTTATCCAGGGAAAGATTAACCTAATCTAGTAAGTGTCTATTAGAGTAAGGACTCTATTAGGGATATGTTACCCTCAATCAAACACTACTTTTGTTAGGACTCTAAAATCCTATAAATAAACCTGTTCGGCCAACCCTAAAACCATTTGATCGAGCGTCTGCTGCTAGGTACGTGAAGAACAAACGGTTCTTCTATTCCTTTTTTTTTCTGCTTCTATTACATGAAGAACTAATGTTCTTCCTCTTCTTTCCTCTAAACAGGTGAGGAATAAAAACCGCGTATGTGAAGAACAAGGTAACGTTCTTCAATCTTTTCCCTACCTTCAGTTCTATTCTCAATATCCCTCCTTTCTTTCCCCTACAGGTTGATTGAAGGCCATCATCTCCATCATATTCATCAACTAAAATTTTTCTTCCTGTCCAAGGTGTTCTTATCAAGTTATTCACCCGGTTATCTCCAAATCAAACTATCAAGGTAGGTTTTCTCAAGTCACTGTAGCCCAAATAAAATAACGCAAGATATATGTATAAGCATGGCATGCATACAGTTTTATTATGTTCTGCAATATTTTGAAAGAGACGCCCCTGTCAAGGGCGCTAATTTACAAGACACGACCATGCCCAGGTAGTCAATTTCATATTTGACGCCCTGTACACAGGCGTTAATTTCATGTAAATGTTAATCACCTATCTTAAGAACTGATTATCCATGAAATTACATGAAATCAATAATGGTTAACGGTTAAAAGTCAATAAACATGAAACATCAAATCTAATATACTGCATCTGAATTACTGCCAATTTTTCTGTCATGACTATATGATTGTTATCCTTGATTATCGTGCAAATCTTGCTGATCCTGTAAATTCCTGGTATTTCTTGAATTCACGACGTAGACTAGGTCGTTTTCCATGTTTTAACGCCCCATCACAGGGCGTGAATTGAAAAAGTAACGCCCCTTCATAGGGCGCGTTTCTGTTAAAATCCCGAACAATATATTCTCTAAAAATAAGAATTTACTGATTAACGCCCCCGCCAAGGGCGCGTTTTTGATAACTTCTGAAAATAAATATGTTCTGTAAAATATTGTAAATAACAAGACGCCTGCTACTGTAGTCGTCTCATTGCAAAGAAACGCCCCTGTCCAGGGCGCGTTTTAGATAAAATACTGAATTATTGAAAATTCTGCAAAATGGAAACATATGTAAACGCCCTTCTGTTAGACGTTATTTACTTGAGAAACGACTTAGCGTAAGTCGTTATTTTCTGTAAAAATGATTTTTATCCTGATTCTGTTAACCGATGGTTTCATATTATATAATATATATATCGGCACTATTCTCCACTCCGTGAGTATAGTCCCACTTTTCACGTTGTTTCATCAATCACACTCAACTCTCATTGACATACAAGCTCTCCATTGGACATTCCGTTCCTTTGGACTAGCGAGTTAGTCATAGAGACCTCCGTAAGACTCCTCGTAGCCTTGGATTCCCTCAAGGCCGACTGAGCTGGTTGTACCCTAAAAACCCATTACACCATTGATGCCATGTCACTCTAAAGAAACATGGTATACCGGCCCTTATGATGATACAAAGAGTATATCATAAGAAATTCTTAATGGAATGATGATATCATGCCATATCATGCCATTCTTGTGAACCTCAATTCTATGATAAGAATGAGGGTATCTTACCTTTGATATACTGTTCATGTGGACCTCAATTCTATATATAGAATGTCCATATCGATTTGTCATGGTACCTAAGTTAAGGGAACCTAATTCCACCTAGTTTCATCGATAATCGTGATTGTACCATTATTATCGCCAATCTATGTCCTTTGTCATATTTTGGACTCTATTCTATCAAAGTTGTCGTACGTGTCTACAAGCTTGATTATTGAAATTCTATGTTGGCTATAAACAAGAGTGGATGTCAAAACACATGATAAATGCCTGCGCATATAGGGCCCGATCTGGTCCTGGGAGGAGCACCCGAAAGTACTTGTGCCCATGGGAGTTAAAATGATAAGGTATCTGGCATTATACCGAGTACTTGACTTGCTTGATTGGACATTCCACACACATCTTGTACTTGAAATCGTACTTGACTTGGCATGAAATGCGTGGCCCGAAAAAGGGTAATTTACTTGCTTGATACATGATAGCCAAAGTTCTTGACATGACTTATTAAACGTACTTGCTGGAATATCTTGAATAAACTTGTTATCTTGTTGAAAGTTCATGATTAGTCCATCTTATTTCCTTCATATTACATTCTCTCTATCTTGTCGTTTTATGCGAGCATGCACAGCCTTATTGCATTCATGAAAATGTAATTACTTAAACCCCTTGCTAGTACTTGAGATATAATTTCCTACTGAGCGTTCGCTCATCCCGTTTGTCCCTTTTTACTTTTCAGGTAAGTCTGACGATGATGGAAGTCAATCGGATGGGAATGGTCAAGAGTGAAAGTGATAGAGCTGCTCAAGTGTCATCTAGTCTTTTCTATAGTTTCTTGAGTCAACTATGTACTTTTCTTTTTATTAAACAGAGTATTGGATTTGTAATAGTCTATTATAAAGGAATAAAGGATTGGGTTATCTTGCTATTTTGCGCATCTCTGTCTTTGTGTCGAATACACGACCACTCTGATTGACATGATTGATATAGACACGTCGCGCACCTCCGGGTATCTTCCGCGCTCGGGGCGTGACATCATGTTTCTCAAGCGAGTCTTCCGCTGTCATAAAGGCTCAGGGCGTGACACAAGGGCTCAACACTAGCCCCCTTTGCAGATGGCCGGAAACATGTTACAAATCATGGGGTATAATGAACACTGGCGTCGCATTACGTTCGGAGTACTTTTTTTTTAAACGGGTGAAATCCATGAGGTAATCTTATGAAATTTCATGCTTGCTTGTTACATGACTTTCTAGTGCATAGCCTTTTCAAGGTTATGAATAGTACATTCTTGTTACATGATATTACATTCTCGTTATTGAAAGGCCATGTTATAATCTTGTTTGATCATGCTCTCTTATTTACTTGAAATCTCATATCTCGATACTTATCTTGATACTAGTTGCTACTTTTTATTTTGCATGTTTTATCGCATCTTATTTCGTTATGTTACCCTCTAAGAGCAAAAATGTTAATTACTTTAACATTGTCATCATGTTGATACGAAGATACCTACTAGGCGAGTGCGCTCATTCCTAACTTTTTCAATCTTTCAAGAAATTCTAGTGAGTCAGAATCGGACTACTCAAGTGACGGGTCAGAGAGAGAATAAAGTACAAGTGAAGCCCTAAAAGTGTCATGAGTCTGGTTATGTTAGTTGAAGTCATGTCTATGTAATTTTCCTTTTATTGAGTCTAATGAAAAATCATGTTGGAAAAAGTCAAGTGTCATTGTAAACTTTTGATTATTATTTAATAAAGTGAAAGTTTTGAGTACATAATTGTGTTCACTCTTTTATGTGTGAATGTTGCGCTCTGATTATCTTGCTAGCTTGAGGCTTTATTTGCCGACTGTTCACGTTCCCGAATCTCTTCCGCTATACATATATCTCGGGGCGTGACAGTTAAGTTGGTATCAGATCTTCAGATTTATAAGTCCTAGGAAAAAGTCAAGTCATAGGTTAAGTCCAAGGTTTAAGGACCCACACCTATGAACTAGGGAGAAATTTTTGAACCGATGTGAGATCGGGTAGAGCTGGGGATAAGATAGTGTATTTAGAAATTAAACCTTAGGTTAATCTCTATAATTCCAAAGAAAATGACAAGGTGTTTATTTTCTCAGGATCCTTACTCGAAAAATGGCTAGCAACCGTGCGAATAGGGAAGCCATGCAACAAACCATTGCGGGTCTTACCTTGGCCCTACAGACCGTGGCACAAGCTGGCACGCGAGCGGGCACCGGGGATCTTCTTCGTAATTTCCAGAGTATGAACCCTCCATGATTCTCGGGTTCGTCTAACTCGGATGAAGTAGAGAATTGTATAGATGAAATGGACCGTATATTTCATGTCATGCAATGCACGGACCAGGAGAAGGTCCTACTTGCCACATTCCAACTCAATAAAGATGCGCGCACATGGTGGAAGGCCACCTTGGCCCATCTACATAACGCACAAATTACTTGGGAGGAGTTTCTTGCGCTCTTACGTGAAAAGTATTTCTCGGAGCATGTCTGGTAGAGGAAGGCAGCCGAATTTGCCACTCTGAGGCAAAGGATGATGACGATGGCCGAGTATGAGCTGTAATTTTCAAGACTGGCCCCATATGCTCTGCATCTTATCAGCACGAAGCTATTGAAGGCCAATAGATTCATGGATGGATTAAGGCCGGTGTTTGTCCAACAACTTGGCCCACAAAAGATCCGAACCTATTCTGAGATGGTGCATAGGGCTCATCTATGCGAAAGGACCCTTGAAAAAGTAGAGAAATTCAAGGGGAAAGATGAAGAATCTAGCCGCAAATATGAGAAAAGAGGAAGGAAAGAAGGAAAGAAGAAAAGTTTAGTATCACAGGATCCTACAAATCTCGTGACAACAAGAAGAGGTCCCGTAACGGGAATGGCAACAACAACAACAAGAACAAGAAGGTTAAGGAAGAGGAGAAGCAAGTCATGACGGCTTGCACATTTTGTGAGAAGTTCGGTCATTCGGCCGAGGAGTGCTGGAAGCGCCTTGGTGCTTGTCTCTAATGTGGAAGCCGGGAGCATCGCATGCCCGATTGCCCCCATATGAAAGAACAAACTTCCAAAAATGATGGTGGACGTAGGTGGCAGGCTCGTTTAAATGCCGGGATGGATGATGAAGCCCCAAATAATGATAGTCTGATAAAAGGTACCATCCAAATTTATTCACATCCTGCCTTTGTATTATTCGATACTGGTGCTTCTCATTCTTTTATATCTACCGCTTTTGCAAAAATTTTACCAGTTTCACTTGTTCCTTTACCTTCGGATCTAGCAATTACCACACCTTTAGGTTCTAGAACCGAACTCAAAACCCACTACCCAAATAGTGAGGTAATCATAGAAGGCCATAATCTCCCTGCAAATCTCGTATGTCTTGACATGGAAGGCTACGATGCCATCTTACGAGTAGATTGGCTATGTGAGCACTATACTGACATTAATTGTCGCAATAGACGACTTTCTTTCCATAAATCTGATCTTCCAAGATTTTCTTTCCTTGGCATCAAATATAGGAAGCATCTCTTCTCTTCACGACTGCAAACTTATCTCGTAAGGTTGTGAAGCTTTCCTTGCTTCTATAATCATCACCAAGTCCAAGGGAATTATTCTTGAAGAAATCCCTATCGTAAGGGAATTTCCTAATGTTTTCCCTTCCGAATTGCCTGATTTACCGCCCGCAAGGGAAATAAACTTTTCCATTGAACTTATCCCTATAGCAGCACCTGTTTCAAAAACTCCTTACAGGATGTCCCCCACAGAACTTAAGGAGTTGAAGAAACAACTTCAAGAGTTATCGGAGAAAGGCTTTATTCGACCAAGTACGTCCCCTTGGGGTATGCTGTCCTGTTCGGTAGGAAGAATGATGGATCTCTCAGGCTATGTATTGATTACAACAGTTAAATCAACACACAATCAAGAACAAATATCCACTGCCGCGTATTGATGAGCTGTTCGATCAAATTTCTGGTGTGGAATATTTCTCAAAGATAGACCTCAGGTTTGGTTACCATCAGCTGAGGATTAAAGATGAAGACATTCACAAGATTGGTTTCTGTAGCAGATATGGGCACTATGAGTTCATGGTGATGCTGTTTGGGTTAACCAATGCCCCCGCAACTTTTATGCAACTCATGAACAATATCTTCCGACCTTATCTCGACCGATTTATGGTCGTCTTCATTGATGATATCCTCATATATTCTAAGACCCGAGAAGAGCATGAAGAGCATTTAAGAATAGCTTTGCAAATATTAAGAGAATACCAACTCTATGCGAAGCTCAATAAATGTGAATTTTGGCGAAAGGAGATTTCATTCCTTGGCCACATTATTTCAAAGGAAGGTATCGTTGTGGATCCTTCTAAGATCGAAGCTATCAAGAATTGGTGCCGACGGACGACCGTATCCAAAACCAGGAGTTTTCTCGGTCTGGCTGGCTACTATAGGTGATTCATAAAAGATTTCTCTAAGATCGCCATCCCTCTAACCATGCTTACAAGAAAGGAAAATCCTTTTATGTGGTCAGCAGATTGTGAAGAGAGTTTCTTGACTCTCAAGGAACATTTGACTACTGCACTTGTTTTAGCACTGCCTATTGAAGGTGGTGGTTTCGAAGTCTATACGGATACATCAAGTGTGGGCCTTGGGTGTGTCCTTATGCAACATGGAGGGGTGATCTATTATGCTTGAAGATAGTTGAAGCATCATGAGTAAAATTACCCAGTACATGATCTGGATTTAGCTGTTGTTATCTTCACCTTGAAGATATGGCGACATTACCTCTATGGAGAGAAATTCATTGTATTCTCAGACCACAAAAGTATGAAATATCTCTTCTCTCAGAAGGATTTAAACATGAGGCAATGGAGATGGCACAATCTAGACAAAAGGCATATGCCGATATTAGAAGAATAGACCTGGAATTTCAAGTAGGAGACCATGTGTATCTCAAGGTTTCCCCAGGTCGTGAAATTAGAAGGTTCGGCATCAAAGGCAAGCTTACTCCGAGGTTTATTGGCCCTTTTAAAATTTTTGAAAGGGTTGGCGAGGTCGCTTATCGGATAGCTTTGCCGCAACAATTAACTAGAGTACATGATGTATTCCATGTCTTGATGCTTAAAAAGTACATTCATGACCCATTTCATGTCATCAATCATGATGATCTTGTAATACAGAAGGACTTAACATATGAACAAATGCCACTCAAAATACTTGATCGAGAGGTACGTCAACTTCGGAACAGAACCATTCCCATGGTAAAAGTCCGGTGGAATAAAAGTCTAGACCAAGAAGCAACATGGGAGATGGAGGAAGCTATGCGCAAGAGATTTCCAGAGCTATTTGATTGTAAGTAAATTACACTCTCCATAACTCCATATAATGAATTTGAGGACCAAATTCTTCTTAAGTGGGGGAGGGTGTAGCACCCTGAGAATTTATTTAGATATTTCAGGAATTAAATAGAATTATTTGAGCTTAGATAGGCTAATTATTGATTAATGAGTTATTTAAAATTTATTTAATTGCCCGATTACTTGTAGACCATTAAGACCATTTAAAATGGGCCTATAAACCAAATTCTAAGGCTTTTAGGCCCAAACCCAGCCTTAGAGACATATTAGGGTTAGTTCCCTAATTAAAGGAGATAAAAAAGAGGAAATTAGAGTTTGAATTATACTAAAATTCAAATTTTGGAAGGCCAGGCAAGTCGCGATCAGTCGCGCAACTGTGACCTGCTAGTCGCAGTCCTCTCTAGACCGCTACTTGGTTCCGTAAACGGAGGTTGATAAACCCAGGAAAGTGTGGATTTTTATCCACCCAATCGCCAAGGATCGATGTGATCTGACATGGGACCTTGTCCAGGACTCTTAGGGGATCAAATTGACACCCCATAGAACTCCTAATTCGATCTAATCCCTCAGCCCTAGGACTTTCCCTATAAATAGGGCCCAGATTCATCCTACGTGAACCCTAATTTTGGATCGCGCAGTTCGAAGGTATATTGTTCTCAATTTATGTTCATCCTTTAGAAGTTTTTATTCTTCTTAGTATCTTCTAACCCTCTGCTTAATTTCATGTTAGGAGGTCAAGAGGCTAAGGATTTATGGCAACCGGAAGTTGTTGTTTCTGTTGTGTCCCTGTGGTTTTGATGATGTCAAACACTATAAGTCATCTTGAGTTTGTATGAAAATTGAATGATGATGCAATATGCATTTGGTTATTGCATTGTGCATTAATGAGGATTGATTGATGTGCATTGATTTTTGTGCATTGGATTTAATGATGTCATCATAATCAATTGCATGATATGTGCATTTTTAGATTGATGCATTTTCATGCTACATAGAACTTCATCAGGTTGATGCACATACTGACTGAGTTGCTCTTAAGGTCAATGCATACCTATGTCATGAGTAGATGAAGGTCGGTGCACATGAAGACTTGAAGCTATGAAGGTCGATGCACATTTTCATATCAAGTCTGAGCACCTTCATAAGGTCCAAGCACTTTCATATGAGGGTTGGTGCACATGCTCATTTCATTGCATGAAGGTCGGTGCACATCCAGTCTGCACAGGACCAAGGTCGGTGCACATCCAGTCTGCATAGGACCAAGGTCGATGCACATCCAGTCTGCGCAGGACCAAGGTTGGTGCACAGTTTAGCTTGATGCATATAAGGTTGGTGCACATTTTAGCTTGATGCATACAAGGTCGATGCACATTTTGCCATGTGCATATAGAAGGTCGATGCACATTTGCCTTGTGCATATACAAGGTCGGTGCACACACTGTAGCATGGTCGATGCACATTTTCATTTCATGTAAGGTCAGAGCATATCCATGTCAGGTCGGAGCACATGTGTTCACTGGGCTATGTAAACGTCGGAGCACATGTTCAAAGTTGCATAAGGTCAGAGCACTTCCATTCAAGGTCGGTGCACATGTCACTTGCAAAGCATGAAGGTCTGAGCACCTTTACACAAGTCAGTGTACAAGCTTGCGTAAGGTAAGAGCACACACAATAAAGTCGGAGCACATTTACTATTTTAGTTTGTTAAGGTCAGTGCACATGCACTACTTTGCTCTGATAGGTCGGTGCATCTATTGTTATATTACTAAGACAAGTCGAAGCACATATTGTGGTTAAGCTCAATCAAGTCAATGCACATATTGAGAAGCTCACCAAGGTCGATGCAGCTATTGGGAACTGAGGTCACTATAGCAGAAGAGAGTGTTTGATGAAATGCCTCAGAGAACCTGAAATTAGCAGAACTCTAGATCTGAAGAATTTACAAGCCATTCTTCATGGACAAAAATAACAGCTACAGCAAGCTCATAGTCTGAAGTTTAGAGAGAGAACATAGAGAAAAATCAGACTTGTCTAAATCCTCAAGTCAGAGAATACTTCAAGCATTGAGACCAACAATTTTAACTCTTATTTGAAGATTTGATTAAAGCCAGAATGTCAAAGATTCAAGGTCTATGCAGCTTCTTATTCTCCTACCAGTGAGGTCGATGCTTCAAGACATACTCAACTCACAACTTAAGTCTAGACCCATTAAGGGAGTTCGAACCACTTAAGTCCTTCACTGTCACGAAGAACCTAGGATAGCTGTAAACGGCACGTGATCCCAGAATGGTGAGAAGAATGGCACGTGATCCCAGAAAAGCACATGATTGGGCACGTGATCCAAGGCTCAATGATTGGACAGAATATTCTCGTCCTGCCACATGGATCAATGAAATATCAAGATCAAAATGCATCTTCGGAAGCCATATTCTGGGTATAAATAGGAGGTATCTTCCTCCATAGAAGTGAGCAGAAAAATAGAAGAAGGAGCCGCCAGAGAGAGGAGTTATTAGAGAAGAAAAAGGAGTGAGCCAGCAGAAAATAAAGAGAGAGAGCAAATGTGTGAGCAAAAGAAAAGAGTAGAGAAAATCAGATCGAGAGAAGAGGAGAGAGCTTGAGATTGAAGCAGCCAAAGCCTTTGCCTAAAGATCTGTTTGAATATTGACTCGTGGATCAAATCCAGTGTCATTGTGCTCCTTGGAGCTATATCTATCTTTGTTCTTTTCCTTTTGGTTTTCAGTTGTTCTTTTCCATTTCCTAGAGTTTTTCGATTCCCTGTTCTAGCATTAAGGTTCCTTCTGAGCAATCAGAAGAAGGGAGACTTGCGTCTCCGATTGTGAGTGACGGGTTGTCACTCACAGGTTCCTCCTGTGTGAACAGGATAAGGGAGATCCTATCTCTGGTTGCCCTCTGTGGATTCAGAGGAAGAGAGGATGTGCCCTCTGGGTGGTGAGCAACGGGGTGTTGCTCACTAGTTTTCATTCTACAGTCGCAGGAGAAGGGAGGTGGAACCTCCGGTTCTAGCTCTGTGGTGTAGCAGAGCTAGAGTGGTGGTCTTGTGGGGAATAAGACCAGGTTGAGCGATTTGTCTCCCTCAATTCAAGCTGTTAGGCAGCACCTGTTTGCAGACTGAGTCTGCGTCTTGCGTTAGCAAGGGAAGCCTCCCTCTAGTTGGAGTGAGGGGTGGACGTAGGCAGACTTGTGTCTGGCCGAACCACCTTAAAATCTCTATGCCATGGGTTTCCTTGTGGTATGTTGTTTCTTATTCTTATCGGTTCAATGGCATGGTGATGCTCTTCGGAGGTATGCAATAACTTTTCACCAAGTGTTCGCAGTAAGTCTCACAAGAACCTTCATGGTGTATTTGAGCTCAAATTAAGATCTGCATAGGCATTTGTGTTTTCTATCATCTTCATAGATCGGCTGAGTGCTAAGTGTTTTGAGTGCTATTTTGGTTGAGCAGTATTCACTTCTACTTTACCGTATTCTGGTTTAGACCTCGCTGGACCAGAGTTCTTAATTGAGCCATCTTTATGGTTCTAGCTTTCATTATTTAATTCAGACTAAAATTTCATAGAGGTATCCATTCACCCCTCTAGATCCCTCCGTGCACCCATCTATTTTCCTAACAAGTTGAATCAGAGCGGGTCTCTAATTCGTTAGATCCAACGATCTGCAGAGGATCCTACTATTTCTTGGTGCATTTGCTATTATAGACTACTGTTGTCTAGTGCTTAATTAGCCTTAGATCATTTTGATGGATTGTTGCTTTTGATTGATCTCAATGGCTCATACACTGGTGTTTCTTGGTCATGATTTTGAAGTCTGGTTAGAAAGTCTGTATAAATTTGTGAACTCTATTGATACTGACCTGTGGATTTTAGTTTCACATGGACCTTATGAATTGCCAAATAATAAGTCCAAATGGACTATCGTTCACAAGTTCAAAAATGCTGATATTGTAATAGCTCTGAGTTTAATGAAATCATCAGTTGATACTGATGTGTTCTCTCTTGTCTCTAGCTGCAAGTCTGGGAATGAGATATTGGATAAGCTGACAGCCATCTATGATTAACAGGAAGACAAATGTTTAATGGCTGATAGAGCTGATCATAGCAGTGATAAAATGGATGACCCATCATCTCAGGTAAGCTCTGAGTCTTAAGAATTGTCATTTGATGACTTAATGAACTTGTATGAAGAGCTGCTACATAGATATAAGAAAATAAAGACTGAAAACAAAGAGTTGAAAAAGAAAATTGAGCCAAATGATTTAAATTCATCTTGCAACAACTGTTTGAAGTTGAAGCAATCATATAACATGTGTCCGCTTGGTGAGGAAATAGATAAAGAACTAATCGCTTCCTTGAGAGATGAATGTAAAGAACATTTAGCTAAAACTTCAAATCTGATAAATGAAAATGAAGAATTAAAATAGCTGAACTATGCTATGTCTGAAAGGCTTCTCACCTTGGAAAGAGGAAAATATTTATCTGATGATGAACTTGAAAGGGAAAATGCATTGATGTAAGAAATTGAAAGTTATAAAACCATCAATGTAATGTTGAATGATAAAGTGGCTAAATGTGAAGAAGAACTGGCTAATTCAAATTTGCACATCTCTTCACTCCAAAATGAAATTCATGATTTAAATATCTCATTGTCTAAATCTGTTAAAGGCAGAGGTAAAATGATAATGCCATTGGAAGATGATATGAGCGATCAGAAAGAAGGGATAGGTTATATCTCTGGGAATAAAAATGCCATTAGGAATCAGCTTTACACCACCTTTGTGAGAAGTTCTGAAATGACTGGTACTTTTATTGAATCATCAAAACATACCATGCACACTCATAAGACAAATCATGCTTCAAATAAAGTGAAGGCCTCATGTTATTACTATGGCAAGCTTGGTCATTTTATGGACAATTGTTTTGTGTTGAAAAAGGATGAATAGAATATTGACATGATGAATGCTAAGAACTCCAGTGCTAAAAACAACACATTTCAGAAAAAGAAAGTTCAATGTCATTACTGCGGTCAGTATGGACTTGCTATGAGTAAATGTTGTGTGATGAAAAAGAATGATATACAGCATGCTGGAAATTTTCATGACAAAAATTATATTGTTCAGAAAAAGTGTCTTCAATGCTTCCATAGTAATAAATTTGGACACTTAGTTTCACAATGTTGGTATGCTAAGGGAGAAAAAATTTTTCACTCTCATGTTAAAAATGGTAACTATCCTGCAAACCATCATGCTTTTGATAAAAATAAATTTGCTACAAATGGTCAACACACTGTGTGCTTCAGCTGTGGAAAAATAGGCCATAGGGCAGTTGATTGCTGGCTGAATGTTAGTAGGAGAAATTCTATCTCTCGTTTTAATTGTGGAAAGCATGGCCATACAATCAAGAATTATTGGCATGTAAAAGAAAAGAAAAACTCTCATCACAACAACATTGGATATTCACAGAAATAAAAAAATCATGTTTATCAGAAACCTGTGGAAAGCCTAGAATGTTGTTATTATTGTGGTCAAATTAGACATTTCATGTTTGATTGCAAATTGCTATAATTTGATAACTTGAATGTCCTGAATTCATGGAATGCACCTACGAGAGGTGTTACTCACCATGGAGGACCCAAGAAGTCTTGGGTACCTCAACATGTAAAATGAAGTTCTATTTTTGCAGGTGTGCCTTGGAGCTAAGTAATAAAACGGGTTCAATAAACCAAGGCACCTGAGTATGGTAAAACCCCATCTCTGCCTTTACTGGTGTGATTATGTGAGTTTTTAGTAATCTATTTTAGATAGTTGAATAACATTCCTGATCTGTTAGTTAAAATTCTCATGCATATGTTAGGCTGTGAATGAATTGAATGTCATTATCTGAAAAGATCTAAACTGCATAAGTTTGATATCTGCATACACAAGTGCTCAGCATACTGTCAATCTAAAAGGTTTTAGGTGCACATAGGACTACATCTGTATTGCATTGTCATGTATGACCCAGAGGTATATAAAATGGTATGTTGGGAGAAGGACAGATTATGTCTGTCTGGAAACCCACATCATGCGTAGAGGCTAGTCCTCCACTTGGTACCTTGGGTCAAATCTGCACTTAGAGTAGTCTAGATGTTCATGAGCCTAATGCAATCAAACTCCCTGCACAAGTAGTCATTGCATATGCATATATGTGTTGATTGCATATCACTCATGTGTCAACAAGACTGATTGATATAAATGCACATACATAGGGGGAGCTCCTGCATTTCATAGTTCACTCATGTGTATTTGTTATCATGCATTTACTGATCTCAGAATTGATTGCATATCATTCATATTGAAAATACCAAAAAGATTGATTGATTGCATACACACTTTTAGGGGGATTTCAGCATATTGGTGTGAAGTCATCAATCTCCCTATCATGTTCAGTGCATATGTTGCACTCATAATTTTGTCATTTCAATGCATATAGATAGGGGGAGCTCATCACTCTGACATATACATTAATCGTCAGCTCATGCATGCATTTAGGGGGAGCATATAAAACAAACTTTTGAACTGCATGGCTATTCATCTGTTTCCCTACTATCTCATTCAGTCAACTGATATCTTTATTGTCTAGCCATATCTTTGCTCATTCTGCAATCTCTGCTCTTCCTGCAACATACATGATCAATTGATATCACATTTGGCATCAGTTTGTATCGCTTCCTTCTATCTGTTCTGAATTCACTTGAGCTGATTCTCTTCTAAACAAAACTTCTTAAAATCTCTTGGCTATTTGTCTGATGCACTCTTGACCATATCTGCTACATGCTTGAAATTCTACTGCTTTCACTTACAATGCATGCTCCTTGATGTTTCTATTGATTGGCTGCTATTGAAATTGTTGATTTACTTGAAATTTGAAAAGTTTTCAATCTGTGTACCTTGATCATAAATCAGAAAAATTAAATCATTGAGGAATCTTCTATTATACAGATTTATGATTGTCTGAAAGATCAGATTGGTTTAAGTTTAATGTATTCATTAAGGTTGGTTATAAATGTCTTGAAAATATCTGAGTCAACATTAATAAATCTTAACCAATTGTTTCATGATTAAGTCTTGTAAAATCTTCAGGAATATGAAAATGTTGAAATCATGACTTTATTTAGTTGAAATACATGAAATCAACATTATTTT
The DNA here is from genome assembly GCA_022559845.1 of Amorphophallus konjac. Taxonomy (NCBI): domain Eukaryota; kingdom Viridiplantae; phylum Streptophyta; class Magnoliopsida; order Alismatales; family Araceae; genus Amorphophallus; species Amorphophallus konjac. The sequence goes on from CM040118.1 coordinate 427,852,241, forward strand.
TAAATATCTGACTTATCTGAAAATGTTTAAGGGTCAAATCTTGTAAGAGCAATGACTTTGGTCACTGAGAAACACACGTCCAAAGGACTATGTCATGAAGTGGCATAGTTAACTCTGCTTAAAAATGATTAAAAAATAGGCAGAGCAATAGCTTGCACACTGAGAAACACATCTCACTCATCAAAGAAATGAGTTGCGGTATGTCATGAGGTGAAAAGTTAACTCTGTTTATGATAAAGCATGACTGTTAGTCACACTAAGTGCTTAGGGATATTGGCGTCTAAACAACGTATATCCTTTAGTTACAAGGTGTATAGTGAACTAGATTGCTCGTATGATTTGATAGCAAAAATTTATCTGCTTGAACAAATGAAATATATGAAAATAGCTGCAAAATAAAAATTATTGTAACCTTGGACAAAATCAAATGGTTTTATGGTTGTTTAACCTCAATACTAATGATTGTAATTCCTAAAGAAGTCATTAAAATTGATTGAGTAAGATTAGGGGAGGTTAATCAAGATGTAAATATGAGGGCTTGGTTCATTTTTATTAAATCTTGATTTCAGATATAAGTACAGAACCTTATTGTCAAACCGTATATACATCATATTTAAACCATGATTATTCAATAAAGTTCCTTCATAAGCCCTTATAATGGAAGATTCTAAAATATATTGATTCTAAGATTTATGAAATTGGTATCTCATTTAAAATCCTCTTGCATTACCCATTTCTGGTTGAAGCTCATTTGGAATCTCTGTGGTCAATCTTCATTTTCTGATGAAATTCCTTCTTCAGAATGCTCTTGTCATCTAACAGATTCTGCTCACTGTTCTTGATGCAATTCGTCATGACCTAAACTCATCCTTGATTATTCATTTGACTTTGCTGATTTTTTCATTGAACTGTATGTCTGATGACCTATTTCCATTCCAATTCCTCTGTCCAGTCAAAGGGGGAGAATCAATTGCCTCATCAGCATCTTTCTGGTATTAAGGGGGAGATTAGTCTGATTTCTCCATGCTCAGATTAATATTCTTTCTTGGATGTCCCTGTGGTTTTTGCTGATCATTGTCTTGTCTGTCTTTTGTCATACCCCTATCCTCACTTCAATACACCTTACATTTTCAGGGTGAGTAGGGTTCAATAATTTGCACTATCTGTCAGTTTTAGTTCATTTGGAAAGGGGGAGAGTAATTTTTGACTCCATCAATTTCCATGCATGATTCGCATTTGCTTATCCTAATTTTAACAAACCCTTTAATTTTTTTATGATGTCAAAGGGAGAGAAGAGTTTGATATGAGTCTATATGAAACTTGAGTCTGAATGGAGCTTGATATGAATCTGAACATTGTTGATTGATGACTCATAGTGTTGCCATCATCAAAAAGGGGGAGATTGTTGTGTCCTTGTGGTTATGATGATGATGTCAAACACTACAAGTCATCTTGAGTTTGCATAAAAATTCAATGATGATGCAATATGCATTTGGTTATTGCACTGTGCATTAATGAGGATTGATTATTGTGCATTGGATTTCATGATGTCATCATAAGCAATTGCATGATATGTGCATTTTCAGATTGATGCATTTTCATGCTGCATAGAACTTCATCAGGTTGATGCACATACTGACTGAGTTGCTCATAAGGTCAATGCATACCTATGTCATGAGTAGATGAAGGTCGGTGCACATGAAGACTTGAAGCTATGAAGGTCGGTGCACATGAAGACTTGAAGCTATGAAGGTCGATGCACATTTTCATATCAAGTCCGAGCACCTTCATAAGGTCCAAGCACTTTCATACGAGGGTCAGTGCACATGCTTATTTCATTGCATGAAGGTCGGTGCACATCCAGTCTGCACAGGACCAAGGTTGGTGCACATTTTGCCCTGTGCATATAGAAGGTCGATGCACATTTGACTTGTGCATATACAAGGTCAGTGCACACACTGTAGCATGGTCGATGCACATTTTTATTTCATGTAAGGTCGGAGCATTTGCATGTCAGGTCGGAGCACATGTGTTCACTGGGCTATGTAAATGTCGGAGCACAAGTTCAAAGTTGCATAAGGTCAGAGCACCTCCATTCAAGGTCGGTGCACATGTCACCTGCAAAGCATGAAGGTCTGAGCACCTTTTCACAAGTCAGTGTACAAGCTCGCGTAAGGTCAGAGCACACACAATAAAGTTGGAGCACATTTACTATTTTAGTTTGTTAAGGTCAGTGCACATGCACTACTTTGCTCTGACAGGTCGGTGCATCTATTGTTATATTACTAAGACAAGTCGAAGCACATATTGTGGTTAAGCTCAATCAAGTCAATGCACATATTGAGAAGCTCACCAAGGTCGATGCAGATACTGGGAACTGAGGTCACTATAACAGAAGAGAGTGTTTGATGAAATGCCTCAGAGAACCTGAAGTTAGCAGAACTCTGGATCTGAAGATTTTACAAGCCATTCTTCATGAACAAAAATAACAGCTGCAGCAAGCTCATAGTTTGAAGTTCAGAGAGAGAACAGAGAGAAAAATCAGACTTGTCTAAATCCTCAATGTAGAGAAGACTTCAAGCATTAAGACCAGCAATTTTAACTCTTATTTGAAGATTTGATTAAAGCCAGAATGTCAAAGATTTAAGGTCTATGCAGCTTCTTATTCTCCTACCAGTGAGGTCGATGCTTCAAGACATACTCAACTCACAACTTAAGTCTAGACCCATTAAGGGAGTTCGAACCACTTAAGTCCTTCACTGTCACGAAGAACCTAGGAAAGCTGTAAACGACACGTGATCCCAGAATGGTGAGAAAAATGGCACGTTGTCCCAGAAAAGCTCATGATTAGGTACATGATCCAAGGCTCAATGATTGGATAGAATATTCTCGTCCTGCCACATGGATCAATGAAATATCAAGATCAAAAATGTTTTATCCAAAGCATCTTCGGAAGCCTTGTTCTGGGTATAAATTGGAGGTATCTTCCTCCATAGAAGTGAGCAGAAAAATAGATGAAGGAGCCGCCAGAGAGAGGAGTTATCAGAGAATAAAAAGGAGTGAGCCAGCAGAAAATAAAGAGAGAGAGCAAATATGTGAGCAGAAGAAAAGAGTAGAGTAAATTAGATCGAGAGAAGAGGAGAGAGTTCGAGATTGAAGCAGTCAAAGCCTTTGCCTGAAGATCTGTTTGAATATTGACTCGTGGATCAAATCCAGAGTCATTGTGCTCCTTGGAGCTATATCTGTCTTTGTTCTTTTCCTTTTTGTTTTCAGTTGTTCTTTTCCATTTCCTAGAGTTTTCCGATTCCCTGTTCTGGGATTGGGGTTCCTTCTGAGCGATCAGAAGAAGGGAGACTTGGGTCTCCGATTGTGAGTGACAGGGTGTCACTCATGGGTTCCTCCTGTGCGAATAGGAGAAGGGAGATCCTATCTCCAGTTGCCCTCTGTGGATTCAAGGGAAGAGAGGATGTGCCCTCTAGGTGGTGAGCAACGGGGTGTTGCTCACTGGTTTTCCTTCTGCAAGTCACAGGAGAAGGGAGGTGGAACCTCCGATTCTAGCCCTGTGGTATAGCAGAGCTAGAGTGGTGGTCTTGTGGGGAACAAGACCAGGTCGCGAGATTTGTCTCCCTTAGTTCAAGCAGTTAGGCAGCACCTGTTTGTAGACAGAGTCTGCATCTTGCCTTAGCAAGGGAAGCCTCACTCTAGTTGGAGTGAGGGGTGGACGTAGGAAGACTGGTGTCTGGACGAACCACCTTAAAATCTATGTGCCGTGGGTTTGCTTGTGGTATGTTGTTTCTTATTATTATCGGTTCAATGGAATGGTGATGCTCTTCTGAGGTCTGCAATAACTTTTCACCAAGTGTTCGCAGTAAGTCTCACAAGAACTTTCATGGTGTATTTGAGCTCAAATTAAGATCTGCACAGGCATTTATGTTTTCTATCATATTCATAGACCGGCTGAGCGCTAAGTGTTTTGAGAGCTTTTTTGGTTGAGCAGTCTTCACTTCTACTTTACCATATTCTGGTTTAGGCCTCGCTGGACCAGAGTTCTTAATTGAGCCATCTTTATGGTTCTAGCTTTCATTATTTAATTCAAGCTAAAATTTTGTAGAGGTATCCATTTACCCCCCTCTGGATCCCTCCGTGCACCCATCTATTTTCCTCACAGTTTTTACGCAGGACGCGCAGGAACCTGAACCCTCTCACAGTGACAAATTCGCCCACTAGGAGCAAATCCAGAGGTAGGTTATCTCATGTATGGCTTAAACAACATGTTAGGAACAAAATCACTCTCCTATCACTTGATTTCATGCACTGTATACGGCATATTTTATGTTTTTTCATGAGTGCAATCAGGGTATCATGGCATGTTATCTCTGCAACCTTAATGAAAAGATAAGGATTTTGGGTTAACTCATGCCTTCCCCACGCACTTGCTTCATTTTAAACATGCTATTATGTTTCATCTTTCTATTCTTTCTCGTTCTCATGCATTGAATGCTCTACGATAGGCCCTGCACGCTAGACTTAGCTTCTGTCTGTTGCAGCCAGAAGGAGGTCTTGCAGAGACCGCAACTTGCAGGTAGCGGCCCTCGACCGACCGCTATCTGGTTTTTGCAACCTGATTAACCCATGTTGCATCTCTATTATATCTGATAGCAATTATGGCTAATTTCATTATTTCTGGTTCCTAATCATGAGTTCATGTTATTTCATCAAATTCATGATTTCTGTTCTATCATGTTTCACGTTGGCATGTTTTAAACCTTATTTTCATATACGTAGTTTCATGCCAAAACTCTATAGTTTTGTATTTAAGGATTTTTCATGCAAGCTCCTACACATCGATTTGTGTTTTTGAACGTTCCCTTCTCGCCTTATTTATATTTTATTAGGTCACATATAGCCCGTACCCCGGTACGACGCTATTAGATCACTTGCACTTGATAGGAACATCTCTTGGACCTGAGAGCCTCTCCGTCAGATATTCCTTCTATCGGACTAGGTAATCTTGTTTCAAGGCCTCCGTAAGCCTACGCGAGCATAGGATTGCCCCGAGGACGCTGAGCTGGTTGTACCCTAAAAACCCACTGGTCTAGAAAGCACTTGAGTTTTCTGCATTTTCCTATACTCTATCTAGATCATGGACTGGACCAGACCGCTAACTCATGATAGCGGTTGTCCTTGACCATGTTCTTCCAGTAGTTCTACTGAATCGACTCTTCTCCAATTCCATCATCGACTCCACCTAATAGCGGCTCACAGTTGACTGCCACTTCCTGATAGTGGACCTAGCTCGACCGCTTCCTACTACTTTGTGTCTAACCCATGGTTTGACCCGAGGGATTGATTTTACTCTATTCACAAACGGTCTCCTGGTTGTCTGGAACCTAAAACCTTGTTCAATAAGTCGTTAATGAACTATGAAACTTTGGTAATGTACCGTTATGCTCTCGGAATTCCTCCGTAGCATAATGTCCAATTAATTCATCCTTAAACTCTTATGTTCATTTTGGTACATTCTTACCTTGGTTATTGTTGCCAAGAAACAATTGTTTAAACTTGTTACTGGCACACATTTATATTTCTCATGGAAGTAGCTTGATTTATAACTTGAAGATGGAAGAGCGGGCACGGATAGTGTCCAAGGGCTCCACGCTAGCCCCCACGGCAGATGGCCGGAAACATGCTATAAACCATGGGGTATGATGAACATTGGCGTCGTATTGCGCTAGGAGTACTTTTTTTTATAAACGAGTGAAATCAACGAGGCAATCTTATGAAATTACATGCTTGCTTGTTACATGACTTTCTAGTGCATAGCCTTTTCAAGGTTATGAATAGTACATTCTCATTACATGATATTACATTCTCGTTATTGAAAGTCCATGTTATAATCTTACTTGATCATGCTCTCTTATTTAATTGAAATCTCATATCTCGATACTTATCTTGATACTAGTTGTTACTTTGGTTTATTTCACATGTTTTATCGCATCTTATTTCGTTAACTTACCCTCTAAGAGTAAAAATGTTAATTACGTTAACATTGCCATCATGTTGATACGGAGATATCTACTTGGCGAGCGCGCTCATTCTCTACTATTCTAATCTTTCAGAAAATTCTAATTTGTCAGAATCAGACTACTCAAGTGACAGGTCTGAGAGCGAATAAAGTACAAGTGGAACCCTAGAAGTGTCATGAGTCTTGTTATGTTAGTTGAAGTCATGTCTATGTAATTTTCCTTTTATTGAGTCTAGTGAAATATCTTGTTGCAAAAAGTCAAGTGTCATTGTAAACTTTTGATTATTATTCAATAAAGTGGCATCCAAAGGTGAAAGTGGCATTCACTCCGGCGTAGATGGCATCATCGGCAAGGTGGTTCGTGATCCTAGTCCAAGAAGGGACGGCTCCACAACCACCACTATAGCATCAACTTCGGATCCAAGCTCCTAGTGTTCTTTTACTTTGTGTTCTTCATTCATAGTGTGTAGCATTTTTCATTTTCATTATAGTTGTAATGTCACGCCCCGACGCGGAATATCGGGACGTACAGTTAGAGACTAGCTAGAAATAACACTAATAAACTAAACTAAACAATTACACATGTGCTAAGAGAGAAACAAATCTATTGATCAAGATGATTCCAATTTATTACAATAACCAACACTGCTAATACACGATCAAACATGACTTCCAATCTGAATTCTAATACAATAACCGACTCCAAAAGTAACAAAGTGCTAACACAACTCTAAGGAAATAACTAGAGGCAAACAACCATGCCAACACGGCATCTACTAATAAGTACACTCAAAAGATATCACTCTTGCCCTTCCCCATCGGTATGCGCATCATCACCTGAATAGCCTGGAAAGGGGGGAAACAACAACAATGAGCTGACGCTCAGTAGGAAATAACAGGCAAGTGTACGTGATTAACAAGTTAATTACATTTTTCATATGCCATGCTAAATAAAAGAAATAAAAGATGATACAATAAAACAGCGTAATACAAAGATCTTGCAAGGTCAAGAAATATAATGATGACAAGAGATAACAAGATAACAAGTACAAGAATTTAGAACATGAGATAGTAATAGAGAATTGGCCAACAAGCAAGTATTTTAAACGCCATTTCAAGCACGATCAAGTAACAAGTAACAAGAGATTTTATGTCATAGACGTTACACAAGTCAAGTACTCGGTGCAATGCCTCACCATGTCATTAACATCCCATGGGCTCACTAACTTTCGGGCGCTCTCCCCAGGACCAGACCTGGCCCTTATGATGCGTTGGCATTGATTTATTGGATCCAAGATCCCACGATTGTCTAGACATTCGGTCAAGTTAAATGGCCAATTAATCAGAGGAATTACTGCCACACGTATGAGAATTAAGGACCAACTTGTCCTTGGATTCACTAAAATAAAAACTTGGTTATACGGTGACTTTGGGCTGCATTTCAAGAATTGGACCAAAACTCAGTCCACGAGGCCAAGAAAGAACGGCTGACAGTGTACCGCTCAGGTGTGTAAGCAATCCATTCTACTGGGGTAATAATGACTATCCAGCAACTTAACAATCAATTTAATCCTAATTACCAAGTTAATATACCAAAGATTATCTATTATCATTTGCATTAAGACAATTTGCCAAAAAGCTGATTCAAGATGATAAGGTAAAGAACAAGCTCGCACAGGAGTGAAATAGCATGCATTAACAGAAATTTAGTTACACAATTAACCACTAATTATGTGGGTTTCTATTTAACCATTGTATGCGTTGAAATGGAGATGATAAACGGCATGTTTTTACACTATGGTTGAATGCAAGGACCAATGTAAATTGAGATCATAAGGTTACATGTATGGGTCAATGGTTCCTCAAAAATATAGTTTTCAATTGGACTAGGTTAAATGGGTCGATCCCCTAATGATCCAGCTCGATCCTCGGGTCGAAAAATGATAAAAACTAGTTTGCTGGTGTATGGGTCGACCCCTGGGGTCGACCCCTGCAAAAATGGGGTCTGCTAGTGAGATGGGTCGACCCCTGGGTCGACCCCCCTCAAAACCTGCAGCATGGGTCGACCCATTGGGTTGACCCTCGCGCTGGGCCGAATGGGTCGACCCCAAGGGTCGACCCTCGGGCGGGCCCTTGCTGCTGGGGCATGGGTCGACCCCTGCAAGCCCAGAAACGGCCGTAGCCTCCGGAAAATGCATGAACTCATCCATTTGGGGTCTAAATGGGTTGGGATCTTAACCACATGCTCTAGGGTTCTTAATATACATACTACGGTCACAAAACAAGAGTTTTGAAACACGAATTTCAACAGAAATCAAATGAATCACAACCTATCTATGATGAACACATGAAAACCTAGTTCTTGACATGCTTCTACTAAATCGTAAGATTCTCTCAATATATACAACGAAATTTAGGGCTTCTTATATCAAAAGAAAGCTACTTTGATGCTGATTCCAGCCATGTATGATATGATATATGGGGATCAAGATATACAACTCAAAATCAGCCCGAAATCATGCTTTGACTCATAAGAACATAGCATAAATCAAGCCTAGACATGCTCTTACTTCGATCCAAAATTCTCTAAACATGCTCAATGAAATTTGGGGCTTTCTACGCCAAATGAAAGCTAACAAGATGATGATTACATCCATATATATTAATTAGAGTTTAGCTATTAGATCCTACCTCAATCGAAGAGAGAACTTGAAGCCCTAGAATGAAGAACGAACTTGACAGCACCTTAGAAAAACCTCGATATCCCCTCGGATACTTAATGAAAGTTAGGGCTTTTACAACCACTGGAAAGATCTCGTCGAGATGAACAATTTAATATATTCATGTGTAGGTTTTCGTTAAGGAAACCTACCTCAATCGAAGAAACAAAGAGGAAAGGAAGGAGGACGACGGCTGCCGACCCACCTTCACTAATCGACCAAGATCTTCCTAGATCTGAATCCAATGTGAACACCATAGCTACCAAAAGAAAATAGACTCGTAGAGCTTCATTTTGATAGCTCATAGAGCTTCTGGAGACTTCGGATCTGGGAGAAATCGACCACGCAAGGTGGTGTTGGAAAACGGCGCCGTCAAGGTTGACCAAGCCAAAACTCGGCCGCCACCATGTGCTAGGGTTAGGTTTTGGTTCGATTGATAGAGGTCTATTGATCCTTAGATCGTGGCCTTTCATTTGCCACCGATTTGAGCTCATTTGGTTGAGTATTAAGCTCTAATTTGATGTTTTAAGATGGGGTTAGGTAAAGGTTAATTAAGTGTGCACTTTTATGCTTAATCCACTAATTAGCCCTAATTACGGATTTTTACTGGGTCGAACACAGAAGATAAAGTTGCTAACTACATCGTCCTTAACCTGATTAGCATTTTTCTAGATTTTTATAAGGTAGTCGAATTTTTACTATTCTATTTTCTAAGGAATTAAATATTAAAACTCCGAAATTCAAGCATTAATTCACTAAAAATTCAATTTTAAGTTAATAAAAGCTTAATAAATACATTGGGCTCAATAAAAATTATCGGGGTATTACACCCTCCCCTACTTAAGGAATTTGGTCCTTCAAATTCACTGCACTAAATACGGAAGATAGGGAAAGAGATCGCTCACCTAGAATAAGTCGGGATACCGCTTCCGCATAGTATCTTCGGACTCCCAAGTAGCTTCTTCGGTCCCACGCCGACTCCACTAAATCTTGACCATTGGTATAGAACGATTCCGGAGTTGCTGTTGTTTCCGGTCCAGAATCTTGATAGGTCTTTCTTCATAGGTCAAATCTTCCTTCAATTCAAAATCTACATGCTGAATGATATGAGTGGGGTCATACACATATTTCCGTAACATAGACACATGGAAAACATTGTGTACACCAGACAACTGCGGCGGTAAAGCCAGTCTGTAAGCAACTTCTCCCACTCTGTCTAGGATCTCGAATGGACCAATATATCTCGGACTAAGCTTGCCATGAATGCCAAATCTTCGAATCCCTCTCGAAGGAGAAACCTTCAGAAATACATGCTCGCCAACTTGTAATTCTAATGCTCTTCTCCTTGTGTCGGCATAAGTCTTCTGTCTTGATTGAGCCACTTGTAACCGGTCTCGGATAATACGGATGTTCTGTGATGATTCTGAAATAAGATCCGGTCCAAGCCATTGCTTCTCACCTATCTCATCCCAACACAACGGGGAACGACAACTTCTTCCATACAATGCTTCAAAAGGAGCCATCTGGATACTGGATTGATAAATGTTGTTGTAGGCGAATTCAATCAAAGCCAAATGATCACTCCAACTGCCTCCAAAATCAATCATGCATGCTCTAAGCATATCTTCCACTATCTGATTGGTTCTTTCAGTCTGTCCATCGGTCTGTGGATGAAAAGCAGTACTGAAATTCAGGCGAGTACCAAGAGACTCTTGCAGTCCCTTCCAGAAATGTGAAGTAAATCTGGGGTCTCGATCAGACACAATGCTGACTGGTATGCCATGGAGCCTTACCACTTCCTTCAAATACAAAGTAGCCAATACATCAACTGTCCACTTGGACTTAATGGGTAAGAAATGAGCTGACTTTGTCAATCGGTCAACAATCACCCATATTGCATCAAATCCACCACGAGTCCTAGGTAGACCCATAATGAAATCCATGCCAATGCTCTCCCACTTCCATTGGGGTATGTCAAGTGGTTTCAACTTTCCTGTCGGTTCGAAATATTCGGCCTTAACTTGCTGACAAACCAAGCATCTACTCACGAAGTCTGCAACTTCCCTTTTCATGTTCGGCCACCAAAAAGATCTCTTCAAATCCTTGAACATTTTAGTGCAATGGTATATCGGGATCTATGTGCTTCCTCCAGAATCTTGTTCTTTATTCCAGCTTCATCAGGTACACAAGTTCTACCCTGGAATAACAATCTTCCATTGTTAGCCATCAAGAAGTCAGGTCTGTTGCTCAAGCTTCCCTTGATCTCTACTAACTCGGGATCATTATCTTGCAAGGACTTGATTTCCAACAACAATTCGGGCTTAAGTTGAATTTATGCAATCATAACTCGACCATTATCGACATTCAGATCCAGGCTAGCCAATTGTTCTAGTAGCTTCCACTCTTGTAACATGAGACTAGACAATCTAGCCACATGCTTCCTGCTTAATGCATCTGCCACAACATTGCCTTTGCCAGGATGATACTCGATCGAGAAGTCGAAGTCTTTCAAATACTCTAACCATCTTCTCTGCCTCATATTGAGTTCCTTCTGAGAGAACAAATATTTCAGACTCTTATGATCTGAAAACACTGTGAATGTTTCTCCATACAAGTAGTGCCTCCATATCTTCAATGCGAACACCACTACTGCTAGTTCCAAATCATGAACATGATAATTCTCTTCATGCTTCCTCAACTACCTAGAAGAATAGGCTATCACCTTCCCATGCTGCATGAGTACATAGCCTAAATCAATACCTGAAGCATCAGTGTATACCATAAATCCTCCTTCACTAGAAGGTAAAGCCAAAATAGGTGCAGTAGTTAAACATTCCTTTAGAGTCTGAAAGCTTCGCTGACAATCATCTGACCAATCAAACTTGTTCTCCTTGCGGGTTAATCTTGTCATAGGTACCGCAATCTTAGAGAAATCTTGGATAAATCTCCGGTAGTAGCCTGCCAGACCTAGGAAACTTCTAACTTCAGTCACATTGGTAGGCTACTCCCAATTCTTCACTGCCTCAACCTTCGAAGGATCAACAGAAATACCTTCTTTGGTGATGATACGTCCGAGAAAGGACACCTCTTGCAGCCAGAATTCACACTTACTGAACTTGGCATATAGCTGATGATCTCTCAACAGTTGTAATGCCATCCTCAGATGCTCAACATGTTCCTCTTCATTCTTCGAATAAATCAAGATGTCATCAATGAATACCACGACCCATTGATCAAGATAGAGCCGAAATACATTGTTCATCAACTGCATGAAAGCTGCTGGTGCATTCGTTAGATCAAAAGGCATAACGACAAATTCAAAATGACCATACCTGCTGCGGAAAGCTGTTTTATAGACATCCTCTTCCTTAATCCGCAACTGATGATATCCAGATTGAAGATTGATCTTAGAAAAATACTGAGCTCCCGCTATCTGGTCAAATAGTTCGTCAATCCTCGGCAATGGATATTTGTTCTTGACAGTCTGCTGGTTCAATTGTCGATAATCAATGCACAACCTCATCGAACCATCATTCTTCCTGACGAATAATACAGGGGCTCCCCAAGGAGAAGTACTAGGGCAAATGAAACCCTTCTCGAGCAATTCCATCAACTGCTGCTTTAACTCCCTCAGTTCCGCAGGAGACATACGATAAGGAGCCTTGGAAATAGGAGATGTGCCAGGAAAGAGATCAATAGAAAAGATGACTTCCCGCTCAGGCGGAAGTCCTGGTAGTTCCTCTGGAAAGACATCAGGAAAATCTCAGACAACAGAAATGTCCTTAATCTCAATCTGCTGCTCAGGGGTTGCATAGACAAAGGCCAGAAAAGCCTCACATCCTCGTCTCATCAGCTTATCAGCTCGAAGAGCCGAGATAAGTGATACGGAGTTATGGTGCTTAACTCCCACAAAAGAAAGTCTCGGGTGCCTAGTAAAAGACACGGAGCTAGAACTGCAGTGAACATTAGCCTCATATCGAGCCAACCAATCTGCTCCTAGGATCACATCATAATCCTTCATGTCCATGCAGACTAAATCAGCTGGTAACTTCTGTTCACCAATCATAACCGTACTAGAAGGATAGAAGTACTGTATTGCCGATCTAGATCCAATAGGGGTTGATATCTCTAATGGAGAATTCATCAAAATAGGTTCCACAGCTAAAGACTTAGCAAATCTCTGAGAAATAAATGAATGTGTGGCACCAATATCAAAAAGAACAAATGCTGGCTTGTCGAGTATAATGAGAGTACCTTCGACGAGTCCACCGTCCTTGGCGGTTCCAGCTTCCTCTGCATGCAAAGCTTGAAGCTTGCCTTGTGGTTTCTTGAAGACTTGAGGTTTCACCGGGGTAGCTTGCTCCGATATCAAAGGATAGTCTGGAATATGGTGTTCATTGCTTCCACATCGCAGACAGGTGCCTAGCTTGCGCCAGCATTCCTCCATCTTGTGACCAGGATGATCACCAAACTTGCACATGCCCTTGAATGGAATAATAGGGCCAGGCTTCTTGTCTTCATGCCTCGGCATCTTGCCCTTCCACGATCCAGATCCACTCCACGAACCAGGTCCACTAATGGGCCTCTTCTTGCCATACCCGGGTTTGATATTCCCGGAACCCGTAGGTAGTTCCTTCTTGGTGCCTTTTCCACGGATTCTCTCCGTCATCTCAAGAGTATCTTCTAGAACTTGAGCTTTCCTCATCATCTCGGAATAGGTTGAGATCTCCATCGGTGCCAACTGATTAATATAATGCAGCTTCAGACCGTTGATAAAACGCTTCGCCTTCATCTTCTCGGTGGAAATAAGGTGTGTCGCATAATGAGAAAGCCGTGAAAATTGAGCCTCATACTCCGCCACGGACAGACCTCGCTGTTTCAGGGTCGCGAACTCTGCTGCCTTCTTCTCTTGCACTCTATCAGAAAAATACTTACTGTTAAAGAATTCCTCAAACTCTTCCCATGTAACTTGCTGATCACCAAGAGTCGCCTTGATAGAATCCCACCAAGTACGTACATCTCGTTCCAGTTGAAAAGTTGAGAGAAGGACACGCTCTTGATTGCTGCATTGCATCACTTCGAATATCCTTCCCATCTCATCTGGCCAGTGCTCGGCTTCATCGGGGTCAGTCGAGCCTCCAAATCTCGGCGGATTCATTCCTCGGAAGTTTCGATATAAGTCACCAGTGCCATGGTGTACCGCTCCTGCTTGAGCCACTTGCTGTAAAGCTTGCGTAAGGCCTTGAACCGTACGTTGCAAGTTCCTCCATTCCGCACGGTCAGCTGCCATTGCAATGGCCTACACGAGGAATAGATTACTTAGGTTCAATAAGATATATAATAACACGATTAAGTTATGAACTTAACCCAAGTTCCTACCCAATCTCACCAGGTCGGGTTCTTAGACTAAACAAGGTTAGGGGTCCTATGATAACACTTAGAACCCTAAAACGTAGAAAACCTAGAACTTAGGAAAACCTAGGAATGTGAAACCTAGGGCTCTGATACCAACTAAACTGTCACGCCCCGACGTGAAATATCGGGACGTACAGTTAGAGACTAGCTAGAAATAACACTAATAAACAAAACAAAACAATTACACATGTGCTAAGAGAGAAACAAATCTATTGATCAAGATGATTCCAATTTATTACAATAACCAACACTGCTAATACACGATCAAACATGACTTCCAATCTGAATTCTAATACAATAACCGACTCCAAAAGTAACAAAGTGCTAACACAACTCTAAGGAAATAACTAGAGGCAAACAACCATGCCAACACGGCATCTACTAACAAGGACACTCAAAAAATATCACTCTTGCCCTTCCCCATCGGTATGCGCATCATCACCTGAATAGCCTGGAAAGGGGGGGAAACAACAACTATGAGCTGACGCTCAGTAGGAAATAACAGGCAAGTGTACGTGATTAACAAGTTAATTACATTTTTCATATGCCATGCTAAATAAAAGAAATAAAAGATGATACAATAAAACAGCGTAATACAAAGATCTTGCAAGGTCAAGAAATATAATGATGACAAGAGATAACAAGATAACAAGTACAAGAATTTAGAACAGGAGATAGTAATAGAGAATTGGCCAACAAGCAAGTATTTTAAACGCCATTTCAAGCACGATCAAGTAACAAGTAACAAGAGATTTTATGTCATAGACGTTACACAAGTCAAGTACTCGGTGCAATGCCTCACCATGTCATTAACATCCCATGGGCTCACTAACTTTCGGGCGCTCTCCCCAGGACCAGACCTGGTCCTTATGATGCGTTGGCATTGATTTATTGGATCCAAGATCCCACGATTGTCTAGACATTCAGTCAAGTTAAATGGCCAATTAATCAGAGGAATTATTGCCACAAGTATGAGAATTAAGGACCAACTTGTCCTTGGATTCACTAAAACAAAAACTCGATTATACGGTCACTTTGGGCCGCATTTCAAGAATTGGACCAAAACTCAGTCCACGAGGTCAAGAAAGAACGGCTGATAGTGTACCGCTCAGGTGTGTAAGCAATCCATTCTACTGGGGTAATAATGACTATCCAGCAACTTAACAATCAATTTAATCCTAATTACCAAGTTAATATACCAAAGAATATCTATTATCATTTGCATTAAGACAATTTGCCAAAAAGCTGATTCAAGATGATAAGGTAAAGAACAAGCTCGCACAGGAGTGAAATAGCATGCATTAACAGAAATTTAGTTACACAATTAACCACTAATTATGTGGGTTTCTATTTAACCATTGTATGCGTTGAAATGGAGATGATAAACGGCATGTTTTTACACTATGGTTGAATGCAAGGACCAATGTAAATTGAGATCATAAGGTTACATGTATGGGTCAATGGTTCCTCAAAAATATAGTTTTCAATTGGACTAGGTTAAATAGGTCGATCCCCTAATGATCCGGATCGATCCTCGGGTCGAAAAATGATAAAAACTAGTTTGCTGGTGTATGAGTCGACCCCTGGGGTCGACCCCTGCAAAAACGGGGTCTGCTAGTGAGATGGGTCGACCCCTGGGTCGACCCCCCTCAAAACCTATAGCATGGGTCGACCCATTGGATCGACCCTCACGCTGGGCCGGATGAGTCGACCCCAAGGGTCGACCCTCGGGCAGGCCCTTGCTGCTAGGGCATGGGTCGACCCCATGGGTCGACCCCTACAAGCCCAGAAACGGCCGTAGCCTCCGGAAAATGCATGAACTCATCCATTTGGGGTCTAAATGGGTTGGAATCTTAACCACATGCTCTAGGGTTCTTAATAAACATACTAGGGTCACAAAACAAGAGTTTTGAAAGACGAATTTCAACAGAAATCAAATGAATCACAACCTATCTATGATGAACACATGAAAACCTAGTTCTTGACATGCTTCTACTAAATCGTAAGGTTCTCTCAATATATACAACAAAATTTAGGGCTTCTTATATCAAAAGAAAGCTACTTTGATGCTGATTCCAGCCATGTATGATATGCTATATGGGGATCAAGATATACAACTCAAAATAAGCCCGAAATCATGCTTTGACTCACAAGAACATAGCATAAATCAAGCCTAGACATGCTCTTACTTCGATCCAAAATTCTCTAAACATGCTCAATGAAATTTGGGGCTTTCTACGCCAAATGAAAGCTAACAAGATGATGATTACATCCATGTATATTAATTAGAGTTTGGCTGTTAGATCCTACCTCAATCGAAGAGAGAACTTAAAACCCTAGAATGAAGAACGAACTTGACAGCACCTTATAAAAACCTCGATATCTTCTCGGATACCTAATGAAATTTAGGGCTTTTACAACAACTGGAAAGATCTCGTTGAGATGAATAATTTGATATATTCATGTACAGATTTTGGTTAAGGAAACCTACCTCAATCGAAGGAACAAAGAGGAAAGGAAGGAGGATGACGGCTGCCGACCCACCTCCACTAATCGACCAAGATCTTCCTAGATCTGAATCCAATGTGAACACCACAGCTACCAAACGAAAATAGACTCGTAGAGCTTCATTTTGATAGCTCATAGAGCTTCTGGAGACTTCGGAGCTGGGAGAAATCGACCACGCAAGGTGGTGTTGGAAAACGGTGCCGCCAAGGTTGACCAAGCCAAAACTCGGCCGCCACCATGTGCTAGGGTTAGGTTTTGGTTCGATTGATAGCGGGCTATTGATCCTTAGATTGTGGCCTTTCATTTGCCACCGATTTGAGCTCCTTTGGTTGAGTATTAAGCTCTAATTTGATGTTTTAAGATGGGGTTAGGTAAAGGTTAACTAAGTGTGCACTTTTAGGCTTAATCCACTAATTAGCCCTAATTACGGATTTTTGCTGCGTCGAACACAGAAGACAAAGTTGCTAACTACATCGTCCTTAACCTGATTAGCATTTTTCTAGATTTTTATAAGGTAGTCGAATTTTCACTATTCTATTTTCTAAGGAATTAAATATTAAAAATCCAAAATTTAAGCATTAATTCACTAAAAATTCAATTTTAAGTTAATAAAAGATTAATAAATACATTGGGCTCAATAAAAATTATCGGGGTATTACATGTAATCTTGCCTCGCTACTCTGTAGAGATGTTTCTTTAATGCAATAGAAGCAATCATTTTCTCATCTTGATCTTGTTCTCCCATCTCTCCCTCTCTCTCTGTCCCTCTCTCTCTTTCTCCATCCTCTTCTTTCTCTTTCTATGTATTTCATTTGCTATATAGATTTATTGCCATGATTTTACAACTTTAAAAGAAACACAAACATATTTTTCATCTAATGAACTTAAGGTTTTAACTTTAAAAATCTCATCCTCTCTGTGAAATCGACCCGCACTCGCCATAGTGCTACATATTTATTTAATCATTTCGTTGTGAGTCTAGTTTAAGATTGTTAATGCGAGTGTAATAATGACGTACGCTTCCACGTTATCAGGTGCCAAAATGGTAGCTGGGAAGGGCCATTGTTGAATGTTTACATCACGTGTGATTGTCTTTCAATACAGCCTATAGCCTTTAGTACAAGATGATGTTTCAAGTAGCACAACACCTTGGGCTATATGTGCAACCAGCTACCATGAAAGACTTGTCAGGCAAATACCTTGATGAGAAAGTTGTTAAGATCAAAAGTTATGTAGACTCTTTCAAATAGAAATGGAGAAAATATGGAGTCACATTGATGTGTGATAGTTGGTCAAACATCACTCATAGTAATCTAATCAACTTCCTTGTGTACTATGATAGATAGGTGATCTTTCACAGGTCAGTGGATGCTTCGAACCTTGTTCACAATCACCAATACATTTTATCCCTGATGGAGCAAGTGGTGACTGACATTGGTGTGAAGTACGTTGAGCAAGTGGTAACAGATAATGGATCAAACTATAAGAAGGCTGGTGAGGAGTGATGAAGACCAAGCAACACCTTTTCTAGACCCCATGTGCAGCACATTGTGTGGATCTCAAGTTGAAGGAGATTGTTCAGCTTTCAATTGTCAAGTCTGTGTGGTTGAGTGTTATGCGTGTGTGGTTCATGTGTGGTTTTGATGATGTCCAACTATGATTCATTATTGCGCTATTGATAATGATCCAACTATGATTTAATGTGTGGGTTGATGATTTTTATCATGATGGTTTTTATGATTCATTATTATCTTGTTGTTGTGCTCTTCATGAGGTTTTGAATGGTTTGGAAACTTGTTGTGGAGATATGATTCAACATATACTTAAGTGTCTGGATTTCAGGAAATTTAGTCGACCGAGTTCAAATTTAGTCGACAGGCATTATCTCAAGTCGACTGATATGTCAATAGGTCGACCAAAATGGCTGTCCGGTCGACCGACTGGCTCAGATGGTTGGAGCAACAGGACGAAGGTAGAAAAGTCAACTGATGGCGAAAATGAAATTTGGAAGGATAATGGTACAAATGAACGTAAAAGTAATGGTTGAAGCCTAACAAGGTCTTCTAACTATGCTTGAATAGACAGTCAGAACAAAGCAACTCCAGCAGAAGACAAAGCTACACAGTCGACAGACATCAGAAAAATGAATGCTGAAGAACTTGAGTATGGCTAGACACAATGGAGTTAGAACAAGAAGCTCAAGTTGCAACTATGTATGACAACAAAGACTCAATGAAGACAGGCAAGGGGCTTTCAACTTGCTTAAATGAAGATGCAAGGGCTAGCCAATTAGTTAACTGACAAATTAAGGTAATTTTAGTCGACTGAGCTCCAACTCAGTCGACAGATGTGAAAGTCAGTTGACTGATATGCAAAGGAGTCCAAATATTTTGTCGAAGATAGGCAGAGTGTGAGTTGACAGAACAAAGGGAAAATCAGTGACAAAGTCAGTCGACCCAGTCGATTGAGGTTGCTCAGCCCGACTGAATTGATGCTCGTGTGCTGAAGCTCGTGTGAGGATACACTGAGTAGACCTACCAATCCAACTAGGTTGACCCATATCATCTAAAGCTCATAGCATTAAGTCGACAGACCATAGCCTTAAGAGTCTCTGCAATGACAAGCAGCAAGTCGACAGACATGGAAGTTCAGTCGATTGATCTTCAACTCAGTTGACTGATACTATCTAAAAGTCGCAGCACATGCAGACTTCGAGCAGGCCACCTAGTCACGTGATTACTTACTCCAAGTCAATGGCACACGCCTCTAGGACACATGCCTCGTCTAAGGACAAAGAACCTTCTTTTTATCATGGACCAATCTGAAAATAGATATGAAAAAAGGAACTTTCCATGTTTCTCTTCTATAAACATGGACCAATTAGAAAATAGATCTGAAAAAGGGAAGTATCCATGTTTCTCTTCTATAAACATGGACCAATCAAAAAACAACTCTAAAAAGGACCAATCAGAAGACAGATCTGGAAAAAGGGAACTTTCCATGCTTCTCTTCTATAAATATGGACCTGTCATCTGGGAAGAAGTTGCTGCAGCCCTTAACCATTAGTGACGCCCTGAGCTTTACGAAGAACATCTAAGAAGAAGAAAAGTGAGAAGAGTAGCCCTCCAGCAGTTTTACCTGAGCGTCCCTAGCACTAAGAGGAAAAATCTGAAAGAAAGTGGAGAGAACCTTCCTCCCCGAGTCACTGTGTGGCTACTGAATAGAAAAGCGGACCAACCTTCAGATCTAAGTCCAGATCTACATCTTCTGCTGCAAGATTTTGATCTGAAGCAACATTTGTGTTTCTTAGTTTCGTTTTGTGTTTTCTTTTGAAACTCCACATCTATTTTCCGTGTGTAGTGCTGTACTGACAGCGGTTTTTTTGGTACTCTGTTTTAGGGACTGGAGTGTGTTTTGGCTGCTGTGTAGCCGTGTCTGTATGGTCGAGGTGCATGTTCCGCGTGCAAGCTGTTTGTTAGTGTTTGTGATAGTTGTGGGGGCTTGTCCCCGAGTGTTGCTGCATCTTTACAGCGTGTTTTTCTTTTGGGGTTTGTCACCGTGTGGTTGCTGCGAGTAGCAGCATGTGTGCGTGTGGTTTGGGGCTCATCCCCATGTGTGGCTATGAAAACAACATGTGTGTGTGGGGGAGGGGGGTGTTCATCCCCGTTAAGCTATGTATCAGCGTGTTCTTGGGGACTTGTCCCCGTGTGTGTTGTTGCATTTGCAGTGCAGGAAGCCTCACCGACTTTTGATGAGGGGTGGACGTAGGTCTACAAGATAGCTACCGAACCACCTTAAAATCTCTTAGAAGTGGCTTGTGTGATTGTGTGACTGATCCATTTCTTCTATCCCCCTTTATAGATTCATGTGTGAATATCAATCTTTGCATATGGAGCTGAAGTCGAACACATTGCTCACACACTCACTAAGTGTTCGATAGATCTCTGCTCTGTGGTGCATCATATCTTTCTGTCTGCCATGATTTCTATTTGGGCAAGAATTGATAGAAACACTATCACACATACTGAACTAAATCAGACTGCAACACACATCATATCTGCATACATAAACAGCTCAGCTGAGTCTGTTCTAACAAGCCAATCAGTTCTTTGACACGATCTTTTTGATACTTATTGTATCTAAGTCTTCACTCTATTGTTTCTAAAGCGTTGTGTTGTATATGTTGTGTGCTGAAACTAGAGTTTCATCTAGTTAAATTTTTTAGAAGGGTGTAATCAATTCACCACCCTCTTGATTACGGTTGGACCGAGGGACCCAACATAGAGGTGGTACAAAAGATCACTAAATACATTTACAATCATGCATTTGCGTTGGCGTGGATGAGAGAGCATTATGGAGGTGAACTGTTTAGGCCTGCCATCACGCGATTTGCTATCAATTACATCACATTGCAGAAACTTCTAAAACACAAGGATTGGTTGAAACAAATGTTTTGGGGTGACACTTGGCTTGCTTCCTCTTTTGTCACATCACATGAAAGATCAGAAGTGGAAGGGATTATTAACAATGAAAACTTTTGGGAAAGAGTATCATTATTAGTTGCATTGATAAAACAATTGTATGAGGTGTTAAGATGTGTGGATGGGGACAGAGTGCCAACCATGGGGTTGGAGTACTCTAAGATGAGCCACCATCTGCAGATGGTAGGTGGTAGGTGTTGATATTTATTTGTCTATCTTCTATCTTCCTTTTGAGGTTTGGAGAGCGATATGGTAAGATAACAAACAAACAATCAAAGATCTACTCAAACCTATGAACATGTGATCATGAACCTAGGCAATCATAGCTAGCTCTAGCATGGGCATGCTATCTCAATCCAACTACGCTAAGGAAAAGGAAAACACACGCTGGGGCGTGGAACAAGGAATAAATAAAAACACACCGTGAAGGTGGAACAAGCAAGGAAAATAGGAAGATATAATGAAGAAGACAGCTAATGCCCAATACCAAGGAAAGATGTGATCGCCACCAAAGTAAAACAAGTCAAAAGAACCTGAATATACCTTGGAAATAGGTGGATGAAACACCCGCCCACGGGAGAGAAAACCAGAGAAAGCCTGCAGATCAACTTGGAAGTAACGGCCAGAACCCCGTGCGTCTCTTGGAAGTGACGGCCACACGATAGACTGCCGGAGGGGAATGACGCGCCTGCACAAGGCCGTCAGATAACCTGCAGTAACAAAGCTTGAATTCTTTTAACTCCAACTCTTCCAGCCGGCTAGAAGACCTGGGCCTCGTGTCAATGAACCTGTAAACCTGCCAAAGATGTAGAAAGACCAAACACAATAACCTCAATTAGTCCTTTTCACAAGCATAGCATCAATTCTCAAAGGACTCAACATCATCAAAAGGAGAGGGAATTACCGGGGAGTTTTGGTTTTTTAACCCCTCTGGGTGTTTTAAAAGTTTGGGAAGATGTTTATATGCTTAGAGGACAGTGAAAAACGTGGAGAAGGAAGAGGGACAATGCCTTGATTGAGGAAAAAACCAGGGAAGAACTCAAGCATGCAATGATGAACTTGAAAGACCAAAACCAAAGTACTCCCTTGATTATGAGATGGATGGACGTGGGAAGCAGTTCCTCTTGGATGAAGATGGCTCCTGAGTTTGGCAGCACTTCGTCGTGAATTCAAAATCTCCCCCCCTTTGGCCATGAAGTCAAGGGTTCTATTTATAGACCCTCAAACTCTTAGGTCGAGCAGAGGATAATTCAAACAAGATAAAGAGATAACTCTTAGCAAATCCTCGAAGATAATATCACCAAGAGTCCATAGAATCGAACGGGAGGTCCTGAGGATCAGATTTGAAAGAGATATCATCAATCCAAACCCTTATCTCGACCACGGAGTAGCAGAGAAAAGGCCTGAACTGTCAAGACTCTCGGAAGGAAGTAACGGCTGCACGACAGACCGCCACTTGGAAGTAACGCACCAAGGATCATCCGTTACTTTCAACCTTATCCCAAAGAGATAAGATCAACGGGAAGAAAACCCAACAAGTTGGACTCTTCAAGGAAGCAACGGCCAAGGCATAGGGCGTCAGAATGAAACAACGGCTGCACGACAGACCGTTATTATCAATGTGGAAATCAAAAGGATAAGCACTAAAAACGAGGCCTTAAGCCTTAGGACTCTTCAAAGAGTAACGGTCCAGGACCCATCCGTCAGAAAGAAGCAACGCGCCTAGAACCGACCATTATTATCATTGAGGTTCAAGAATGAAATGAGGGGCTTGCTAGGATTCATCCAATGAAACGCCACTAGGAGCCATATCCGATCAAAGAGTTCAGACCCAAGAAATAGGCTTCAACTAATCAAGAGACTCAATGAAGGGTGAACAACTCGGAGCATCGTATAGAATGAAACAAGGAGATGACCCGTCTTATTGGGTATAAAACGGGTGTCAACAGATGCCCCTCCTTAACGTCCTCTTTGCAGGGGATCGAGCGGAGGTGAAGCGAAAGTGAAATGGAACATGAAGATGAAGCGGAAATGAAGCGGTGTGTATCAAAAAGAGGGCGTTAAGGTAAACGACACCCGTTCTTTACCAACAAGCGATAGGAATTTTCTGGAAAACTTCGAATTGATCACAAGGAAATAGCCAGCCAAAGGGATGCAAGTCTGGAGGAACTAATTAACTAAGGAAAGGAAACACGGCTAGCCGCCGGAGGCAACGGAAAAGAAAGAGACTAAACTCCAGACAGGAATCTTCAGTGAACCAGATCAAGCGAGCAGATCGAAGGAAACTTTCTAATTCAGAATGGAATAATTCTCCTCATCCAGAATCCAGAACACAACTATTCACCATCACTGAGATACCTTGAACAGATGAAGCTTCATGAATGCTCAAAGAATGCGCATGATGCATGCTGGGCTAAAGGAAAAGAAATCTTCAAAGCAAATGCAAAGAAAGATAAAATATCAAATACTCAAGAATAATATTGCTAGATCGGAGAAATCAGAGTCAGGACACTATCTGCAACCACGGCGTGCAAGATAGAACCATCGTCCCCAAATTTTCCAATCTAACGGCCTATCCAACGATTAAACATGTGAACTTAGATCATCATCATTTTTGTTGAAGGGGAACATCAGATCCTAGGACACATGAATGACCAGCCGGTTCTCGAGGTAATATATCATAAGTAACATATAGTAATGCATCAAGGGAGTGAGGGAACGAGATACAATACCTGGCTTACCTGCCTGACGGACAGTAAAGCATGATTTTACTCATAATTCCTTCATGAAAGATAGGTTAGCCAATAATAAATATGATCATGAATCAAGGCATAACCATTTGTACATGTGAGAGGCATCAATAAGGAACAACATGGAAGAAAATGGAACCATTTTGACATTAATTAAACCATTTAATTCATCAAGAAACTTGCAAGTTTGTAACGATCTCATGTACGTGCGTCACATCAAGTAACGGACCACCCCTAGTCTGTCATAAACCAGGCGGTTCACATTCTTCAATAAAACAGGGCCAACACATGTAACGGTCAGATCCAGACGCGTCAGAATGATGTGACGGTCGGTCGATAGACCACCGCATTTCCTGAGCGTTCAAAAAATAAAACCGAACGGTCACGGCCTTCATTCAATCCACATTCAACACCCCAAAAACTCCAACCGAGAAAAACCACCGGCGACTCCAACCTCCACTGCTTCAATGGCCGGCGACGAGGCTCCCCAGCCGTCACCAAAGAAGAGAGAGAGAGAGGGAAGAGGATGGCAATACGGCAGTTCCACCGCCGGCTTGAACGGGAGGCGATCCCGCCGGTGGAAGAAGAACAACCGGCGAGGAGAAGTCCAAGGGAGGAAGAAGAAGCTCCCACGGCCACGGAGGACGAAGGGGAAGCTCCCTTGGGTGCAGAGGAGCCCAAGGAACCGAAGAAGAAGAGGAAGAGAGCCATGGACCACGAGGTAGGCCCCCCGCCCTAATTTTCCAATTTTTGATTTTTTTGTGTTTATTTATGGATGCATGTGGGGAAAAGGGGTAGAAATGGGTCTACGAACCCACTAGGAACAATTGTAGGCCATTTGGCCACAGTGGGAGACTACGGGGATGCAAGGGAAAAAGTTCCCAAATGCAGACCATGTGACGGTCCTGCCAGCGACCGTCACTCGTCTGACGCACCATGATGAGTCCGTCAGAGTCAAACGACGCCCTAGCACAGGGCCATCACTCAGGCCAGGGACTTAAACTATTTTTTAGGGTTTTCAATTTTCAAATTTTTGTTTTCTTTTTAATCATGAATGTTTATGCAATGATTATATGATGCAATTGGACTAATTAATGATCTAATATGTAATGCAGGGGAAGAGACGATCGCGGATCTCCTGGCTACAGATCTGGGCAGTGTACCAGGTATTGCCCGACTACCAGAGAGAGAGATTAGCCGGCATGGGATTCGCCAAGGTGCTCAGCATCGAGGTGATCCGGATGGACACGCCGCTACCGTACGCCTTGCGCGAGAGATGGGACTCGATCAGCCGAGCTTTCATCTTCCCGTGGGGCCACATGATCCCCACGCTAGAAGACATAGCGAGGACTACCGGATTGAGAGTCCACGGAGCCGCGGTGACAGGGTGGACATACGGCGACTACCGAGAGATGGCGCAGCAGCTACTCGGGCTAGATTTGATCAGGCCGGGACAGTCCTCCTCTCAGCTTTCGAGGTCAGTGCTGCAGGAGAGCTTAGGCTTGAGAAGAGCGGCGATCACTGTGGGAGAGCTACCCGAGGAGCATCTGGGCAGAGTGATAGACCAGGTGCGCCCTCGCGTGGCGGCGGAGGCGGGACCAGAGGGGGACAGAGTGCTCAGACGCTTCCTGATGCTGCTATTCGGGAAGCTCCTCTTCGCGACTCGGGCAGATGTCATCAGCTGCAGACTGCTACCGATGATAGAGGATTTGGACAGAGTCAGGAGATACGCCTGGGGAGCAGCAGTGCTCGCATTTCTGTTCGAGTCCCTCAGCACTACGGACAGGCAGACGATGCTGGGCGGCTTCTCGCCTTTCCTACAGGTAAATCCACTTCTCATGTTTTCTATTATGCCATGAATATTGATGCTATGGCTTATGCAAACGATTTATGCAACGATTTATGCAATGATTTATGCAATGATGCGACTGACTCGATTTCTAAATGCAGATCTGGAGCTATATGTACCTCCCGGGCATCGGGAGAGGCGCATTACTCTATCCCGGCCGCATACCGATCGCGAGGCGTTGGTCGGTGGCGAGGGACACATGGTTGATCATTAGACTGACCTGGACGATCCAGGACGACTTGGACTCCTTCCCGCATACATCGGTAAGTCCAGAACTCAAAATGATTTCTATATGCTTCTAAATGCTTCTAAATGCTTTCTAAATACTTTCTAAATATCTCTAATATCTTTAATGCTTTTATATGCTAATGAATGAACTAAATGCTCTCAGGTGAGATGGACCCCATACCGCGACGAGGGTTATACGGGACAACCATGGGTGGAGGCGGCCTTATCGTACCGGGGGTGAGACATATGGTTGCATTGCATCCATATCATCGAGCCTCTGCACTGCAGGCTGATCCTGCGGACCCGAGGACTACACCAGCCCGAGGTGACCTTTCCACGCCACAGCGATGACCACCCCGGCAAGTCAGCAAGGGACATCAGCGGCAATGTGGATTGGTGTGCCCGGAAGGCGAAGTACGTCCACGATTGGAATAGGCGGGGTCGAGCGGTGAAGGAGCGAGACGAGAGCGACGAGGCATATCTGAAGGCCTTCGCTCGACTCTACGGCGACCGGGTGTACCGAGGTACCCGACGACCGGTATGCAAACTAAAACTCTAAACTTTTCTATTATGCAATGTACAATGTGATATACGCTGACTCATGCTTTCTAAAAATGTAGCTAGACCCTGAGGGACGGATAGCCGAGCTGGAAGGGCTACTCCACTCCACCATCCAACAGCGGGACGGGTACCGGTCTGCCCTGGAGCTCCTGGTGAGACTAAAAACTTAAATGCTCATGATTTATGCAATGATGTTTATGATGCAAATGCCAATGTCAACTAACCATGACTTCTAAATGCAGCGGGCCGAGGGAGCCCAACGCGCTGGACCGGATGCCCCATCGTCTTCCTCGCAGCCTGCGGGAGGCAGGGCTGAGCAGGAGGTCGACTTTGCTCGGGCGGTTGCCCGGGCCGAGGAGGCGGAGGCCACCCTCGCGGAGCGGGTAAGAGACTAAAAATGCTTATGATTATGCCTAATTAAATGCTTCATGACTAATGATATGAAATGCAATCTACAGGCGAGGGATCTAGCAGCAGCAGTGGCCGAGGCCAGCCAGGCGAGAGCAGAGGCAGAGAGAAGCCGGGCCGAGACCGATCGAGCCCGAGCAGAGACGGAGCTGGTACGGGCAGAGATGGCCCGGCTGAGAGCGGAGACCCCGCGACGCCCAGATGATGCAGAGATGGAACAACTCTGGAAGGAGTTAGCGCGGGCACGAGCTGAGGTGGAGGAGCTTCGGATCGGGACGGCCGACTTGGATCGCTACCGGACCAAGGCACGGGAGATGCGGCGTCAGATCTTTACACTGAAGATCGAGCTACGGACACTGGAGCGGACGGTCCGGATGATGGGCCGGGGACCGGAGCGGAGTGCCTCCCAGAGTGGGGTACATAGGAGTGCTGCCCCTAGCGGCTCAGTAGGGGATTTCCTTGTCAGCTCCTTCGCCCAGCGGAGGAATGAGAGGGCAGAGAGAGGACAGCAGGAGGAGAGTGCTTCCATAGCACCGCCACCCGTGAGGAGACCTGAGGATGGGGAGGATGATGGTGGCCCGGCTGATAGACCGGCCGAATGATGCCTTTTTTATGTTTTCTTTATCACTTGTATAGAACCTTTGGCAAAATGGAATGAGCTCCCTTCTTTTTAGTTTTCTGTTTTGTTTTAATTTTATGCGAGCGTGAATGAATGAATGTGAAAAATGCAGGATGGACGAAATGTGAATGAATGAATGAGATGTATGCAGGAATGCATGTGAATGGGAAGAGAACGAGGTGTACAATGTGAAAGACCGCCAGGTCTAGGCAAGGGCAGAAGGAATGTCCTAAACTCAGCAGCAGAGAAAGTGACGGTCTAAGATCTGACCGTCATAATCAAACGACGCTCTGGTGAGAGACCGTTAATCATCAGAGGCCCACTCTGGCAGTGGGGCATCAGGATAAACGACGGCCAACCGAGGGTGCGTCAAAGACAAATAACGGCCAAGGGTCAGACCGTTGATCATGGCAGAACGATAGTTGGTCAGGGCAACTAGCAGGAAATGCGACGGTCTGAAGGAGACGCGTCAGAATCAAGAGACGGTCATAAGCAAGACCGTCAGGAAGTGTTTAGCCCAGAAGAGAAGGAACTGAGTGGCTGGGAATGTGACGGCTCAGGGTTTACGCGTTACAGAAAGCGACGGTAGACCCGTAGACCGTTATTCTCCACAGAACATGATTAGGGGAATTGAAACCCATAGAAAATGCGACGGCCAAGGGCTGGCGCGTCGGAATGAAGTAACGGCCGCACGATGGACCGTTAGAATCTGGGCTGTAATCCGAAACGGATTGAGCCGAGATAACTAAAACCCGAGGTTTAGCCACTTAGTCCATCACTAGAACTTATCCTGATTGAAGATAAAGCCTTCTAGCCCGAGTCTTATCCTTCCAAAGTTAAATATAAGCCTTAGCAACTTGGAACCTTAATCAAAATCACAGCTTTGCTGAAACCTCTGTTCTAGGGTTTGAAGAGCTCTTCCAAAGAGCAGAAAGCATGATGAAGAGGAGCTTCGAGGTGATGGCTATGGAGGAGAAAGCTTACACCGGCCCCAAAGCTGCAAGAAAAGAGCATGGAGAACTCCAGCGGCTGACATCAATTCCCAAGCACTTAAGCTCCAATGCCCAAAGAGTGGTAAGTTCTCACAACTCATCCAAAGTTCAGAATTTTGCTGCACTTATTCTTTTCATGACTTCCTTCTTTCTTTTCTCAAGCCCCTTCCTGGTCCAAGGTGCTATTCCAATCTGAAGTGGGTGGCTCCCATGGTAAAGGCACTTCCCATAGAGATCACCTCAATCCTTAAAGCATGGCACCTTCAACCCCTCTTGATTTTAGGCAAGAATTTCCAGAAATTATCATTCGATTGGCCAAGCCTTTCAGCACTTGTGGAACTATGGCATCCACAAACTCATACTTTCATCTTCCCTTCCTTTGAAGCAATCGTCCTTTTAGAAGAGGTAGAGACCTACCTAGCCCTTCCTAAGACTAAGGTGGGGGATGAAGACCGGGTTTGCTACACGATAGAGCCTATCAACCCATCCTTGATCTTGAGTGATTTCATTCACAATCCAAAGGACGTGAGAACCATGATCAGCCCACACCACATTCACTTGATACCCTTGGCACAGTGGATAGTGTCTCATTGTAAAAATAAGTGGGAGAGACATGAAGCAATAGCCAAGGTGGTGGCGGTTTGCTTGTGTGGAGTTTTTCTTTTTACCACTACCGACCACCTCTTAGACATCCAAAATCTTGGCATTATTAGCGGGCTGTGGCGGGGAATGTCTATCTCTCAAGCGGTCCTCTCGTACCTTTATGAAGGACTAAGCTCGGCTTGCATAGGAGACCCCTTGTTTGGTTCCATGATACTCCTTGAGTGCTGGATGGGAATAAGAATCAAATTCCTTCCTAAGGAAGACATAATTTCAGCAAGCTGGATCTTCGGGAGCTACCCTCTCTTCTTTATTGGAGGGGCATTTGGATATTCTCCTCAGGTTGAATGCAAGACGGCGGATAAGAAAACTCGGGACGAATGGCGCCTCTTCCTTAACATTCTTCCAATGGACAAGTTCATCATGCGACCAAGAGTCCTCCGAAGCACTCTTCTCAAAATACCGCGGCATCAAGGCCTAGACCTCCAGCTAGTAGGGAACACTACCATGGCGATCTACAACCCGCACCGATGCCATCTTCAGATCGGATTACCTCGAATTAGCGTTTCTGCACTATCACACTACCCTCCTCTTCTACCTAGGAAGATGGGGACCGAGGAAGATGAACGAGCAGTCCGGAACGCGCTGACCATGTGGGAGATCAGCAAGGTGCGTCCGTGGCAAGCAGAAGTTGAAGAGAACGACAAAACACGCCGAGATTATATGAAAGAGTTGAGAAGAATCTGCCCTCTTGCGGATAAGAAATTGAATGTATCTTGATTTTCCTTTTTGTTCATGAGAGATATCATGTAACTGACAATCGAAGTTGAATTTATCAAGAATTATATTTCACTAATCTTTGCTTGAATGAGATGAGATTACCATAGTTGAATGATCTTGAGTTCCATAGTTTGAAAGGCTAGAATGATGTGAATAGACTGGGCTTCTGGAGCAAGAGACGGATATGCACTGGGCCGCCATAAGGAAATAACGGTCCTGCGACAGGCCGTCATAATGAGAATAACAAGAGCCCTGTCTCTGAAGGATATGACGGATGGGTCTTGAGCCGTTATATTCAAGTAACGGTAGATCCCAGACCGTTATAGTGATGGTTCAATGAAAAGGAAGAAGGCCCATGCCTGAAGGGAAAAAACGGTCAAAGATGGGCCCGTTATATGACTGTAACGGTCTGATGCTGGCGCGTTACACACTTTGAACCTGCATAGTTGTGAGCTTTTACTTTTGGACTTGTCCCTGTATTCTGCACACACTCAAACATGAAACAAGTTAGATCTGTTCTTAGACTCAACCCCTTGCCTTGAAGCAAGTTAGATAATGACCGTTTCTTGATATTTGGTCAAGGGGTGGAGCCTTATTAAATAGGCGAAAACATAATGAAAATGCGATGCATGCTATGCATATGATGGTATTTTTGGGACTTTTGGAAAATATTTAATGTTTTTGGATTTTTGAAAATATTTGTTTTGTTTTGGATTTTTGAAAATATTTGTTGTTTTGGATTTTTGAAAATATTTGATGTTTTCTTGGATTTTGAAAGATATTTGATGTTTTTTTGGATTTTGAGAATATTTGATGTTTTTGGATTTTGAGAATATTTGATGTTTTTGGATTTTGAGAATATTTGATGTTTTTGGATTTTGAAAATATTTGATGTTTTTGGATTTTGAAAATATTTGATATTTTTTGGATTTTGAAAATATTTGATGTTTTTGGATTTTGAAAATATTTGATGTTTTTTGGATTTTGGAAATATTTGATGTTTTGGATTTTGAAAAACCAGTGCCTCTCTAGCAACACGAGACCTTCCTTGTTTTAGGTTGAGTCTCGAGATTGGCGTGCAATAGTGTGACAACCCCTGGCCAAGACCTAATCATTGTGACGGTGTTTTTACCAATGCCATACCTAGGGTACTCATCTCAGTCCTAAAAGGAAAAAAGATCATGGGGGTAAGCTTAGGCCAGATATGGGAGTTTTAGAACTTGATTCCCTCACCGTACAACCCTATTAGAGATTTGGTCTGTTGTGCCGGGGCTTTTATGTCCGTCATCGAACCTTTGTCCACTCAGGCATGCATGCGACCGGGCTCATAACGTCCCGCGGGGAACTGTACTGCCACTCTTGTCATGCCTAGTTTTCTTTTTCCTTTGAGCTTTTGAAAATTCATTCACAGACTTTGGGATGATGCTTTTGATTTTGTTGTAAAGAGCACTCCTTTTCTTTTCTTTTCCTTTCTTTCTTGTGGCGTCAGGTCATAACGGACTTGCCCCTATTTGAGACCTCTTCTCGTTAGGAAGTTTGGATTGGCTGTCTCCTCCTTATTTACTCCTTGCCCCTGGATTCAGCCGAAGAATGAAGCGGACAGGGACTTCGACTTTCCCCTAAAGCATGGCCGAGGAAAAACGGTGTCTTATAAGCAAGGAGCCCGACCAGGGATGCCGTGTAGTGTGTGATTGCCTTACTCGGGACCCTCTTTTTGAAGATAGGGAGGAAGTTCTTATTGCCGGAGAAGCACATGATTTAGATTTTAAGGAAAGAAATGCTTAAGATACAACCCATTCCACGGGTGAGAGAGCTCCTCACCTTCCGCGTTTACTAAACGATAAGCATTTCTTGGATAAGCCTCCTTTACTACAAACGGCCCTTCCCAGTTAGGTTGCAACTTGGACCTAGGACCTGCAGACCGAATGAATTTGCGTTTCAAAACAATATCACCCGTCATGAATTTACGTTCAATTACCTTCTTTTGAAAATAAAGCGAAACCCTCTTTTGATAAACAAAAACGTGATCAGCCGCATTCATCCTCTTCTCATCCAAGAGTTCTAACTGGACCAGCAACGCCTCCCGACGTTCATCGAGATTAAGTTCCTTATCGAGCTGCACTCTAAGGGAAGGGATTAAGATCTCATATGGGAGCACCGCCTCCATCCCATAGGTCAGGGAATAGGGAGTTTGCCCCGTAGGGGTACGGACGGAGGTGCGGTAAGCCCACAGAGCTTCCACCAATCTTTCAGGCCAATCAGAAAATTTACGTGCTTCGCATGTTTTCTTGATGATTTTAAGAAGGGTTTCATTAGTGGCCTCGGCTTGACCGTTGCCTTGAGGGTAATATGGAGATGAATGACGCAATGCAATATTGAACTTCTTACATAGGTCCTTAAGCTCTTGGGAGACGAACTGGGGTCCGTTGTCGGTGATGATGCTGCTTGGCACTCCGAACCGCGAGATGATATTCTTCATGATAAAGCGGCACACCGTTGTAGCTTTGATTTCTGCGTACGCCTCGGCTTCGGCCCATTTGGTGAAGTACTCAGTAGCGGTGAGGATGAAGGATTTTTGCTTGATCTGAGAATTAGGATCACCGAGCGGGCCGACAACGTCGAAAGCCCACATAGAGAAAGGCCAAGGAGCAGTCATAGGATGGAGGGACGAAGCTGGAGAGTGAATTTTATCAACATGGAGTTGGCATTTAAGACACCTCCAGACATAGAGGGAGCAATCTTCCTCTAGAGTGGGCCAATAGTAGCCCTGCCTAAGAATCTTCTTCGCTAGAGCCTGGCCATTGACATGACCTCTACACTCACTAGAATGGGCCGCTTCAGCCACTTTCCAAGCTTCTACATCATCCAAGCATCTCATGAGCATTCCATTAGTAGCGCGCCTATACAGTTCTCCTGTAATGATAGTGTACCTTGTGGCGGTTCTTCTTATTGCTTTACGCTGCTCGGCCTTTGCCCCTTCTGGGAATGACCCTTCTTTGCAAAACAATTCGATTTCATGATACCAAGGCAATTCTTCTTCGTCCAGAATCTCCTCTAGTTCTGTTAATGAAACTTCCTTGAGATCTTCCTTCTCAACTCTCGCCTCTACAGATTTCCTGAGGTTGATGAACCAAGGATCTTGAAGAGAAGGTGCGTCCAATCTCTGGATGACGATGGTCTCAGTACTACGACTGAGAGGGAAAGATAAGGAGGAAGCAAGAGATGCCAAAGCATCAGCTAGAATGTTCAGAGAACGGGGAGTATGGATATTGATCAGCTTACGGAATCGCTTAGCAATGAGCGTGACCAAATCTTGATAAGGTTTGAGCTTGGGGTCACGAGTACGGTAAGTGGATAGAACTTGCCGTAGAATGAGCTGAGAGTCTCCTATGATGTTTAAATAGCGCGCGCCTAGGAGATAGGCGTGCTTCAAGCCGGCTAGGAGAGCCTCATACTCAGCGATGTTGTTGGTAGCAGGAAATCAAAGTTGATAAGCGAAGGGGATGGTTACTCCCTCCGGAGTAAGCAAGATAGCACCGATCCCTTGGCCTTAGGAGTTGAGCGCACCATCGAAGTGCAGAGACCAAAAGGGATGATAAGAAAGGACAGAGAGATGCTTATCAGGGAAATCATCCTGAATAGAATCGGTATGAGGAATAGGGAGATGTGCAAGATGCTCAGCAATGGCATATCCTTTGACTGCCTTCTGAACGACAAAGGTGATGTCGAACTGAGAGAGGAAGCTCTGCCAGCGAGCTAACCTACTAGAAAGGATGGGTTTTTCTAAGAGATAACGGACCGGGTCCATTCTAGAGATCAACCTAACTGGGTGGGCGAGAAAGTAATGTTTAAGCTTCTGAGTTACCCACACTAAGGCGGCACAAGTCTTCTCCATAGCGGTGTACTTGGATTCAGCTGGATTAAACAGTCGAGAGAGGTAGTACGCAGCCCGCTCTTTCCCTTCATCATCTACTTGTGCTAAGACCGCCCCTAGGGAGTCCTCAATAACCGAGATGTATAGGATTAGGGGTTTCCCAGGGACAGGAGGTTGCAAAATCGGAGGATTGGAGAGATACTCTTTGAGATCCTCATAGGCCTTCTGACAATCTTGATTCCATTCGAACTTGACACCTGCCTTAAGCAACTCATAAAACGGACGACACCTCTGAGAATGCGGAGATATAAATCTTCTAATGAATTACAGTCTACCAATCAATCCTTGAAGTTCCGTAATGTTCTTTGGCGGAGGCATGTCCATGACGGCCTATGCTTTATTAGGATCAATCTGGATCCCCCGTTTGCTCACTATGAACCCTAACAACTTCCCTGAGGAGACTCCGAACACACACTTCTTTGGATTCATCTTAAGCTTGTACTCCCTAGCTCTCTGCAGCACCTTAGCCAGGATAGAGGGGTGTTCTTCTTTTGTTCTTGACTTCACCAAGATGTCATCCACGTAAGCTTCCATGTATATGTGCATCATGTCGTGGAAAATGGCCATCATCGCCCTTTGATAGGTGGCACCTGCATTTTTCAAACCAAATGGCATAACTACATAACAATACGTGCCCCAGGGCATGGTGAAGGAAGTTTTCTCTTGGTCTTCCGGAGCGAGACGGATCTGGTTGTAGCCCGAGTACCCATCCATAAATGACAGAGCTTCATACCCGGCAGTGTTATCCACTAGGACGTCTATATGAGGTAGCGGGAAATCATCTTTGGGACATGCTTTGTTTAGATCCCTGAAATCAATGCATATGCGCACTTTTCCATCCTTCTTGAGAACAGGGACTATGTTCGCCACCCACTGAGGATATAAAACCACTCTGACGAACCTGGCCTTATATAGCTTGTCGACCTCTTCTTTGATCCTTAAGGCCATGTGGGGGTGAAATCTTCTTGACCGTTGTTTCACAGGTGTTGCCCCTGGTTTAAGCACGAGCCGATGTTCCACTAAGGAGGGGTCAAGACCTGGCATGTCCTCATAAGACCAGGCGAAAGAATCGCTATACTCCCTTAATACCTTAATTAGATCTTCTTCTACCTGTGAAGGGAGATCAGCAGAAATAATGACGGGCCTTGGGTCTTCTTCTGTTCCCAAGTTGATTTCCTTTGTAGGTTCATCCACTACCGTCGACGGCTGGTTGAATCTTTTTAGTCCTTATGCATATAAGTCGGCAGTGTCATCTACATTGCTGTCTTCATCTATTGGATCCTTCTCATCCAAGACCTCGTAGACGCCTAATCCGTCGTCGCTCCATTCCCCTTCTATTCCCTCTTTATCCTCAATCACGATTGCTGTAGCGACGAATTCCAGACACTTCAAAAGAGCATGACACCGCTGAGCTAGGTCTTGCAAGAACCTATCAGGAACAGATCGGGAAGGATGCGCAAGCGAGCGCGGTTCAGAACGGGAAGGGTTGGACGACCCAGAACAAGACCCTACTTCTCTAGATCTAACGGACTCTACTCCTCTAGACTCGACGGACCCTAATCCTAACCTAGGGGACAGAAGACCTAGTGGAAGGGGAGGAGCAGGGGACTCGTGCCCTTGGGAGGAGGAGGATGGAGACAGGATAGCGTAATCTTCCACTGAAATCTCCGTTTCAAGTTTGACGTTTTTTTTTGGAGATCAGCGGAGACTACACAGCAAGATGGAGGAGGTGGAAGCTGCATAGGGAACAGCTCGGGGAAGATGCAATCAAAGAAGGGATCAGAAGAAGAGAACCACATCTCGTGGAGTTGAGCGTTGGGAGGAGGAGGAGTAAACAAAGTGGATAGATCAATGCGTGGACATTTCCCGCAAGCACAAGGAATGAATAGAATCTCCGGTGGATCAATGAAAGATGAATTTATCATGACAGGAGGAAGGCGGGGTACGAACTCCTTTTGCTGAAAGATATATTGGAAGCGTGAGAGAGACCAAGAACAGACAACTGGAGAGCTCTCCTCCTTCTGTAGATTAACAATAAGCTGCTTCTTCGGCCTCCACTGCATAAGCCGAACTTCTTGTTGCTTCCTCTGACATTCTTCCTCATAAAAGAGCCCTTGCAAGGCCTGTCTGTAGTCGAGCATGTCATCATCTGACCCTCTTGGCAAGGGAGGTGGACTGGCAATTGGACAAACTGTATTCCTTTCTTGTTGAACCGGCTTTGGAGTTAATGTGCCAGGCTGGAGAGGCCCTTTGACAAAATGCTGACGATAATCCCAGGTGAGCGGCCCAGAATCACTTATCATAGATAATGCTGTCTCCTTGTAGCCGAGACCTCTCCTACCCATTTTTCTTCCCTTAGGTATAGGCTTAGTCATCCCTTGCAGTTGCGCACCGAGGCCTCTCCCCGGTTGATAGCCCAGTTTCAATATAATGTTCCACCCCTTTGAATCTCGAATCTGCGGCTTTACTTTGACATTAACTGGAGTAGCGACGGGCTTAGGGGATGTGTAAGCCCAAGGAAAGTTCAAATCCAATACCGACAGAACGGGCCGGCTGCTTGGCCAAAGTGTGGGAAGAACCTGCTCTGAAATAGCCTTTACTGACTATACTATGGATAAGCTCTTAACTTTGACGACCCTCCCTTGGAAGGGGAATTTAATGCACTGATGTGCGGTGGAGGGCACGGCGCCGAGTGTGTTAATCCAGGGATGACCCAAGATAGCCTTGAACATAGGGTCAATATCAAGAACATAGAATTCCACGGCCATAGTAAGGGGCCCGAGCTCTGCCTGAATGGTGACTACCCCGTGACATGCTCGCCTTGAGTTGTCATATGCTGCTATAGTGGTGGGGGTTGGCCGTAGTAACTCTTCAGATATGTTGCATGCTCGGAGGGTGCTGAGTGGGCAAACATTAATTGAGGCCCCTGTGTCAACCAGCGCTGCTTCAATGTCGACTTTGTTCAGGGTGATTGTTATGTAGAGCGGCATTTACCGAGCCCCCGGGGGTGCAAGCTCGGTTTCAGAGAACGTGATTGCCGGCCCTTTGGAGATAGTTTCCAGTGCCGTTGGTAGGCTATCAACTGCCATGTCTTCGCTAACCATTACCTTCTGTAGGAAATCCCTCAGTGCATCTTGATGAAGGGTAGACCTTTTGATCAGCTCCAGCACAGATATTTTGGCGGGCACTCGATCCAGATGATGCAGCAAGTCATATTGAGTACC
Organism: Amorphophallus konjac; assembly: GCA_022559845.1. Classification (NCBI taxonomy): domain Eukaryota; kingdom Viridiplantae; phylum Streptophyta; class Magnoliopsida; order Alismatales; family Araceae; genus Amorphophallus; species Amorphophallus konjac. The sequence goes on from CM040118.1 coordinate 427,889,335, forward strand.
CGACAAAGGTCCAGTTTCTTCTTGCTCGGCCACCGGCTGAGAGGACTGGGGATTAGAAGTAGTAACGTAATTCCGATGGAACATCTTCCCGCTCCTCAAAGCACAGCTTGCCGCGGCATCTGAAGATAGTATGATGGGCCCTACGGGATGGGTGAATGGAACAGGTGGTGCCGGGGAGGCGGTTTGGTGGAGCGTAGGGTTGGTGAGGTTAATGGGTGGTGCGCGGATGGTGGGTGAAGGATGGGCGGAAGGCAGGGTGGTGATGAATGTTGATGCGGGTGGAGGAAAGGCTAGCGGTTGGGAAAGAATGGGTGAAGGATTGGGCGGCGGTGTGATGGTGGTGATGGGAGTAAATGAGGGAGAGTATGATGGAATGGAGAGTGGTAGAGATTTGCGGGAGCGGGTGTGAATGGGAGGATGAGTTGAGAGGACGTCGGCTGTGCAGGGATGATGAAGGGAGGATTGCTGTGGTTATAGTGGAGGGCCATGACCTGCGGTGTGGCGCCATCATCGTCGAAAGACCATCCGGCGTTGGGGGCCGGTGGCTGGACCATGTTTACTTGCGCTGGTGCTGGCGGCTGCTGCTGAGGAGCGGGTGGATGATTCGGCATCGGGTTCTGATGGATGCCCAGGTCTTGTACTTGCTGTGACTGCTGCTGTTGTGGTGGCTGCTGCGGCGGCGGTGCTTGATGCTGCTGCACTTGCTGCCCCTGCGGCTGCCTTCTCTTTTCTTTAATCTCAACAATGGCCCTATGCATTTTGGCCCAGTCGATTCTCTGCCCCTCATGTAGGTCATACACAAGATCTCGGAACTGAAAACATCCTTCTATGGTATGGCCTGGCTGCCGGTGGAACATACAATACTTAGTCTGATCGACTGCCGGGTTTCAAACAGGCCGTTCCGGAGGAAGTTGGATTGCATTCACTGACATGAGTGCCGAGAAGATATCCGTAAGTGTCTCGGGCAATGGAGGATACTGGGCTCTCCTGGGAGCCGGGCGCTTGCTATTTGGATTGTTGTTGTTGTAGCCGTTGGGTGGAGGGACGTTATGGTATTGTGGTCGCGGTGATGGTTGTTGTGGCGCGGCGAAGATGTTTTGTGGAATGGTGAAGGCGGGGGGAGGGTTTTGTGGAGTGGCTTGGAAGTTTTGCGGAGCGGCGTTTTACGAATTGCGGGGGTTTTGGTTGTAGCGGAAAGGTGCGGCCTGATATGGAAAAGCAACGGCTTGTACTTACTCATTTGTTTGGACTCCCTCAGTAACTGGCCCTTGTGGTTTCTTGTGGTACTTGGGTTTTAGTTTTCGAAGAGGGAATGGATAGGGGAGTCCTTGAATTGAGTCTGGATGAAGAGCGCCCGGCTATAGAGTTGATGCATGTTGGCTATGTCATTCATCGCCAGGATGTTGCGGAAGGTTGGGGTGGCATTGGAAATCAGCAGTTTGACCTTCTCTTCCTCCGGAATGTGGCCCAGTACCCTGGCGGCCATTTGTCTCCACCTGTCTGCATAGGTGGCGAACTCCTCATCTGACTTAATCTTCTCGGACACTAGATCTGTAAATGAATATTCAGGGCCGACCCTGTCTTGAAACCGCTGGATGAATTTATCTTTTACTACCTTGAAACTCTCGGCCTCTTCCAGTGGTAGAGAATAGAACCATTCTAGAGCAACACTGTCCAAAGATCGGCGGAATAAGTACGCCATGAGGCGATCATCATATTGGAACTGCGCCGATTCATAAAGAAAATCCCTCACATGGATGAAGGGATTGTTGTTCCCATCGTACTTGCGATAGTTGGGGAGCTCTGACTGCGGAGGGAACCGGATGTTCTGGAAGCTCGGAATAGGAATGTCGGCCAAGGATTGTGGGCCAACCCTTTTCTGGAGAAAGTCGAGTTGTTGCTGCATGGTGGCCCATTTCTCAAGTAAGTCCTGCTCTCGGGAGGGAGCAGGGGTAGTGAAGGATGCTGATTGTATTTGAGGGGCAGACGGAATAGCTGTAGCAACAGGCGGGAGCCCGTAAGAAGGAGTGGAAGGGTAGACAGTGGAAATAGGCGGCCCGTAAGAAGGATATTGGGCCTGAGATAGGCTCGGATTAGCATGATTTTGGGCCACTCCTTGCTGAGGACGTAAGAAATTGGAAGGGTTCATAAGGAGCTACGGAACTACCGAACCAGAGTTGTGATGATCCAACTGGACAAAGGAAGAGATGGGTGACTTCCCTTTATCGAAAGATTGATGGGCTGGATTAGAAGACTGGCCCATCTCCATGCCAGTGAAAGTGATGGTCCAGGGTTGGACCGGAGTGAGATCAATCAGAGTGGGCTGAACGGGCGGCCCAATAATGGAAGGGTTAGATTGACCTTGGATAGTGGCAGGGGGAGAAGTATTGGACCCTTGCATAGCTTGATATAAAACTTGGAGTTGGGTCGGATCCAACTGGGCCATCATATGAAGGACGGAGCCCGCGGAAGGAGTAGAGAGAGAAGGGGTAACTTGACTACCTTCCATAGAAGTGGAGGATGGGAGGGGGCAGTCCCCTCTCCAGAGGAAAATGTAATAACCCTAGGGGGGTTTTCAAGGAGCCCTTGAGGAAGAGAGTCCTCTTGGGAGCGAGGAGGATTGAAGGATGCCATGGTGGACTCGAAGAGGGGATTAGAATAGAACGTGAAGAAGGAACTGACTCGAGAAGATGATTCAGACGGACGAAAACAACCCCACATGCAACGGGCAACCTTGGAAACGCGAAAACAACCAACAAAAAACACTCAATAAGCAACCAAACTTAGGTGATTCTAACAAGATGTAAGTGATAAAAGATGAAGACACTCAAATATCAACCAAATTATTTTAAGATGATGCAACAAGGTTCTTATGATTTCTCCTTTGGAACTTTAGTGAATTGATTGATATGTGCTCTCAACAATGGGTTCCTAGTAGGAGATGAATATGGGACTTGGTTTGACTCTAAGTGTAACCACTCCTTCACCTATGCAACCCTAGACACGGGGTGGGAAAGGTACAACCAGCCCGGCGTCCGTGTGGGAATCCACGGCTCGCGGGGACTTACGGAGGTCCCTGTTATGATTTCTTGGTCGGCTCCAAGGAATATGGAGACGAGAGATCCTCACAACAAGGTAGGAAAATGCAAGCTAAGATATGACAAGATGAATGACCCTATGTGCACCGGAGTGCATGCAAAGTCTAACCTAAAATCTAGCAATCAATGATGCACACAATGATATGGAGATATGAGCAAAGCAAGGAGGAGGTCAAGTATCACCCAAGCAATAAGTCACAGCAAAAACTGCGGAAATAAATGCACCTCGGATGTGTACCTGCCAGAAGAATAACGGTCGAAGGACCCTGCGTCAGAGCGCAATAACGATCAAAGGCCAGACCGCCAGATAATATATAACGCAGGGGGATGAGACCGTCAGATGAGCCAGGGAACCAAAACCAGACAGAAGTAACTGGAAAGCCCGTGGAAGCTCACACAGCAGAACCAAAGTGGCGGTCTGATGCCCCTGCGTCAGAGAACTGTGACGCGGGGACACCTGGCCGTCAGAGAACTCAGAAAACCAGAATGAGCAGTAATCAAAGGGGAAACAAAAGGCAACTTCACAAGCTAATGATGACAGGTTTAAACAAGAATCAAAAGCACGATTGGCACAAGTTGTCCCACCGTGATCACCAAAAAATTATCTGTAGATATTTATTTGTCTATCTTCTATCTTCCTTTTGAGGTTTGGAGAGCGATATGGTAAGATAACAAACAAACAATCAAAGATCTACTCAAACCTATGAACATGTGATCATGAACCTAGGCAATCATAGCTAGCTCTAGCATGGGCATGCTATCTCAATCCAACTACGCTAAGGAAAAGGAAAACACACGCCGGGGCGTGGAACAAGGAATAAATAAAAACACACCGTGAAGGTGGAACAAGCAAGGAAAATAGGAAGATATAATGAAGAAGACAGCTAATGCCCAATATCAAGGAAAGATGTGATCGCCACCAAAGTAAAACAATTCAAAAGAACCTGAATATACCTTGGAAATAGGTGGATGAAACACCCGCCCACGAGAGAGAAAACCAGAGAAAGCCTGCAGATCAACTTGGAAGTAACGGCCAGAACCCCGTGCGTCTCTTGGAAGTGACGGCCACACGATAGACCGCCGGAGGAGAATGACGCGCCTGCACAAGGCCGTCAGATAACCTGCAGTAACAAAGCTTGAATTCTTTTAACTCCAACTCTTCCAGCCAGCTAGAAGACCTGGGCCTCGTGTCAATGAACCTGTAAACCTACCAAAGATGTAGAAAGACCAAACACAATAACCTCAATTAGTCCTTTTCACAAGCATAGCATCAATTCTCAAAGGACTCAACATCATCAAAAGGAGAGGGAATTACCGGGGAGTTTTGGTTTTTTAACCCCTCTGGGTGTTTTAAAAGTTTGGGAAGATGTTTATATGCTTAGAGGACAGTGAAAAACGTGGAGAAGGAAGAGGGACAATGCCTTGATTGAGGAAAAAACCAGGGAAGAACTCAAGCATGCAATGATGAACTTGAAAGACCAAAACCAAAGTACTCCCTTGATTATGAGATGGATGGACGTGGGAAGCAGTTCCTCTTGGATGAAGATGACTCCTGAGTTTGGCAGCACTTCGTCGTGAATTCAAAATCTCCCCCCCTTTGGCCATGAAGTCAAGGGTTCTATTTATAGACCCTCAAACTCTTAGGTCGAGCAGAGGATAATTCAAACAAGATAAAGAGATAACTCTTAGCAAATCCTCGAAGATAATATCACCAAGAGTCCATAGAATCGAACGGGAGGTCCTGAGGATCAGATTTGAAAGAGATATCGTCAATCCAAACCCTTATCTCGACCACGGAGTAGCAGAGAAAAGGCCTGAACTGTCAAGACTCTCGGAAGGAAGTAACGGCTGCACGACAGACTGCCACTTGGAAGTAACGCACCAAGGATCATCCGTTACTTTCAACCTTATCCCAAAGAGATAAGATCAACGGGAAGAAAACCCAACAAGTTGGACTCTTCAAGGAAGCAACGGCCAAGGCATAGGGCGTCAGAATGAAACAACGGCTGCACGACAGACCGTTATTATCAACGTGGAAATCAAAAGGATAAGCACTAAAAACGAGGCCTTAAGCCTTAGGACTCTTCAAAGAGTAACGGTCTAGGACCCATCCGTCAGAAGGAAGCAACGCGCCTAGAACCGACCGTTATTATCATTGAGGTTCAAGAATGAAATGAGGGGCTTGCTAAGATTCATCCAATGAAACGCCACTAGGAGCCATATCCGATCAAAGAGTTCAGACCCAAGAAATAGGCTTCAACTAATCAAGAGACTCAATGAAGGGTGAACAACTCAGAACATCGTATAGAATGAAACAAGGAGATGACCCGTCTTATTGGGTATAAAACGGGTGTCAACAGTAGGCACATATATATGCAGATCTATGTCATTCCCACTTACATTAAATTGCATGGTTACCAAGTACACGTTCTAATATGAGCGAGGCCTTACTTATGATGATTACTTGATAGAGTCCATCAATATTGTAGTGGATAGAATGTCTCGCACTGATGTGAGTGGATGCTCATCATTAAAAATATTGTGCACACAATTTGAAATTTTCACACTCACACACAATAAAATTAAAATTTGAGCGTAGTGGCAAGTACGAGTCGATCCCACGAGGAGGTTAGAGTTTTAAGGTTGAAAACTTTGTATTTTGAAGAGAAAAATTGTGGAATGATTTTTTTATGTTGAAATTAAAATCACATGAAAGTAAATTTGCCTAAATAAATTTAGAGGGTTAGAGAGAGAAATATATAGAGAGAGAAAGTGTTAGAGAGAGGAAATAAAACCAATATAATTTTATTGCTCCAAAAGTAAATGTTTACAAGATGATAAGAAAAAAAAAGTACAACCCCAAATAAAATCTAACGAAGCTAAAAATAAAGAAATAGGGTGAAGAAATAGCCGTGAAGCGGATGAAGATGCCGTCACCCACGCCTTTGGGCCTTGGAGAGTCACCCAACCCGGTGTGGATGCCGCCGTGAGAGAGAGCTTTAGAGAGAGAGAAGAATTTAAAGAGAAAAGAATAATAGAAAATAGAAAGAAAGATAGATAGGTAGTGGAGGGGTTCAAAAATAAAAAGAAAAAAAGAAAAAAATAAATCAGAATGAGTGTGTGCATGTGTTGTGTGAAAAGTGAGAGACGGAGAGAAGAGAGAGATCGAGATGGGGAGAGACGGAGGGAGCAACATGGAGACGAGGGAGACGGAGTGAAAGAGATAGAGAGAGGGACACGGTCGCTGCGAAGAGAAGGGAGACGAACGGGAGAGGAAGAATGAGAGAGACCGGTGAAGGGGATGCAGTGCAAAGAGAGAGCGACAGCGAGAAAGGGCGGAGAGGTCAATAGGGACACCGGTGCAGTCGATAGGGAATAGAGGAGATGACGATGCAGTGAGAGGAGAGGAGGAAGAGTGGCCAAGGAGGACCCCCTGTTCAAAATAGGGGCACCGCGAAGACGTAGAGAGAGAGAGGGAGGGGAGGAGAAGGAGAAGCGGACGTCGGTGGGAGAGGAGAAGGGATGCGACGGAGGCGGTGTAGGAGGAGGGAGTAGAACATGGACAGAGAAGAGAGAGAGAGATGAGGGAGGAGAAAAGGAGAAGAAGGAGAGAAGAGTGGAGAGGGAGAAGGGAGAGTCGTCTGCGGTGAGGAGGAGAAGGAATAGAGAGAGAGAGGAAAATAAAGAGGAAGAAGGGAGACGGGCACCGGTGCAGAGAAAAAGAGAGAGAAGAGAGGGGAGTGACTGCGGTGGAGAATAGGGTCGCCAGTATGGTGGTGCAACATAGAGAAGAAGGAGAGAACAGAAGGGAGATGAGGTGAGGAGGAGAAGGAGGTAGATGAAGAAGAGAAGGAGGGGAAGAATAGGAGTTCCGGCCAGAGGGCATAGGGGTGCCGAGGAGGTAAAGTGAGGGAGAGAAGAAAATAGAGAGAGTTGGTTGCGGTGGTGAGGATAAAGAGAGAAGAAGGAGAGAAGAGGGGAGCTCACGGTAGAGGGGAGAGTAGAAGAGAAAGAGAGAGGATGCAGGAGAGAGAGAGAGAGAGGAAGAGAGAAAAGAGAGGGAGAGAGAGAGAGCATGTGGCAGGGAGTTGAATAGGGAGAGAGAGGAGGGTGAGGGAAGAAGACAGGGTGAGAAGAGAAGAAGAAGAAGAAGAAAAAGAAGAAGAGAGGGGACGTCTATGATGGGGGCGGAGGAAAGGAGAAGAGAGCTACCTTCGAAGGGGAAAGAAGAGGAGGAGAGGAGAAGAGAAAAGAAAAGAAGGGAGGATGAGGAGAAAAAGAAAAGAAGGGGATTGTCTCTCGTGGGTGGCCTTCGTGGCTTTTTATAGGGGAGAGTTTCTCCCTTTAGCACTGTAGATATATAAGATGATCGCCTTCAAATGAATAAATGGATGCAATAGTAAAGATATGGTAATATCACCTCAGAAGCAGATAGCAAACAGTAAAGCAAACTAAACTAAAGCACATGCCAAGAGTGTGGAGCAAAAGATGTGAAGGAGAAAGGATAAGACACACGCCATAGGCGCGGAACAACTAAAGAGAATAAATAAGCAACAAGGTGATAAATCTCAAAACATGAAGATCTATGATCGCCACCAAGGTATATAACGCGGAAGAACTGCCCTACGTACCTTGGAAAGTGTGGAGTGAAGATGCACTCGCAAGCGGGAATAGAACACTGGTGCAGAATAGGCTACGATTTTCCTGGGGGCCGCTACTTGAAGCAGACAGTCCTGTGATGACCGCTAATAGAAGTAGGCGGTCCTTTGATGACCGCAATAGACACCCAGAAAGCATAACATGGGAACTTGATCCTCCTCCCCTTCTAGCGGGCCAAAAGAGATGGGCCTCGCGTTAAAAGTACTGTAGACCTGCAAAAGAGTGTCGAAGACACAGAAAATAACCCAATTAGATCAGGGGATGTGCAATATCTATAAACCAACCATGATTGATATGTATAAAATGAAGGGTCAATACCTGGGGGTTGGTGGATTTTTAACCCCTATGGAGGTGTGAAAACAATAGGAGGGTGTATATGGATGTATTGCGAATGCAACAGAACATGGAGAAAGGAAAGAAACAGATGCTATAATGATGCAAAGATGAGAGAAAATCACTAAAAAGGAATCACAAAAACAAAAAGAAAACATGCTACTCCCTGAACCAAATGATTTGAGGACAGAAGAAAACGACGCTCCCTGGTTGAGACTCGTAGTAGAATCTAGCAGCACTTCGTGGCGAGCTCCAAAAATATCCTCTTCATGAGCATGAAGACAAGGGTTCTATTTATAGACCCCCAAAACCCTAGCCCGAGTTGGAGGGATAAATCCGAGAAAATAGCCTTGAAACCTGATAAATCCCGAAGATAATATCACCAATTATCTCTAGGATCGATCAAGACTCTCTAGGGATCGAAATCCTTAGAGAAAATTCCAGATTAAGGGCTCTATTTCGAGCGCGGATGGAGAGGGAACTGTGTAGTCTAGGCAGGACTCTTGGCCCTAGAAGGCGGTCTCGCGATAGACCGCCACCATCAGGTAGCGGTCTCGCGACTGACTACTATTTGGGTGGCCGTTTGAAAAAAATAAAAATAAGATAAATAAGCATATTTATCCTAAAACCAATTCTTATACAGGCCCATTAAGCCCAAATAGTGACAAGTGCGAGAAATTGAGCTTAACCATGGAGAAAACCCATAAAATAAGCCCATAACCAGTTCAAAGTTACCTAATAAATAGTGAACAACCTGGGACATCCTAAAATAAGGATAAGAAAATGTCCTGACTTGCTGGCATAAAATGGGTGTCAACAGATGCCCCTCCTTAACGCCCACTTTGCAGGGGAGCAAGCGGAGGCGAAGCAAAAGTGAAATGGAACATGGACATGAAGTGAAAATGCAGCGAAGTGGACTGAAAAGCGGGTGTTAAGGTAAACGACATCCGCCTTCCACCAACGAGCGATAGGAATCTTTCTGAGAAACTCCGAACCAATAACACGGAATGACCAAACTAAATTACACAAGCCCGGAGGAATTAAATAAACTAAAGGAGGAAAATACAACCAACCTTATCAGTGGAATACACAGCTGATAGGTGATCGAAATAAGCAAAAAAACAAAGAGATAAGTAGACCAAACTCCAGACAGGGACCACCAGTCAATCGAACCAAGCAAATAGACCAGAGAAAATGTAGCGACCCGGATCCCGGATACCAGGTATACCCGGTAGGACTACCGAATACACATGATACCACTTGGAACCCGCGAGGCCTCCCAAGAGTGGGAAAACTCCGAAGGGATAAAGGCATGTGTAGAGTACATTGAAGCCACAGAGATATAACAGAAGCAATTAAATTTCATTAGATCGGTTTGCTAAAGTAGCAGAAATAAAATTACTTTTTAATTAACAGTTTCAATTTAACAATTATCCACCAGAGTCAAGTCCAAAGCCAAAGACAGCAAGTCTAGCAAAGTACAGTCGATAGAAAAGAAAGACGTACCGAAAAGTCGGGGGAAGCCCGACGCAGGTACCAGCTGACCACACGACACGTTACGAGCAAGCGCTCCAGGAACCACATGGAAGTAGAACGAAAAGACGTCACCCCACCTGAAAAGCAGGGGTGAGCCTCGTGTCACTGGCTCAGTAGGGGTCACGCGGATCCCCACTGAAAAACACACAGTAACACGGAACACAAAACAACAGGTGTAGTAAAGCGGGAAAACTACACTACAAAGCTGTAAAGCTACTCTAGAAGCCGTAGAGAATAGACGGGGAGTAGGAGTAGGGAACAAGTAAGAAAGGGGAACAACCCGAGCCAGATAAGTGGGGGCCGAACTAACCTCGGCACCCCAAACTACTACAAACAATGACAGAAGGGCGACTCTGATCTAACAAAGTCAGAAGTTACCGATCTGCCAACTCGGCACCAGGCCTAAGATGAAGACCTGCAAGGACCGACAGAAGGTCTAGAAGAGACCCACACAGACGACCGACAGACTCGACGACACACACGACTAGAAAGTCGTGCACACCACGCTGACCTCGAGTAGGGCCACGAGAGGGCTAACTCGGAAAGGTAATGACGCGCAAGAAACGCCGAGAGTCATGTGTCATGTGATGGAAGCACCTCCTTACATGAAGAACAGCCAGCTGCGTCCACTGACGTCTTATGCTGCGCTAACAAGCGTCTCGTTAACACTATCGTCACAAGGAGTCAACAGGGACTAAGACACCCCCAGAATCAGGTCCAAGGAACCACCGTTCTGAGTCCAAGGATGAACAACGGTACCCACGGTACCAAATCAACGAGTACTAGTCAGGGTCACGCCCGTCGGCGTCAGTCCCAACGCCCCTGACCACATGTGCACACACAAGCTTTATGCCCAAGCCAGGCCTCTAGCTAGTTTTCTCCTCGTAGCAGACGCTACTACCACATAGGAGCCCACGGAAACCAACTTACGAACCGTGTAACGGGAGCACCCCTCTGCCATCCGCAGGCGGGTCAGCAACTCAAAGGCCTTAGGGTTACAATAAATGGAGGCTCACAAGACACAGAGGCTCTGAAACACGAGTGTTAGAGTACAGACAGTCTCATAAAGCCCAGTCACGCGTACTGCAAAGCACCAAGCAGCCAACCAATTGCCCCACAGACTCAGGATTAGGCAACTAGACCTACGATGTAACGATCCATGAGTCGAACGACTCAAAGGCATGATCGTCACAGACAGCGGGACAGGCCACCAATCGGTCTAGTCCTAAGCCACAAGAAATAACACTCCGCAGGAAAGGACGCACGGAGACCTGAGGGAACACCGGAGACCCTCAGACACGCCTGGACACACAAACCAAGGTAAAACGATACCTTGAGGCATCCAGAACCAGTGTCTCGGACTGGACAGAACCTCCAAGACACCCACACAAGGTCGCCTGTCAACCCCTGGGTCACCCCGGGTTAACCGGAACCAAACAACGACGACTCAATCAGTAGGAAAGAGAATCCTACCTCAAGCAAGAAGACTCTTGGCCACCTCACGACGTAGTCTTAGCCCTCGTAGGGTGTCAGGAGACATCCACGGGAAAGCGGGCAGACCACATGGATAAGCCAAGACAGTCAGAAACCAAAACCACAGAAATCAGAGCACAAAGGCTGTAACGCACCACCCCTAGACCGTTACACGAACCTGACGGTCTAACGTTGGGCCGTTACACACCCACTGTGGCGGTCTATCGCAGACGCGCTACAGAAACGTGACGGTCGCCGAGGGAGCCGTCACACACACCGCCCTAACCAACTTCTAAAACAGACAAGGCACGTAACGGCCTACACCATGCACGTTACACCGCTCTGACGTGCCCGACCCGGGCCGTCAGGGCCAACAGACCTCAAACTTAAAACGACAACTCGAACCGCGTAACGTGCTAGACCAGGCGCGTAACACTGCCTAACGCGGCAAAGCAGGCGCGTCAGGGCCAACCGGCTGAAGTCAAACAAATCACTGACCGAAAGGCACGTAACGGTCCCGATCGGACGCATTACAGACGCCTAACGCATGGGGGCGTGGCCGTTAGAGCCAACGGCACAACCACCCAACTCGGCCAAAACAGGACGTAACGCCCTGGGGCAGGCGCGTTACAATGCTGTGACGCACGGGGACACCACCGTTACACAAATCGCCTCAACGGTCAAACTCCAAGTCAAACGCAACGTAACGGCCGACACCAGGTGCGTTACAAGACTCTGACACACTAGGGCAGGCGCGTCAGAGGAATCGACTTAACCAAACTACTAAATGACAAAATAAGCGTAACGCATCACACCGGATGCGTCAGGAGGCTGTGACGTGCCACCCCTGGGCCGTCACACTCCCAATACCACGAAAAGCTTAAAAATGCCCAGACGCTGTGACGGTCTGTCGTAGGGCCGTCAGGGACCTCTGGCGGTCACTGAAACGACCGCTACACCGGTCACGACGGGAAAATAGTGGATTGGCCAAATCGAACCGTTCCACGCCCCATTCACGCCGAAGCGCAGGGGAAACAAGACTAGACGATGAAGAACCACTCCAGGAGGCTAAAAAGCCCACATGCACGCATTAAAACGCTAGATCGGGGCGATTTAGACAAATCGACACTAAATGAGCCACCGAGGTTCGCAGACTCCTACCAGCCTCGAATGACGACCGATCAACACGAACTAGCATGGATGGGATCCAGACATCCCAGCGGTCAATTCAACACTAACCACACCACAAATGGTTTCCGTTTTTCGGCGAACCCTGAAAACCCCAAAAATCACGGTTTTCATAAAACTGGCCTGATCTCCCCCGATCGAGCACCAAATCATGCACGGAAACAGAGGAAACGTGCAGAACAAGGTGGCGGTCCGTCTCCCTACCTCCATCGAAGAAACCGTGCCCCAAAGGGACTAAACCGCGCCAAAAAACACGCCGCGAGCTCAAACACCGGCTTTGAATCCACCGTTCGGGATCGCGCCAGAACCACTCCATCCTCGCCCTGTCGCGCACCCAGTCAGCTCCACAGCATTCCCAACACTCGCTCCTAGGTCCTCCGTCTGCAACCGGAGCCGAGGAAGCTCGAGAGGAGAGAAAACGGGAGAGAGAGACGGCGGCGGTGAAATGAGAAGGGAGGAGAGAGGAAAGAAAAGAAAAAGGAAAAGAAATTAAGAATTTTCCTAATTTCTGAAAAATCCGATTTCTGGCCCTATCTCCGAAAAATACGCAAAAATAGTCAAAACGACCGGCTCGAAGAGTACATCGTCGCTGCAACATTCACGAGTCGAGGAACTGACAACTAAATTCACCGTAGGGTTCCGTAACTAGTACGAGAGAAAAACCCACACGGATCACAAAGCTCAACTCGGAAGCCACAAAAGCGAACCGAAACTCACCGAAACAGATCCGAAAGATCCAATAAAGATCTACCAAGGATCCAGGGCATTACATCCTCCCCTCCTTTAAGGAATTTCATCCTCGAAATTTAAGGACTAGTAAAAGAGAAGCAGGGAAGAACAACCCAACAGCACAAACACGGAAACAACACAAATCTCGAAAAACGCAGCTCAGAGGAACATCGTCAGACTATAACCTCGAGCACATGCTCTGGATCGAGCACGACACAAGTGGACACAGTCCGACAACTCTGAAACAAGGCAACGTCACTCACGTCTCACAGGGAAAGAGACACGACTGCCACAACCACATCACGGCAAGCAGCAGCTTACACAAGGAGACACAGTCCTCACAGCTGACCGCTCGACCACATCATCGGCTCCAGTGCCAAAGGCAACAGGGAACACCTGGCACACAGGACACCAATGACAACACTGGACCACAGGCACAACCAAGTCAGTCCTCACTCAGATATTACATCTGATCGAGTCGCAAGCTAACTCTAAGGAAAAAGAGTACAGCAAAGCTAACCGATAAGACCTGGTCCAAAACAGAAGCACAAAATCATAGAGAAACATCGCCAAAACACCAACAGCAACAGCAGCACTTGCAAAATTCCGGCTCCGCACGGAACACAGAACCATGGAACACAACAGGGAGAGCCCCACGACAACGAGAAACGATAGTCTCAGGGAACGCAACTCAAGGACTACGAACACGCCTCGAGAGCACAACACCCAAGAGAAGAAAATGCAGAGTAGAGGGTACTGAATTAGTAGGAATGCCGACAAATTCCCCAATACTCGCAAATGCCAATGCTAACAGCAGAAGATCACCAGCACAGCACGGCAACAACAACGTCAAGGCACAGGAAGCCAAGATGAAGTCACATCGAGAAGAAGCAAATCTCTCAACCAGTGAGTAGCCAACTCACAAGCTTCTGCCGCGCACTCAACAACGCACACAGGCATCAGAACAACCTCGGTAGTCGCATCTCAGCACACACCAGGCGTCATCGCAACCAATGAAGATCGCAAATAACACGCCACAAGTACCGATCTCACGAACAACCGATCACCAGGAGCCCAAGTGCAACAGAGAAGAGTACCAGCTTCAACACAAAGCACAGGGAAAAGCATTAATCTCAACTTACCTTCACGTCCTGAAACGATAAATGAGCCTTCACAATACATCGGCCGCTGGACACGGCACGACAAATACGGTACACAACAGCTCTTAACACCATTATGGAGTCCAAAGCCAAGCAACCGTAAAGCAAAGAGCAGATCAGGCTCAGAAAAAAACTGTCCACACTTAAGTAGACACAGGACAAAGGCATCACTAAGACAGCAATTCCAAGGCAAATCTCGAGAAAGATTCCACCAGAAGGGACAAGAAGCAACAAGCTCAACCATGAAAGCTCACCAGGAAGGGAAATCCTAGCTTGCCTGAGCAACTTCTCTAACACGGAATCTAATCGAGCACTTCAACAGAAGCAAGACACATCAGGAGCTGAACAGACTCAAGTCGGGATGACCAAGACAACGTGAGAACATGTACGGTCTTCAGACCAAGGCTAAAGGTCAACAGCAACCTGAACAACACACGGAGAAAACTTTGCAACGTACTGCAGATTCAAGCCTTCCGGCGAACACTGCCAAGTACAACATGACCAAGACAAACACAACGATGAAAAAGAAACACCTCGTCACAACCTGACGAGAGCAGATCCATCTCGTACTGTGCCAGGACAGCACGCACCAGACAACATACGAAGAAAACAACGCGATAAATCATCACAACACCAAAGCCAACTGAAGACTGTGCTGGACTTTCACGACTCTGGATACTGTATATCTCGGATTCCCATGCACTACACACAACAATGCTCTGATAGGTCAGAAAAGAACTCCGAACATCTCAGAACACTGCTCTGATACCAACTGTAGCGACCCGGATCCCGAATACCAGGTATACCCGGTAGGACTACCGAATACACGTGATACCACTTGGAACCCGCGAGGCCTCCCAAGAGCGGGAAAGCTCCGAAGGGATAAAGGCATGTGTAGAGTACATTGAAGCCACAGAGATATAACAGAAGCAATTAAATTTCATTAGATCGGTTTGCTAAAGTAGCAAAAATAAAATTACTTTTTAATTAACAGTTTCAATTTAACAATTATCCACCAGAGTCAAGTCCAAAGCTAAAGACAGCAAGTCTAGCACAGTACAGTCGACAGAAAAGAAAGACGTACCAAAAAGTCGGGGGAAGCCCGACGCAGGTACCAGCTGGCCACACGACACGCTACGAGCAAGCGCTCCAGGAACCACACGGAAGTAGAACGAAAAGACGTCACCCCACCTGAAAAGCAGGGGTGAGCCTCGTGTCACTGGCTCAGTAGGGGTCACGCGGATCCCCACTGAAAAACACGCAGTAACACGAAACACAAAACAACAGGTGTAGTAAAGCGGGAAAACTACACTACAAAGCTGTAAAGCTACTCTAGAAGCCGTAGAGAACAGACGGGGAGTAGGAGTAGGGAACAAGTAAGAAAGGGGAACAACCTGAGCCAGATAAGTGGCGGCCGAACTAACCTCGGCACCCCAAACTACTACAAACAATGACAGAAGGGCGACTCTGATCTAACAAAGTCAGAAGTTACCGATCTGCCAACTCGGCACCAGGCCTAAGACAAAGACCTGTAAGGACCGACAGAAGGTCTAGAAGAGACCCACGCAGACGACCGACAGACTCGACGACACACACGACTAGAAAGTCATGCACACCACGCTGACCTCGAGTAGGGCCACGAGAGGGCTAACTCGGAAAGGTCACGACGTGCAAGAAACGTCGAGAGTCATGTGTCATGTGATGGAAGCACCTCCTTACATGAAGAACAGCCAGCTGCGTCCACTGACGTCTTATGCTGCGCTAACAAGCGTCTCGTTAACACTATCGTCACAAGGAGCCGACAGGGACTAAGACACCCCCAGAACCAGGTCCAAGGAACCACCGTTCCGAGTCCGAGGAAGAACAACGGTACCCACGGGAAGCGGAACCACGGTACCAAATCAATGAGTACTAGTCAGGGTCACGCCCGTCGGCGTCAGTCCCAACGCCCCTGACCACGTGTGCACACACAAGCTTTATGCCCAAGCCAGGCCTCTAGCTAGTTTTCTCCTCGTAGCGGACGCTACTACCACACAGGAGCCCATGGAAACCAGCTTACGAACCGTGTAACGGGAACACCCCTCCGCCATCCGCAGGCAGGTCGGCAACTCAAAGGCCTTAGGGTTACAATAAATGGAGGCTCACAAGACACAAAGACTTTGAAACACGAGTGCTATAGTACAGACAGTCTCATAAAGCCCTGTCACGTGTACTGTAAAGCACCAAGCAGCCAACCAATTGCCCCACAGACTCAGGACTAGGCAACTAGACCTACGACGTAACGATCCTTGAGTCGGACGACTCAAAGACAAGATTGTCACAGACAGAGGGACAAGCCGCCAATCGGTCTAGTCCTAAGCCACAAGAAACAACACTCCGTAGGAAAGGACTCACGGAGACCTGAGGGAACACCGGAGACCCTCAGACACGCCTGGACACACAAACCAAGGTAAAACGATACCTCGAGGCATCCAGAACCAGTGTCTCGGACTGGATAGAACTGCCAAGACACCCACACAAGGTCGCCTGTCAACCCCTGGGTCACCCCGAGTTGACCTGAACCAAACAACGACGACTCAATCAGTAGGAAAGAGAATCCTACCTCAACCAAGAAGACTCATGGCCACCTCACGACGTAGTCTTAGCCCTCGTAGGGTGTCAGGAGACATCCATGGGAAAGCGGGCAGACCACATGGATAAGCCAAGACAGTCATAAACCAAAATCACAGAAATCGGAGCACAAAGTCTGTAACGCACCACCCCTAGACCGTTACACGAACCTGACGGTCTAACACTGGGACGTTACACACCCACTGTGGTGGTCTATCGCAGACGCGCTACAGATACGTGACGGTCGCCAGGGGAGCTGTCACACACACCGCCCTAACCAACTTCTGAAACAGATAAGGCACGTAACGGCCTACACCAGGCGCGTTACACCACTCTGACGCGCCCGACCCGGGCCGTTAGGGCCTACAGACCTCAAACTTAAAACGACAACTCGAACCATGTAACGCGCTAGACCAGGCGCGTCACACAGCCTAACGCTGCAAAGCAGGTGCGTTAGGGCCAACCGGCTCAAGTCAAACAAATCACTGATCGAAAGGCACGTAACGGTCCCGATCGGACGCATTACATACGCAGACGCCTAAGGCATGGGGGCATGGCCGTTAGAGCCAATGGCACAACCACCCAACTCGGCCAAAATAGCACGTAACGGCCTGGGGCAGGCGCGTTACAATGCTGTGACGCACGGGGACACCACCGTTACACAAATCACCTCAACGGTCAAACTCCAAGTCAAACGCAACGTAACGGCCTACACCAGGCGCGTTACAAGACTCTGACGCACTAGGGCAGGAGTGTCAGAGGAACCGACTTAACCAAACTACTAAACGACAAACTAACCGTAACGCATCACACCGGACGCGTCAGGAGGCTGTGACGCGCCACCCCTGGGCCGTCACACTCCCAATACCACGAAAAGCTTAAAAATGCCCAGACGCTGTGACGGTCTGTCGTAGGGCCGTCAGGGACCTCTGGCGGTCACTGAAACGACCGTTACACCGGTCACGGCAGGAAAACAGTGGATTGGCCAAATCGAACCGTTCCACGCCCGATTCACGCCGAAGCGTAGGGGAAACAAGACTAGACGATGAAGAACCACTCCAGGAGGCTAAAAAGCCCACATGCACGCATTAAAACGCTAGATCGGGGTGATTTAGACAAATCGACCCTAAATGAGCCGCCGAGGTTCCCGGACTCCTACCGGCCTCGAATGATGACCGATCAACACGAAACTAGCATGGATGGGATCCAGACATCCCAGCGGTCAATTCAACACTAACCACACCATAAATGGTTGCCATTTTCCTGCGAACCCTGAAAACCCCAAAAATCACGATTTTCACAAAACCGGCCTGATCTCCCCCGATCGAGCACCAAATCATGCACGGAAACAGAGGAAACGTGCAGAACAAGGTGGCGGTCCGTCTCCCTACCTCCACTAAAGAAACTGTGCCCCGAAAGGACTAAATCACGCCGAAAACCACGCCGCGAGCTCAAACACCGGCTTTGAATCCACCGTTCGGGATCA
Source organism: Amorphophallus konjac (assembly GCA_022559845.1). Lineage (NCBI taxonomy): Eukaryota > Viridiplantae > Streptophyta > Magnoliopsida > Alismatales > Araceae > Amorphophallus > Amorphophallus konjac. The sequence goes on from CM040118.1 coordinate 427,907,607, forward strand.
CGCCAGAACCACTCCATCCTCGCCCTGTCGCGCACCCAGTCAGCTCCACAGCATTCCCAACACTCGCTCCTAGGTCCTCCGTCTGCAGTCGGAGCTAAGGAAGCTCGAGAGGAGAGAAAACGGGAGAGAGAGACGGCGGCGACGAAATGAGAAGGGAGGAGAGAGGAAAGAAAAGAAAAAGGAAAAGAAATTAGGAATTTTCCTAATTTCCAAAAAATCCGATTTCTGGCCCTATCTCCGAAAAATATGCAAAAATAGTCGAAACGACCGGCTCGAAGAGTACATCGTCGCTGCAGCATTCACGAGTCGAGAAACTGACAACTAAATTCACCGTAGGGTTCCGTAACTAGTACGAGAGAAAAACCCACACGGATCGCAAAGCTCAACTCGGAAGCCACAAAAGTGAACTGAAACTCACCGAAACAGATCCGAAAGATCCAATAAAGATCTACCAAGGATCCAGGGCATTACAGAAAACCTTCCAACTCAAAGTGAAATATTTCCTCCTTATCCAAAGCTATGAACGCACGATTACCCACTACTAATGAGGCACTTCAGAAAGATTGGGAGACATGAATGCTTAGAAGATGCGCATGATGCATGCTGGGCTAAAACAAAAGAAATCATTAAAATGAATGCAAAGAAAGATAGAAAATAGAAAATACTCGAGAATAGTATTGCTAAACCGGAATAATCAAGGTCAAGACACTATCTGCAACCACGGCGTGTAAGATAGAACCATCATCCCCTAATGTAGAAACCTGATAATTAAAAATAAAAAATAAAATTTATCAATTCCATTATGTAATTAAAATTTTCATGAAATAATCTAATTACATTTTTACTATATGAAATAAACTAGTTTATTGAATTTACTTGAATTAACTAGAAGTAAATAGAGATTAAATGCTTTAAACCTTAGATAAATCATAGTAAGCCAAATAAAAGTCCATATAATGGACTATGATTACAATTGGCCCATTGGATAATCCATAATAGGCTGAATTAATGGATTAAATGATTTATTAAAGGTTAAATAACCTTAAATTCGTAACATGTGTTTAATATGATATTTAAGGGATTAAAATAACCGTATTTCTAGAAGATTGACTCAAGAATCAACCCTTACCTAACATCCCACCTTGGATCAGCCATTTTTACATTGGTTTTACACCAAATGGAGGCTATGTTAAGAAGAAAAATTAGAATTTTCTTCTAATTCGGAGTTGGAAAGTTTGGCATTGTTAGGTAAGGAATCTTGACAAATTTGGCCAAGTTTTGGCTATAAATAGAACCCCATTTGACCCTTAAACCATCTCTGGAGGTTAAGTTATGCTGTTGCGAAGATTTGTGAAGTTTTGAAGGAAGATTTGAAAGATCAAAGAGTTTCTTATTATTTGGAGATATTTCTTTAGATCCATCTAAAGGTATGTGTCTCTCAGGCTAAACTCTAATTCAAGCATATCACTTGGTTCATTTTTCTATCCTCTTTCCATTGATAGCTCATTTATTAAATTCCGTTATGAAATGGGCAAGTTATGGTCATTTTATTGGAGGGGTATTCTCATTTTTTCATCAGGTCCAGAACGTGCTATACATCAGTAGTGCGTTCTGAACGTGCTGGCCTGACATAGCGCGTTCATACAGTCTATTTTCCCGCCCTCAGGGGTCAAACAGACATTTTAAAAATATATATATATTTCCAGAACGCGCTACCCGAGGGTAGCGGATCGGAATGATCGCGCTAGCAGAGGTTAGCGCTTTCATGAATTTTCACGGCATGGCACGGCACAAATAATTATATATATATATATATATATATTACTAGTTTTGTATCCACACACAACTCGAGCCCACATCCTATGCCCCTTGGGTCCTGACCCAAGGGTGAGCTCTCCAACATATAAAGCCAAGGAAGTTTTTTGTAACTTCCAATTTGGGACTAAACTTTAGTCACTATACAATAGGAACTATATCATTTGGAAATCCATGTTAATTGTATACATTTAGTCACCAAATGTAAGGAAATGTAATGTTAGTATGTTTTAATTCTTACAGAATGTAAAAAAATATTTTTGTAGAATAAACTTATTTTTTTCATGTAAAAATCTATTTTTAACCATATTAGTAAATTATAAACATATTAGTAAATTAATGCATGAAAAATATTTCCAGCATGTTAAAAATGACTTCTAACATGATAAAATTATTTTATTCATACTGAGATATACAAACTATTTTTAGCATGTTAAAATCTATTTTAAACCCTTTTTTTCATGCTAAACCTAATTTCCTATTAAATAATTAGTAAAATGATGCATGAAAATTACTTCCAGCATGATAAAATTATTTCCAGCATGTTAGAATTATTTTTAACATGTTAAAGGTATTTTTAGTATATTAAAACTATTTTTCAGCATGATAATTCTATTTTCCTATAAAATAATTAGTAAATAAATATAAAAAATAATTTTCAGCATGATAAAATTTATATTGTTATCAGAGAATTTCTGTAATCAGCATGGTAAACATATCTTATCATCCTATTAGTAAGTTAATGTATGAGAATTATTTTAGCATGGTAAGTATTAATTTTAGCATGTTAAATATTAATTTCCAGCATGTTAAAAATTAAATCCAACATGAAAATTTTATTTTTATCATCTTATCAGTAAAGTAACATATGAAAATTATTTTCAGCATGTTAAGATTATTTTCAGCGAGTTAGAGTTATTTTCGACATAAAAGTCTATTTTCATAACAAGATTCTGATTTTTATGATAAATCACCGTTTTTTTTTATATAAAGCCAGTCATCTAGGAAGAGAATAGGAAGAGTGCACCCCCATCCAAAGGACGGGAATGTTCTCACTCCACCAATCACCCACTAGATGCTCATTTTATTGCTATCAGAATGTAATTACATCATCAATAGAGGATAGAACCTCTTGTATGTAAAATGGAGAAAAATCCTATACAAGCTTAATGCGGATGTTTGGCAAACCCCAAGCATCAGCCAAAACATACCCCTTGGCCAGCAATGGCAGCTCCCGAATACATGAAAATACAGAGCTACTTCCCTTAGCTACTGCATAATTGGCTAATGCATCTGCCACTTGGTTAGACTCTCTATAGGAGTGAATAATAAGGCAGTGAAAGGTTGGAAACAATTGTAGAAGTTCCTGCCACCAGGGGAGAAGAGTCCACGGGGGATCTCTTTTAGAAGCCAACATATCAATTAAAGCCATTGAATCAGTATATATCACAGCCAAAGAGATACCATGGACCTGTGCCAGCCTAAATCCATCCAACAAAGCACGACCTTCTGCAGCCATATTTGTACCAGAGCCATAGAAGAAGGCAAACCCCATGAAAAGCTTCCCATTTTTGTCTCTAATGCAGCCACCCCCCCTGCTAAACCTGGGTTTCCCTTACTTGCACCGTCCACATTTAAAGCTAGACCCTCAGCAGGAGCAACCCAGCGAACACTAAGGAAGCTTGGATGGGAGTAGGAGAGAGCAATGCCAAATTCCTGCAGGATTCCCTGATAATCTGTGTTGACCCCTTGCTTAAACTTTGTCTTGCTAACAGCATATGCAACTTCTATAATTATATGATCTGCAGTATTGGAAAAACTGAAGTATTTACCTTCATATCTCACTCTGCATCTATATTTCCAGATCTCCCAGATAATCATGATGATTAACAATAGAGATATAAATGCTTTCGGTTTATAAAGAGCAACCTTATCCATAGCAAACTTCAGCCTACTTGTAATATTGTTAAGTTCCAGACAGCTTGCATTGATCAGAGATCCAAATCTATTCCAAAGGAAAGTAGCTATATCACTATTAACAAATAGATGGTCCATGTCTTCAGTATTCTGGACAGAAGAGCAGCAGTTACAGCAGGAGGCCAGGTTTATACCACTCTTCTGAATTAAGCTATCAACAGGAACAGCTTGACACAAAACCTTCCAACAAAATATGGAAGCTCAGGGAGAGAGGTATTTCTGCCAAAGATTTCTAAACTTTACATCCGGCCGAGGAGTTTGAATTCTGCATATGCTGTGCGCAGTTTTAAAACTGAATTTACCAGAGCTTGAAAGAGCCCAAACAGAGATGTCTTATCCTCTTTGTAAGACCATCGCTTGAAGTTGGTCTTTCAATTGTAGGTCTTCAACTTTATCCCAGACTGGATGAAGGCGATTAGCTAAGGCCTCTTGAACAGAGCAGTTCAAGGAGTCTGAGTCAGGCTGCAAAGAAAAAAGAGTAGCCAGGGATGTGTCTTTGCACCAGCAGTCCTTGAGAAAATTAGTGTTGGCCCCGTCCTGAATAATCATTCTGGAGCCTGCCATGTAGATGATTTTAGCCTTCTCAAAGTCCTGTTTCTTAATACCTGCCAGGAAAGGAACTTTGCAATCTGAAATATGCCGACCATTGAGATATTTGCTTCTAACAAAAATATTACAAGTATTTGTTTCTTAATAAATCACTGTTTTGGCTAAACTAATACATCTCAAATGTACAAAAACTTCCTGTAAAGATGTCTAAACACTTGTAAACTAAATGTACACAAGATTAAACCATGGAAAAAAATTAATTCTATTAAACTCTAATTACTTAAATTTTCTTCCTAGTTTCCGTTTTTTCTTGAATTCCACGACTTAATGTCGTTAAACATTATGCCTTAAAATTATTATTCACTTCTCTTGCTACTTCTGAGATTTTTATCAAATCCGTGCTTTTTACAAATGAGCTTATTCTTGAAATTCATTGGCCATAGTGTTAAGTGGATGTCTAAACGTACTTGGGATCTTATGATCCACTGACCCAATGCCTGGCATTAATGGGGCCCGGTCTGGTCCTAGGAGGAGCGTCCGAAAGTACTTGTGCCCATGGGAGTTGATTGACCACGGTGTGGCATTGCACCGAAGTGCATGACTTGCTAGATTTTACGGCATTCCACTATTCGTACTCGTTTACTTGTTACTTGTTTACTTGAAAATTACATGAATTACTTGACTTGCGTGAAAATGGCCAATTACATGAAATTCTTTACTTGTTCAAAGTTATTACATGAAAATTCCTCTTGATATCATATTATCTCAATTACTTGAAAATTCCATTCATGTTTATACACTTCCCGATACAAGTTAGAAAATTGCTTAAATTGTTAATACTTAAAGATTGCCTGTGTAGCTCCCATGTTTTAATTGGATCCTTAGCAGTTTGGATCTTGATTTTGTTAGGAGCATTTTGACTATTTTTACGGATTTTTAGGCGTTCGATTTGCATTTATAGGAATTTGTTTAAGATTAATTGAATAAATAAGGGCATATTCACGATTTTTAAACTTATGAGATTTATTTGCAATTAAAGTTAATTTTTCAAAAAAAAAATAATACAAAAATTTTATATAACTCTCGTACGCCTCTCTCTCTCTCCTCACTTTCTCTCTTTCTCCCTCTCTCTTTCTCTCTCGCGACGGCGACGACCCCCCCTCTCTCTCGGTTTTCATGCGTGCGGACCTCGGATCGAGGTGCAGGGGCAGTCAACAGGATCGACTCGACACGAGGATCACGTTGGTGCTAGCTTGGGCGTGGTTCGTCGGCCGTGGTGTCGCGTAGGTGTGAAGGATCGCGTGGTGATTTCTCGAAGTTCGTGTCGAGTTTATCGTCGGTTCCGCGAACAAGGTAGGGGGATGGAATCCTTACCTCACTAGGAGCGCATAGGTAGCACATGCATTGGCATCCGATGTCGTTTGCCTAGGTTTTCGTGCATTTTTCTATGTTAGTGTAATTTAGCCCGATTTTGGGAAAATCGGTGATTTGAGCTTTCTTTTGAGTTTGGATTGCATGTTTAGCTGTAGAATGGTTGTACGGCATGTGTGGATTGCTTTATTTTTGTTTTCTGTTTGTTTAGGCCCTTCCGGGTGGTGTTTCGGCTGAGACCGAACCTGACCCACCGTCACGCCGTCAATACGGCTGATGGCAGACCGTCCATCATTGTGCGGCTAGAATTGGACTGCATATCCCCTTTAGGCTGTAGAAGCCCGACCGTCCAAGACCATAGGCGGTATAATGTGGACTGTCCATCTTTGGGAACCTCTGAGAAGTGGTTTGCCCAACAGTCAACCTCAGACCGTTCGTCCCGTGTGCGGTTTGACCTAAACCGTATTACCTATTTGTGCGGCCCTGCCAGGACCATATATCCCTTTGACCAGTTATGGCGGTTCGTCGGAACGGCTTTGACTAGAGCATCCTTACCCCTTGTGCGGTCTGTCGTAAGACCGTATATGTATTTTCTGTTAGGTTTATTTATTTTCTGCAATTTCGGTTAAATCGGTTTGTGGCTGGAGCGGCTGGAGGCCGACCGCTCGACATGTTATGCGGCCACGTGGTGACCGTACATGTGGTTTGTGCGGTGAGAGCAGAATCGCCCTTCTTTTAGAGCGTTTAGTCTTGCGGCTAAGTGCCAGTCGTTTATGTTGATTCGTGCGGTTGAGTGTAAACCGTTTAACTCCTTTGAGCGGTTAAAGGAGGACCGTATATGTGTTGAGCGGCCAAGGTTGGACCGCCCTTCTTTGTAGAGTTTGAAATGGATTTTAATGTGTTTTATGATGCGAATAGGGCTGTTTCCCTCACGTTCCTTGTGATAGAGCCACTAGTCATAGCCCTACGACGCGGGTCGACCCACCTGGGAGGGGTGGTAGGGTATCCCAATCAACGGTTTGTAAGCTAGTTCCCGTGGGCCCCCGGCTTGGCCGTAGCATCCTGCGGAGGGGGAAAACTAGCTGGAGGACCTGGTTCAGGCAAGAGCCAGTGTGTGCACACGTGGTCTGAGACAGGGACTGGCACTGACGAGTGTCGCTCTGACTAGTTACTCGGTTTGGTACCAATTTTGTTACGCCTCTCCGTGTAGACGCTTACACGTGAGTTGCTGGAGGCCGCAGAGTAAGTCGTCAGCGACGCATCTGTTCTCTTTCTACTAGTGAGGCTCTCTTGTTCTACGATGGAGTAGACTTCTCCTGTCACTTGGAAGTAGTGATTAGATTTATTTTCAGCACTGGTGTTTTGTGAGATTTTGGTGTTAGCTGTTTTATTTTACTGCATAGTTAGATTTATAGCTTTATTATTGTTTTAATTATGCCATTTGCCTGTTTAATTGCTTATTGCATGTTGGTTGCCTTTACGTTTTGCATGCCTGTGTGTTAGTGCGTTGTAGGGATCCGTGTGACCCCTACTGAGTCTGGCTGTGACTCACCCTTCACTTTTGCAGGTGAGCCGCCCCAGCCTCTCGCCGCTTCGTCATCGCGTCCGTTTGGTGATCGCGTGTAGGGTCGCCAACTGTAGTCGGTTCGTCTTTTGTTGTACTTTTGGCCAGGGTATGCCCCATGTAGTTGTGAAGAGGACTTGTGCTCTGTTGTAAATCTGGACTAGTATATATATTTACCACTCTTATATTTTAAATTGCTTCCGCATTAATATTAATTTCTATTGCTAATTGTTAATATTACGCGTTGTAATTCCAATTCGTAATGCAATCCCTCAACAACCCTCACTAACCCTTCAAGGGCCTCATCAGCCTCTTGGGTGGCCTCCCCAGTTCTTGGCATTGGCATAGCGATTTATCGGTATATCGATATCCTGAACTCTGGGTCGTCACAGCTAGTATCAGAGCATGCGTTAGGGAATTGTATTAGGAATTGAAATTGCTTGAGCAAGTCCAGAACAAGTCCATCGAGTCGTCTATTGATGGCTTAGGATGTTTTCCTTGTTTACTAATGGATTATTCATTGATTTGTTAGATTTAATATGCCGCCTCGTCGAGGAAGACCTCCTCGTGTCCCAAGGAATGTGCCGGAAAATGTTCCGAGGGATATCCCAAGAGCTGAAAGCGGTGCCTCTCATCCTCCTGTTGTTCCTGCACCAGCCCTAGCTGCTGTCCTGCAAGCTGATCTGCCGGGTGGTCGTGGCAGAGCTCTCAAGGAATTCCTACTTTTTAATCCACCAGCGTTCGACGGTCAATCAGATCCCGAGGCAGCAAGGCAATGGATTGATGCGACGGAGCGCGTATTTCTAGCAATGGAATGCGCGGAGGACGAGAAGGTCATGTTGTCAACTTTTCAACTTCAAGGTGCAGCTTTGACAAGGTGGAAGGCCAAGTGGCAAGTTGCTTTCTGTTCTCAGCCGCTTCGGTAGATTACCTGGCCAGAGTTTGTTGCTGCATTTGAACGTGCTTTCACCCCGGCTTGTCTCCAGATGGCTAAAGCGTACCAGTTTATGGAGTTGATTCAGAGTGATATGACCGTGGTGCAGTACCGTACTAAGTTTCTGGAGTTAGGTCAATATGCACCTCATATCCTTGCGAATGAAGCTATGAAGACGCAGTAGTTTTTACGTGGATTAAAGCTCGAGTTACGGTTGCCGTTGTACGTGACTTGTGTAGCTGATTTGGATGGAGCGTATCAGGCAGCCGTGACTTTAGAGATGGAGTTAGCGAGATCTCGAGGGCAGCTTCCCGTTGCAGTTCCACCGACTGTGCCGACCGTGTAGTTTCAGCAAGGCAGTCAACAGCTTGCAACAGGAGTTCAGTCCGTGGTTTCTGATACCGGTGGTTCTTCGTCTTTTTCTAAGCCTGGTTCTTCGTGGAAGCATAAGAAGTCCAAGAAGCGGTTTGACCAGCAGACTCCCTCAGGCACTGTGCAGCAGACGTCTTCTTTTCAGCAGCGCCAAGGACCTTTTGTCAGTCAACCGAGGATGTGTTCACGATGCGGTGGCAGCCATCCTGGTGTTCCGTGTTCTTTGCTGGTGGTATGTTATGCTTGCGGTCAGCCGGGTCACATAGCGCGAGACTGTTCGCAGAGGCCGAGGCCAGTGCAGTTTTCGCAAGTTACCCAGCCGCAATAACAGTTCCAGTTTCGGTTACCTCCACTGTCTTATCAGCAAGCGCCAGCGCCTTCGCAGCAGTCTTCTGCCCCCAGCCGTCAGTCACGTGTGCAGAGGCTATTGCGTCAAATTTGGTGGAAGGTACAGTTTTGATTTTTGGTCATTCAGGGCATGTTCTTTTCGATTCAGGTGCTACTCATTCCTTTATTTCCAAGGATTTTCTTGCCCGAGTTGAGGAACCGTTAGTGGAAGTGTCCTGTAACCTGCTTGTCGAGGTACCATCGGGTGATTTCATGGCTACTCCAGTGTGCCTAGAAGATTCTCCAGTTGTCATCAATGATCGACAAATGCCAGCAATGTTGTATGCGCTGCAGTTGGTCGATTTCGATGCTATTCTGGGCATGGATTGGCTTGAGAAGTACGGTACTGTGGTAGACTACAGATCGAAGCGAGTCATCTTCATGCCACGGGGGAAACCAACTTTTTATTTTCAAGGTATGATTTGGTTCTTTCAGTTGCCTCCTTTTCCTTCTGTTTAAATTTTGGGGACAAAATTTCTTTAAGGAGGGAGGGACTATAGCGCCCGTGTTTTAATTGGATCCTTAGCAGTTTGGATCTTGGTTTTGTTAGGAGCATTTTGACTATTTTTGCGGATTTTTAGGCGTTCGATTGGCATTTATAGGAATTTGTTTAATATTAATTGAATAAATAAGGGCATATTCACGATTTTTAAAACTTATGAGGTTTATTTGCAATTAGAGTTAATTTTTCAAAAAATAATAATAAAACAAATTTTTTATATAACTCTCGTACGCCTCTCTCTCTCTCTCTCTCTCCTCACTTTCTCTCTTTCTCCCTCTCTCTTTCTCTCTCGCGACGGCGACGACCCCCCCTCTCTCTCGGTTTTCATGCGTGCGGACCTCGGATCGAGGTGCAGGGGCAGTCAATAGGATCGGCTCGACGCGAGGATCGCGTTGGTGCTAGCCTGGGCGTGGTTCATCGGCCGTGGTGTCGCGTAGGTGTGAAGGATTGCCATGGTGATTTCTCGAAGTTCATGCCAAGTTTGTCGTCGGTTCCACGAACAAGGTAGGGGGATGGAATCCTTACCTCGCTAGGAGTGCATAGGTAGCACATGCATCGACATCCGAGGTCATTTGCCTAGGTTTTCATGCATTTTTTTATGTTAGTGTAATTTAGCCCGATTTTGGGAAAATCGATGATTTGAGCTTTCTTTTGAGTTTGGATTGCATGTTTAGCTATAGAATGGTTGTATGGCATGTGTGGATTGGTTTATTTTTGTTTTTTGTTTGTTTAGGCCCTTCCGGGTGGTGTTTCGGCCGAGACCGAACCAGACCCACCGTCACGCCGTCAATACGGCTGATGGGAGACCGTCCATCGTTGTGCGGCTAGAATTGGACAGCATATCCCCTTTAGGCGGTAGAAGCCCGACCGTCCAAGACCATAGGCGGTATAATGTGGACCGTCCATCTTTGGGAACCTCTGAGAAGTGGTTTGCCCAACGGTCAACCTCAGATCGTTCGTCCCGTGTGCGGTTTGACCTAAACCATATTACCTATTTATGCGGCCCTGCTAGGACCGTATATCCCTTTGACCAGTTATGGCGATTCGTCGGAATAGCTTTGACTAGACCGTCCTTACCCCTTGTGCAGTCTGTCGTAAGACCGTATATGTATTTTCTGTTAGGTTTATTTATTTTCTGCAATTTCGGTTAAATCGGTTTGTGGCTCGAGCGGCCGGAGGCGGACCGCTCGATATGTTATGCGGCCACGTTGTGACCGTACATGTGGTTTGTGCGGTGAGAGCAGGATTGCCCTTCTTTTAGAGCGTTTAGTCTTGCGGCTAAGTGCCAGCCGTTTATGTTGATTCGTGCGGTTGAGTGTAAATCGTTTAACTCCTTTGATCGGTTAAAGGAGGACCGTATATGTGTTGAGCGGCCAAGGTTTGTAATGGATTTTAATGTGTTTTATGATGCGAATAGGGCTGTTTCCCTCACGTTCCTTGTGATAGAGCCACTAGTCGTAGCCCTACGATGCGGGTCGACCCACCTGGGAGGGGTGGTAGGGTATCCCAATCAACGGTTTGTAAGCTAGTTTCCGTGGGCCCCCGACTTGGCCGTAGCGTCCCGCGGAGGGGGTAAACTAGCTGGAGAACCTGGTTCAGGCAAGAGCCAGTGTGTGCACACGTGGTCAGAGACAGGGACTGGCACTGACGAGTGTCGCTCTGACTAGTTACTTAGTTTGGTACCGGCTTTGTTACGCGTCTCCGTGTAGACGCTTACACGTGAGTTACTGGAGGCCACAGAGTAAGTCGTCAGGGACGTATTTGTTCTCTTTCTACAAGTGGGGCTCTCTTGTTCTACGACGGAGTAGACTTCTCCTGTCACTTGGAAGTAGTGAGTAGATTTATTTTCAACACTGGTGTTTTGTGAGATTTTGGTGTTAGCTGTTTTATTTTACTGTGTAGTTAGATTTATAGCTTTATTATTATTTTAATTATGCCATTTGCCTGTTTAATTGCTTATTACATGTTGGTTGCCTTTACGTTTTGCATGCCTGTGTGTTAGTGCGTTGTAGGGATCCGCGTGACCCCTACTGAGTCTGGCTGTGACTCACCCTACACTTTTGCAGGTGAGCCGCCCCAGCCTCCCGCCGCTTCATCGTCGCGTCCGTTTGGTGATCGCGTGTGGGGTCGCCAGCTGTAGTCGGTTCGTCTTTGGTGTACTTTTGGCCGGGGTATGCCCCGTGTAGTTGTGCAAAGGACTTGTGCTCTGTTGTAAATCTGGACTAGTGTATATATTTACCACTCTGATATTTTAAATTGCTTCCGCATTAATATTAATTTCTGTTGCTAATTGTCAATATTGCGCGTTGTAATTCCAATTCATAATGCAATCCCTCAACAACCCTCACTAACCCTTCAGGAGTCTCATCAGCCTCTTGGGTTGCCTCCCCAGTTCTTGGTATTGGTATAGCGATTTATCGGTATATCGGTATCCTGAACTCTGGGTCGTCACAGCCTGGTTCTTAGAGATATAAAATCCTACTGAGCTTTTAGCTCACCCTACATTTTGGTTAATTGTTGTAGGAAATGAAAATGAACAAAGGAATGGACAAGAGTGAGAGAGTGATTTTCCTTTTTACCTAGGTTTATGTAGATCATTAGTGTTTTTACAAGAATGATGTATTTTGGATTGGAAGTTTGTAATTACCTTTATGGCTTATGAATTAATGATGTAAACTTCATTTTGATGGAATAAAAGTATCATTTTCCCCATTCATTTCTGACTTTAGAAATAAAATTATACATGCTCTGATCGACACGCTTGATTACGACTCGTCGCGTCCTCAATATTCCGCGTCGGGGTGTGACAGTCTTTGTGGTATCAGAACCTAGGTTACATAAAATCCTAGGTTTCACAATTATAGGTTCATTCCTAAACTTAGGTTATGTTTTAGATCAATATCTAGAAATTAGATAGGTCTTAAAACCTTCCCGGTAAGCATGGGTAGAAACACGGGTTAAGTTTTATAAAAAGATACATCAAGACATAAATAAATGAATAAAACAATTAAACCTTGTAATTATGGTTTCAGGCTAATTCTCACAAATGGCCGCCGAGAGAGCTCAATGGCGCGAGATGCAGCGCACCGTTCAAGGCTTAACCCAAGCCCTCCAACAGGTTACTCAGGGAGGAGCAAACTGAGGAGCTGGCGATTTGCATAGGAATTTCATAAGCATGAACCCTCCCAAGTTCACAGGATCTACGGATCCGGATGAGGCCAAACATTGGATTAAAGAAATCGAGAGGATTTTCTGAGTCATGCAATGTGCCGACGAGGAAAAGGTCCTACTAGCTACTTTCCAACTGGAAAGGGATGCACGTGCCTGGTGGGAATCGGTCGAAGCTACTTTACCGCACGACCAAGTACTATGGGAAGAGTTCGTGGAACACTTCAATAGTAAATACTTCTCCGACTGAGTACAAGAAAGGAAGGCCGCCGAATTTGCCGCCTTAAAGCAAAGGGGACTATCAGTCGCCGAATATGAAGCTCAATTTTCAAGGTTATCTCAGTACGCTCCACATCTTGTGGGTACCGACAAAATGAAGGCACGGAGATTTCTTAACGGCCTTAAGCCACAATATATTACTCAACTGGCCCCGATGGATATTCAAATATATAGTGATGCGGTACAAAGAGCACAACTTTTGGAAGATGCAACGGAGTTGTCGGATCGCATCCAAGGAAGAGAAGCCAAGAGAGAGCAAGTTACGGGAGTCGGAAGTTTCAAACCTTCCTTCAGGAAGAAAAGGCCCAATGACGGGCCTAATTTGAACAAAGGTGGACGTAATTTTCAAGGGGACAAGAAGCCAAGAACCATTGACAAGCAAATTGTCCCTATATTGGCCACATCAAAAGAATTATGCAAATATTGTGAGAAACCCGGACACAAAGCCGAGGAATGTTGGAGAAAGCTCGGTGCATGTCTTCGATGCGGGAGTCGAGAGCATAGGATCCCGAATTGCCCTCTTCTCAACGAGCAAGCTCCATCACCGGCAAAGCTTCCTATTATTGTCAAAAAGTAAAGAAGACTTCAAGCTCTTATGGATGCGGAACCTACCGAGGAAGGAGGCGTCGTGGAAGGTACTCTTTTCATATACTCCAAGCCTGCCTCTGTCTTATTTGACACCGGAGCTACGCATTCATTTATATCTAGAAGATTTGCTGGTCTTTTACCTATGAAGCCTGTTCCATTAGATTCTACACTCACTATTACTACCCCTATTGGAACGGGAACGGGAATTAAACACTTCTATCCTACTAGTGAAATTCTAATTAGCGGTTATAATTTACCCGCTGATTTGTTGTGCATGGAGATGGACGGATATGATGTTATTTTGGGTGCCGATTGGCTATCTACACATGGTTCTAGTGTCAACTGTAAGTTGGGTACGATAACTTTTCTGGGTTACCCCAACCTCATATTTTCTGGTATCAGGCATTCTAGACACTTGTCTCTCATTTCGGCCCTCAAAGCTGAGAAATTATTAAGGAAGGGTTGTGTCGGTTTCTTAGTTTCTATCACTATGACCGAGCACACAGAACCCGTTCTAAAGGACATTTCTATCGTTCGGGATTATTCTGATATATTTCTAGACGAGTTGCCTGGTATTCCTCCCGAGAGAGAAGTGGTTTTCACTATTGATTTAATTCCGGGAGTTGCACCAGTTTCAAAAGCTCCATATCGGATGTCTGCCATTGAAATGAAGGAGTTAAAGGAACAACTATTGGAGTTATTGGAAAAGGGGTTTATCCGACCAAGTACTTCACCTTGGGGAGCCCCGGTCCTCTTTGTTAAAAAGAAGGATGGTTCGATGAGGTTATGTGTTGATTATCGGCAATTGAATCAACTTACCATCAAGAATAAATATCCATTGCCGAGGATTGATGAATTATTCGATCAGATTTCTAGAGCTCAATATTTCTCAAAGATCGATCTTCGATCTGGTTATCATCAATTAAAGATCAAGGAAAGTGATATTCACAAGACTGCATTCCGGAGTAGGTATGGACATTACGAGTTCATTGTTATGCCTTTTGGCTTAACAAATGTGCCTACTGCATTCATGCAATTAATGAACATCGTATTCAGGCCATACCTCGATCAATTTGTGGTTGTATTTATCGACGACATTTTGATCTACTCCAAGTCAAAGGAAGAACATGAAGAACCTCTCAAGAAGGCCCTTCAATTATTAAGAGATCACAAGCTTTATGCCAAATTAAGTAAGTGTGATTTCTTGTTGCAGGAAGTTTCTTTTCTCGGTCACATAATTTCCCGGAACGGTATCGCCCTCGATCCTTCAAAGGTCGAGGCCGTAAAGAACTGGGAAAGACCTACTAGTGCGACGGAAATCCGAAGCTTCTTGGGATTGGCTTGATATTACCGAAGATTTATCAAAGACTTCTCCAAGATTGCGGTATCTTTAACAAGATTGACAAGGAAGGAGAATCTTTTTATATGGTCCGAGGAATGCGAGAAAAGCTTTCAAACTTTAAAGGATTGTCTAACGACTGTTCCTATTCTCACATTACCTACGGAAGGAGGTGGATCCGAAGTATATGCTGATGCATCTAGAATTGGCCTAGGTTGCGTATTAATGCAACATGGCAAGGTTATAGCCTACTCTTCACGGTAATTGAGGAAGTACGAGGAAAATTATCCCGTACATGACCTAGAACTGGCAGCTGTGGTCTTTGCTTTGAAGATTTGGCGACATTACCTCTATGGCGAAGCCTTTACGGTGTATTCTGATCACAAGAGTCTCAAATATTTATTCTCTCAAAAGGAGCACAATATGATACAAAGACGGTGGTTGGAATATTTAAAGGATTTTGATTTCTCTATACAATATCACCCCGGAAAAGGCAATGTCGTAGCTAATGCACTTAGTCGGAAGCCGATGGCCTTATTATCGAGCATGATGGTTAAAGAATGGCATCTACTTGAGCAAATGGCCAACTTAAACCTCAATATGGAAGAGAAGAAAGACGGAGTCCTTATTGCTAATATTCGACTCCAACCCGAGTTACTCTCGGAAATTAAGGAATGGTAGGGTGATGATCCGATGATCGTTGAAACTAAAGAGAAACTAGATCAACGACCGGATTTCCTTCTGGCTGATGATGGAAGGTTATTATTTAAAGGAAGAACTTGTATACCTGATTGGTCTACTATCAAGGGAAAAATCTTGGAGGAAGCACATCGGTCAAGGTACACTATTCACCCTGGTGCTATAAAAATGTACCAAGACCTCAATAGAATATTCTGGTGGCCTAATATGAAGAGAGAGGTAGCCGAGTTCGTAAGTCGATATTTGGTATGTCAACAAGTCAAGGCCGAACACCTCAAATCGGCTGGCAAGCTCAAGCCTCTCGAAATACCGGAATGGAAATGGGATAGTATCGGTATGGACTTCATTGTTGGATTACCGAAGACCCGAAGTGGTTTTGATGCTATATGGGGATCGGCTAACAAAGTCCGCTAACTTTTAACCTATCAAGACTAGATGGACCGTGGATGTTCTAGCCGCTTTATATATCAAAGAGATCGTAAGGCTGCACGGTATTCCAAGCTCTATTATTTTGGATCGAGATCCGAGATTCACTTCACATTTCTGGAAGGGTCTACAATCATTTATGGGTACTAGACTAAGGTTTAGTACGGCTTTTCACCCACAGACGGATGGACAAACCGAGAGGATGAATCAAATTATTGAAGATATATTGAGAGCATGCATGATAGACTTCAGCGGAAGTTGGCATGAACACTTACCGCTGACTGAGTTCACTTATAACAATAGCTATCAGTCGAGTATTCAAATGGCACCATTCGAAGCTCTTTATGGCCGAAGTTGTAGATCGCCTCTGTGCTGGAGCGAGATTGGAGAAAAGGGATTACTTGGTCCCGATATTGTCCAAGACACAACTAGCAAAATCCAATTAATACAAGAAAGATTAAAGGTCGCTCAATCATGGCAAAAGAGCTACGCCGACAACCAGAGGAGAGACCTTGAATTCCAAGTGGGGGAGCATGTCTTCTTAAAGATCTCACCCACACGAGGAATTAGAAGATTCGGCATCAAAGGAAAGCTAAGTCCAAGATTTATCGGCCCTTTCGAGGTTTTGGAGAGAATCGGCTAGGTAGCATATAAGCTGGGTTTGCCTCCTCAACTGGCCGGTGTACATGATGTATTCCATGTATCCATGCTAAGGAAATGCGTCTATGATCCTTTGTTGGGACTCCTCTGGGTTGATAAGTAGTTCGTGCACTGCTTTGTGATGAAACGGTTTGATGATTGACAATAGTTGTTTTGATGACTAGCAACAGTGGTGTGTGACTCAGTTGACTTTATTTCTATATACGATGCTGTAAGTATTTTGATGCATTCATATGTCAGATAATTATATCAATGGTGTGTGCATCTTAGTCTGTGCTTTGAATAGAGTCGGTGCAACACATGGTTAATTTTGCATTGAGTCTGTGCAATCCTCGCTGATGCACACGACGAAGTCGGTGCAATTCTTCTCGATGCACGCCACCGAGTCGGTGCAACCTCTGCACCAGGCACTTAGAGTCGGTGCAATATGTCTTAGGTAACTCGATGCATAGAAGTTCATGGATTCTCCTTTTACACATTAAGTCTGTGCAAGTCAAGCATTCTGTGTGAATAAGTCCGTGCAAGCTCAGGCACGGGGCATGCTAAGTCTGTACAACGTCTTCTGTGGCAAGTCATCAGGTCAGTGCAATACTTGCCCATTGCACACACTCAGCCGATGTATCTGTAGGTCTTGTGTTGAAACCATGTCTGTGCATCTGCTTTTGAAGAGATGATTGAGTCTGTGCATGTGTATGTAAACACCACAATTGAGTCCGTGCATCAAAATCTCTATTCTGTGCAATCTCCTTTTTATATCATATAATTATCTGAATATGACATTATATCTGATGCCTTGACAGGTGCCTTTTTATAAAGACTAAGAAGGGCACGTGATCCAAGATTAAAGAAAGTGCCAGGATCGTGACACGTGGAAAGCAGCTATGCTGAGATGCCGCCACGTGACGAAGGTGTTTGGGCGGGAATTGTGGTGACCACATTCCCTATCCTTCTACTGCTCTATAAATAGGAGGCTTCTTCCTTAGGAGAAGGGTGATCGTGAACATACTTCGAAAGAGCAGAAGCAGAGAGAGCTTGCACGATCCAGAGAGAAGAGAAAAAGAAGAAAGAGAGAAGGAGAGAAGGAGAGAGCTGAAAGAGAGATGTCTGAGAGAATACTATGAGTGTTTGTTCCTCAGTCTCTCGATTCAGAATCGGAGCCGAAATTGCTCGGTGTTGAGCTACATTCCCCTAGTGGGTTCTTTTGTTTCTTCGTTTATTTTATTTTTCATTTCTGAAACTATGTTTTCAAGCTGTGTGTCAGCGGAGCAAGCTGTGAAGCTCAGCGGTTTGCATAGGTGGATTCCTTTTGTCGGGTAAAGTTGTAAGTCCCCAGCGGTTTGCAGAGGAGGATTCCTCTGGATGGCATAAGCTGTAACGCCCAGCGGTGTGTAGGTTTTTGACCCCAAAGCTATGGATCAGCGAAGCTGTGCATCAGCAGTAGAAGCCACATTCCGGTTTGGAGTGTGGGGTGGACGTAGATCTCGGGTTTGAGATCGAACCACCTTAAAAATCTCTGTCTACTGTGCGATCGCTGTGTGGTTTGTGTGCATCCTGTTTATTTCTTCGATCTGTAGTAGACGAATGCTTAGGACCATCTTGATCTAGATCTGTTAGGTCAGCTTCCATTGATTGTGTTGTTTGTCCTTCTGTCGTCCAACAGCAGCTTATTTTAATTCCGCACTTGGAGCTGTTGTTGTTGGTCTTAATTGGGTGTCTGATCTATTCACCCCCCCTCTAGATCGGTTATAGCATCCTATCAGTTGGTATCAGAGCATACCACTTGATCCTAACACTTGGTATCAGAGCCTAACTCTTCTGCTGGGATCAACATCCTGAAGAGAAACTGCCATGGATGTAAGAGGGATGACGGCTGAAGGACATTCCACCACGAAGCCCCTATACTTTGACGGGTCGAACTACGCATACTGGAAGAACCGTATGCAAGTTTGTAGAAAACCGATAATTTAAAATGAGAAATAAATTTTTTAAATAAATTATACAATTAAATTTTTCATGAAATAATTAAATTACATTTTTCTAAACTAGAATAGTGAATTTACTTGAATTTACTTAAGGTAAATTGAAAAATAAATGCTTCAACCCTTAGATAAATCATTGCAAGCCCAATAAAAGTCCATATGATGGATTAGGATTACATTTGGCCCATTGGATAATCCATAATGGGCTGGATTAATAGATTAAAGGATTTATTAAAGGATAATTAGACCAAAATTCGTAACACATGTTTAATATGTCATTTAAGGGATTAAAATAACCCCATTTCTAGAAGATTGACTCAAGAATCAACCCTTACCTACCAGCCACCTTAGACCAGTCATTTTTACATTGGTTTCACACCAAAGGGAGGCTAGATTAAGAAGAAAAAATGGAATTTTCTACCAATTCGGAGTTAGAAAGTTTGGCATTGTTAGGCAAGGAATCTTGACAAATTTGGCCAAGTTTTGGCTATAAATAGAACCCCATTCGACCCTCAAATCATCCCTGGAAGCCAAGGCTATGCTGCTGCGGAGATTGAAGGAGATTTGAAGGAGGATTGGGAGAAATCAAAGGGTTTCATATTATTTGGGCATTTTTTTCTTACCTCTCATTATATCTGCTCAAAAGTAGGTGTCTCTCAGGTTAAACTCTAATTAAATCATGCCATCTTGTTCATTTTTCTGTCCTCTTTCCATTGATAGCTCATTTATTAAATTCCGTTATGAAATGGGCAAGTTATGGTCATTTTATTGAAGGGGTATTCTCATTTTTTTTCATCAGGTCCAGAACGTGCTATACCTCAGAAGCGCGTTCTGAACGCGCTGCCCCGACATAGCGCGTTCATGTAGTGTATTTTCCCACCCTCAAGGTAGCGCGATCTGAATGAACGCGCTAGCAGAGGCTAGCGCGTTCATGAATTTTTACCCGGAATACCCGGGGTCAAAATAAATTGTATTAAAAAAAATGTATATAATGTCCCGATCACGCTACCACTGGCTAGCGTGTTCTTCGGATCGCGCTAGTCTAGGGTAGCAGAGGCTAGCAAGTTATGGGCATTTTTTTCTTACCTCTCATTATATCTGCTCAAAAATGTATATATATACGGTTTCAAAACCACCGCACCGCACCTCGGCTCGGCACAAACACGGCTCGACTCGGCTCGGCTCGACACAAAGAAATAAATATATTACTAGTTTTATATCCATACACAAGTGGAGCCCACATCCTATGCCCCTTGGGTCCTGACCCAAGGGTGAGCTCTCCAACATATAAAGCCATAGAAGTTTTTTGTAACTTCCAATGTGGGACTAAACTTTAGCCACCATACAATGAGATTATAGTACTTGGAATCCACCTTAATTGTAAAGTATTAGCATGTTAAAACAACTTTCAACATCTTAAATATAGAATTCAGCATGTTAAATTTATTTTTACAGAATAAAAGTATTTTTAGTGTGTTAAATACTATTTACAATATGATAAGTCTATATTACTAGAAAATTTAGATATAAAACTTATTTGAAGCATGTAAAAGTATGCTTATAAGTAAAATGATGTTTCAAAATTTATTATCAGCATGATAACATTTATTTATGTCATATTATCAGAAATTGAGTTATGAGAATTACTTTTAGCATGATTAAACCTATTTTCTTATCGAATATGTAGGAAATTAATGCATGAAAAATATTTCCAGCATGTTAAAAATATTGCCAGCATGATAAATATAATTCCAACATGTTAGAATTATTGTTAGCTTGTTAGGACTGTTTTTCAGCATATTGAAGTTATTTACAAGTATTTTTCAGCATATAAAAATCTATTTTTATCATGTTATTAGTAAAGTAATGTATAAAAATTAGTTTCAGCATGTTAAAATTTATTTCTAGTATGATAAATGTACCTCCTGCATATTGAGATAGGAAATTATTTTTCAACATGATAAGTTTATTTAAAACTAATTTTTGCATATTTTCCTATCAAGAAATTAGTAAATAAATGTATAAAAATTATTTTCAGCCTGCTAAAAAATTATTTTCAGTACGATGAAATTATTTACAGTATGTCAGGATTATCTTAGCATGTTAGAATTAATTTCAGCATGCTAAAGCCATTTAAAAACTATTTTCAGCATGATAAACCTATTTTCTCATTAAATAATTAGCAAATAAATGTAGAAAAATTATTTTTCAGCACAAATTTTTTTTATTGTTATCATAAAATTTAGGAAAATAGCATGGTAAACTTATGTTTATAACCTCATCAGTAAGTCAGTGTACGAGGATTATTTAGCATGTTAAGTATTTATATTAATATGTTAAATAAAAATTTTCAGCATAATAAAAAGTTAATTCCAGCATGAAAAATCTATCTTATCATCTTAGCAGTAAAGTGACACATGAAAATTATTTCCAGCAAGTAAAACTTATTTTTGGTACATAAGGTCTATTTTCTTATCAAATAACTAGTACATTGATGAATAAATAGTAAATACCAAAAATCAGGATTTTAAAATTTGAAAATTATATTTCCTACCTAAAACACTTAATTATGAAAAATACACATCAGATTAGACAATGAAATTTAAAATAATTCTATTTACTTGATTTCCTTCCTAGTTTACCGTCATCCTTGAATTCCACGACTTAATGTCGTTAAACATGATGCCTAAAATGAATTTTTTCATTCTCCTTTGCAATTATCACAATTTTTGCCAGATCTGTACTTGTTTACAAATGATCTTGTTCTTGAAATTCTTTGGCCATATTGTGGAATTATATAGAAAAATGTCAGGGGCTATGGGTCCCAATGAAATGACATTTAAATGCTAGTGTATAAAGGGGTTCTGATCTGATCCCACGGGCGAGGCAAAGTCCAAATATAAACCGGTATTATAATGATCAGGTGCTGGCATTCACCAATACAGGGTCTATTATAATTAGGGGCAATCATACAGTCGTCAGAACCCCTAAGTGTGTAGCCAAATAGTGATGTTCCATGAGGGGCTGTCATATCGTCGTGATTCCCCTTAGTGCTTTGGCCAATCCTATTGAGTGTTGGTAGAAGTGATTGTTCTACTTCTATATTGTTTAAAGTTCAAGTGATTGCTCTACTTCGATATTGCTTAAAGTTTATCGTGAATGTTCTTGAATTATCTTACCCATCGTCTCATCATGAAAGTTCTTGATATATCTCTGGAATTGACCATCGTCTTGCCTACTATCATGATCTTGAAATTATTGATATCTTGTTATCTTGAAATTACTTGAAAATTCCTTATAAAAAATTTCTTACTTGAAATTCATGATCAATTACTTCATGACACGAATTGTTAATGTGACGACCCAGATCCCGGATACCAGATATACCCGATAGGACTACCGGATACACCTGATACCACTTGGAACCCGCGAGGCCTCCCAAGAGCGGTAAAGCTCCGAAGGGATAAAAGGTATGTGTAGAGTACATTGAAGCCACAGAGATATAACAGTAAGCAATTAAATTTCATTAGATCGGTTCGCTAAAGTAGCAGAAATAAAATTACTTTTTAATTAACAGTTTCAAATTAACAATTATATACCAGAGTCAAGCCCAGAGCTAAGACAGCAAGTCTAGCAAGTACAGTCGACAGAAAAGAAAGACGTATCGAGAAGTTGGGAGAAGCCCGACGTAGGTACCAGCTGGCCACAACGACACGCTACGAGCACGCGCACCAAGAACCACGGAAGCAGAACGAACGATAGCCCACCTGAAAAGCAGGGGTGAGCCTCGTGTCATTGGCTCAGTAGGGGTCACGCAGATCCCCACTGAAAAACACGTAGTAACACAGAAAAACAAAAATGACAAGAAGAACAGCAGGTGTAGTAAAGCAGAAAAACTACACTATAAAACTGTAAAACTACTCTAGAAGCAGTAAAGAACAGACGGGGAGTAGGAGTAGGGAACAAGTAGGAAAGGGGGAGAATCCGCACCAAACAAGCGGCTGCCGAACTAACCTCGACACCCCAAACTACTCCAGGTAGCGACAGAAGGGTGACTCTGAACAGACAAAGTCAAGAGTTACCGATCTGTCGACACGACGCGAGGCCTAAGACAAAGGCCTGCAAGGATAGACAAAAGTCTAGAAAAGATCTAGATAGACGACGGACAGACCCGACGAGCACACACGACTAGAATGTCGTGCACACAACACAACACTGACCTAGAGTAGGGCCACAAGGGGGCTAACTTGGAAAGGTCACGGCACACAAGAAACGCGAAAGTCACGTATCACGTGACAGAAGTGCCTCCTCACAAGGAGAACAGTCAGCTGCGTCCACTGACATCTTATGCTGCGCCCCAAGTGTCTCGCCTACGGTACTGCTAAAGACATGGCAGAGACAAAGACACGCACTGAACCAAATAAGAACAACAGCAACAAGAGACTAGTCAGGGTCACGCCCGTCGGCGTAAGTCCTCAGTCCTTGACAACGTGTGCACACACTGGCTCTAGCCTAAGCCAGGTCCTCTAGCTAGTTTTCTCCCTCGGTAGGACGCTACCGTTGGCTGGGAGCCCACGGAACTAGCTTACAAGCCGTATCTCGAGAACTGCCCTTTCCACCCCTCCGCGGTGGGTCAACACACTAGACCGCGTGCATCGATAGGCCACGACAAGCGAAGGTTCACGAGACACCAGACTCAAAAACACAAGTGCTAGAGTACGGACAAGCTAGAACGCGCTGTCACACGTACTACTAGGCACCACTGGCAGTACTACTACAGCCAACAGACTCAGGATTAGGCAACTAGACCAACAACGTAACGATCCTTGAGTCGGACGACTCAAAGTCAAAATCGTCACTGACAGCAGAACAAGTCACCAATCGGTCTACTCCTAAGCCACGAGAAATGACACTTCGCAGAAAACGACTCACGGAGACCTGAGGGAACAGCAAGAACCCTCCGGCACGCCTGGACACGCAACTCAAGGTAAAATAGTACCCCGAGGCATCCAGAACCAGTGTCTCAAACTGGATAGAACCGCCGAGACACACACACAGGCACAAACCCTCTTGGCCACCTCAGAACACGGTTATAGCCCTCATAGGACATCGGGTGATGTCCACGTGACAATGGGCGAACCACCAGGTCAAGCCAAGATACCGAAAACCAAACCACCGGTAAACCACTCTCTAGGCATAGGCTATCCATCACTCGGCTGCTAGGTCAACCAAGCAGTCAAGGAGGAATCGCCACGCAACCAGAGGCAAAGACATTCTATAGCAGGAAAGAGAATCCTACCTCAAGCAAGAAGACTCCTGGCTACCTTATAATGTAGTCTTAGCCCTCATAGGATGTCAGGAGACATCCGCAGGAAAATGGGCAGGCCACAAGGTGAAGCCAAGACAATCAGAAACCACAACGATGGAAATCGGAGCTCTAGGACTGTAACGCACCACCCTTAGACCGTTATACGAATGTGGCGGTCTAACGCTAGGCCGTTACACTCTAGAGAAACAAGACTGTGGCGGTCTAATGAAGACGCGCTACAGCGGCGTGACGGTCGAAGAATGACCCGTCACAGACACCGCCCTATCCAACACCTAAAACGCACAAGACATGTAACGGCCTAACCTAGGCACGTTACACAGCTCTGACGCACCCCTTTAGGGCCATCAGGGCCAATAGAACTAAGCTTAAAAAAACTCAGACAAACAGCATATAACGGTCCAAGATGGACGCGTTACAGCACTGTGACGCATGAGGGTAAGACCGCTACACGAACCGACTTAAACGGTCAAATCCGGTCAAACAGAACGTAACGGCCTAGTATAGGCGTGTTACAAGGCTCTGACGCACCACGGAAGGGCCGTCAGAGGAACCGACTTACTCAAATCACAAGAAGACAAAATAGCCGTGACGCACCTACCACAGAAGGGCCGTCAGAGGAACCGACTTACTCAAATCACAAGAAGACAAAATAGCCGTGACGCACCTACCTGGATGCGTCATAGGGTTGTGACGCACCACTACTGGACCGTCACCCTCCCACAGCCACGAAAAGTTTAAAACATTAAAATGATGTGGCGTTCTATCGTAGGGCCGTCAGATACTGTGACGGTCTCTGCAACGACCGCTACACCGGTCACGGCGGGAAAAAGGTGGAAACACCGAATCGGCCCGTTCCACGCCCCATTCACGCCGAAACGCAGGGGAAACAAAGCTAGACGACGAAAAATAACTTCAGGAGGCTAAAAAGCCCACATGCACGCATTAAAACGCAAGATCGGGGCGATTTGGACAAATCAACCCTAAACGAGTCACCGAGGTTCCCGGACTCCTACCGGCCTCGAATGACAATTGATCGACACGAAACTAACATGAATGGGATCCAGACATCCCATCGGTCAGTTTGACACTAACTAGACCAAGAATGGTTGCCATTTTCCGGCGAACCTTGAAAACTCTGAAAATAACGGTTTTCACTAAAACAGCCCGATCTCTCCCGATCGAGCACCAAACTACGCACAGAAGCAGGGAAAACGTGCAGAACAGGTAGGCGATCCATCTCCCTACCTCCACCGAAGAAACCGTGCCCTGAAGGGACTAAACCATGCCAAAAACTGCGCCGCGAGCTCAAACGCCGACTTTGAATCCACCGTTCGGGATCGCGCCAAAACCACTCCATCCTCACCCCGTCGCGCACCCGACCAACTCCACAGCATCCCCAGCACGCGCCCCTAGGTCCTCCATCTGTAGCCGGAGCCAAGGAAGCTCGAGAGGAGAGAAAACGAAGAGAGAGGAGGCGGTGGCGTAAAATGAGAAGGAGGAGAGAGGAAGGAAAAGAAAAAGGAAAGAAATTAGGAATTTTCCTAATTTCTGAAAAATTTGATTTTTGGCCCTATCTCAGAAAAATACGCAAAAATAGTCAAAACGACCGGCTCAGAGAGTACATCATCGCTGCAGCATCCTCGAGTCGATGAACTGAAAAATAAACTCACCGTAGGGTTCCGTAACTAGTACGAGACAAAAACCCACACGGATCGTAAAACTCAACTCGGAAGCCACATAAGTGAACCGAAACTCACCGAAACTGATCCAAAAGATCCAATAAAGATTCAATAAGACCTACTAAGGATCCATCAAAGATCTGGGACATTACATCCTCCCCTCCTTTAAGAAATTTCATCCTCGAAATTTAAGGACTAGCAAGGGTAAGCAGGGAAGAACAACCCGACAGCACAACTACGGATCGCCACAAATCTCGAGAAGCACAGCTCAGAGGAACATCGTCAGACCACAATCACAAGCACACGCTCTAGATCGAGCACGACACAAGTGAACACAAGTCCAACACCTCTGAAACAAAGCAACGTCGCTTACGTCTCACCGGGAAAGAGACACGACTGCCACGACAACAGATATCGAGGAAACGAAACGACGGACACGGTGAGTATCAGCTCAAACAAGGAGACACAGTCCTCTCAGTTGATAGCTCGACCACATCATCGGCTCCAGTGCCAAAGGTGACAGAGAACACCTGGCACATAGGACGCCAACGACAACACTGGACCACAAGCACAATCAAGTCAGTCCTTACTCAGATATTACATCTGATCGAGCCGCAAGCTAACTCTAGGGAAAAAGAGTACAGCAAAGCTAACCGACAAGATCTGGTCCAAGACAGAGACACAAAATCATAGAGAAACAGCAATAAAACGACGACAACAGCACTTGCAGGATTCCGGCTCCGTATAGAACACAGAACCACGGAACACGACTACAAGCAGGGTCACATCAAGGCACAAGAACAGCTGAACACACGACCACAAGGGACTAGTCATGCATCGAGCAGCTCACCAAGAAAGGACCAACAACAACGAGAAACGACAACAATCTCGGGGAACGTAACTCAAGGACCACGAACACGCCTTGAGAGCACAACACCCAAGAGAAAAAAAATAGAGGAGCAAAGGGTACTCAATCAGCAGGAATGCCGACAGATTCCCCAACACTCGCAAATGCCAATGCCAACACCCAGAATAACTCCAGCAACAGCACGGCAACAGGCAACATCAAGGCACATGAAGCCAAGATGAAGTTGTAAGGTTTCGCACAGCACCTACGGGCGACGCAGCAGATAACAAAAATTTTATTTGCCCGATCCCGGTGTTATGGAAAGCTTAATTTGTGCTCTAATCGGTGTTTCTAAGACCCTAATTACGGGTTGCGTGTTTCACCTTGCGCGGAACCACGCTGTCCGCTAAGCCCGATGCAGAGAAACCAAGCCGCACAACTGTACGACCTCTAGAGCAGATCCACACGGACCCTTGCGCAGCGACGGTACCTCCCCGGCACGACTATCCCTGACTCTATCACCTTCTAGAGAGAGAGAGAGCAAGAGGGAGAAAGGGGGGAGACTAATCCTCTCCCTTAAGCTTAATGCTTGGTTAGCTTAAGGGAAGGAAAGAAGAAGCTCGAATGAGCTTCACGTAGGATCTATATATCGAGTTTAGGCTTTTTAGAAAAGGATTCCAAAAGACCGAAACTGTATATATGTCCTATCTATTATTATACATATGTATTAAGCTCCATTTACACTCCTTTCCAAAAGGAATATAAAGGAATTAATACATACACTTGTATAACAATAATCCGTCACCCAAGAATCCATTGTGTGTGATCCTCTAGGCTCATAGTCACTCTAGTTTAAGGCCCATTAACTTCTAATTCCCAATTAGAAGTAAATTAAACATATTCTTCGCTTCTACAAGAGCCGAATAATAGTTTAATTTATTCCGAACCTTTCGATCACGTTGGGTCAAGTAAATCCGCGTGATCCTAGAGGACGCCGGGTTTAAACCAGCCTGTCTGGTACCTGTAAGTCCACAGTTACCGCATCGATATAATCTCTCGCTCCTTCTATGAGTCTAGTACGATCGAGGGTACGGTTTCTGTCAAATCCGATGATCGTGCCATTTGACTATGACCTCCTTAAAGTGTATGACGTCCGTCCTAAACGAACTCATACGACCCTGGCTAGGGATTTAACGGAGCGTCAATGTCATGACCCATTAACTGTTTGATATATACCCGACAGTGAGCGATCCCTTCTTGACCATTGATGATCTTCACACGTATCCTGCAGTGGTTAATGACTCGGCAACTCATGACTTATGGTTAAAGTCACTTAGCTAAGTAATTAAACCATTCCAGTCCTCGTGTAAGATCCGATCAATGTCTCAGGTCAAAGGACCAACGATGCTACTGTGACCGTTGGATCTTCAGTTGACATTAGGTATAATCAACCATCTGAAGATCCAATAGCGGATCAGTTCAGTGCACATCCTCCAAGGACATACACCTACACATATGTGTTGGTGCCCCGCACCTATGACCATGAGACTGGTCACTGACACATCATGTGTACTAGTTTAATAGGTAATCAAAGTCCCCGAGTGATTACCCTCCAACCAGGAACAATTTAAGGTATGTGTACATGTAAAGTCAATCTCATGTTCGAGATCCCATCTCGAGCTGACTTTACAACCACATATCCTAGGGACAACGTAAAGTAACACAATCGCATATTTACGCTCAAACACCACTTTATTAATGAACAAGATCGTACAACTATTGGGCCTACCCGACCCGAAATTGGCCTGTAGCACACCAACACTAACAGAAGTTACATCGAGAACAACAAACCTCTCGACTGGCCAGAATCTCACAACCAACGATCCTGAGCCCGTGGGTAATCAGCCCACACGCTTCCGCTGCGCACTCAACAACGCACGCAGGCACCAGAAAGACCTTGGTATCCGCATCTCAGCGCACTCTAGGCGTCATTGCAATCCATGAAGATCGCAATATAACACACAACGAGTACTGATCCAGCGAACAACCGCTCATAGGTCGCCAAAGTGCCAATCACGAAGAGCACCAACTCTAGCACAAAGCACAGAAGAATGCTAATCTCAGCTTACCTTCACGTCCTGAAAATGGTAAATGAGCCTTCACAACACATCGGCCGCTGGACACGGCACGACAAATTCGGTACGCGACAGCTCTTAACACCACGATGGAGTCCAAAGCCAAGCAACCGTAAGACAAAGAGCAGATCAGGCTCAGAATAAAGCTGTCCACGCTTAAGCAGACACAGGACAAAGGCATCACTAAGATAGCAATTCCAAGGTAAACCTCGAAAAGATTCCACCAGAAGGGACGAGAAGCAATAAGCTCAACCACGAAAGCTCACTTGGAAGGGAAAATCCTAGCTTGCCTGAGCAATTTCTCAAACACGGAATCTAATCGAGCACTTCAACAGAAGAGAAACACATCAGGAGCTGAACAGACTCAAGCTGGGACGACCAAAACAACGTAAGAACGTGTACGGCCATCACAACAACGCGAAAAGTCACCAGCCACCTGAACAAATCACGGAAAAGATCTCGAACAATGTACCGCAGATTCAAGCCTTCCGACGAACACTGCCAAGTACAACATGATCGAGACAGACACAACGATGAAAAATAAACACCTCGTCACATCCTGATGAGAGCAGGACCATCTCGTACAGTGCCAGGACAGCACGCACAAGATGACACACAGAAAACGAAGCGACAAAGAATCGCAAACCTAAGCCAGCGAAAGACTGTACTGGACTTTCAGGACTCTAGATACTGTATATCTCGAATTTTCATGTACTTCACACAACAATGCTCTGGTAGCTCAGAAAAGAACTCCGAACATCTCAGAACACTGCTCTGATACCAGCAATGACGACCCGGATCCCGGATACCAGATATACCCGATAGGACTACCAGATACACCTGATACCACTTGGAACCCGCGAGGCCTCCCAAGAGCGGTAAAGCTCCGAAGGGATAAAAGGTATGTGTAGAGTACATTTAAGCCACAGAGATATAACAGTAAGCAATTAAATTTCATTAGATCAGTTCGCTAAAGTAGCAGAAATAAAATTACTTTTTAATTAACAGTTTCAAATTAACAATTATATACCAGAGTCAAGCCCAGAGCTAAGACAGCAAGTCTAGCAAGTACAGTCGACAGAAAAGAAAGATGTACCGAGAAGTCGGGAGAAGCCCGACGCAGGTACCAGCTGGCCACAACGACACGCTACGAGCACGCGCACCAAGAACCACGGAAGTAGAACGAACGATAGCCCACCTGAAAAGCAGGGGTGAGCCTCGTGTCACTGGCTCAGTAGGGGTCATGCAGATCCCCACTGAAAAACACGCAGTAACACGGAACAACAAAAATGACAAGAAGAATAGCATGTGTAGTAAAGCGGAAAAACTACATTACAAAGCTGTAAAACTACTCTAGAAGTAGTAAAGAATAGACGGGGAGTAGGAGTAGGGAACAAGTAGGAAAGGGGGAGAATCTGCACCAGACAAGCGGCTGCCGAACTAACTTCGACACCCCAAACTACTCCAGGCAGCGACAGAAGGGCGACTCTGAACTGACAAAGTCAGGAGTTACCGATCTGCCGACACGACGCGAGGCCTAAGACAAAGACCTGCAAGGACAGACAAAAGTCTAGAAAAGATCTAGACAGACGACGGACAGACCTGACGAGCACACACGAATAGAATGTCGTGCACACAACACAACACTGACCTCGAGTAGGGCCACGAGAGGGCTAACTTGGAAAGGTCATGGCGCACAAGAAATGCGAAAGTCACGTATCACGTGACAGAAGCGCCTCCTCACAAGGAGAGCAGCCAGCTGCGTCCACTGACATCTTATGCTGCGCCCCAAGTGTCTCGCCTACGGTGCCACTAAAGACACGGCAGAGACGCAGACACGCACTGAACCAAATAAGAACAACAGCAACAAGAGACTAGTCAGGGTCACGCCCGTCGGTGTAAGTCCTCAGTCCCTGACAACGTGTGCACACACTGGCTCTAGCCTAAGCCAGGTCCTCTAGCTAGTTTTCTTCCTCGGTAGGACACTACCGTTGGCTGGGAGCCCACGGAACTAGCTTACAAACCGTATCTCAAGAACTGCCCTTTCCACCCCTCCGAGGTGGGTCAACACACTGGACCGTGTGCATCGACAGGCCACGACAAGCGGAGGTTCACGAGACACTAGACTCAAAAACACAATTGCTAGAGTACGGACAAGCTAGAACGCGCTATCACACGTACTACTAGGCACCACAGGCAGTACTACTACTACCAACAGACTCAGGATTAGGCAACTAGACCTACAACGTAACGATCCTTGAGTCGGACGACTCAAAGATAAGATCGTCACTGATAGCGGAACAAGCCTCCAATCGGTCTAATCCTAAGCCACGAGAAATGACACTTCGCAGAAAATGACTCACGGAGACCTGAGGGAACAACAAGAACCCTCCGGCACGTCTGGACACGCAACTCAAGGTAAAACAGTACCCCGAGGCATCCAAATACAGTGTCTCGAATTGGACAGAACTGTCGAGACACACACACAGGCACAAACCCTCTTGGCCACCTCGGAACACGGTTATAGCCCTCATAGAACATCGGGTGATGTGCACGTGACTATGTGCGAACCACCAGGTCAAGCCAAGATACCGGAAACCAAACCACCGGTAAACCACTCTCTGGGCATAGGCTATTCATCACTCGGCTGCTAGGTCAACCAAGCAGTCAAAGAGGAATCGCCACGCAACCAGAGGCAAAGACATTCTATAGCGGGAAAGAGAATCCTACCTCAAGCAAGAAGACTCCTGGCTACCTTATAATGTAGTCTTAGCCCTTATAGGATGTCAGGAGACATCAGCAGGAAAATGGGCAGGCCACAAGGTGAAGCCAAGACAATCAAAAACCACAACGATGGAAATCGGAGCTCTAGGACTGTAACGCACCACCCTTAGACCGTTACACGAATGTGGCGGTCTAATGCTAGGACGTTACACTCTAGAGAAACAAGACTGTGGCGGTCTAATGGAGACGCGCTATAGCGGCGTGACGGTCGAAGAATGAGCCATCACAGACACCGCCCTATCCAACACCTAAAACACACAAGACATGTAACGGCCTAACCTAGGAGCGTTACACAGCTCTGACGCACCCCTTTAGGGCCGTCAGGTCCAACAGACCTAAGCTTAAAAAAACTCAGATAAACAGTGTCACAACCCAGAGCTCCGGATACCGATATACCGATAACATCAATACACCGATACCAGGAACTGGGGAAGCCACCCAAGAGGCTGATGAGGCCCCTGAAGGGTTAGTGAAGTTTGTCGAGGGGATGTATAATGAATCACAATCACAAGCGCGCCTATTAGATTTAGGCAATAAGATTTAACAAAAGTGCGGAAGCAATTTCAAAATAAACAGAGTGCTAAATATATAAACTAGTCCAGAGGCACAAGAGTGCTAGTCCAAAAGTACAACTACTCGGGGCATACCCCGGCAAAAGTACACCAGAAAGCCAAAAAGGCAACCCGTCTACTGCTGGCTGCTAAGAACGGTCTCCGAGCACCCGGGAGACGATGGGCGCGGCTCACCTGAAAGAAGAAGGGTGAGTCACAGCCAGACTCAGTAGGGGTCACGCGGATCCCTACCTCGTGCTAAACATGCAATCATGCGAAATTAAAGCAATTAGAGCATGCATTTAAATAAATGAACAGGCAATGGCATGATAAGACTGAAAGCTGTAAATCTACTGAACAGGTATAACAGCTAATACATGCCAATAACATATAAGTCTAAACGACAAAAACTAAATCTACCAATAGAAAATGTGCCTCAACTAACCAAGCCACAGGGAACAGGACAACCATAGGGAGTAGAAACCAGATGCATCCACTGACGACTTACACTGCGTCTCAAGCACTCGCAGTCTGTAACACGACAAGCTGAGCGCGTAAACAGTACCAAACCAAGTGACTAGTCAGAGTGACACTCGTCAGTGTCAGTCCAAAGCTTCCGACCACGTGTACACACATTGACTCTCGCCTGAGCCAGGCCCTCTAGCTAGTTTTCTCCCTCGGCAGGACGCTACCGCTGGCCGGGAGCCCACGGAACTAGCTTACAAACCGTGTGACGGGAACACCCCTCCACCATCCCCAGGCGGGTCGGCAACTCAAAGGCCTTAGGGCTACCACAGTGGCTCCATCGCAAGGAAAGAAAAGCTACTCTATTGGGGTCTAAAAACATGCCATTAGTTCATAAAATAACTTAAACATGCCGTATAATCATTGTGGAAAGTGTTAAAGAATGAACAGGCGGCTTTTCGAAACTAGCAAGGGTGTGACGGTCTGCTGCCACTGCGTCATAGAGTGTGACGGTCGGGGGTTGGTGCGTTTCATCGACTGTGACGCCTCCGCCCCTGGCCGTTAGAGCCACCCGACGCTAAACAAAACCCACAGTTTTTAACGCCCTAGCAGGATGTAACGCGCACCCGGAGGCGCGTTATGGCGCCCTGACGGCCGCCCGACAGGCCGTCAGGCCAACCGCCATTCCAGGCCAACTAAAGTCCAGAGACATGTAACGGTCGTGGGTCAGACCGTTACACACCCTGTGACGCACCAACTTAGGTCCGTCACAGGACTGTAACGCGTCCCATGAGGACCGTTACGTGCGTGACGGTTCCTGGTAGGATCGTCACACCGTCTGGGTTACGGACGGGTTACGTTTGAAACCGGCTTCTAAAACATTCATTTATCATGCTCACAATGGATTAAACGTGAAGAACGAAACCTAAGCATGATAAACAAGAAATACACCACATGCACACTATAGGAGCTCAACGAGAAGAACAAGCTATAGGGAAGACTCCTAACGAGCTCAGAATTCCATCCCCCTACCTCGTTCAAGCCGGAACGGCCGATTAGGCCACATGCACGGGAAGGGAACCACCGAGCCTCCACGCTCCGTCTCGCTCCCACGAGCCGCAAACCACGTCAAGGTGGACGTCAACGCGCTCCACTCGACGCGAGGATTCCAACGGTGAGCTCCACGCCTCGAACCACCGCCGTTTCGCCTGGATCCCCAAGGAGAGAGGGAGAGGCGATCGGAGGGGGGGGGAAGAGAGGACGAGAGGGAGATCGACGAGGGGGAGAGAGAGGGAGTGGGGAAAATGGGAAAATAAAAAAAAGGGTTTATATATATATATATATATATATATATATATATAATATAAAAACCTTATTTTCCCCTTTTAAAAACTCAAATAATTCCAATTAAATCCTAAAAAATACTAGAAAAATACCTAAAAATCCAGGAAAATAGCCGAAAATTCCAGAATAGATTCTAGGACCGAACCACCAAAGATCTGCTAAGGCAAAGGCCTCACAGTCCCTCCCTCCTAACAAAAATTTCACCCTCGAAATTTACAATGATGGATAAGGAGGAAACTGAGAAATAGAATTATACCTTACTGGAATAAGAAAGGAAAAAGTTGACGCATCTCATCTTCACGCTCCCAAGTAGACTCATTACCGGAGTGGCGCTGCCAAGCGACTATTACCAGAGGGATAACCTTATTTCTCAACCGTTGCTCACAACGGTCTTCAATTCTAATAGGAAACTCTGGGGTAGACAAATCAGCAGTCACTTCGGGCCAAACAGAGTCATCGAAGACATGGGATGGATCAGATACATATTTCCTCAGCTGAGAGACGTGGAACACATCATGAATAGCTTGCATAGCCGCTGGCAGTTGCAATCGATAAGCTACCTGACCCACAGCTTCAACAATAGGAAATGGGTCGACATATCGCGGACTAAGATTTCCACGTTTCCCAAATATGGAAACACCTTTCATCGGAGATACCTTGACAAAAACCATGTCTCCGGGCTCAAATTGCAGTGGACGTCTGCGCTGATCTGCATAGCTTTTCTGTCCACTCTGAGCTGTCAACAATCTCTGCATGATCAGATGAACCACTTCAGAACATTGCTGCACCATGTCAGGTCCCGTTAAAAGTTTGTCCCCAACATCAAACCAGTTCAAGGGAGTACGACAAGGACGACCATATAGTGCCTCATAAGGAGCCATACCAATACTGGAATGAAAACTGTTATTATAAGCAAATTCAACAAGTGGCAGATGTTGACACCACGAACCTTGCCAATCTAGGCAACACGACCTCAGCATATCTTCCAGAGTCTGAATAGTTCTTTCCGACTGTCCATCTGACTGCGGGTGATAAGCTGAACTGAAGGCTAATTCAGTGCCCAAAGCTTTTTGAAAACTACGCCAGAAGCCGGAGGTAAACCATGGATCACGATTTGACACAAGTGAAATAGGAATTCCATTCAGTGGCACTATCTTCTGAACGTAAAGCTCGGCCAACTTCTGCACATTCCAGGAGACTTTTATCTGCAATAATCTGGCAGTCTTAGTTAATCTGTCAACAAACAACTAGATACCATCAAAACCTTGTGAAGTCCGAGGCAAACCTACCACAAAATCTGTAGTGACATGATCCCATTTCCACATTGGAATCTCTAATGGCTGAAGCAATCCACCAGGCTTTTCATGTTCGGCTTTAACCTGCTTACAAGTCAAGCACTTAGAAACAAACACAGCCACATCTTTCTTCATACCTGGCCACCAGAACTGCCTTTTCAAATTCTGATACATCTTAGTGGTGCCTGGGTGAATAGCAAAGCGGGATCCATGGGCTTCACTCAGAACCGCATGTCTCAATGCATCATCAGCGGGAACATACATTCTGCCCTGGAAACTGACAACCAGCTCGTCATCAAATTCAACATCGAACCTTGACATAACATGAGCCAAATCAGGATCAGCTTGTTGAGCTTCTTTAATCTACTGATATAAAGCTGAACCCAAAGCCAAACTAGCACAAACTGCTATCCTCGAATCGGCAGGAATATCCACGCTAAACGCCTCTCTCGGAAGCTGTTCCCACAATTTCCATTCATGAAGCAACAGATGACTAACTTGTACTTTCCTGCTCAGAGCATCAGCCACAACATTCATTTTACCCGGCTGATAGGAGAGTGTGAAGTCATAATCTTTCATGTACTCCATCCAGCGACGCAGTCTGAGATTCAGATCTTTCTGGGAGAATATATACTATAAACTCTAATGATCAGTAAAAATTTGAAACTTCTCACCATACAGGTATTGTCTCCATATCTTTAAGGCAAAAATAACTGCGGCTAACTCCAGATCATGCGTGGGGTAATTTTATTCATGCTGTTTCAATTGCCGAGATGCATAAGCAATAACATTTCCATGTTGCATCAGCAGTGCACCTAGACCTACTCGAGAAGCATCTGTGCAAACCACAGATCCACCCGAACCGGACAGAAAAATCAACACTAGAGAAGAAGTCAAGAGCCTTTTCAATTCAACAAAGCTATCCTCACACTGATCCGACCAGATAAAAGGTACATCTTTACGAGTCAGTCTAGTCATTGTTGCTCCAATCTTTGTAAAATCTTGGATGAACCTTCGATAATACCCAGCCAAACCTAAGAAGCTTCTGATCCCTTTCACAGTTCTTGGTCTTTGCCAATTTAAAACAGCTTCAATCTTTGCAGGGTCCACTGCTACTCCGTCACCAGAAATCACGTGGCCAAGAAAATGAATCTCCCGAAGCCAAAATTCACATTTACTGAACTTCGCATAGAGCTCGTGATCTCTTAGAGTCTGCAGAACGATCCTCAAGTGCTGCACATGATCTTCCTCAGAAGCAGAGTAAATCAAAATATCATCAACAAAGATCACCATGAACTGATCCAGATATGGACGGAAAACACGCTGCATTAGGTCCATGAAGGCTACTGGAGCATTAGTCAAGCCAAACGGCATTACCAAAAATTCATAATGACCATAACGAGTGCTGAAAGCTATCTTCTCCACATCAGATTCCCGGATCCGCAATTGAAAATAGCCAGACCGAAGGTCAATCCGAGAAAAGATAGTAGCAGACTGTAACTGGTCAAACAAATCATCAATCCTAGGAAACGGATATTTGTTCTTGATAGTCGCCTAATTCAACTGTCTGTAATCAATACAAAGCCTCAGGATCCCATCTTTCTTTTTCACAAATAATACTGGAGCACTCCACGGAGAAAAACTGGGGCGAATATAGCCTTTTTCCAGCAATTCAAGCAACTGTGCTCGCAGTTCTTTGAGTTCAGCTGGAGCCATTCGGTACGGTGTCTTTGCTAACAGGGCTGTACCTGGAATCAGATCAATCACCATTTCTATTTCTCGCTCTGGAGGCAAGCCTGGCAACTCGTCATGAAACACATCATGGAACTCACAAACAACAGGAATATCACAGACGTCCTGTCGTGGTTTTTCAACGGCAACCACAGAAGCTAAAAATCCCTGACAACCTGCACTAAGCAATCTACAGGCTCGAATAGCAGAAATAATCAAGCGAGAAGAGTGGGATCGAATACCTTGGAAATAAAATGATGATTTCCCCTGTGGCTGAAAATAGACCTTCTTCGATCTGCAGTCAACCATAGCTCCATAATGCTCTAACCAATCCATACCCAGAATGACATCATAATCTGCCAGCTGTAATGCATACAATCTCGCCGGCAACTGATGATTATTAATCATAATAGGAGATTCTTCCAGACACAGAGGCGTGATCATAAAATCTCCAGAAGGCATTTCAACATACAACTCACAGGTCATTTCTGATGTCGGCTCTTCAATGCATGCAATGAAATCCTCAGAGATAAAAGAGTGAGAAGCACCAGAATCAAATAAGACACGTGCAGAATGACCATAAAGTATAATCGTACCTTCAACCAGATGGGATGCAATTGCTTCAGCTCGAGAAATGTGAGAAACCTTGCCCTTTTGCTTCTTGGATCCGGCTGAAGACTGCTGGGAAGACGCTGAAGCGTGAGAATAGAATTGCTGCTAAGGTTGAGGTAAAGGAGGAGGTCTAAATTGCAACTATTGAGGCTGAGGAAACTAAGGAGTCTGCACCGGTTTCGGCCTCAACGGGCAATCTCGAACAACGTGACCAGGTTGGTCACAACGAAAACAGACAATAGGAAGAGAACACGGCTGACCCTTATGGTTGCCGCCGTACCTCCTACAAGTCCACGGCTGACTAACAGCAGAACTTTGACGACTTTGGGAAGAAGGCGCCGACTGCTGTTGAATAGTATCAGTACCAGATGACGGCTGCAGAAAGAACTTCTTCTTCTTCTTGAACCTTTTGAACTTGGGCTTGGAAGAGGAAGAAACACTACTAACATCTGGCGGAACAGAGGGAACCCCTGACATTGGCGGTCGGTAAGCCTGCGGAAACTGAGCCGTCGACTGAACCGACCTAGCTTGAGAATATCCTCCTGGTCTCGCCATCTCTAGCTCGAGTGCCACAGCTGCCTGGCACGCACCGTCAAGATCAGCCACTCGACTCGCAATCAATGGCAACTTAAGTTCAGGCCTGAGTCCTCGCAAAAACTGTTGAGTCTTCAATGCCTCATTAGCAAGCACATGGGGCACATACTGACCCAATTCCATAAATTTGTTCCGATATTGAAGCACGGTCATATCGCCCTGAATCAATTCCATGAACTGGTACATCTTCGCCATTTACAAACAGGCAGGAGTATAGGCACGCTCGAAAGCTGCAACAAACTCTACCCAAGTGATCTGCCGAAGGGGCCTGGAACGAAAAGCAATCTAACACTCGGCTTTACACCATGTAATAGTTGTACCTTGGAGTTAAAACGCTGCTAACATAACATTTTCATCCTCCGCGCACTCCATAGATAGGAACACGCGCTCGATCGCATCCAGCCACTGCCTTGCTATCTCTGGGTCTACCTGACCGTCAAAAGCGGGCGGATTGAACATAAGAAATTCTTTCAAAGCCTTGCCTCGGCTACCAGGCGCTTCAACTTGAGGAGCATTAACTGGCGCTGGAGCAGGAACTGCAGGAACTGCAGGAGGCTGAGCAGAACCACTCTCTTCTCTAGGCGCATGTCTAGGAACTCGAGGAGGTCTTCCTCGACGAGGCGGCATTTTACAACAGTCGAAATGATGCGGGACGGACACGGGAGACGACACTATTAGGTGCCACCCTCGGACTCTAGATGAAGACGCGACCAGCAGCACACACCAGGGAGACACTAAGCCCGACACTATGAGCTCCTAGTGGTAAAACGTCGCTAACAGAAGTGGAAGCTCACTCGTCGTCCCAAGCGAGGGAAAGCGCGGACCGTGCACGGTTAAGGAACCGGCGGAGGTCAAGGGTAGTCCGACTCAACTTCCGGACTCGGATCGAGTCGCGAGACGGGTCACTCTCACTCTCACAGCGGTGACATGGACACACGGGCTAGTTCCTACACTCTCGGCAGCGGCCTAAGATCGTATACTAGCTAAGCAATGTAATGCCAAGGAGTTAAGACCTTTACCTCCACGCACCCGGCGTGGCGAAGACAACCCTGGCCGAGTCACGGACTCCCGGTTAAACAATATCACAATAATACAAAGATTTGACCCACTCCACGCAGGGAGGTAAAAGGTCACATGTGGAGCCCGGGAATCACGCAACTCGGGTTGACGGGCAGCATCTTGATGTCGCCCGACGGTGTCGAACTCCGCGTTTTCGTGCTTTCCGAACGGCGGCTTCTACGGGTCCGCGGGGCGCACGGACGGCACTGTCCTCCGGATCTGCGGGGGTGGCACCCACTGTGATGGGGACCCCTGGTGGCGCGCCTCCACGGACGGTGGTCGGCCGGGAACACCGATCGGGGGTCGATCGGCCCCGATTCCCAATTGATGAACTAGCTGTCCACAGATTTTGGTTGCTGTCTTCCGGCGCGCGCTCCGGTGAAAACGGTCGCTGCGGTCAATCCCGACGTCGGATCGGGACACATGAGCTATCGTTGGAAAGCTCTCTTCAAGTGCTTCAATCTAAACCTAGAGAGATCTACTGGATCTGGTCGGATCAGAACTTTATTGAATTTACAAGTCCCTGTTGTACAGTAACCCAAATCTCAGATCTGCAGGGTACTTGTCTGAGAACCACCGTTGACCGCCTAGTAAACCTCCGATTCAGCTCTTGGGCTCTTCTTAAAAGTTGTAGGGTATCAAACCACGGAACTGGGACTAGTTTTGGAATGTGATTTGGAGGTGGTGGTGATTTACTATGATTTTTGGGGTGACTGGTGGTCGGATCTGGGAACAGGGGAACAGAACTATAGCTGGGACTGAGAACGATTTTTAAAAAATATGAAATGGACGAACCAAAAATTGAGAAAAATTGTGGATGAAGGGGTGGATGGGTGGAACCTCCAGTAAAATTGGGCGAACTAGCAGAAATCAAAAAATGGATCTAAGTCATGAAACTCAGGGCGGGGATGAATCTGGATAGAACTCTCGCAGAACCGAAATGGAATAGTGGACGAAAATCAAAAAATATGAAACGAGATCTGAATGGCAAACCAAAATTTGTGGGATGTCCTTGACACCTCTGGAACATCCACTAAAATCCCCAGATCTATCTGAGCTCGTGGCTGAGACAATAAATTCGTGGAAGCTTCTGTGGTACTGCGCGAGTAGAACTCCGTTGATGGCGATGGCGGTGCGGTGGCGGCGGCGGCGATCGTCGGAACCAATACACGAGGTGTCACACCTCAGAATGGAAGCCTTCACAGCTTCAAGGGGGAGAGGGAGGAGAGAGGAGGGGGGCACACCAGCCCTTGCTCTTGAATTAGTTTGAATCAAATGGCATTAATTCACTAAAATAGAAAATACAAGCTTAAATAGGTTACATCTCACATCCATCCACAACCGTAGGATCTAGGGGTGGGAGATGAAGGGCTGGGATGACATGTGACACACACACACAAAATAAATAAAAAAATAAGGGGAGGGGGGCGGCCCTTGGACCAAGGAGGTGGAAGGTGGACTTGGTAGGTGGGGTGGGTGGCCAACTTGGACTTTCCAAGCCACTTGTCCCCCACTTGGCCCACCTATCTAGAAGCCTCCATTTGACATGTTGACTGACCCCACATGGGGCCCTTGGCTGAGGTGGCTCAATGGGATGGGGCCTGGGGGGCCCGTGGGGCCCACGGGGTCCAAATTGCACATAAGCCCCTATTACAATCAAAATAGCAAACCGAATACAACGAAATAAACACAAATTACACACACATAAAGGCTAACTAAATATGATAAATGGGGAGGCTCAAGGCGGAGTCTCCAGGCTGTCTCCGAGCCAGATGGACACTGAGGTGGCTCGAGTCGTGCTCCGTGTGCGGTACCGTTGGCTCGGCGTGTCGCGCCGCTCAACTGCTCGGGTGTCCGCACCAATTCTCCCCGGGTGGGAGAAACTCGACCCTGTCGAGTAAGGGTCTGCATCACTCCTGTATCGCTCCAGAAGGTCCGGATCGATCCGCTGCAACTCGCCATGTGTGATCCATGTGTCCTCAGTAGCGGGCCGTCCTCTCGATCACACTAGGTAGCGCGGGTAAGATCCACTCCTGGTAACTGTCACTTGCTCGTCCAGTATACGATCTATATGCTCACGCTGCCATGAAAAAGGGGCTGGAGGTGGAAGTGGACACTCAGGTGTGGGATCACTCTCAAGGGGAGGAGATGGCTCAAAAGGCTCACTAGGGATCACCGCTGGGTCCCTATATGCAACAAGATCCGATACATTGAAGGTAGAGCTTATACCATATTCCTCGGGTAGGTCCACAACATACGCATTGGATCCAACGTGTTTCAACACTCTAAAGGGACCGGCTCCGCGAGCTTGCAACTTCTTAACGGTTCCAGAGGGAAACCGTTCAGGTCTTACCCTGATCATGACGTATTCGCCCTCGTGGAACTCTCGGTGGTGTCGGTGGGCATCGGCTAACTCCTTGTACCGTGCATTGCTGGCATCAATGTGACGACGGATGTCGTCATGCAAACTCCTAACGTGCTTAGCAAACGACTCGGCCGACTCCGACACTATAGCATGGATAGGCATGGGGACAAGATCAAAGGGTTTCCTAGGCCTACGACCTGTGACAATTTCAAATGGACTCATGCCGATAGACCTATTCACCGAATCATTGTATGCAAACTCAGCCATGGGTAAAATGAGATCCCAATCCCCAATGCGGTCCCTAACTAGACACCTCAAAAGATCTCCCAGACTCCTATGGACTACCTCGGTCTGACCATCGGTCTGGGGGTGATATGCAGTGAAAAACTTGAGGTGAGTACCCATCATATGCCATAGTGTCTTCCAAAAGTAGGAAGTGAATCTAACGTCACGTTCAGACACTATAGTGCGAGGCAACCCGAACTTGCACACCACATGAGTAAGGAATAGGCGGGCTACCCTAGAAGCATCCGACGTCTTAGAGCAAGGAATAAAGAGGGCCATCTTCGAGAAACGGTCAACCACCACATAGACCGAATCATGCTTCCTGGAGGTACATGGCAATCCCAAAACAAAGTCCATGCTAACATCCTGCCACGGGGCATCAGGCACGGGGAGAGGCGTATAAAGGCCCGAGCTTTGCTTCTTCATCTTGGCCATAGCACATGTACGGCACTGAGCCACGATGTTAGCAACATCGCGCTTCAAGCTCGGCCAATAAAATCGATGCTCCACTGCCTTAATAGTCTTGTTCCGACCAAAGTGACCGGCTAGAGCTCCCGTATGTAGTTCCCACACTAAGAAATCTCGAACCGAAGTTCGGGGAACACATAGCCTGCTACCTCGAAAGAGGTAACCCTCCTGAAGCACATACTCATCAAGGTCTCTCGAGGGTCCAGCCTGGAGGGTGGTAAAAATCTGACCGAAGTCAGGACAATCAACATAGGCCTCCTTCATCTTCTCTAACCCTATGACCTCGGCACTCATGGTGGTAAGCAAACATGCTCGTCGACTCAAGGCATCAGCCACCTTGTTCTCCACTCCAGCCTTATGTTTCAACACAAAGGTGAACTGCTGGAGATACTCGACCCAACGACTATGACGCGAGTTAAGCTTCTTTTACGAATGGAGGTACCTCAATGCCTCGTGATCGGAGTATAGGACAAACTCCTGATGTAAAAGATAGTGCCTCCAATGCCTAAGAGCCTGAACAACTACGTAGAATTCTTTATCATATGTGGAATATCACAGTTTCGCGTCATTCAGCTTCTCGCTGAAATATGCGATCGGGTGGGACTCCTGACTCAAAACTCCTCCAATCCCAACACCCGACGCATCACAAGAGACCTCAAACACCTTCGAGAAATCAGGCAGTCAAAGGATAGGTGTCTGGGTCATGCGCTCCTTGATGTCCTTGAAGGTGGCAGATGCGGCCTTCGTCCATACAAATGTGCCCTTACGGATGCAATCCGTGATCGGGGCGGTGACGGAGCTAAATCCGCGGATGAAGCGACGGTAGAACGTCGCAAGGCCATGAAAGCTGCGGACATCATGAACCGTACGGGGTTTCGGCCACTCAACAATGGCCCGGACCTTCTCCGGATCGGCGGAGACCCCAGTACTAGACACAATGAAACCCAAGAAGGTAAGCTGAGGTGTCATGAAGACACACTTCTGTGGGTTCACAAACAACTGCTCTCGCCGAAGAAGTAGACAGACCTGCCGAAGGTGGTCTAAGTGGTCCCCTGTGGTGTGGCTATAGATAAGGATATCATCAAAATACACCACTACAAAGACTCCAATGAGAGGTCGAAGGACCTGAGTCATGAGCCGCATGAAAGTGCTAGGGACATTGGTCAACCCAAAAGGCATGACCAACCACTCATATAGACCGTCCTTGGTCTTAAATACGGTCTTCAACTCATCACCTGGCCTAATCCTCACCTGATGGTAGCCACTCTTAAGATCGATCTTCGAAAAGATAGTGGCACCTGCCATCATGTCTAGCATGTCATCCAGGCGGGGAATAGGGAACCTGTACTTCACGGTGATCTTGTTGATGGCACGACTATCAATACACATTCTCCATGTGCCATCCTTCTTCGGGGCGAGTAATGCAGGTACAGCACATGGACTCATGCTGTCCCGGACAGATCCTCTCTACACAAGCTCATCGACCTGCCGTTTAAGCTCGGCATGCTCCGTGGGGCTCATTCGATAATGAGGAAGGTTGGGCAAAGAAGAGCCCGGAACAAGGTCGATGGCATGCTGATTATCCCGCATGGGTGGGAGCCCCTCGGGAAGCTCATCGGGAAAAATATCAGCAAACTCCTGCAGAATAGGAACAACCTCGGGTGGGAGCTCACCCTCGGAGTCCCGCTCCACCTCTCGGACCGTAATGGCAAACACCGGACAGCCCTGACTAAGCTCCTGCTCCATTTCCCGGGAGCTAATCATCATCAATCTCCTCGTCGAGGGCTCTCCTGGGCCAGAGGTAACGGTCATAGTCCGAGCTGGGGATGGGGTACTGGGCCCGGGTACGGAAGGCTTTGGAGTACTAGGGCCAGTAGGACCCCTGACTGATGGGCTCCTGGGCCGAACGGGGTGGAGGGTGACCCGCTGGCCATCGTGGTCGAAGGTACAGGTGTTCGAACGACCATGGAGTGTGGCATCTCGGTCGAATAACTACGGCCTACCAAGAATGATACTTCCCACTTCCATGGGGAGAACATCACACCAGATCTCGTCACGGTAGGAGTGGAGCTGCAGCAGGACCAAGCACCGCAGCCTGACCGAAATGGAAGTGGTATCCACCCATGATACCTGATAGGGACAAGGATGGTTTACGGGTGTGAGACCAAGACGAGCGACAGCGTTCGTGGAGATTGCATTGATACAACTCCCGCTATCGATGACCACCTTGCAAATTTGCTTTCCCAGCCTACAGAATACCTGAAGGATAGTGGTCTGACGCCAGTCATCACTGGCCTATGGCTGGGTGAGGATACATCTGACGACCCCCACATGGGTATCGCCCGACTACTGGACATCCTGGGCCTCACCTCCCATCTCATAGTACTCGTCAGCTAACTCTTCATCTGCCTCATAGCTGACTAACTCGAGGCCCGTAGGGGTGGTATCCTCGGCCTGTGTGTCCCCAATGTGAAGAGATGGGCGGGTGGGACACTGGTTGGCGAAATGGCCAAACCCATTGCAGCGATAACACTGCTGCCGTGATCCACTAGGCTCCCCAATCATAGGTCCTTTACCTTTATCCTCCCGACGGATAGGAGGCGTAGGCAACAAAGGACGTGCAGGAGGTGCGGGTGCCGGTGGACGGGCTATGGGTGGGGCTGTAAGATGATGGGGACGAGGAAGGTCCCTCGG
The DNA here is from genome assembly GCA_022559845.1 of Amorphophallus konjac. Lineage (NCBI taxonomy): Eukaryota > Viridiplantae > Streptophyta > Magnoliopsida > Alismatales > Araceae > Amorphophallus > Amorphophallus konjac. The sequence goes on from CM040118.1 coordinate 427,952,453, forward strand.
GGGTGGAGGACGAGGCCTAGGAGCAAAGGGCTCGGGCGAGCGGGCTCCTGAGGTCGTGCCATGGGGGCCCTCGGATACGTGCCAGATGAGCCACGGGACTCGACACTTCGAAGGGGAAAGGAGCCCAATCGATGGGATGACTCAAACTCGGCCTCGAACTGCTCCAATTCGAGAGCAATCTGATATGCCTGCTCCAAAGTGGTGGCATTGCGGCGAAAGAGTTCATATTGATATATAGGCCGCAAACCCCTCCGAAAGCGGGATATCGTCATGGTGCTCTCTTCCGTGACCCCGCACCGCAAATAATACTCATCGAACTCGATGGTGTACTCAGTCACGGATCGGTTCCCTTGGGAAATGCTTTGCCACTTGTCTATGAGACGTTGGCGATATGAGGCGGGAAGGTATTTCTCCCTCAATTTGGACTTCATATCATTCCAAGTACCGATTTGGGGTTGACGTCGCTGGTTGAGCAGGCTCTCCACATTGATCCAATAAGTTTGGGCCTGCCCTTGCAACTTCATCTTTGCGTATCGGACTCTTCGGTGGTCCGTCATCTCAAACCACTCGAAGTACCGGTCCATGCCGGCCTCCCAATCTAAATACACCCTAGGGTCCAAGGACCCGCTAAAAGTGGGAGGGTCCGCACGCACACCTCTAAGAATGCGGTCGTCATCCTCGTCATCACGATTCCGTCGTTGATGACGACGACCGTTACCCCCTTGATCATTATCAGATGCATAATCATCCACCACATGCACCTGTTGAACCCCAACATTCTCCGCCTGAGCCCTTGGCACAGCAGGCTGCTGAACCGGCTCCTGTTGGCCGTTCGTCGGCGCGGGTTGCGCCGCTACTGGGCCCCTCTCGAGGATGGCAATCCTCCCAACTAAGCCCTGGATGGACTGATCCGAACTCTCGGCCCGATCCTCGAGGGCTTTCATCCGCCCTTCTAGACGCGTTCCTATGCCATCCATACGCGTACTAAGACCATCCATATGCGTATCTAAACGATCCATGATGGCCCGGAACATCTCGGCCGTGGAAGACTCATCGGAACTACGGGCTCGGGACTCCGCCATAGGTGGTGGTGGCGAGTACTGGGTGCCTCGACGGGTGGGCATGCAAAGACACACGACCTAGAAGACACCGACTAATGCAAACACTCACTAGAAGATGCACTTAGACCTAAATGCAATTTGAAAACACACCCCTTTTTTTGTTTTGAAAATAATGCAATTTAAAACACCTTTTTTTTTGTTTTGAAAAGAATGAGACTCGACTACACCCTAGACACGACCAAGACTCGGTACGCGGCGGAGATAATCGACCCGAAGGTCACTCGTACAAGTGTGCGGTCTTCCCGATAGGCGTAACCTAACGATCGGACAACACCTTTTGATATACCTAGTGAAGGTGTGTGTGGGGTAACCTTAGACTATACAAGACTCATGCAACGACTACCCTAGACTCGACTCGCTCTGATACCAAACTGATGCGGGACGGACACGGGAGATGACACTATTAGGTGCCACCCTCAGACTCTAGATGAAGACGCGACCAGCAGCACACACCAGGGAGACACTAAGCCCGACACTACGAGCTCCTAGTGGTAAAACGTCGCTAACAAAAGTGGAAGCTCACTCGTCGTCCCAAGCGAGGGAAAGCGCGGACCGTGAGCGGTTAAGGAACCGGCGGAGGTGAAGGGTAGTCCGACCCAACTTCCGGACTCGGATCGAGTCACGGGACGGGTCACTCTCACTCTCACAGCGGTGACATGGACACACGGGCTAGTACCTACACTCTCGGCAGCGGCCTAAGATCGTATACTAGCTAAGCAATGTAATGCCAAGGAGTTAAGACATTTACCTCCACGCACCCGGCGTGGCGAAGACAACCCCGACCGAGTCACGGACTCCCGGTTAAACAATATCACAGTAATACAAAGATTTGACCCACTCCACGCAGGGAGGTAAAAGGTCACATGTGGAGCCCGGGAATCATGCAACTCGGGTTGACGGGCAGCATCTTGATGTCGCCCGGCGGTGCCGAACTCCCCGTTTTCGTGCTTTCCGAACGGCGGCTTCTACGGGCCCGCGGGGCCCATGGACGGCGCTGTCCTCCGGATCTGCGGGGGTGGGACCCACTGTGATGGGGACCCCTAGTGGCTCGCCTCCACGGACCGCGGTCGGCCGGGAACACCGATCGGGGGTCGATCGGCCCCGATTCCCAATTGATGAACTAGCTGTCCACGGATTTTGGTTGCTGTCTTCCGGCACGCGCTCCGGCGAAAACGGCCGCTGCGGTCAATCCCGACGTCGGATCGGGACGCATGAGCTATCGTTGGAAAGCTCTCTTCAAGTGCTTCAATCTAGACCCAGAGAGATCTGCTGGATCTGGTCGGATCAGAACTTTATTGAATAAGTCTCTGTTGTACAGTAATCGAAATCTCAGATCTGCAGGATACTTGTCTGAGAACCACCGTTGACCGCCTAGTAAACCTCCAATTCAGCTCTTGGGCTCTTCTTCAAAGTTGTAGGGTATCAAACCACGGAACTGGGACTAGTTTTGGAATTTGATTTGAAGGTGGTGGTGATTTACTATGATTTTTGGGGTGACTGGTGGTCGGATCTGGGAACAGGGGGACAAAACTGTAGCTGGGACTGAGAACGATTTTTAGAAAATATGAGATGGACGAACCAAAAATTGAGAAAAATTGTGGATGAAGGGGTGGATGGGTGGAACCTCCAGTAAAATTGGGCGAACTAGCAGAAATCAAAAAGTGGATCTAAGGCATGAAACTCAGGGCGGGGATGAATCTAGACAGAACTCTCGCAGAACCGAAATGGAAGAGTGGATGAAAATCAAAAAATATGAAACGAGATCTGAATGGCAAACCAAAATTTGTGGGATGTCCTTGACACCTCTGGAACATCCACTAAAATCCCCAGATCTATCGGAGCTCGTGGCTGAGACAAGAAATTCGTGGAATCTTCTGTGGTACTGCGCGGGTAGAACTCCGTTGATGGCGATGGCGGTGCGGTGGCGGCTCGTGGCGGCGGCGGCGATCGTCGGAACCAATACACGAGGCGTCACACCTCAGAATGGAAGCCTTCACAGCTTCAAGGGGGAGAGGGAGGAGAGAGGAGGGGGGCGCACCAGCCCTTGCTCTTGAATTAGTTTGAATCAAATGGCATTAATTCATCAAAATAGAAAATACAAGCTTAAATAGGTTACATCTCACATCCATCCACAACCGTAGGATCTAGGGGTGGGAGATGAAGGACTGGGATGGCATGTGACACACACACACAAAATAAATAAAAAAATAAGGGGAGGGGGGCGGCCCTTGGACCAAGGAGGTGGAAGGTGGACTTGGTAGGTGGGGTGGGTGGCCAACTTGGACTTTCCAAGCCACTTGTCCCCCACTTGGCCCACCTATCTAGAAGCCTCCATTTGACATGTTGACTGACCCCACATGGGGCCCTTGGCTGAGGTGGCTCAATGGGATGGGGCCTGGGGGGCCCGTGGGGCCCACGGGGTCCAAATTGCACATAAGCCCCTATTACAATCAAAATAGCAAACCGAATCCAACGAAATAAACACAAATTACACACACATAAAGGCTAACTAAATATGATAAATGGGGAGGCTCAAGGTGGAGTCTCCAGGCTGTCTCCGAGCCAGATGGACGCTGAGGTGGCTCGAGTCGTGCTCCGTGTGCGGTACCGGTGGCTCGGCGTGTCGCGCCGCTCAACTGCTCGGGTGACCGCACCACGAAAACATAAAACAACAGCAAATCCATCAATCATACGAAAAACATCCTAAGCCAGCAATAGACGACATAAAAGGACTAACTCTGGACAAGTGTAAATTCCAATTCCTTATTCAAATCCTCAACAAAGCTCTGATACCAACTGTGACGACCTAGAGCTCCGGATACCGATATACCAATAACATCGATACACCGATACCAGGAACTGTGGAAGCCACCCAAGAGGCTGATGAGGCCCCTGAAGGGTTAGTGAAGTTTGTCGAGGGGATGTATAATGAATCGCAATCACAAGCACGCCTATTAGATTTAGGCAATAAGATTTAACAAAAGTGCGGAAGCAATTTCAAAATAAACAGAGTGCTACATATATAAACTAGTCCAGAGGCACAAGAGTGCTAGTCCAAAAGTACAACTACTCGGGGCATACCCCGGCAAAAGTACACCAGAAAGCCAAAAAGGCAACCCGTCTACTGCTGGCTGCTAAGAACGGTCTCCGAGCACACGGGAAACACCGGGAGACGACGGGCGCGACTCACCTGAAAGAAGAAGGGTGAGTCACAGCCAGACTCAGTAGGTGTCACACGGATCCCTACCTCGTGCTAAACATGCAATCATGCGAAATTAAAGCAATTAGAGCATGCTTTTAAATAAATGAACAGGCAATGGCATGATAAGACTGAAAGCTGTAAATCTACTGAACAGGTATAACAGCTAATACATGCCAATAACATATAAGTCTAAACGACAAAAACTAAATCTACCAATAGAATGTGCCTCAACTAACTAAGCCACAGGGAACAGGACAACCACAGGGAGTAGAAACCAGATGCGTCCACTTACGACTTACACTGCGTCTCAAGCACTCGCAGTCTGTAACACGACAAGCTGAGCGCGTAAACAGTACCAAACCAAGTGACTAGTCAGAGTGACACTCGTCAGTGTCAGTCCAAAGCCTCCGACCACGTGTGCACACACTGACTCTCCCCTGAGCCAGCCCTCTAGCTAGTTTTCTCCCTCGGCAGGACGCTACCGCTGGCCGGGAGCCCACGGAACTAGCTTACAAACCTGTGACGGGAACACCCCTCCACCATCCCCAGGCGGGTCGGCAACTCAAAGGCCTTAGGGCTACCACAGTGGCTCCATCGCAAGGAAAGAAAAGCTACTTTATTGGGGTCTAAAAACATGCCATTAGTTCATAAAATAACTTAAACATGGCGTTTCGCCTGGATCCCCAAGGAGAGAGGGAGAGGCGATCGGAGGGGGGGGGGGAGAGAGGATGAGAGGGAGATTGACGAGGGGGAGAGAGAGGGAGTGGGGAAAATGGGAAAAGAAAAAAAAAGGTTAATATATGTATATATATAATATATATATAAAAACCTTATTTTCCCCTTTTAAAAACTCAAATAATTCCAATTAAATCCTAAAAAATACCATAAAAATTCCTAATGATCCAGGAAAATAGCCGAAAATTCCAGAATAGATTCTAGGTCCGAACCACCAAAGATCCGCTAAGGCACTGGCCTCACAAACAGCATGTAACGGTCCAAGATGGACGCATTACAGCACTGTGACGCATGAGGGTAAGACCGCTACACGAACCGACTTAAATGGTCAAATCCGGTCAAACAGAACGTAACGGCCTAGTACAGGCGCGTTACAAGGCTCTGACGCACCACAGAAGGGCCGTCAGAGGAACCGACTTACTCAAATCACAAGAAGACAAAATAGCCGTGACGCACCTACCTGGATGCGTCAGAGGGCTGTGACGCACCACTACTGGACCGTCACACTCCCACAGCCATGAAAAGTTTAAAACGTTAAAACGCTGTGGCGGTCTATCGTAGGGCCGTCAGATACTGTGACGGTCTCTGCAACGATCGCTACACCGGTCACGGCGGGAAAAAGATGGAAACGCCGAATCGGCCCGTTCCACGCCCCATTCACGCCGAAACGCAGGGGAAACAAAGCTAGACGATGAAAAATAACTTCAGGGGGCTAAAAAGCCCACATGCACGCATTAAAACGCAAGATCGGGGTGATTTGGACAAATCGACCCTAAACGAGTCACCGAGGTTCTCGGACTCCTACCGGCCTCGAATGACGACCGATCGACACGAAACTAACATGAATGGGATCCAGACATCCCAGCGGTCAGTTTGACACTAACTAGACCAAGAATGGTTGCCGTTTTTCGGCGAACCCTGAAAACTCCAAAAATAACGATTTTCACTAAAACGGCCCGATCTCTCCCGATCGAGCACCAAACTACGCACAAAAGCAGGAAAAACGTGCAGAACAGGTAGGCGATCCATCTCCCTACCTCCACCGAAGAAACCGTGCCCCGAAGGGACTAAACCGCGTCAAAAACCGCACCGCGAGCTCAAACACTGACTTTGAATCCATCGTTTGGGATCGCGCCAAAATCACTCCATCCTCGCCCCGTCGCGCACCCGACCAACTCCACAGCATCCCCAACACGCGCCCCTAGGTCCTCCGTCTGTAGCCGGAGCCAAGGAAGCTCGAGAGGAGAGAAAACGAAGAGAGAGGAGGCGGCGGCGTGAAATGAGAAGGAGGAGAGAGGAAGGAAATGAAAAAGGAAAGAAATTAGGAATTTTCCTAATTTCCGAAAAATTTGATTTTTGGCCCTATCTCAGAAAAATACGCGAAAATAGTCAAAACGACCGGCTCAGAGAGTACATCGTCGCTGCAGCATCCTCGAGTCGATGAACTGACAAATAAACTCACCGTAGGGTTCCATAACTAGTACGAGAGAAAAACCCACACAGATCGTAAAATTCAACTCGAAAGCCACATAAGTGAACCGAAACTCACCGAAACTGATCCGAAAGATCCAATAAAGATCCAATAAGACCTACTAAGGATCCAGCAAAGATCCGGGACATTATAGTTAAATTGTTAAACACTTAAAGATTGCCTGGCTTTAGAGATATAAAATCCTACTGAGCTTTTTGCTCACTCTACGTTTTGATTAATTGTTGTAGGAAATGAAAATGAACAAGGGAATGGACAAGAGTGAATGAGTGTTTTTCTTTTCCCTAGGATTTATGTAGATCAATGGTGTTTTTACAAGGATTATGTATTTGAAAAAATTTGGAAGATTGTATCATGCCTTTATGGCTTATAAATTAGTGATGTAAACCTTTATTTTGTTGGAATAAAATTGGCAATTTCATCTTAGCTCTCTATCTTTAGAATTAAATTTGTACATGCTCTGACCGACACTAGTGCCTCGTAACTGCTCGCGCCTCGATTTTTCGCGTCGGGGCGTGACAATTTTAGTGGTATCAGAGCCTAGGTTACATAAAACTTAGGATTCTTAAAACTTAGGTTTCCCTTGATAGAAACTTGGTTAGAAATTTAAACTTTCCCAGTAAGATTGGGTAGAAATACGGGTTAAGTTTTAAAAAAGAATGAATTATCAAGAAATAAATACCAAGGAAAAATAATTAAACCCTGTAACAATAGTTTCAGGCTAAATCTCACAAATGGCCGCCGAGAGAGCTCAATGGCGCGAGATGCAACGCACTGTCCAAGGATTAACACAAGCCTTGCAACAAGTTACGCAAGGTGGAGCATGGCATGAAGCCGGGGATTTAAATCAGAAATTCCAAAAGATGAATCCCCTGAAGTTTAGTGGAACTACTGACCCGGATGAAGCGGAGAATTGGGTGCAAGAAATAGAGAGAACCTTTAAGGTAATGCAATGTACCGATGAAGAGAAGGTACTACTAGGGGCCTACCAACTAGAAAAGGATGCCCGAGCATGGTGGGTATCCGTCGAAGCAATCTTGTCCAATGAACAAGTTACATGGGACGAGTTCTTAGAACATTTTAATGAGAAGTATTTCTCGGAAAGAATCCGCGAGAAGAAGGCTGTAATGCCCTGGATCTTGGTAGGTCTTGTTGGATCTTCATTGGATCTTTCGGATTTGTTTCGGTGATTTTCGGTTCGCTTTTGTGGCTTCCGAGTTGAGCTTTACGAGCCGTGTGGGTTTTTCTCTCGTACTAGTTACGGAACCCTACGGTGAGTTTGGTTGTCAGTTCCTCGACGCGTGAATGCTACAGCGACGATGTACTCTTCGAGCCGGTCGTTTCGACTATTTTTGCATATTTTTCAGAGATGGGGCGAAAAATTGGATTTTTCAGAAATTATGAAAATTCCTAATTTCTTTTCCTATTTCTTTTCTTTCCACTCTCCTCCCTTCTCATTTCGCCGCCGTCGTCTCTCTCTCCCGTTTTCTCTCCTCTCGAGCTTCCTCGGCTCCGACTGCAGACGGAGGACCTAGGAGCGAGTGTTGGGGATGCTGTGGAGCTGACTGGGTGCGCGACAGGACGAGGATGGAGTGGTTTTGGCGCGATCCCGAACGGTGGATTCAAAGCCGGTGTTTGAGCTCACGGCGTGGTTTTTGACACGGTTTAGTCCCTTCGGGGCACAGTTTCTTCGGTGGAGGTAGGGAGACGGACCGCCACCTTGTTCTGCACGTTTCCTCTATTTCCGTGCATGATTTGGTGCTCGATCGGGGGAGATAAGGCCGGTTTTGTGAAAATCGTGGTTTTTAGGGTTCGCCAGAAAATGGTAACCATTTGTGGTGTGGTTAGTGTTGAATTGACCGCTGGGATGTCTGGATCCCATCCATGCTAGTTTCATGTCGATCGGTTGTCATTCGGGGCCGGTAGGAGTCCGGGAACCTCGGTGACTCGTTTAGGGTCGATTTGTTTAAATCACCCGGATCTTGAATTTTAGTGCGTGCATGTGGGCTTTTTAGCCTCCCGATGTTGTTGTTCATCGTTTAGTCTTGTTTCCCCTGCGCTTCGGCGTGAATGGGGCGTGGAACGGCTCGATTTGGCCAATCCACTGTTTTCCCGCCGTGACCGGTGTAGCGGTCGTTTCAGTTGACCGTCACAACGTCTGAGCATTTTTGAGTCTTCGTGGCTTTGGGAGTGTGACGGCCTAGGGGTGGCGCGTCACAGCTCTCTGACGCGTCCGGTGTGATGCATTACGCCTATTTTGTCATTTAGCGTTTTGATTAAGGCGGTTCCTCTGACGCGCCTACCTTAGTGCGTCAGAGTCTTGTAACGTGCCTGGTGTAGGCCGTTACGTTGCGTTTGACTTGGAGTTTGACTGTTGAGGCGATTTGTGTAACGGTGGTGTCCCCGTACGTCACAGCGTTGTAACGCGCCTGCCCCAGGCTGTTACGTGCTGTTTTGGCCGAGTTGGGTGGTTGTGCCGTTGGCTCTAACGGCCATGCCCTCGTGCGTTAGGCTTGTGTAACGCGTCCGTGATGGACCGTTACGTGCCTTTCGGTCAGTGATTTGTTTGACTTGAGCCTGTTGGCCCTGACGCGCCTGCCCTAGTGCGTTATGCTGTGTAACGCGCTTGGTCTCGTGTGTTACGTTGTTCGAGTTGTCGTTTTAAGTTTGAGGTCTGTTGGCCCTGACGGCCTGGGTCGGGCGCGTCAGAGCGGTGTAACGCGCCTGGTGTAGGTCGTTACGTGCCTTGTGTGTTTTTGATGTTGGTTAGGGCGGTGTGTGTGACGGCTCCCCCGGCGACCGTCACGTTTCTGTAGCGCGTCTGTGATAGACCGCCACAGTGGGTGTGTAACAGCCCAGCGTTAGACCGTCACGCTCGTGTAACGGTCTAGGGGTGGTGCGTTACAACCATTATGCTCCGATTTCCGTCGTTTTGGTTTCTGACTGCCTTGGCTTATCCTTGTGGTCCGCCCACTTTCCCGTGGATGTCTCCTGACACCCTATGAGGGCTAAGACTACGTTGTAAGGTGGGCAGGAGTCTTCTTGCTTGTGGCAGGATTCTCTGTGAGTCGTTTCCTGCAGAGTGTCGTTTCCTCTGGCTTAGGATTGGACCGATTGGCGGCTTGTTCCGCTGTTTGTGACGATCTTGCCTTTGAGTCATCCGACTCAAGGATTGTTACGTTGTAGGTCTAGTTGCCTAGTCCTGAGTCTGTTGGCAGTTGTCTTGCTGCCTTGGTGCTTCGTAGTACGTGCGACAGTGCTCCCTTGCATGTTTGTACTACAGCCCTTGTTTCGGAGTCTTGTGTTTTGTGCACCTTCGATTGTTGTTGCCCTAAGGCCTTTGAGTTGCCGACCAGCCTTAGATGGCGGAGGGGTGTTCCCGTGATATGGTTTGTAAGCTAGTTCCATGGGCTCCCAGCCAACGGTAGCGTCCTACCGAGGGAGAAAACTAGCTGGAGTACCTGGCTTAGGCTAGAGCCAGTGTGTGCACACGTGGTCAGGGGCTTTGGACTTAAGTCGACGGGCATGACACTGACTGGTTACTTGATGTTGTTGTTCCTGTTTGGTTCAGTGCGGGGGTCTGCGACTCTACCGTGGCTTCAGCGGTATTGTAGGCGAGACACTCGTGGCGCAGCATAAGACGTCTGTGGACGCAGCTGGCCGTTGCTCTGGTGGGGAGGTGCGTCCATCTGTGAGGCGTGGCTCTCCACTGCTCTTTGCGTTTCTTGCACGTCGTGACCTTTCCGAGTTAGCCCTCTCGTGGCCCTACTCGAGGTCAGCGTGGTGTGCACGACTTTCTAGTCGTGGGTGTGTCATCGAGTCTATCGGTCGTCTGCGTGGGTCTTTTCTAGACCTTTTGTCGGTCCTTGCAGGTCTTCGTCTTAGGCCTGGTGGCGTGTTGGCAGATCGGTAACTTCTGACTTTGTTAGATCGGAGTCGCCCTTCTGTCACTATTTGGAGTAGTTTGGGGTGCCGAGGTTAGTTCGGCCGCCACTTGTCTGGCGCGGGTTCTTCCCCTTTCGTACTTGTTCCCTACTCCTACTCTCCGTCTGTTCTTTACAGCTTTGTAGTGTAGTTTTCCTGCTTTACTACACCTGCTGTGTGACGCCCCGAGTGCGGAAGATACCCGGAGATGCGTGACGTGTCTATATCAATCATGTCAATCAGAGTGGTCGTGTATTCGACACGAAGACAGAGATGCGCAAAATAGCAAGATAACCCAATCCTTATTTCATAATGGATAGACTATTACAAATCCAATACTCTGTTTAACAAAAAGAAAAGTACATAGTTGACTCGAGAAAACTATAGAACCAACTAGACGACACTTGTAGAAGCTCTATCACTTTCACTCTTGATCATTCCCATCCGATTGACTTCTATCGTCGTCGGACTTACCTGAAAAGTAAAAAGGGACAAACGGAATGAGCGAACGCTCAGTAGGAAATTATATCTCAAGTACTAGCAAGGGGTTTAAGTAATTACATCTTTCATGAATGCAATAAAGCTATGCATGCTCGCATAAAACGACAGGATAGATAGAATGTAGTATCAAGGAAATAAGATGAACTTTCAACAAGATAACAAGTTTATTCGAGATATTCAAGCAAGTACATTTAACAAATCATGTCAAGAACTTTGGCTATCATGTATCAAGCAAGCAAGTAAATTACCCTTTTTCGGGCCACGCATTTCATTTCATGTCAAGTACGAGTCAAGTACAAGATGTGTGTGGAATGTCCAATCAAGCAAGTCAAGTACTCGGTATAATGCCAGATACCTTATCATTTTAACTCCCATGGGCACAAGTACTTTCGGGTGCTCCTCCCAGGACCAGATCGGGCCCTATATGCGCAGGCATTTATCATGTGTTTTGACATCCACTCTTGTTTATATAGCCAATATAGAATTTCAATAATCAAGCTTGTAGACACGTATGACAACTTTGATAGAATAGAGTCCAAAATATGACAAAGGACATAGAATGGCGATAATAACGGTATAATCACGATATCGATAAAACTAGGTAGAATATGATTCCCTTAACTTGGGTACCATGACAAATCAGTATGGACATTCTTTATATAGAATTGAGGTCCACATGAACAGTATATCAAAGGTAAGATACCCTCATTCTTATCATAGAATTGAGGTTTACAAGAATGGCATGATATGGCATGATGTCATCATCCCATTAAGAATTTCTTATGATATACTCTTTGTATAATCATAAGGGCCGGTATACCATGTTTCTTTAGAGTGACATGGCATCAATGGTGTAATGGGTTTTTAGGGTACAACCAGCTCAGTCGACCTTGAGGGAATCCAAGGCTACGAGGAGTCTTACGGAGGTCTCTATGACTAACTCGCTAGTCCAAAGGAACGGAATGTCCAATGGAGAGCTTGTATGTCAATGAGAGTTGAGTGTGATCGATAAATCAACGTGAAAAGTGGGACTATACTCACGGAGTGGAGAATAGTGCCGATATATGTATATAAATATATATTGAAACAATCGTTTAACAGTAACGGGTTAAAAACAGTTTACAGTAAAATAACGACTTAGGTCAAGTCGTTTCTCAAGTAATTAACGCCTAACAGAAGGGCGTTTACATATGTTTTTATTTTGTAGAATTTTCATTAGTTCAGTAATTTATCTAAAACACGCCTTGGTCAGGGTCGTTTCTTCAAGATCTGACGACTACACCAGAAGGCGTCTTATTGTTTACATTTTTGATAGAATACAATTAATTTTCAGGAATTATCAAAAACGCGCCCTGGGCAGGGGCGTTACTATTTAATTCTATTTTTTAGAATATATAAATTTCAGGATTTTAACCGATACACGCCCTAGGAAGGGGCGTTACCTTTCAGATTCACGCCCTATGAGGGGGCGTTAATATGTGGAAAACGACTTTGTCCAAGTCGTTAATTCAAGTTCCTTCAGAAATTTTAAGGACAGTAACAATTTCAGGATAACAGAGGAACGAATGTAATATCATGACAGTAAAGTTAGCAGGTTGAAGATAGAGGATCATGCATTATTTTATAATCATGATTTCATAGATAATCAATTCTTAAAATGGGTGATTAACGGTTTAAAGAAATTAACGCCTGAGTACGAAGCGTTAAACATGAAATTAACGACCTGGGAAGAGTCGTTTCATGTGAATTAGCGCCCTTGACAGGGGCGTCTCTTTCAAAATATTGCAGAAAACGCATGGAAACTATAATAACTGTATGCATGACATGCTTATATATATATATCTTGCATTAATTTCATTTGGGCTACAATAACTTGAGAAAACCTACCTTAATAATGGATTTGAAGATGAACTCTGAAGGATTTGGTGAGAAGCCTAATACTCTGAAGCTTCAACTGCAACTCAATAACAGCCGTAGCAACAGCAAGAAGAAGAACATTCGTTCTTCAGAAATCTTCACTCTACCGTCAACCTGTAGAGGGAGAGAAAAGGAAGGAAGATGAAGATATTTAAATAATCTTCACAGATATAACCGAAGTTTTTAGGGAAAAGATAGAAGAACAGTACCTTGTTCTTCACGTTCGACAAGCAGACTTCCTACAAATAAGAGAAGATCAATTAATGTTCTTCACACGATCGTATAACAGAGAAAACGATGAGGAATAACCTTTGGTTCTATACATACCGTAGCAGCAGTCGACCAAATAGATTCTAGGGTTCGAGCAGAAGATTATTTATAGGGATTTAGGGGGTCCAATTAGGGTTAGAGTTCTAGTGGAAGTAATGCTTCCAATATAGAGTCATTACCACCTTTTAACTCTTTCTAATACTTATCAATTACCCTGGATAAGCTCTGGGACGAACGGTTCCCGAATGGAATTAACGACTTTGGTCAGGGCGTGTATTCTTTAATTAACGCCTTGCATAAGGGCGTTTCTTAAAAAGCGCCTTGAAAAAGGGCGTTTCGTGTTTTAAAACACGCCCAAGATAGGGGCGTTTCTTTTACTTACCCATTTGGTTGCGTGAGAACTGACGACCGTAGGTGTGGGCGTCCTTTCTTTATTCACGCCATGGATAGAGGCGTTTCTTTATAAATTAACACCTTAATAAGAGGCGTTATTTTTAATTTATTTTATTTCGTCCAATTAACCCTATTCCTTTTATATATATTACTTCTGTAATATATATGTTTTAATTCATTTCAATTATTCATTTATTAGGGTTGCTACACCCTCCCCCACTTAAAAAGAATTTGGTCCCCAAATTCAATATATATATAATTATACACGTGGAGAGTGTAGGACATATACCTCTTAGAATAACTCGGGAAATCGTTTCTTCATAGATTCCTCGGTCTCCCATGTCGCTTCGCGTTCAGGATTCTTACTCCATTGCACCTTAAGCATGGGAATAACCTTATTCCTTAGAGCTCGTATTTCTCGATCTAATATCTTTAAAGGCCTCTGTTCATATGTGAGATCTTTCTGGATCACCAGATCTCCATGCTCAATAATATGTGACGGATCGTGCACATACTTCTTCAACATAGATATGTGAAATACATTGTGTACCTCGAACAACTGAGGAGGCAACGCGATGCGATAAGCAACCTCGCCAACTCTTTAGAGTACCTCAAATGGTCCGATGAATCTTGGCGTAAGCTTGCCCTTAACACCAAATCTTCGTATGCCACGTCCAGGGGATATTTTAAGAAATACATGATCTCCAACCTGGAATTCAAGATCTCTTCTCCTGGTATCAGCATAAGCCTTTTGCCTTGTTTGAGCAACTTGTAATCTTTCTCTGATTACCTGTATCTTCTCAGTTGTATCCCTTACCATGTCTGGACCTAATAGTTATTCTCTCCAACTTCGTTCCAACATATGGGAGATCGACAACTCCTTCCGTATAAGGCTTCGAAAGGTGCCATTTGGATACTAGCTTGGTAGCTATTATTATATGCAAATTCAACTAAAGGTAAGTGGTCATGCCAGCTTCCTCCAAAGTCAATAATGCATGCTCTCAGCATATCTTCAACAACTTGATTAGTTCGCTCGGTCTGACCATCCGTTTGTGGGTGAAAAGCAGTACTAAAGTTGAGCCTTGTTCCCAACGAATGTTGTAATCCCTTCCAAAAATAAGAAGTAAAACGGGGATCTCTATCAGACACGATTGAGACAGAAATTCCATGTATCCTGACTATTTCTTTGATGTATAGTGCAGCTAGCACATCAATTGACCATCGGCTTTTGATTGGCAAGAAATGTGCCGATTTAGTCAATCGGTCAATGATAACCCAGATTCCATCATGTCCTCCTTTAGATTTAGACAAACCCATGATGAAGTCCATACCAATATCCTCCCATTTCCACTTAGGAATATCTAGAGGATGTAGTTTTCCCGCAGGCTTTTGGTGTTCCGCCTTGACCTGTTGGCATGTGAGACAGCGTGATACATAGTCCGCTATTTCTCTTTTCATATTAGGCCACCAAAAGTTCCTCTTTACATCTTGGTACATTTTGGTTGATCCTGGATGAATAGTGTACCTTGATCGGTGAGCTTCATCTAAGATCTTCTTCTTTAATTCCGGACAATCGGGTATACAAGTTCTATCTTTGAACGATAATCTTCCATCAGAAGTTAGTTGAAAATCAGATTGTCCTTCTAATCTGCCTTTGATTTCTACTAATATAGGATCATCATCCTGAAGTGTTTGTATCTCAGATAACAAATCTGACTGTATGCTTACATGAGATAGTGTGACAAATTTGGATTCCGTGTCCAAGCTTATATTGAGCTCGGAGAATTGTTCAAGTAACCTCCATTCTTGCATCATACAATTTGCTATCATTGCTCTCGGCTTTCGACTAAGGGCGTCAGCAACATAATTACCCTTTCCGGGATGGTATTGTATATTGAAGTCGAAGTCCTTGAGATATTCTAGCCAGCGTCTTTGTCTCATGTTTAGCTCCTTTTGTGAAAATAGATATTTGAGACTTTTGTGATCGGAGTATACAGTAAACTGTGCTCCATATAAGTAGTGTCTCCATATCTTTAGGGCAAATACTACCGCGGCCAGTTCTAAGTCATGGACGGGGTAATTCTCCTCATGCTTCTTCAGCTGACGTGAAGAGTATGCTATGACCTTTCCTTGTTGCATTAGGACACATCCGAGGCCAATGCCAGAAGCATCAGTGTAGACCTCGAATTTCTCTCCTTCTATCGGTAGAGCTAAGACCGGAGCTGTGGTGAGATGATCCTTGAGAGTTTGAAAACTTCTTTCACATTCCTCACTCCATTCGTATCGGATCTCCTTGCGAGTTAACCTTGTAAGGGGCACGGCGATCTTAGAGAAATCTTTGATGAATCGCCGATAATAGCCTGCAAGACCTAAGAAACTTCTGATCTCGCTTGCATTAGTGGGTCTTTCCCAGTTTCTTACAGCTTCAACCTTTGACGGATCTACAGATAAACCGTCCTTGGATATCACATGTCCGAGAAAAGCCACTTCTTCAAGCCAGAATTCGCATTTGCTGAGCTTAGCATATAATTGATTTGTCCTCAAGATTTGTAATGAAATCCTCAAATGCTCTTCATGTTCTTCCTTAGTCTTGGAATATATCAATATATCATCAATGAAAACCACCACAAATTGATCTAGATAAGGCCTGAATATGCTATTCATCAACTGCATAAAGGCAGCAGGGGCATTTGTTAGTCCAAAAGGCATAACAACAAATTCATAGTGGCCATACCTGCTTCTGAACGCAGTTTTATGAATATCTTCGTCTTTAATCCTCAATTGATGATAACCAGACTTGAGATCAATCTTGGAGAAATGTTTGGATCCAGAAATCTGATCAAATAATTCATCGATTCTCGGCAGTGGATACTTGTTCTTGATAGTAAGATGATTCAACTGTCGATAGTCGATACACAATCTCATGGATCCATCCTTCTTCCTTACAAATAGGACTGGGGCTCCCCACGGGGAAGTACTTGGTCTAATGAACCCTTTTTGAATCAATTCCATCAATTGCTTCTTTAATTCTTTTAGTTCTGCAGGGGACATTCTATAGGGTGCCTTTGAAACAGGACCAGCACCAGGGGCTAAGTCGATGGTAAAGGCCACATCTCTTTGCGGGGGTAATCCCGGCAATTCTTCCGGAAATACGTCTGGAAATTCTCGCACTACCTGAATGTCCTCTATCTTGGTTTCTTTAGCTTCTTTAATAGTGACAAAAGCAAGGAAGGATACACATCCTTTCTTGACGAGCTTGCTTGCTCGAAGAGCCGAAATAAGAGGGGATTTGCTTCGACTCTTAGGACTAGTATAAGTCAGTTCCGGAAATTCCTTGAAAACAATCTTGCTATCACGGCAATCAACCGTTGCCTGGTATTTGGATAACCAATCTGCTCCTAGTATAACATCATACTCTTTTAGATCTAAGCAGATAAGATCAATAGGAAAATTCTTTCCTCGAACCAATACCTCACAGTTTTGATAATGATGTGTGATATCCGTCTCGTTTCCGAGAGGAGTAGACAATATTAACTTCATCCATTCTGGTTCTAGAGGTAATGGGTCAGCAAACTTCTTGGAAATAATGGAATGCGATGCACCCGTATCAAATAAGACATGTGTATATTTGGAACAAATTTTTAATGTACCTTCCACCAATCCGCCTTCTTCTTCTGGTTCGGTCTCTTGGATCGCATGAAGACGCGCGTTCCTTGTCACTGGGCGTTTACCCTCACCGTCTTGGTCATTCATTAATGGACAATCGGGAATCCGATGTTCACGACTCCCACAACGGAGACATGCTCCTAATTTCCTCCAGCATTCTTCTGTTTTGTGACCAGCCTTGTCACAATGCTTGCATACTACGTTTGAAGGTGTAGTGGTGATAGAGAAAGGCTTGGATTTCTTGAACTTCTGATCTTGAGAGGAAGAACCTCCATTATTGGGCCTCTTCTTAAAGTTGGGTTTAAAAGAACCCGAACTTGTGACTTGCTCCTTTTTGTCTTTCCCACGGATCCTATCAGATAGTTCCGTGGCATCTTCAAGCAACTGAGCTCGGCGCACTATTTCAGTATAAACTTGAATATCCATAGGCGCCAGTTGAGTAATGTAGTGGGGCCTAAGCCCATTAAGAAATCTACGGGCTTTCATCTTTTCCGTGCTAATTAAATGCTTAGCATATCTAGACAGTCTAGAAAACTGTGCTTCATAATCAGCCACCGATAAAGATCTTTGCTTTAATGCGGCAAATTCGGCGGCCTTCTTTTCCTGGACCCTATCAGAGAAATATTTGGCGTTGAAATATTCAACGAATTCACCCCATGTAACTTGAGTTGGGTCTATAGTAGCTTCAATCGACTCCCACCAGCATCTAGCATCCTTTTCTAACTGGAAAGTAGCTAATAAGACTTTGTCCTGATCCGTGCATTGCATGACACGGAATATACGTTCAATCTCCCGAACCCAATGCTCGGCATCGTCTGGATCGGTCGATCCCATGAACTTCGGGGGATTCATATTCTTGAATGCTTGGTGTAAGCTTCCAGCTCGTGGAGCACCACCTTGTGCTACCTGTTGTAGCACTTGGGTCATCCCTTGAAGGGTACGCTGCATGTTGCGCCATTGAGCACGTTCGGCAGCCATTATCCTACAATTACAATAGCTATGTTAGTATTATATCACTATGATCTTATAAAGGACTCATTGATCATTTAACCCTTGGTTCTACCCACTCTCACTTGGTTAAAGGTTTTGAAACCTATCCTTGGACTTGGGTTTCCTAGGAATTGAATACCTTAGGCTCTGATACCACAAAGACTGTCACGCCCCGAGCGCGGAAGATACCCGGAGATGCGTGACGTGTCTATATCAATCATGTCAATCAGAGTGGTCGTGTATTCGACAGGAAGACAGAGATGCGCAAAATAGCAAGATAACCCAATCCTTATTTCATAATGGATAGACTATTACAAATCCAATACTCTGTTTAACAAAAAGAAAAGTACATAGTTGACTCGAGAAAACTATAGAACCAACTAGACGACACTTGTAGAAGCTCTATCACTTTCACTCTTGATCATTCCCATCCGATTGACTTCTATCGTCGTCGGACTTACCTGAAAATTAAAAAGGGACAAACGGAATGAGCGAACGCTCAGTAGGAAATTATATCTCAAGTACTAGCAAGGGGTTTAAGTAATTACATCTTTCATGAATGCAATAAAGCTATGCATGCTCGCATAAAACGACAGGATAGATAGAATGTAGTATCAAGGAAATAAGATGAACTTATCATGAACTTTCAACAAGATAACAAGTTTATTCGAGATATTCAAGCAAGTACATTTAACAAATCATGTCAAGAACTTTGGCTATCATGTATCAAGCAAGCAAGTAAATTACCCTTTTTCGGGCCACGCATTTCATTTCATGTCAAGTACGAGTCAAGTACAAGATGTGTGTGGAATGTCCAATCAAGCAAGTCAAGTACTCGGTATAATGCCAGATACCTTATCATTTTAACTCCCATGGGCACAAGTACTTTCGGGTGCTCCTCCCAGGACCAGATCGGGCCCTATATGCGCAGGCATTTATCATGTGTTTTGACATCCACTCTTGTTTATATAGCCAATATAGAATTTCAATAATCAAGCTTGTAGACACGTATGACAACTTTGATAGAATAGAGTCCAAAATATGACAAAGGACATAGAATGGCGATAATAACGGTATAATCACGATATCGATAAAACTAGGTAGAATATGATTCCCTTAACTTGGGTACCATGACAAATCAGTATGGACATTCTTTATATAGAATTGAGGTCCACATGAACAGTATATCAAAGGTAAGATACCCTCATTCTTATCATAGAATTGAGGTTTACAAGAATGGCATGATATGGCATGATGTCATCATCCCATTAAGAATTTCTTATGATATACTCTTTGTATAATCATAAGGGTCGGTATACCATGTTTCTTTAGAGTGACATGGCATCAATGGTGTAATGGGTTTTTAGGGTACAACCAGCTCAGTCGGCCTTGAGGGAATCCAAGGCTACGAGGAGTCTTACCGAGGTCTCTATGACTAACTCGCTAGTCCAAAGGAACGGAATGTCCAATGGAGAGCTTGTATGTCAATGAGAGTTGAGTGTGATCGATAAATCAACGTGAAAAGTTGGACTATACTCACGGAGTGGAGAATAGTGCCGATATATGTATATAAATATATATTGAAACAATCGTTTAACAGTAACGGGTTAAAAACAGTTTACAGTAAAATAACGACTTAGGTCAAGTCGTTTCTCAAGTAATTAACGCCTAACAGAAGGGCGTTTACATATGTTTTTATTTTGCAGAATTTTCATTAGTTCAGTAATTTATCTAAAACATGCCTTGGTCAGGGTCGTTTCTTCAAGATCTGACGACTACACCAGAAGGCGTCTTATTGTTTACATTTTTGACAGAATACAATTAATTTTCAGGAATTATCAAAAACGCGCCCTGGGCAGGGACGTTACTATTTAATTCTATTTTTCAGAATATATAAATTTCAGGATTTTAACCGATACACGCCCTAGGAAGGGGCGTTACCTTTCAGATTCACGCCCTATGAGGGGGCGTTAATATGTGGAAAACGACTTTGTCCAAGTCGTTAATTCAAGTTTCTTCAGAAATTTTAAGGACAGTAACAATTTCAGGATAATAGAGGAACGAATGTAATATCATGACAGTAAAGTTAGCAGGTTGAAGACAGAGGATCATGCATTATTTTATAATCATGATTTCATAGATAATCAATTCTTAAAATGGGTGATTAACGGTTTAAAGAAATTAACGCCTGAGTACGGGGCATTAAACATGAAATTAACGACCTGGGAAGAGTCGTTTCATGTGAATTAGCGCCCTTGACAGGGGCGTCTCTTTCAAAATATTGCAGAAAACGCATGGAAACTATAATAACTGTATGCATGACATGCTTATATATATATATCTTGCATTAATTTCATTTGGGCTACAATAACTTGAGAAAACCTACCTTAATAATGGATTTGAAGATGAACTCTGAAGGATTTGGTGAGAAGCCTAATACTCTGAAGCTTCAACTGCAACTCAATAACAGCCGTAGCAACAGCAAGAAGAAGAACATTCGTTCTTCAGAAATCTTCACTCTACCGTCAACCTGTAGAGGGAGAGAAAAGGAAGGAAGATGAAGATATTTAAATAATCTTCACAGATATAACCGAAGTTTTTAGGGAAAAGATAGAAGAACAGTACCTTGTTCTTCACGTTCGACAAGCAGACTTCCTACAAATAAGAGAAGATCAATTAATGTTCTTCACACGATCGTATAACAGAGAAAACGATGAGGAATAACCTTTGGTTCTATACATACCGTAGCAGCAGTCGACCAAATAGATTCTAGGGTTCGAGCAGAAGATTATTTATAGGGATTTAGGGGGTCCAATTAGGGTTAGAGTTCTAGTGGAAGTAATGCTTCCAATATAGAGTCATTACCACCTTTTAACTCTTTCTAATACTTATCAATTACCCTGGATAAGCTCTGGGACGAACGGTTCCCGAATGGAATTAACGACTTTGGTCAGGGCGTGTATTCTTTAATTAACGCCTTGCATAAGGGCGTTTCTTAAAAAGTGCCTTGAAAAAGGGCGTTTCGTGTTTTAAAACACGCCCAAGATAGGGGCGTTTCTTTTACTTACCCATTTGGTCGCGTGAGAACTGACGACCGTAGGTGTGGGCGTCCTTTCTTTATTCACGCCATGGATAGAGGCGTTTCTTTATAAATTAACGCCTTAATAAGAGGCGTTATTTTTAATTTGTTTTATTTCGTCCAATTAACCCTATTCCTTTTATATATATTACTTCTGTAATATATATGTTTTAATTCATTTCAATTATTCATTTATTAGGGTTGCTACATGCTGTTTTCGTTGTTGAGTTCCGTGTTACTGCGTGTTTTTCAGTGGGGATCCGCGTGACCCCTACTGATCCAGTGACACGAGGCTCACCCCTGCTTTTCAGGTGGGGTGACGTCGTTCGTTCTGCTTCCGCGTGGTTCCTGGAGTGCTTGCTCGTTGCGTGTCGTTGTGGCCAGCTGGTACCTACGTCGGGCTTCCCCCGACTTCTCAGTACGTCTTTCCTTTCTGTCGACTTTACTGTGCTAGACTTGCTGTCTTTAGCTTTGGACCTGACTCTGGTGTATAATTGGTAAAATGAAACTGTTAATTAAAAAGTAATTTTATTTCTGCTACTTTAGCAAACCAATCTCATGAAATTTAATTGCTTACTATTATATCTTTGTGGCTTCAATGTACTCTACACATGCCTTTTTCCCTTCGGAGCTTTACAACTCTTGGGAGGCCTCGCGGGTTCCATGTGGTATCACGTGTATTCGGTAGTCTTACCTGGTATACCTGGTATCTGGGATCTGGGTCGCTACAGGTGGTATCAGAGCAGTGTTCTAAGATGTTCGAAGTTCTTTTCTGAGCTATCAGAGCATTGTTGTGTGAAGTACATGGGAATCCGAGATATACAGTATCCAGAGTCGTGAAAGTCCAGTACAGTATTCAGCTGGCTTTGATGTTGTGATGATTTATCGCATTGTTGTCTTCGTATGTTGTCTTGTGCGTGCTGCCCTGGCACTGTACGAGATGGTCCTGCTCTCGTCAGGTTGTGACGAGGTGTTTCTTTTTTGTCGTTGTGTTTGTCTTGGTTATGTTGTACTTGGCAGTGTTCGCCGGAAGGTTTGAATCTGTAGTACATTGTTCGAGGTTTTCTTTGTATGTTGTTTAGGTTGCTGTTGACCTTTAGCCTTGGTCTGATGACCGTACACGTTCTCACGTTGTCTTGGTCATCCCGGCTTGAGTCTGTTTAGCTCCTGATGTGTTTCGCTTCTGTTGAAGTGCTCGATTAGATTCCGTGTTAGAGAAGTTGCTCAGGCAAGCTAGGGTTTCCCTTCCTGGTGAGCTTTCGTGGTTTAGCTTGTTGCTTCTCTTCCCTTCTGGTGAAATCTTTTCGAGATTTGCCTTGGAATTGCTATCTTAGTGATGCCTTTGTCCGGTGTCTGCTTAAGTGTGGACAGTGTTTATTCCGAGCCTGATCTACTTTATGATATACGGTTGCTTGGCTTTGGACTCCATAATGGTGTTAAAAGCTGTTGTGTACCGTATTTGTCGTGCCGTGTCCAGCGGCCGATGTGTTGTGAAGGCTCATTTATCATTTTCAGGATGTGAAGGTAAGCTGAGATTGATGCTTTTCCTTGTGCTTTGTGTTGAGGCTGGTACTCTTCTCCTGTTGCACTTGGGCTCTTGGTGATCGGTTGTTCGCTGGATCGGTACTCGTGGCGTGTTGTTTGCGATCTTCATAGATTGCGAAGACGTCTGGTGTGTGCTGAGATGCGACTACCGAGGTCGTTCTGATGCCCATGTGCGTTGTTGAGTGTGTAGCTGAAGGCTGTGAGTTAGGTACTCACTGGTCGAGGGGTTTGTTCTTCTCGATGTGACTTTGTCTTGGCTTCCTGTGCCTTGACGTTGTTGTTGCCGTGCTGTTGCTGGTGATTTTCTGGAGTTGACATTGGCATTTGTGAGTGTTGGGGAATTTGTTGGCATTCCTGCTGATTGAGTACCCTCTACTCTGCATTGCCTTTTCTTAGGTGTTGTGCTCTCGAGGCGTGTTCATAGTCCTTGAGTTGCATTCCCTAAGACTGTCGTTTCTCGTTGTCGTGGGTCTCTTCTTGGTGAGCAGTCTAATGCGTGACCCGTCCCTTGTGGTCGTGTGCTCAGCTGTTCCTGTGCCTTGATGTGACCCTGCTTGCAGTTGTGTTCCATGGTTCTGTGTTCCGTACGGAGCCGGAATTCTGCAAGTGCTGCTGTTGCTGTTGGTGTTTTGGCGCTGTTTCTCTATGATTTTGTGTCTCTGTTTTGGACCAGGTCTTGTCAGTTAGCCTTGCTGTACTCTTTTTCCTTAGAGTTAGCTTGCGACTCGATCAGATGTAATATCTGAGTGAGGACTGACTTGGTTGTGCCTGTGGTCCAGTGTTTTCATTGGTGTCCTGTGTGCCAGGTGTTCCCTGTTGCCTTTGGCACTGGAGCCGGTGATGTGGTCGAGCGGCCAGCTGTGAGGACTGTGTCTCCTTGTGTAAGCTGCTGCTTGCCGTGATGTGGTTGTGGCAGTCGTGTCTCTTTCCCTGCGAGACGTGAGCGACGATGCCTTATTTCGGAGGTGTTGGACTTGTGTTCACTTGGGTACCGTGCTCGATCCAGAGCATGTGCTCGTGATTATAGTCTGACGATGTTCCTCTGAGCTGCGTTTTTTGAGATTTGTGTCGTTTCCGTGTTTGTGTTGTTGGGTTATTCTTCCTTGCTTCTCCTTTGTTAGTCCTTGAATTTCGAGGGTGAAATTTCTTAAAGGAGGGGAGGATGTAATGCCCTGGATCTTGGTAGGTCTTGCTGGATCTTCATTGGATCTTTCGGATTTGTTTGGGTGAGTTTCGGTTCGCTTTTGTGGCTTCCGGTTGAGCTTTACGAGCCGTGTGAGTTTTTCTCTCGTACTAGTTACGGAACCCTACGGTGAGTTTGGTTGTCAGTTCCTCGACTCGTGAATGCTGCAGCGATGATGTACTCTTCAAGCCGGTCGTTTCGACTATTTTTACGTATTTTTCGGAGATAGGGCCAGAAATCGGATTTTTTGGAAATTAGGAAAATTCCAAATTTCTTTTCCTATTTTTTTTCTTTCCTCTCTCCTCCCTTCTCATTTCTCCGCCGCCGTCTCTCTCTCCCGTTTTCTCTCCTCTCGAGCTTCCTCGGCTCCGGCTGCAGACGGAGGACCTAGGAGCGAGTGTTGGGGATGCTGTGGAGCTGACTGGGTGTGCGACAGGGCGAGGATGGAGTGGTTTTGGCGCGATCCCGAACGGTGGATTCAAAGCTGGTGTTTGAGCTCACGGCGTGGTTTTCGGCACAGTTTAGTCCCTTCGGGGCACGGTTTCTTCGGTGGAGGTCGGGAGACGGACCGCCACCTTGTTCTGGACGTTTCCTCTGTTTCCGTGCATGATTTGGTGCTCGATCGGGGGAGATCGGGCCGGTTTTGTGAAAACCGTGGTTTTTGGGGTTTTCAGGGTTCGTCGAAAAACGGCAACCATTTGTGGTGTGGTTAGTGTTGAATTGACCGCTGGGATGTCTGGATCCCATCCATGCTAGTTTCGTGTCGATCGGTTGTCATTCGGGGCCGATAGGAGTCCGGGAACCTCGGTGACTCGTTTAGCGTCGATTTGTTTAAATCACCCGGATCTTACGTTTTAGTGCGTGCATGTGGGCTTTTTAGCCTCCCGATGTTGTTGTTCATCGTTTAGTCTTGTTTCCCCTGCGCTTCGGCGTGAATGGGGCGTGGAATGGCTCGATTTGGCCAATCCACTATTTTCCCGCCGTGACCAGTGTAGCAGTCATTTCAGTGACCGCCAGAGGTCCGTGACGGCCCTACGATAGACCGTCACAGCGTCTGAGCGTTTTTGAGTCTTCGTGGCTTTGGGAGTGTGACGGCCTAGGGGTGGCGCGTCACAGCTCTCTGACGCGTCCGGTGTGATGCGTCGCGCTTGTTTTGTTGTGAGGCCCGTGCCTTGGTGGATCCTTAGTGGTTCGGACCTAGAACTCATTCTGGAATTTCCGGCTATTTTCTTGGATTTTTAGGAATTTTTCTAGTATTTTTCCGGATTTAATTTGATTTACTTGAGGTTTTATGAAAATAATAGGATTTTTATATATAATAAATATATTAAATATATTAATTTTATTTTTTTCCCTTTAATCCCTCACCCTCTCTCTCCCCCCCGTCGATCTCTCATTCACCCTCACTCTCTCTCTCTCTCTTGTCCGATCGCCTCTCCCCCTCTCCTAGGGAATTCGGGCGAGACGACGTCGGTTGGAGGCACGGAGCACGCCAGTGGAATCCTCGCGTCGAGAGGAACGCGTTGACGTCCACCTTGGCGCGGTTCGTGGCTCGTGGGAGCGAGACCGGGCGTGGAGGCTCGGCGGTACCCTCCTCTTGCATGTGGCCTAATCGGCCGTTTCGGCTCGCACGAGGTAGGGGGCTGGAATCCTGAACTCGCTAGGATCATTTCCTATAGTTTGGTTTCTTGTTTAAACCCATGTGGCATGCATATTGGTTATTTTCCATGTTTAGGGTTTAAGCTTCGTTCTTCATGTTTAAGCCATTGTAGGCGTTGCATGTTGTTATTTTGTTGGTGGTATGTTGTTTAGGACGTGTGGTTTGACAGGTTTTACATGTTTTCATCGTTACCCGGCGATTCCGGTCGCCCGGGAGGGAACCATTTTTCAAACATAACCCGTCCGTAACCCAGATGGTGTGACGGTCCTTCCAGGAACCGTCACATCTGTGACGGTCCATAGGGGATGCGTTACGTCACTGTAACGGCCCTTTGAAGGCGCGTCACAGTGAGTGTAACGGTCAGGCTCCCGACCGTTACATTTCCGTTGAATTCCGTTGACCCGTTGAGGCGGTTGGCCTGACGGCCTGTCGGGCGGCCGTCAGGAGGCTGTAACACGCCTGGGCGAGCGCGTTACACCGTTTTCTGAGCGTTTAAAAACTGTTAGCGTTAATTTTGGTCTCGGGTGGACCTGACGGCCTGTCGGCCGGCCGTCCGGGTGATGTAACGCGCCACCGCGAGCGTGTTACATCCCGTTTGATCAGTTTGAGCTGGAGCTTCGGTGGCTGTAACGGGCAGGGGCGGACGCGTCACAGTCGATGTAACGCGCCCTTCCCCGACCGTCACACACCTGTAACGCGGTGGCAGCAGATCGCCACACGCCTGTTAGTTTCAAAAGCTGCCGGCTTATTCTTTAATGCTTCCCGAAATGTTTATACTCCATGCTTATGTTATTCTATTATATAATGGCATGTTTATAAATCCCAATAGAGTAGCTTTTCTTTCCTTGCAATGGAACCACTGTTGTAGCCCTGAGGTCTTTGAGTACCGACCCGCTTGGGGATAGCGGAGGGGTGTTCCCATCACACGGTTTTTAAGCTAGTACCGTGGGCTCCTCGCCAATGGTAGCGTCCTACCAAGGGAGAAATCTAGCTAGAGGGCCTGGCTCAGGCAAGAGTCAGTGTGTGCACACGTGGTCAGAGGCTGTGGACTGACATTGACGAATGTCGCTCTGACTGGTCACTTGGTTTGGTAATATTTACGTGCTCAGCTTGTCGTGTTGCCGACTGCGAGTGTTTGAGACACAATGTAAGCCGTCAGTGGACACATCTGGTTTCTGTTCCCGGTGGTTGTCCTGTTCCCTGTGGCTTAGATTAGTTGAGGTATATTCTACTGGTAGATTTAGTTTCAGTCGTTTAGACTTACTCGCTATTGGCATGTGTTAGCTGTTATATCTGTTTAGTTAGATTTTACAGCTTTATTGTGATTAGTTATTCATGCCATTGCCTGTTAATTTGATTAAATGCATGCTCTAATTGCCTTTATTTTTGCATGTATGCTTGTTTAGCTCGAGGTAGGGATCCACGTGACCCCTACTGAGTCTGGCTATGACTCACCCTTCTTCTTTCAGGTGAGCCGCGCCCGTCGTCTCCCGGTGTTTCCCGTGTGCTCGGAGACCGTGTTTAGCTGCCAACAGTTGACGGGTTGCCTTGTTGGGCTTTCTTGTGTACTTTTGCCGGGGTATGCCCCGAGTAGTTATACTTTTGGACTGCACTCTTGTGCCTCTGGACTAGTATATATATATTTAGCACTTGTCTATTTTAAATTGCTTCCGCTCTTCTGTTAAATTAATTCTAATATGCGCACTTGTGATTGCAATTCGTTATGCATCCCCTCGACAAACTTCACTAACCCTTCAGGGGCCTTATCAGCCTCTTGGGTGGCTTCCCCAGTTCCTGGTATCGAAGTGTGAGGGCACGGCTCTTGCCCTTTCTCAGTTCCGGCGTGGCTTCCGGGCGGGCGTTGAGGCGGAGGACGGATGGGGGTATTAGGGAAGCCTGCTGCCACTCCCCCTCTGCATGGGGGGGGGGGGGCGCATCAAGTTCCCTTCTCACCAAAGCCTTCCTCCGTCTGCAGCCTCTTTTTCCCGCTTCTGCTCTTCATTTCTTTTACTCTTCGGAGGCTGCTTGCACTCTGTTCCCTTCCAGGGAGTTGGTAGGCTGGGAAAGAGGAGGTCTTCACGGCGCTCCTTATCCCTGGCCTCTATCAACTTGGAAGGTAGCCTTCCCCAACTTTAGAAGGTGGCTACCTTCTCTGCAGTCCCTCTGTCACCTTTGTCAGGGGTCATCTGAGCCAACTGGATCGGCCCCCTCTTGTCTGAGCCAGTTTCTACGCGAGGCAGAGTCAGTGGCTGGACGCGAGGAGATCGAGATCGAGTCAACCGAGCGATGACCCCTTGCAGCGGTGTTAGACGGATTTTCTTACTTTTTGTCATGCAATGTACTGGCCTTTGCCTTTCTGATGTATCAATAGTTTAGAATGAAAAGAAAAGGGATTTATTCCATCCATCTTGCTGTACAATTTCAAAAATAGAATTTGCATAGTGCGGCTGCATTCCATGTCCGAGGAATGGGTTCCCCTTCCATTGTTACTAACCTGTACGCACCTTTCCCGAGCGTCTCGACCACTCGATAGGGGCCTTCCCAGTTAGGAGACAGCTTGCCCACCGCCTCTAGTGGTTGAGAGGCTTCAGCTTTCCTTAGGATGAAGTCTCCCGGTCGGAAGTGCCTGCTTCGGACTCTGGCGTTGTAGTATCGAGTGAGGCGTCGCTGGTATTCCGTCGCTCGGATGCTGGCGATGTCCCGGAGTTCATCTGCTAGGTCGAGGTTCTCGAGTAAATTTTGGTTGTTTTCCTCGGTCGAGTAGCGGATGACTCGGAGAAACGGGTTGGCGATCTCCAATGGAATGACGGCCTCGGTGCCGTACACCAACTGAAAGGGGCTTTCACCGGTTGCCGTCCTGGGAGTCGTTCGGTGTGACCATAGTACGCTAGGCAATTCTTCGAGCCAACTTCCTTTGGCTTTGCCGAGTCTGGTCTTTATGCCTTTCAAGATAGTCTTGTTGGCATTTTCGACCAGCCCGTTGGCCTGAGGGTGGGCGACCGAAGTGAAGTGGTTGCGGATGTCTAGGTCGGCGCATCTGTCTCGAAAATATCGAGAATCGAATTGCCGATCGTTATCGCTCACTATCACTCGGGGGATGCCGAAGCGACAAATTATCGATTTCCAGACGAAACTCCAGACTACTGTCTCGGTAATCCTTGCAGTGGCTTCGGCCTCGATCCATTTAGTGAAGTAGTCGATGGCGACTATGATAAACTTTTTCTGGGATTGAGCCGTAGGGAATGGTCTGAGAATGTCGATCCCCCACCGAGCGAAGGGATAAGGCTCGGTGAGGGTGACGAGTTCTGTGGCCGGCCGATGGACCAAGTGGTCGAACCGCTGGCATCGGTCACACTGTTGAGCATAGGCCGAGCAGTCGCGCTGCAGGGTGGGCCACCAGTACCCCTGTCGTAATAGGATTCTGGCCAGTGACCTTGCCCCTGAGTGCGCTCCGCACAGGCCTTCATGAACCTCTCGAATGGCTCGGCTGGCGTCGTCGGGGCCGAGGCACTTCAGGAGAGGGCCGGCGAAGGACCTTCGGTAGAGTGTGTCATCCAGGACGACGAAGCGCCGGGCTTGGTACTTCATTCGGCGTGCTTCCCGAGGGTCGGAGGGCTCTTGGGAGTCTCGAAGCCAAGACAGGTAGGGGGTGCGCCAGTCGCTCGGGACGGCCGAGTCAACATCGAGGAGCTCCGAGTCGATGCTCGGGCGCTCTAGCTCTTCGAGGAGGACCGATCGGGTACCTTCTGGGTCTAGGGAGGAGGCCAATCGAGAGAGGGTGTCTGCTCGGGAGTTTTCTTCCCGAGCTATTTGGACTACCTCGAATCCCTCGAATCGTTGGGCCAAGCTCCTGACCAGCTGGAGGTATTTGATCATGGGTGCCTCTCGAGCTTCGTACTCGTCGTTGACCTGGCTCGCGACCAGCTGAGAGTCGGTGTGGATCCTGACTCTCTCAGCCCCCAGCCGCCGGGCCATACGTGCTCCCGATATAAGGGCCTCGTACTCGGAAGTGTTGTTGGATGCCTGGAAGTTGAATTTCAAGGCGTACTGTAGCTCCACTCCTTCGTGGGATCTCAGGAGGATCCCAGCACCGCTACCGACCGAGTTGGAGGAACCGTCGACGTAGAGTTCCCAGGTTGGCCCGGGCATGGTCAGTAACCTCCCTTCGGCCGGGATAGTGCTCTCGACGATGAAATCGGCGAGCGCTTGACCTTTTATAGCTGCGCGCGGGCGATACGATATGTCGTACGCCCCAAGCATGAGGGCCCATTTGACGAGTCACCCCGAGGCCTCGGGGTGGGCCAAGATCTTCTTCAACGGTTCGCCGGTTAGCACGGGGATGGGGTGCCCCTGGAAGTAGGGTCGGAGGTGTTTCACGGAGGTAACCAGCGCTAGCACGAGCTTCTCGGTTGCGGGGTACCTCCTCTCGGCCTCGCTAAGCACCTTGCTGGTATAGTAGACTGGTCTTTCGATTCCCGAGTCATTTCTGACCAGGACCGAGCTGACCATTGATGACGTCGCCGAGAGATAGAGTAGCAAAGCTTCGCCCGGCACAGACTTGGAGAGCACCGGGGGCGAAGCCAGGAACTCCTTAAGCTCAGCGAACGCTTTCTGGCATTCCTCATCCCATGCGAACGTAGCAGATGCCCACTTGGGCCCCTTCAACAGTTTAAAAAAGGGCAAGCATCGTTCGGCCGCACGGGATAGGAAACGGCTGAGAGTGGCGATACGCCCTGTCAGACGCTGGACGTCCTTGATGCAGGCGGGCGGGCGCATGTCCAGGATGGCCTGGACCTTGTCAGGGTTAGCTTCGATCCCACGCTGAGTGACCAGGAAACCCAGGAACTTCCCGGATCTTACTCCGAAGGCGCACTTGGCAGGATTGAGCTTCATATTGTACTTTAGGAGGACGCCGAAGGCTTCGGCGAGGTCGGTGAAGTGGTCCTGGGCCTTGGGGGTCTTGATGAGCATGTCGTCAATGTAGGCCTCGACGTTCTGACCTAGCTGTTCCTCAAACATGTGGTTGACCAGGCTTTGGTATGTGGCTCCGACGTTCTTCAACCCGAAAGGCATCCGGGTATAGCAGTACACGCCGTAGTCGGTGATGAAGGCGGTCTTCTCGATGTCTCCAGGGTTCATCCTGATCTGATGGTAACCCGAATAGGCGTCCAGGAAGCTGATCATCTCTTTGCCCGATGTTGAGTCGACCAGTTGGTCAATGCTGGGCAAGGGATAGCAGTCTTTAGGGGTCGCCTTATTCAAGTCGGTGAAGTCCACGCACATCCGCCACTCACCGGAAGCCTTTGGTACCAGGACGACATTGGCTAGCCACGTCGGGTACAGGACCGGTCTAAAAAGACCAGTCTCTTGCCCCTTGGTGACCTGCGCCTTGATGATCGTATGTTTCTCTGGTGCGTGCTTCCTTCGGCGCTGCTGCACGGGCTTCACGGTGGGGTTGAGGTTGAGTTGGTGTAGCACGGTCTCCTCAGGTATTCCAGGGAGCTGATCGTCGGACCAAGCGAATACTCGGATGTAACTAGAAAGAAAATTCTTATATTGCTACTGTTCCTCGAGTGGTAGGTCGGCTCCGATCCTTACTCCTAGGGTCGGGTCGTCGTTTAGGAAGATCGTCAGCAACTCGCCTCCTGGCTTAGCAGCTGCGGACTTTTCCTCGACTTCCCGGGGGCCCTTATTATTCCCGTCTGGCCGCGTGGCCTCCACCGAGATGTTGTAGCACCTTCGGGCCGTGGCCTGGTGTTCGACACATTTTATTTTATCTAGTTTATTTTATTTATTTATTTTATTATTTATTTATTGGCGTGCCAGTCACCGAAGTGACAATTTTATTGTGCGCTCGATCTGACTTCTAATCAGTCGATTGTGAGTGATCGTGTCTGGACCAGAAGCCCGTCATACCCTATACGCTATGACGTTAATTACGTCCTCCCTAAGGAAGACCACCCTTGATTAAACGCTAGAGGTAGGAGGAAGACAGCGGTAAAGCCGCATACTCAAAGGAGACAAAATTCATCTGTTTGCAAGACGTTAAATGTATTTGAAAAGAGCAGGGGTTTGTTAATTACGGGAGAAACCTGACAGCATATTCCCACCATCTTGGATGATGCCAAGTGGGGAATAGGAAACCGCCCATGCAGTGGCAGGGTGGGAACCATAAAGGATCGGGCACGATTGACCCGAAGTCCGAATAGGGACCGGCATGCCATGGCACGCCCCATATGGGTGCGGTAGCACGTTTATATCCCCCCTTCGAGGGGACCATCGGAGGACATACAAAGGCATGACTCCGTGGGCCGACGGGGTTGAGAGGTGGTATCACAGTGACCTGGCCAGGTATGTGTGAATTTCGGCAGCATATCTCCTTGACTTGGATTGTGCCAAAAGAAGATAGGTCATCACCCACGGAATGCCGGGATGACAACCGAATAAGGATGGGCACCGGGCCCGGGACATCGCTTGCCTTGTTTCATCGGTCAATATCCCCTTGAAACCTTTCGGAACTCATGTAACGACATGGCCCTTTTGGTTCATAAGGGTGGAATCCGGATCAGGAATGAGGACTGTAGGGGAGGGAGATCCTCCCCATTACTGTATCTTCTCAGGTCATTCACGACGGTCTTTGGACATCCCCGGGACGTATGTGTACAGGGATCAGAAAGCTGAGACATGGCAGTGAGGAGAGAGTCCCCTGACTGGGTTTCATTGGGCCAAGGAGAGGGGGCTCGGCGTGGTTTACAGGTTGGCCGAAGGGGGTTCTCGGCGTGGTCATTTGGCTGGCCGAGAAGGGCTCTCGGCGTGGCTTCTTGGTCGGCCAAGGGGAGCTCTCGGCATGGCCTTTTCGGTGGCCAAATGGGGCTCTCGGCGTAGCCTTTTTGGTTGGCAAAGGGTGCTCTCGGCGTGGCTCTTTGGTTGGCCAAGGGGGCTCTCGGCATGGACATTTGGTGGATGAAAGGGGGGTTTCTCGGCCTGGGCATAAGTGGCAGAAGGAGGGGGGGTTCTCGGAGCGAGGCTTCCCGGCGCGCTCCTGGGCCCGCCGGGAGCCTGGCGCCGGGAGCTTGGTGCCGGGAGGCTCATGTGGAAGGGTCTGAAATGGGTTTTCTGTCGTTTAGCAGGAGAGGGAGGCCTCTCGGCTGAGGGGTTTTTGGCGGGCAAATGGCATGCCGAGAAGGCTGAATTGCTACGAGGTTTCAGGGTTTCCAGAGATGCTACGGTACTCTGTTTCTGGGATTTCTGGGTTTTATGGCTCAGATCGAGACCGAATCAAGGGTGCATGAGGAGGTTTCATGAGTGTCTCTGCTAGAAGGACGCCAAGGGAGCTGAGAGGCCGAATTATCAGGGGGAGGAGAGACCATCATCGGGGCTGAGTAGCCTTTATCTGTATACTGCCAGACGTCTAGGGGAGTCAAGAGATGGCTGTCTCTGATCCCCCGGACTAGCATGGTATCATCCAGGAAGCAGATCTGCAATGAGAGAACCCTTGATGCTGAGACCTCAGACCCTAATCATTCAACGATTGGAATGAGGATCCAGGGTAGCATTCAGCCTTTATCTGTATACTGCCAGACGTCTGGGGGCTTCAAGAGATGGCTGTCTCTGATCCCCCGGACTAGCATGGTATCATCCGGGAAGCAGATCTGCAATGAGAGAACCCTTGATGCTGAGACCTCAGACCCTAATCATTCAACGATTGGAATGAGGATCCAGGGTAGCATTCGTCTACGGGTTCAAATGCATCATTTATAGCCGGCGGGCCAGGGAACCAAGAGATTGATGTCTCTGGTTCCCGGACAGCACAAGGGGCTTGAGGAACACACTCAAATACATACGGAGGGCATGCTATTGAAGCGGGAAGAGGGAAGAGAATAGAACCCATCAACCCATTGAACAAGGGTGGGGGTTCTACCTTCATCCCCGTTCGAAGAACAGACCTGACTCCGAAGCCTGAGTCATTTCGCCCATGGGGCATTCATACAAACAGTATGCATACATATGGAGACAAAATAAGATAGTATTGCCTAAAATCCATCACGGCCATTGCATTTATTCATCTCACCTTCACTTACATCGACTTCATAACTGAAGCCAAGAAACATACAGGGGAGGAAAAGGGAGAGAATCGTATGAATGATCCAAACATCAAGACTTCGACTATTTCATACGGAGAATCAGTAATAAGAAACAAAAAAGAAAAAAAAGAAGAAATCATTGAACATGGGGGGGGGGGGGAAGGTGGAGTATTGACTCCTCTCCCTCCCCCTATCAGCCCACCTGGAGCCTCTCTTCCTTCCCTTCTTCTGCTTCCCCTTTCGACGAAGACTCTCTCCCTCTCTTTTCCTATCTCTTGTCTTTCTGGCTATCTGTTCGCTCCTTTTTTTCTTTGCCTCTTTCTTCTCTTTTCTGGGCCCTTTTTCTCTTCTTCGCCTCTCTCCCTGTTCGAAGGGGGGTGCTTTTATAGCCATTTCCCTCTTCTCGGCAGACACCATCTCGACGCGCCTCAAACGGGCTTCCCGGCGCGCCTGCCTTCAGGCTCTCGGCGCCCCCTTTGGGCTTCAGCAAGTGGCTCTCGGCACCACCTTTGTAAGCCCAATTAAGGCATTTTAGCCACTTTCATAGGCCCATTTGGGTCTTTCAAGGGCATCATCACCTGAAAGGGCTTTTTCATTGATGATATATCTCGTATCGAGATCATCTCGAGGTTCCATCAGTGAACAAACTAGGGTTTTATCAGTATTGCCATCTGAATGATGACGATAACACCGGACATTAGCCAGGCCTGAGATGGTCCTAGCCGGGCAATTGGTTGGTGGTGAGGATCCTCCCTCAATCCTGACTTTTCAGGCATCTTCCAGTCTTCGTTGCTGGTCTGGTCCCATCTTTATCTTTGTTCATATTTTAGCTGTCAACAAATGCCCCCCACCTGCAGATGGCGTAAGCGCAGAAGGTGCGGCACGGTGTCTGTAGGTGTATCATTGACTCAATGCTATCGACTTATTCTTTCAGTTATAGCTTGGCAGTATCCCCATATTGGGAGTTCCTCCTGGCATGATCTTCTTGGCTTGAGCCTCGATCCGCTGAACAACTATCGGCTTGAGCCCTGATCAACTGGCATGTCTGACATCTGTCGGTTTTAGGCCCCGATCAATGGCACATTTGACTTCCATTGGCTTTAAACCCTGGTTGGCTGACCATCTGGCATCTGTCGGTTTTGAGCCCCGATCGACTGTACATCTTGACTTCCATTGGCTTTAAACCCTGGTTGGCTGACCATCTGGCATCTATTGGTTTTGAGCCCCGATCGGCTGTACATCTTGCATCTGTCAGTTTTAAGCGCTGATTGGCTGTACATCTGGCATCTATCGGTTTTGAGCCTCGATCGGCTGTACATCTTGCATCTGTCAGTTTTAAGCCCTGATTGGCTGTACATCTGGCATCTATCGGTTTTGAGCCCCGATCGGCTGTACATCTTGCATCTGTCAGTTTTAAGCCCTGATTGGCTGTTCATCTGGCATCTATCGGTTTTGAGCCCCGATCGGCTGTACATCTTGCATCTGTCAGTTTTAAGCCCTGATTGGCTGTACATCTGGCATCTATCGGTTTTGAGCCCCGATCGGCTATACATCTTGCATCTGTCAGTTTTAAGCCCTGATTGGCTGACCATCTGGCATCTATCGGTTTTGAGCCCCGATCGGCTGTACATCTTGCATCTGTCAGTTTTAAGCCCTGATTGGCTGTACATCTGGCATCTATCGGTTTTGAGCCCCGATCGGCTGTACATCTTGCATCTGTCAGTTTTAAGCCCTGATTGGCTGACCATCTGGCATCTATCGGTTTTGAGCCCCGATCGGCTGTACATCTTGCATCTATCAGTTTTAAGCCCTGATTGGCTATACATTTGACATCTGTCAGTTTTAAGCCCTGATTGGCTGACCATCTGACCTCTGTCAGTTTTAAGCCCTGGTTGGCTGAACATCTGCCGGATTGAAGCTCTGGGTGGCTGAACATCTACCGGATTGAAGCTCCGGGTGGCTGAACATCTGCCGGATTGAAGCTCCGGGTGGCTGAACATCTGCCGGATTGAAGCTCCGGGTAGCTGAACATCTGCCGGAGTGAAGCTCCGGGTGGCTGAACATCTGCCGGACTGAAGCTCCGGGTGGCTGAACATCTGCCGGACTGAAGCTCCTGGTGGCTGAACATCTGCCGGATTGAAGCTCCGGGTGGCTGAACATCTGCCGGATTGAAGCTCCGGACATCTGCCGGATTGAAGCTCCGGGTGGCTGAACATCTGCCGGATTGCAGCTCCGGGTGGCTGAACATCTGCCGGATTGAAGCTCCGGGTGGCTGAACATCTGCCGGATTGAAGCTCCGGGTGGCTGAACATCTGCCGGACTGAAGCTCCGGGTGGCTGAACATCTGCCGGATTGAAGTTCCGGGTGGCTGAACATCTGCCGGATTGAAGCTCCGGGTGGCTGAACATCTGCCGGATTGGTCCTGGGCCTTGGGGGTCTTGATGAGCATGTCGTCAATGTAGGCCTCGACGTTCTGACCTAGCTGTTCCTCAAACATGTGGTTGACCAGGCTTTGGTATGTGGCTCCGACGTTCTTCAACCCGAAAGGCATCCGGGTATAGCAGTACACGCCGTAGTCGGTGATGAAGGCGGTCTTCTCGATGTCTCCAGGGTTCATCCTGATCTGATGGTAACCCGAATAGGCGTCCAGGAAGCTGATCATCTCTTTGCCCGATGTCGAGTCGACCAGTTGGTCGATGCTGGGCAAGGGATAGCAGTCTTTAGGGGTCGCCTTATTCAAGTCGGTGAAGTCCACGCACATCCGCCACTCACCGGAAGCCTTTGGTACCAGGACGACATTGGCTAGCCACGTCGGGTACAGGACCGGTCTAAAAAGACCAGTCTCTTGCCCCTTGGTGACCTGCGCCTTGATGATCGTATGTTTCTCTGGTGCGTGCTTCCTTCGGCGCTGCTGCACGGGCTTCACGGTGGGGTTGAGGTTGAGTTGGTGTAGCACGGTCTCCTCAGGTATTCCAGGGAGCTGATCGTCGGACCAAGCGAATACTCGGATGTAACTAGAAAGAAAATTCTTATATTGCTACTGTTCCTCGAGTGGTAGGTCGGCTCCGATCCTTACTCCTAGGGTCGGGTCGTCGTTTAGGAAGATCGTCAGCAACTCGCCTCCTGGCTTAGCAGCTGCGGACTTTTCCTCGACTTCCCGGGGGCCCTTATTATTCCCGTCTGGCCGCGTGGCCTCCACCGAGATGTTGTAGCACCTTCGGGCCGTGGCCTGGTGTTCGACACATTTTATTTTATCTAGTTTATTTTATTTATTTATTTTATTATTTATTTATTGGCGTGCCAGTCACCGAAGTGACAATTTTATTGTGCGCTCGATCTGACTTCTAATCAGTCGATTGTGAGTGATCGTGTCTGGACCAGAAGTCCGTCATACCCTATACGCTATGACGTTAATTACGTCCTCCCTAAGGAAGACAACCCTTGATTAAACGCTAGAGGTAGGAGGAAGACAGCGGTAAAGCCGCATACTCAAAGGAGACAAAATTCATATGTTTGCAAGACGTTAAATGTATTTGAAAAGAGCAGGGGTTTGTTAATTACGGGAGAAACCCGACAGCATATTCCCACCATCTTGGATGATGCCAAGTGGGGAATAGGAAACCGCCCATGCAGTGGCAGGGTGGGAACCATAAAGGATCGGGCACGATTGACCCGAAGTCCGAATAGGGACCGGCATGCCATGGCACGCCCCATATGGGTGCGGTAGCACTTTTATATCCCCCCTTCGAGGGGACCATCGGAGGACATACAAAGGCATGACTCCGTGGGCCGACGGGGTTGAGAGGTGGTATCACAGTGACCTGGCCAGGTATGTGTGAATTTCGGCAGCATATCTCCTTGACTTGGATTGTGCCAAAAGAAGATAGGTCATCACCCACGGAATGCCGGGATGACAACCGAATAAGGATGGGCACCGGGCCCGGGACATCGCTTGCCTTGTTTCATCGGTCAATATCCCCTTGAAACCTTTCGGAACTCATGTAACGACATGGCCCTTTTGGTTCATAAGGGTGGAATCCGGATCGGGAATGAGGACTGTAGGGGAGGGAGATCCTCCCCATTACTGTATCTTCTCAGGTCATTCACGACGGTCTTTGGACATCCCCGAGACGTATGTGTACAGGGATCAGAAAGCTGAGACATGGCAGTGAGGAGAGAGTCCCCTGACTGGGTTTCATTGGGCCAAGGAGAGGGGGCTCGGCGTGGTTTACAGGTTGGCCGAAGGGGGTTCTCGGCGTGGTCATTTGGCTGGCCGAGAAGGGCTCTCGGCGTGGCTTCTTGGTCGGCCAAGGGGAGCTCTCGGCATGGCCTTTTCGGTGGCCAAATGGGGCTCTCGGCGTAGCCTTTTTGGTTGGCAAAGGGTGCTCTCGGTGTGGCTCTTTGGTTGGCCAAGGGGGCTCTCGGCATGGACATTTGGTGGATGAAAGGGGGGTTTCTCGGCCTGGGCATAAGTGGCAGAAGGAGGGGGGGTTCTCGGCGCGAGGCTTCCCGGCGCGCTCCTGGGCCCGCCGGGAGCCTGGCGCCGGGAGCTTGGTGCCGGGAGGCTCATGTGGAAGGGTCTGAAATGGGTTTTCTGTCGTTTAGCAGGAGAGGGAGGCCTCTCGGCTGAGGGGTTTTTGGCGGGCAAATGGCATGCCGAGAAGGCTGAATTGCTACGAGGTTTCAGGGTTTCCAGAGATGCTACGGTACTCTGTTTCTGGGATTTCTGGGTTTTATGGCTCAGATCGAGACCGAATCAAGGGTGCATGAGGAGGTTTCATGAGTGTCTCTGCTAGAAGGACGCCAAGGGAGCTGAGAGGCCGAATTATCAGGGGGAGGAGAGACCATCATCGGGGCTGAGTAGCCTTTATCTGTATACTGCCAGACGTCTAGGGGAGTCAAGAGATGGCTGTCTCTGATCCCCCGGACTAGCATGGTATCATCCAGGAAGCAGATCTGCAATGAGAGAACCCTTGATGCTGAGACCTCAGACCCTAATCATTCAACGATTGGAATGAGGATCCAGGGTAGCATTCAGCCTTTATCTGTATACTGCCAGACGTCTGGGGGCTTCAAGAGATGGCTGTCTCTGATCCCCCGGACTAGCATGGTATCATCCGGGAAGCAGATCTGCAATGAGAGAACCCTTGATGCTGAGACCTCAGACCCTAATCATTCAACGATTGGAATGAGGATCCAGGGTAGCATTCGTCTACGGGTTCAAATGCATCATTTATAGCCGGCGGGCCAGGGAACCAAGAGATTGATGTCTCTGGTTCCCGGACAGCACAAGGGGCTTGAGGAACACACTCAAATACATACGGAGGGCATGCTATTGAAGCGGGAAGAGGGAAGAGAATAGAACCCAGCAACCCATTGAACAAGGGTGGGGGTTCTACCTTCATCCCCGTTCGAAGAACAGACCTGACTCCGAAGCCTGAGTCATTTCGCCCATGGGGCATTCATACAAACAGTATGCATACATATGGAGACAAAAGAAGATAGTATTGCCTAAAATCCATCACGGCCATTGCATTTATTCATCTCACCTTCACTTACATCGACTTCATAACTGAAGCCAAGAAACATACAGGGGAGGAAAAGGGAGAGAATCGTATGAATGATCCAAACATCAAGACTTCGACTATTTCATACGGAGAATCAGTAATAAGAAACAGAAAAGAAAAAAAAGAAGAAAACATTGAACATGGGGGGGGGGGGGAAGGTGGAGTATTGACTCCTCTCCCTCCCCCTATCAGCCCACCTGGAGCCTCTCTTCCTTCCCTTCTTCTGCTTCCCCTTTCGACGAAGACTCTC
Organism: Amorphophallus konjac; assembly: GCA_022559845.1. NCBI lineage: Eukaryota > Viridiplantae > Streptophyta > Magnoliopsida > Alismatales > Araceae > Amorphophallus > Amorphophallus konjac. The sequence continues at coordinate 427,992,029 of CM040118.1, forward strand.
TCCCTCTCTTTTCCTATCTCTTTTCTTTCTGGCTATCTGTTCGCTCCTTTTTTTCTTTGCCTCTTTCTTCTCTTTTCTGGGCCCTTTTTCTCTTCTTCGCCTCTCTCCCTGTTCGAAGGGGGGGTGCTTTTATAGCCATTTCCCTCTTCTCGGCAGACACCATCTCGACGCGCCTCAAACGGGCTTCCCGGCGCGCCTGCCTTCAGGCTCTCGGCGCCCCCTTTGGGCTTCAGCAAGTGGCTCTCGGCACCACCTTTGTAAGCAAAATTAAGGCATTTTAGCCACTTTCATAGGCCCATTTGGGTCTTTCAAGGGCATCATCACCTGAAAGGGCTTTTTCATTGATGATATATCTCGTATCGAGATCATCTCGAGGTTCCATCAGTGAACAAACTAGGGTTTTATCAGTATTGCCATCTGAATGATGACGATAACACCGGACATTAGCCAGGCCTGAGATGGTCCTAGCCGGGAAATTGGTTGGTGGTGAGGATCCTCCCTCAATCCTGACTTTTCAGGCATCTTCCAGTCTTCGTTGCTGGTCTGGTCCCATCTTTATCTTTGTTCATATTTTAGCTGTCAACAAATGCCCCCCACCTGCAGATGGCGTAAGCGCAGAAGGTGCGGCACGGTGTCTGTAGGTGTATCATTGACTCAATGCTATCGACTTATTCTTTCAGTTATAGCTTGGCAGTATCCCCATATTGGGAGTTCCTCCTGGCATGATCTTCTTGGCTTGAGCCTCGATCCGCTGAACAACTATCGGCTTGAGCCCTGATCAACTGGCATGTCTGACATCTGTCGGTTTTAGGCCCTGATCAATGGCACATTTGACTTCCATTGGCTTTAAACCCTGGTTGGCTGACCATCTGGCATCTGTCGGTTTTGAGCCCCGATCGACTGTACATCTTGACTTCCATTGGCTTTAAACCCTGGTTGGCTGACCATCTGGCATCTATTGGTTTTGAGCCCCGATCGGCTGTACATCTTGCATCTGTCAGTTTTAAGCCCTGATTGGCTGTACATCTGGCATCTATCGGTTTTGAGCCTCGATCGGCTGTACATCTTGCATCTGTCAGTTTTAAGCCCTGATTGGCTGTACATCTGGCATCTATCGGTTTTGAGCCCCGATCGGCTGTACATCTTGCATCTGTCAGTTTTAAGCCCTGATTGGCTGTTCATCTGGCATCTATCGGTTTTGAGCCCCGATCGGCTGCACATCTTGCATCTGTCAGTTTTAAGCCCTGATTGGCTGTACATCTGGCATCTATCGGTTTTGAGCCCCGATCGGCTATACATCTTGCATCTGTCAGTTTTAAGCCCTGATTGGCTGACCATCTGGCATCTATCGGTTTTGAGCCCCGATCGGCTGTACATCTTGCATCTGTCAGTTTTAAGCCCTGATTGGCTGTACATCTGGCATCTATCGGTTTTGAGCCCCGATCGGCTGTACATCTTGCATCTGTCAGTTTTAAGCCCTGATTGGCTGACCATCTGGCATCTATCGGTTTTGAGCCCCGATCGGCTGTACATCTTGCATCTATCAGTTTTAAGCCCTGATTGGCTATACATTTGACATCTGTCAGTTTTAAGCCCTGATTGGCTGACCATCTGACCTCTGTCAGTTTTAAGCCCTGGTTGGCTGAACATCTGCCGGATTGAAGCTCTGGGTGGCTGAACATCTACCGGATTGAAGCTCCGGGTGGCTGAACATCTGCCGGATTGAAGCTCCGGGTGGCTGAACATCTGCCTGATTGAAGCTCCGGGTAGCTGAACATCTGCCGGAGTGAAGCTCCGGGTGGCTGAACATCTGCCGGACTGAAGCTCCGGGTGGCTGAACATCTGCCGGACTGAAGCTCCGGGTGGCTGAACATCTGCCGGATTGAAGCTCCGGGTGGCTGAACATCTGCCGGATTGAAGCTCCGGACATCTGCCGGATTGAAGCTCCGGGTGGCTGAACATCTGCCGGATTGAAGCTCCGGGTGGCTGAACATCTGCCGGATTGAAGCTCCGGGTGGCTGAACATCTGCCGGATTGAAGCTCCGGGTGGCTGAACATCTGCCGGACTGAAGCTCCGGGTGGCTGAACATCTGCCGGATTGAAGTTCCGGGTGGCTGAACATCTGCCGGATTGAAGCTCCGGGTGGCTGAACATCTGCCGGATTGAAGCTCCGGGTGGCTGAACATCTGCCGGATTGAAGCTCCGGGTGGCTGAACATCTGCCGGATTGAAGCTCCGGGTGGTTGAACATCTTCTTCATGTGTTGTTATTTCCTTCGTATGAAGAGTAATGGTCTCAGTAGCCTTTATACTGACGACCTGTGTGCAGCAGGAGAGCGTCCATCCTCTCAGGGAAAGAATGGGGGCTCGCTCCACCATGTATCGCTATCTGATGGGATTGCCTTTGCTGGGCCTGTTGGCTAGCGGAAGACATACATCTGGAACAGATGAGAGGTCTGTTCCTCAAAGCTGACTGTGGCGATTTGCCGATCGTCCAGTGCGTGGTTCCATCGCCGACATTGGGCTCATGTCGATGCAAAGGAGTTTAAGCTTCATCAGAATAGACGAAAGGTCTAAACTGGGTAGGTTCATTGCAGGTGGGACATTTAAAGGGGGCATAGTTTTCATCAGAACAGACGTAGGGTCTGAACTAGATGGGGTTTTATCATTGATCGGGCGAGGTGCCGGTTGATCAACAGCTGGTTTCATCATCGATATTGGGTTTATATCGAAGCAAAGAAGAGTTTAAGTTTTATCAGAATAGACGAAAAGTCTAAACTGGCAGGGTTTCATCATTGATCGGGCGAGGTGCCGGTCGATCAACAGTTGGTTTCATCATCGATATTGGGTTTATATCGAAGCAAAGAAGAGTTTAAGTTTTATCAGAATAGACGAAAAGTCTAAACTGGAAGGGGTTTATCGCGGGTGGGACATTGCCAAGAATGCATAGGTTTCATCAGAACAGTGATGGGTTTCATTGTTGGTGGGACGTGCGAAAGAGGGTATGTGGATTTTATCAGGGTAAACGTAAGGTCTACCCCGGGAGGGTTTTATCATCGGTGGGGAATGGAGCCAGCTGACCGACGGAAGGTTTCATCAGTGAAGGGGAGGTAAAGGCAGCGTGCCGGTTGGCATGGAACTTTGAATTACCACATTACTGACCCAGGCGCCCTTTCGGGTTTTCACCGGAGCCAGCCCCCTCTTGCTTTTGCCCACGCGCCCTTTCGGGTTTTCACGTGACGGGGTACCCGATTTTGCCTGCAGTGCCCTTTCGGGTTTTCACCACAGCTGGGTTTTGGCCATTTTTACCCTTGTCCGGGATATCCGAACAAGACTGGCGGGGTATCTCTATTTTTAACCCCATTTTTATTTATTTATTTATTTATACGTATATATATCGCTTGAATTGGGACTTCAGCGTGGGTCAGGCGATGTGCTGCTTTATTGGCGGCTGCTCTTATCATCGGTATTGGGTATATACCGACGTAAGGATTTCGTAGGTTTCATCAGGATAGACATAGGGTCTAAACTGGATGGGTTTCATCATTGATCGGGCAGGGTGCCAATCGATCGATAGTTGGTTTCATCATCGATATTGGGTTTATATCGATGCAAAGAAGAGTTTCATAAGTTTCATCGGCATAGACGTAAGGTCTAAACCGGACAGGTTTCATTGCTGATCAGGCAGTGTGCCAATCGATCAACAGTTGGTTTCATCATCGGTATTGGGTATATACCAATGCAAGGATTTCGTAGGTTTCATCAGGATAGACGTAGGGTCTAAACTGGATAGGTTTAATTGCTGCTCGGACCGTGTGCCCGCTAATCAGCAGCAGGCTTCATCACGGTGGGACAGGAAGAGATGCAAGTTTAATAGGACGGGTTTCTTCGTCGATTGGGCAGGGTGCCCATCGATCACAGGGGGGTTTCATCATCGGTATTGGGTTTATACCAATGCAAAGATTTCATAGGTTTCATCGGGATAGACGTAAGGTCTAAGCCTGATAGGTTTCATCATTGACCGGGCAGTGCGCCAATCGATCAAAGAAGGTTTCATCATCGGTATTGGGTTTATACCAATGCAAAGATTTCATAGGTTTCATCGAGATAGACGTAAGGTCTAAGCCGGATAGGTTTCATTATTGATCGGGCGGTGCGCCAATCGATCAAAGTAGGTTTCATTATCGGTATTTGGTTTATACCAATGCAAAGATTTCATAGGTTTCATCGGGATAGACGTAAGGTCTAAGCCGGATAGGTTTCATCACTGACCGGGCCAGGTGCCAATCGATTAATAGTGGACTTCACCATGGTGAGAATTTGGACAAGGTATGAGGGCTTTTATCAGGATAGACGTAGGGCCTATACTGAGTGGGTCTAATCGTCGATCGGGCAGGGCGCCGGTCGATTGACGAGGAGTTTTATGGCGGGAGGTGAGGCTTTCTTTGGGATTACCACAATACTGACCCAAGTGCCCTTTCGAGTTTTCACCGGAGCCAGCCCCCTCTTGCTTTTGCCCACGCGCCCTTTCGGGTTTTCACGTGGCGGGGTACCCGATTTTGCCTGCAGTGCCCTTTCGGGTTTTCACCACAGCTGGGTTTTGGCCATTTTTTTGCCCTTGTTCAGAGTATCTGAACAAGACTGGCGGGGTATCTCCATTTTTTAAACCCCATTTTGTCTCTTCTTTTTTTTTCTCTTTTTTTTTATCGGGACTTTAGCTTCGTAAATTGTTAAGCCATGTGCTCAACTTGTGTATGTATCATCATTGGTGTGGGTGCTGACACCAATGCAAGGGGTATAAGGTTTTCATCGTCTGCCTAGGCGGAAGGCCTGGGTCGACTTGAGTGTGTTTTGTGGCTCAGGCGTGAAGCCGTTCGCCGGGAGCATGGCTGTATCGTGGATGTGGGGATTTGCATCAACGCAAGGGAATGGGATTTCATCATCCACCCAGACAGAAGGTCCGGATTGGCTCGAGGATGTGTGTAGCAGCTTAAGCACGAAACCATTCGCTGGAAATGTAGGTTTCATCGTTAATGTGGGGTTTGACATTAACGCAAAGGAATAGGGCTTCATAATCAACTCAGACGAAAGGTCTGAATTGATTCAAAAATGTGTATGGCAGTTCGGGCACGAAGCCGTTTGCCGGAAGGGTATGCTTCATTGCTGATGTGGTTCTGACCCGCTGGGTATCTACATCTTTGCATACTCACTGATTTTATTGACTTTCCTTTGGCGATCTTTGAACATTGGTCGGCTTGAGTGCCGATGGCGGAATATTGATTTCTCTTAGTTGGACATACTGGCAATCCATATTTGTGAGCATCTGTCATCTCAAATGCTGATGGTTAGACATCTCTGGCAGTCTAGAGGATCATCGGGCATCTATCAGCCAGGGTACCGATGGCTGAATGATTGATATATGTCGGCTAAGACGCCGATGGTTGGGCGAGCTTCCATCGTTCTTCATTGATTCATCATTCATTGCTCATTGCCATCTGGACTCCCATCATTTGGACGGTTCCTGACATCAGCAGCAGACGTGCAGTGTAAGAGTCTGTGGTAGGATGGCCCTTGAAGGGTCAATGCTCTAGTTTTATTTCTCATCACCCTAAGTGATCATTGCCCCTTTAAAGGAGTGAGCATGCCCAGCAACGGCCATGCATGCCGCCATTGGCATTTCATACATTTACCCCTAGAAGGGGGACCCATGTATGTCTTCCATCATTCTCTTGGCATACATTTGTCCCAAGAATGGGATACCATCAATACTTCTCATTGTTTGGCATACATCTGCCCCCGGAATGGGGTACCATCAATATTTCTCATTGTTTGGCATACATCTGCCCTCGGAATGGGGTACCATTTGGAACTTCCATCATCTCATAATCATCATTTTTTTTTCTTCATTTTTTTTCTTTCCTTTTTTTTTTCTTCTTCTTTTTTTGATATGCATCCCCCTCCTCAGAATGGGGTATCATCTGCATCTTCCGTCATTTTGTCATCTTTCTCTTTTTTTCATTTCCATTTTTTTGATGTGCATCGCCCCTCAAATGGGAGTACCATCTATATATATATATATATATATATATAATTTCATCATCTCTCTTTTCTTTATCCTTTTTTATTCCCATGTGCCCCCGGGATAGGGTATCATTCCCATGTGCCCCCAGGATAGGGTATCATCCATACCTTTCATCATTTTTTTTTGTAAATACATCTGCCCCTAGGAAGGGGTATCATGGGCATCTCTTCATCATCATCATTCTCATTTTTTTTATTTCTTTTTTTTTTCTCTCTTTTTTTTTGTGTGTACATCTGCCCCCAGGAAGGGGTATCACTGGCATCTTTCACCATCGTTCTTTTTGGCATACACCTACCCCAGAGCGGGGTATCATTCGTATTGAAACTGCCCTTTAGAGCAGATCGCTCTTTGGCGGGTGTGGTGCGGCCATATCGGCTGCCTTCTTGAAATTGAGCATCCGATTGGGACGCGGTGGGTCCACTCTATATTCCCCTATCTGCAGCTCACTTTTTTGTATCAAACTTTCTATAACATCTTTGAAGACGTAGCAGTCCTCAATAGGGTGTCCGAGCATCTGATGGTACGGACAGAAGCGAGGCTCGTCTTTCCTTGCGGCATCACCGAGCTTCTTTGGGGTCGGGAGTATGATCTTGCCATGGTGGGTGACCCATTCGAATAGGACCCGAGTCTTTTCCTTTGGAAAGGAGTAGGGTTTAGTCATTTTGCTTCTTAGGGAATGGCCTAGCTCGCCAGTCTTTGCTGATGAAGAGCTAGCTGCCTCTTTCGCCTTTTTCTTCTCAAAAGCTTGGAAGTCGGCAATGTAAATATCTTTATGCATTGGCTGTTCACTAGCAGGCTTGCTCTTTTGTCTTAGGGCGGTAGCGGCCGGGCAATATTTTGCCAAAAAGGCCTCAATATCAGCCACAATCTCATTCAAGAGATCGAAGGACTTGACTTCGATGCCAACCAACCTTGTTAAGACTTTTGTCTTCAGGTTGCGCTTGCATATCTGGATAGCCTCCTCCGGGTTTGGTGGGTGCCGACATCTGGCATAAAGGTCCTTCTATCGGTAGATATAATCCAGAGCAGATTCATCGGCCCTTTGTTTGGCCTCATACAGTTCTGCCTTAGTAACTTCTCCCTTGGTAGAGTTGGTTTTCATTGTTTGTTTCGTATCGGGTTTACCCATCACTGCCGGAGCTGGTGAGTTTAAGTGCAAACCAGGCGGATGCAAACCCATTTCATTCAGCTTGCTCTGTAGCACTTTGACTTCTTGTAGTTTTTTAGATAGCTCTGTCATCATGGCAAGGCCGAGAATGTTGCCCCCGGCCCTAATCCTAGGAGGGACTAGCAGTACCCTATTACAGGCGTCGGACGTGTCCATGCTTTCATAAATTAACATCTTGGCCCTCGTCTCTGCATATGGAGGAGGAGTGTGGTAGCATGCTTGTTCTTCTGGTAGCGAGAGGTGCCCAGGCTTCTTGCTGGTTTTATCATCAGGACAGGAGGCTGAAGCTTTGGCTTGCTCTGACCTTATTGGCATGAAGCATATCTCTTCATCGTCCCCTTCGGAAGTCTGGCCATCGCCGGGTAAAACTGACAGCATGTTACAGGAGAAGACTTTGTCCTTCCTTGTGTTTATTTGCATCTGCTCTCCCTTTCTTTCAGCAGTCGACATCTGCACCCATAACAGGTCATCTAGCACATCTGGCATTTTTGATTTATTTTTCATCTTATTCATCAGGCTTGGGGATTTGACATGTTCCCACAGGATGGGCTCATCGGTGTCTGTTTCTTTCAACATTTCTTTGGGCGATTGCCGGTATAGAGATATCATATTGACTGCTCTTTTTAACTCAGGCAACTCATGCAGGCATAGAGGGTCCACTCTATACTCACCCAGTTCGAGTTCCCCTTTTTTAATCATTCTTTCAATAATATCTTTAAATACATAGCAATCTTCAATGGGGTGACCCAATGCTTGATGATATGGGCAGAAGCGGGGATTATATTTTCTTTTGGCATCATCAGGTCTCTTTGGATCTGGAAGGACAATCTTGTCAAATTGGGCCGCCCATTCAAATAGGAGCCGTGTCTTTTCTTTAGGAAAGGAATAAGGCTTGCTCATCCTGGCTCGCAGGGCGGGGCCATCCTTCTGATCGGCCGGCCTTGTGGGAGGAGGGCGGACAACGACTTTTTCTTTATCTTTTTGTTGCTCGAACATCTTGAAGTCTATTGTACTGACTTCTGCAGGCATGGGCCGTTTATCAGCCGATCTAGTTTTCTGGTACACAGCAGTAGCAACTGAAGGACTACTGGAGAGGAAGACCTCGACCTCCGCCGCGGCATTGTTTAGTCGGTCAAATGACCCTATCTCCATCCCGATCATCTTTTCGAGAGTCTCCCGCCGAAGATTCTGCTTGCAAATCTGGACGGCGTCCTCGTGATGTGGAGGCCGCCTACATCTCATGGCGAGGTTTCTCCATCCTTTTATATAATCCAGAGCGGTCTCATCCTATTTCTGCCTTGTTGCATATAGCTCAGCTATTGTGATTTCTCTCTCCGTGACATGAAATCTGTCGCGGAACTTTCTTTGCATATCAGGCCAATCAACCACTGACCCGGCTGGCAGGCTTGAGTACCATTCAAAGGCCAACCCAGTGAGGGATGAGCCAAAGAACTTGAGCAGATAAGCTTCATCGACTGCTAGGTCGCCCATGATTGTAGTGTAGTAGGCTATATGCTCCCTGGGGGAGCCCTGGCCATTGAATTTCTCAAACTTTGGCGGCTTGCTGATGTCTGGAGGTAGTTTCTTAGCAGCATACTGGGGAGGATACGGTACCTTGTACACATCATAGGTACCAGCATCACCACCAGTCTTTTCTGACAGTTTCATTTCCATAATTCTTTCAATCATCTATTTGTGGGCTATAGCTGGATCTATATCTTCTGGAAAGAAGTGAGCTTGTTGCTGGCTGTGAGGAGTTGTAATCACAGTGGCGCGCAAGATGGGCGCGGTAGGCTGTGTCTGAGACACAGGGGGCTGAGCTGCTATTTGCTGTGGAACAGGTTGGCTCGATGTCTTGCCCTTATCAGCTAGGAGAGGGTTAGCTGGGATAGTCGTCTCTGCTGAGCTGGATGTCTGCCTCGCAGGTTCAACTTGCTTTGAGACTGATGTAGCTTCATGTCTCTCATTGAGCTACCTTCGGAGAGCACTGATCTCCTGCTGGTATCTTCTGAACATCATCTGGATCATGGGATCCAAGGCTGACGGGATTTGCATATCTTCAGAAGTCCCTTCAGCATCATCAATAAGGGGATTGTCTTCATCCTGTGCCGTCACCACATTGACTGTCATGGTGGTGATCTTGCGGGCTTCATCATATTTCTTCATTTTATCTTTTGCGGCCTGCCCTCTTCTTGTGACAGGACCAGGTCTAGTAGCCAACCTGAGCAGTTCATCTGGCTGAGTTGGTAGTATATCTTGCCCCCTGGCAAGTCCAGCCATGTTGCAGGCGAAGATTTGCATTTTTCCCTTCTGCCTGTAGACCTTTCTTTTCACCTGGTCAGGATATTTGAGCCGGTCAAAGACCGATATTCTTTCTTTGGCTTCTTCCCGGTACAGGTCTTCTTTGTCATATCCGGCCCTGAGACCTTCTTCATAGTGATTTAAATCGGAGGAAGAGGCTCCGATCATCATTTCTTGAAGTGTTTCTTCTTTTTCTTCACCTCTGGTGCCCAAGGCACGGGATAGTCTTTGTTGACCGAGGGCAGAGCTCCCCAGGTAGTGGAAGTAGTCTTGGACTATCTGCTTCATCTCTTCAGAGTTGTGCCTCTGTGACTCAGGTTGGAGCATTAGTCTTTCCTGGCTTCTCTGCTGATAGGCCAATCTTGTTATCTGAGCATTCAAATGCTCGGCTTTGGAATATTTGAACAAGTCGGCCTGTCTGGCACAGGCCCTCGGTCTTCTTGGGATGGCGACCGTGACTGGTTCGCTCATTCCCACATTGCCGTTTCGGCAGCAGTTAACAGCAGCATCATATTTCTTTCTTTGCCATCTTCTGCCCCCAGCCCTGGGACGGGTGACAGTAAGGTCTTCTTTCTTCTCAAGTCTTCTACCCCTCATCATGGGGCGAGCAGCAGTCAGTTTTCTTTCACCATCATTTATTTCATCTCTCCTACCCCAGGCTCTGGGGTGAGCAGCAATAGCATTTCCTGTTTCTTTTCCCTTTCTTCTTCGGCTTCCCGCCTTGAAGCGGGCAACAGCATCATTGGTAGCCTTCTCCTCATCTTGAGCTGGAGCCCAGCTCTGCATCTTCTTCGGTCGCCAGACCTGTTTGTATTTTGCTGGCTTGGGCGCCAGCGGTTTCTTTTCAGCAGCTTCCCAGTTGGCCCTCCTAGCGGCCAAAACCTGGAACTTGTTGTCAGTTGGGATGGTCGGGACGATTCTGTCTGGCCGGACTCCCCTGGGGCGACCGTCGAGGTTCGCCCTAATAGCACCCATCATTATCGTCTTTTCGGAATTGGAAAGGCGACGATCAACAGCAGTAGACCGGCTCCTCCGGTTGGTTTTCTTCCCTTTCTGGGCAGCAGTGGGGACCATGTCCCTTTTCTGGACATGATGGACGTAGCAGGCGACGGCCGTGGGGGCCGTTTTCTTCGGTAAGCCATCCTTGCGATCAGCGGTCTCCACCGGGGTGCTTGCAGCAGCGCCTTGCTCCTTGTTATCGACCTGTAGAAGGTCGGTGTAGACGACGCCCAAGCAGTTGGGCAGCCCGACAGCTGGGGGAAACGAACCGAACGCCAGTGGTACCGCCAGGTACCCCTCCTGGACGTGCATGTCCACCGGTTGCTTGTCAAAGCATACAGACGCGATTTGTGTTGTCATCGTAGTTTCCTGGAAACAAGGAAACACATGGAATCAGAAATTTGAGGGGGGCCCGCTGGGCCTCCTACCTTAGCGTAAAGATGAAGGGAGACTCGGTCCCACCGGGCGTGCCAGACTTGTTTGACACATTTTATTTTATCTAGTTTATTTTATTTATTTATTTATTTATTTATTTTATTATTTATTTATTGACGTGCCAGTCACCGAAGTGACAATTTTATTGTGCGCTCGATCTGACTTCTAATCAGTCGATTGTGAGTGATCGTGTCTGGACCAGAAGTCCGTCATACCCTATACGCTATGACGTTAATTACGTCCTCCCTAAGGAAGACAACCCTTGATTAAACGCTAGAGGTAGGAGGAAGACTGCGGTAAAGCCGCATACTCAAAGGAGACAAAATTCATCTGTTTGCAAGACGTTAAATGTATTTGAAAAGAGCAGGGGTTTGTTAATTACGGGGAAACCCGACAGCATATTCCCACCATCTTGGATGATGCCAAGTGGGGAATAGGAAACCGCCCATGCAGTGGCAGGGTGGGAACCATAAAGGATCAGGCACGATTGACCCGAAGTCCGAATAGGGACCGGCATGCCATGGCACGCCCCATATGGGTGCGGTAGCACGTTTATATCCCCCCTTCGAGGGGACCATCGGAGGACATACAAAGGCATGACTCCGTGGGCCGACGGGGTTGAGAGGTGGTATCACAGTGACCTGGCCAGGTATGTGTGAATTTCGGCAGCATATCTCCTTGACTTGGATTGTGCCAAAAGAAGATAGGTCATCACCCACGGAATGCCGGGATGACAACCGAATAAGGATGGGCACCGGGCCCGGGACATCGCTTGCCTTGTTTCATCGGTCAATATCCCCTTGAAACCTTTCGGAACTCATGTAACGACATGGCCCTTTTGGTTCATAAGGGTGGAATCCGGATCGGGAATGAGGACTGTAGGGGAGGGAGATCCTCCCCATTACTGTATCTTCTCAGGTCATTCACGATAGTCTTTGGACATCCCCGGGACGTATGTGTACAGGGATCAGAAAGCTGAGACATGGCAGTGAGGAGAGAGTCCCCTGACTGGGTTTCATTGGGCCAAGGAGAGGGGGCTCGGCGTGGTTTACAGGTTGGCCGAAGGGGGTTCTCGGCGTGGTCATTTGGCTGGCCGAGAAGGGCTCTCGGCGTGGCTTCTTGGTCGGCCAAGGGGAGCTCTCGGCATGGCCTTTTCGGTGGCCAAATGGGGCTCTCGGCGTAGCCTTTTTGGTTGGCAAAGGGAGCTCTCGGCGTGGCTCTTTAGTTGTCCAAGGGGGCTCTCGGCATGGACATTTGGTGGATGAAAGGGGGGTTTCTCGGCCTAGGCATAAGTGGCAGAAGGAGGGGGGGGTTCTCGGCGCGAGGCTTCCCGGCGCGCTCCTGGGCCCGCCGGGAGCTTGGCGCCGGGAGGCTCATGTGGAAGGGTCTGAAATGGGTTTTCTGTCGTTTAGCAGGAGAGGGAGGCCTCTCGGCTGAGGGGTTTTCGGCGGGCAAATGGCATGCCGAGAAGGCTGAATTGCTACGAGGTTTCAGGGTTTCCAGAGATGCTACGGTACTCTGTTTCTGGGATTTCTGGGTTTTATGGCTCAGATCGAGACCGAATCAAGGGTGCATGAGGAGGTTTCATGAGTGTCTCTGCTAGAAGGACGCCAAGGGAGCTGAGAGGCCGAATCATCAGGGGGAGGAGAGACCATCATCGGGGCTGAGTAGCCTTTATCTGTATACTGCCAGACGTCTGGGGGAGTCAAGAGATGGCTGTCTCTGATCCCCCGGACTAGCATGGTATCATCCGGGAAGCAGATCTGCAATGAGAGAACCCTTGATGCTGAGACCTCAGACCCTAATCATTCAACGATTGGAATGAGGATCCAGGGTAGCATTCAGCCTTTATCTGTATACTGCCAGACGTCTGGGGGAGTCAAGAGATGGCTATCTCTGATCCCCCGGACTGGTATCATCCGGGAAGCAGATCTGCAATGAGAGAACCCTTGATGCTGAGACCTCAGACCCTAATCATTCAACGATTGGAATGAGGATCCAGGGTAGCATTCGTCTACGGGTTAAAATGCATCATTTATAGCCGGCGGGCCAGGGAACCAAGAGATTGATGTCTCTGGTTCCCGGACAGCACAAGGGGCTTGAGGAACAGACTCAAATACATACGGAGGGCATGCTATTGAAGCAGGAAGAGGGAAGAGAATAGAACCCAGCAACCCATTGAACAAGGGTGGGGGTTCTACCTTCATCCCCGTTCGAAGAACAGACCTGACTCCGAAGCCTGAGTCATTTCGCCCATGGGGCATTCATACAAACAGTATGCATACATATGGAGACAAAAGAAGATAGTATTGCCTAAAATCCATCACGGCCATTGCATTTATTCATCTCACCTTCACTTACATCGACTTCATAACTGAAGCCAAGAAACATACACGGGAGGAAAATGGAGAGAATCGTATGAATGATCCAAACATCAAGACTTCGACTATTTCATACGGAGAATCAGTAATAAGAAACAGAAAAGAAAGAAAAAGAAGAAAACATTGAACATGGGGGGGGGGGGGGGAAGGTGGAGTATTGACTCCTCTCCCTCCCCCTATCAGCCCACCTGGAGCCTCTCTTCCTTCCCTTCTTCTGCTTCCCCTTTCGACGGAGACTCTCTCCCTCTCTTTTCCTATCTCTTTTCTTTCTGGCTATCTGTTCGCTCCTTTTTTTCTTTGCCTCTTTCTTCTCTTTTCTGGGCCCTTTTTCTCTTCTTCGCCTCTCTCCCTGTTCGAAGGGGGGTGCTTTTATAGCCATTTCCCTCTTCTCGGCAGACACCATCTCGGCGCACCTCAAACGGGCTTCCCGACACGCCTGCCTTCAGGCTCTCGGCGCCCCCTTTGGGCTTCAGCAAGTGGCTTTCGGCACCACCTTTGTAAGCCCAATTAAGGCATTTTAGCCACTTTCATAGGCCCATTTGGGTCTTTCAAGGGCATCATCACTCGAAAGGGCTTTTTCATTGATGATATATCTCGTATCGAGATCATCTCGAGGTTCCATCAGTGAACAAACTGGGGTTTTATCAGTATTGCCATCTGAATGATGACGATAACACCGGACATTAGCCAGGCCTGAGGTAGTCCTAGCCGGGCAATTGGTTGGTGGTGAGGATCCTCCCTCAATCCTGACTTTGCAGGCACCTTCCAGTCTTCGTTGCTGGTCTGGTCCCATCTTTGTCTTTGTTCATATTTTAGCTGTCAGCAAATGCCCCCCACCTGCAGATGGCGTAAGCGCAGAAGGTGCGGCACGGTGTCTGTAGGTGTATCATTGACTCAATGCTATCGACTTATTCTTTCAGTTATAGCTTGGCAGTATCCCCATACTGGGAGTTCCTCCTGGCATGATCTTCTTGGCTTGAGCCTCGATCCGCTGAACAACTATCGGCTTGAGCCCTGATCAACTGGCATGTCTAACATCTGTCGATTTTAGGCCCCGATCAATGGCACATTTGACTTCCATTGGCTTTAAACCCTGGTTGGCTGACCATCTGGCATCTGTCGGTTTTGAGCCCCGATCGACTGTACATCTTGACTTCCATTGGCTTTAAACCCTGGTTGGCTGACCATCTGGCATCTATCGGTTTTGAGCCCCGATCGGCTGTACATCTTGCATCTGTCAGTTTTAAGCCCTGATTGGCTGTACATCTGGCATCTATCGGTTTTGAGCCCCGATCGGCTGTACATCTTGCATCTGTCAGTTTTAAGCCCTGATTGGCTGTACATCTGGCATCTATCGATTTTGAGCCCCGATCGGCTGTACATCTTGCATCTGTCAGTTTTAAGCCCTGATTGGCTGTTCATCTGGCATCTATCGGTTTTGAGCCCCGATCGGCTGTACATCTTGCATCTATCAGTTTTAAGCCCTGATTGGCTGTACATCTGGCATCTATCGGTTTTGAGCCCCGATCGGCTGTACATCTTGCATCTGTCAGTTTTAAGCCCTAATTGGCTGACCATCTGGCATCTATCGGTTTTGAGCCCCGATCGGCTGTACATCTTGTATCTGTCAGTTTTAAGCCCTGATTGGCTGTACATCTGGCATCTATCGGTTTTGAGCACCGATCGGCTGTACATCTTGCATCTGTCAGTTTTAAGCCCTGATTGGCTGACCATCTGGCATCTATCGGTTTTGAGCCCCGATCGGCTGTACATCTTGCATCTATCAGTTTTAAGCCCTGATTGGCTATACATTTGACATCTGTCAGTTTTAAGCCCTGATTGGCTGACCATCTGACCTCTGTCAGTTTTAAGCCCTGGTTGGCTGAACATCTGCCGGATTGAAGCTCTGGGTGGCTGAACATCTACCGGATTGAAGCTCCGGGTGGCTGAACATCTGCCGGATTGAAGCTCCGGGTGGCTGAACATCTGCCGGATTGAAGCTCCGGGTGGCTGAACATCTGCCGGACTGAAGCTCCGGGTGGCTGAACATTTGCCGGACTGAAGCTCCGGGTGGCTGAACATCTGCCGGATTGAAGCTCCGGGTGGCTGAACATCTGCCGGATTGAAGCTCCGGGTGGCTGAACATCTGCCGGATTGAAGCTCCGGGTGGCTGAACATCTGTCGGATTGAAGCTCCGGGTGGCTGAACATCTGCCGGATTGAAGCTCCGGGTGGCTGAACATCTGCCGGATTGAAGCTCCGGGTGGCTGAACATCTGCCGGACTGAAGCTCCGGGTGGCTGAACATCTACCGGATTGAAGTTCCGGGTGGCTGAACATCTGCCGGATTGAAGCTCCGGGTGGCTGAACATCTGTCGGATTGAAGCTCCGGGTGGCTGAACATCTACCGGATTGAAGCTCCGGGTGGCTGAACATCTGCCGGATTGAAGCTTCGGGTGGTTGAACATCTTCTTCATGTGTTGTTATTTCCTTCGTATGAAGAGTAACGGTCTCAGCAGCCTTTATACTGATGACCTGTGTGCAGCAGGAGAGCGTCTATCCTCTCAGGGAAAGAATGGGGGCTTGCTCCACCACGTATCGGTATCTGATGGGATTGCCTTTGTTGGGCCTGTTGGCTAGCGGAAGACATACATCTGGAACAGACGAGAGGTCTGTTCCTCAAAGCTGACTGTGGCGATTTGCCGATCGTCCAGTGCGTGGTTCCATCGCCGACATTGGGCTCATGTCGATGCAAAGGAGTTTAAGCTTCATCAGAATAGACGAAAGGTCTAAACTGGGTAGGTTCATTGCAGGTGGGACATTTAAAGGGGGCATAGTTTTCATCAGAACAGACGTAGGGTCGGAACTGGATGGGGTTTTATCATTGATCGGGCGAGGTGCCGGTTGATCAACAGCTGGTTTCATCATCGATATTGGGTTTATATCGAAGCAAAGAAGAGTTTAAGTTTTATCAGAATAGACGAAAAGTCTAAACTGGCAGGGTTTCATCATTGATCGGGCGAGGTGCCGGTCGATCAACAGTTGGTTTCATCATCGATATTAGGTTTATATCGAAGCAAAGAAGAGTTTAAGTTTTATCAGAATAGATGAAAAGTCTAAACTGGAAGGGGTTTATCGCGGGTGGGACTTTGCCAAGAATGCATAGGTTTCATCAGAACAGTGATGGGTTTCATTGTTGGTGGGACATGCGAAAGAGGGTATGTGGATTTTATCAGGGTAAACGTAAGGTCTACCCCGGGAGGGTTTTATCATCGGTGGGGAATGGAGTCAGCTGACCGACGGAAGGTTTCATCAGTGAAGGGGAGGTAAAGGCAGCGTGCCGGTTGGCATGGAACTTTGAATTACCACATTACTGACCCAGGCGCCCTTTCGGGTTTTCACCGGAGCCAGCCCCCTCTTACTTTTGCCCACGCGCCCTTTCGGGTTTTCACGAGGCGGGGTACCCGATTTTGCCTGCAGCGCCCTTTCGGGTTTTCACCACAGCTGGGTTTTGGCCATTTTTGCCCTTGTCCGGGATATCCGAACAAGACTGGCGGGGTATCTCTATTTTTAACCCCACTTTTTTATTTATTTATATATACGTATATATATCGCTTGAATTGGGACTTCAGCGCGGGTCAGGCGATGTGCTGCTTTATTGGCGGCTGCTCTTATCATCGGTATTGGGTATATACCGACGCAAGGATTTCATAGGTTTCATCAGGATAGACATAGGGTCTAAACTGGATGGGTTTCATCATTGATCGGGCAGGGTGCCAATCGATCGATAGTTGGTTTCATCATCGATATTGGGTTTATATCGATGCAAAGAAGAGTTTCATAAGTTTCATCGGCATAGACGTAAGGTCTAAACCGGACAGGTTTCATTGCTGACAGGCAGTGTGCCAATCGATCAACAGTTGGTTTCATCATCGGTATTGGGTATATACCAATGCAAGGATTTCGTAGGTTTCATCAGGATAGACGTAGGGTCTAAACTGGATAGGTTTCATTACTGCTCGGACCGTGTGCCCGCTAATCAGCAGCAGGCTTCATCACGGTGGGACAGGAAGAGATGCAAGTTTAATAGGACGGGTTTCTTCGTCGATCGGGCAGGGTGCCCATCGATCACAGGGGGGTTTCATCATCGGTATTGGGTTTATACCAATGCAAAGATTTCATAGGTTTCATCGGGATAGACGTAAGGTCTAAGCCTGATAGGTTTCATCATTGACCGGGCAGTGCGCCAATCGATCAAAGAAGGTTTCATCATCGGTATTGGGTTTATACCAATGCAAAGATTTCATAGGTTTCATCGGGATAGACGTAAGGTCTAAGCCGGATAGGTTTCATTATTGATCGGGCGGTGCGCCAATCGATCAAAGTAGGTTTCATTATCGGTATTGGGTTTATACCAATGCAAAGATTTCATAGGTTTCATCGGGATAGACGTAAGGTCTAAGCCGGATAGGTTTCATCACTGACCGGGCCAGGCGCCAATCGATCAATAGTGGACTTCACCATGGTGAGACTTTGGACAAGGTATGAGGGCTTTTATCAGGATAGACGTAGGGCCTATACTGAGTGGGTCTAATCGTCGATCGGGCAGGGCGCCGGTCGATTGACGAGGAGTTTTATGGCGGGAGGTGAGGCTTTCTTTGGGATTACCACATTACTGACCCAAGTGCCCTTTCGAGTTTTCACCGGAGCCAGCCCCCTCTTGCTTTTGCCCACGCGCCCTTTCGGGTTTTCACGTGGCGGGGTACCCGATTTTGCCTGCAGTGCCCTTTCGGGTTTTCACCACAGCTGGGTTTTGGCCATTTTTTTGCCCTTGTTCAGAGTATCTGAACAAGACTGGCGGGGTATCTCCATTTTTTAAACCCCATTTTGTCTCTTCTTTTTTTTTCTCTTTTTTTTTATCGGGACTTTAGCTTCGTAAATTGTTAAGCCATGTGCTCAACTTGTGTATGTATCATCATTGGTGTGGGTGCTGACACCAATGCAAGGGGTATAAGGTTTTCATCGTCTGCCTAGGCGGAAGGCCTGGGTCGACTTGAGTGTGTTTTGTGGCTCAGGCGTGAAGCCGTTCGCCGGGAGCATGGCTGTATCGTTGATGTGGGGATTTCCATCAACGCAAGGGAATGGGATTTCATCATCCACCCAGACAGAAGGTCCGGATTGGCTCGAGGATGTGTGTAGCAGCTTAAGCACGAAACCATTCGCTGGAAATGTAGGTTTCATCGTTAATGTGGGGTTTGACATTAACGCAAAGGAATAGGGCTTCATAATCAACTCAGACGAAAGGTCTGAATTGATTCAAAAATGTGTATGGCAGTTCGGGCACGAAGCCGTTTGCCGGAAGGGTATGCTTCATTGCTGATGTGGTTCTGACCCGCTGGGTATCTACATCTTTGCATACTCACTGATTTTATTGACTTTCCTTTGGCGATCTTTGAACATTGGTCGGCTTGAGTGCCGATGGCGGAATATTGATTTCTCTTAGTTGGACATACTGGCAATCCATATTTGTGAGCATCTGTCATCTCGAATGCTGATGGTTAGACATCTCTGGCAGTCTAGAGGATCATCGGGCATCTATCAGCCAGGGTACCGATGGCTGAATGATTGATATATGTCGGCTAAGACGCCGATGGTTGGGCGAGCTTCCATCGTTCTTCATTGATTCATCATTCATTGCTCATTGCCATCTGGACTCCCATCATTTGGACGGTTCCTGACATCAGCAGCAGACGTGCAGTGTAAGAGTCTGTGGTAGGATGGCCCTTGAAGGGTCAATGCTCTAGTTTTATTTCTCATCACCCTAAGTGATCATTGCCCCTTTAAAGGAGTGAGCATGCCCAGCAACGGCCATGCATGCCGCCATTGGCATTTCATACATTTACCCCTAGAAGGGGGACCCATGTATGTCTTCCATCATTCTCTTGGTATACACTTGTCCCAAGAATGGGATACCATCAATACTTCTCATTGTTTGGCATACATCTGCCCCCGGAATGGGGTACCATCAATATTTCTCATTGTTTGGCATACATCTGCCCTCGGAATGGGGTACCATTTGGAACTTCCATTATCTCATAATCATCATTTTTTTTTCTTCATTTTTTTTTCTTTCCTTTTTTTTCTTCTTTTTTTTTGATATGCATCCCCCTCCTCAGAATGGGGTATCATCTGCATCTTCCGTCATTTTGTCATCTTTCTCTTTTTTTCATTTCCATTTTTTTTGATGTGCATCGCCCCTCAAATGGGAGTACCATATATATATATATATATATTATTTCATCATCTCTCTTTTCTTTATCCTTTTTTATTCCCATGTGCCCCCGGGATAGGGTATCATTCCCATGTGCCCCCAGGATAGGGTATCATCCATACCTTTCATCATTTTTTTTTGTTAATACATCTGCCCCTAGGAAGGGGTATCATGGGCATCTCTTCATCATCATCATTCTCATTTTTTTTATTTCTTTTTTTTTCTCTCTTTTTTTTTGTGTGTACATCTGCCCCCAGGAAGGGGTATCACTGGCATCTTTCACCATCGTTCTTTTTGGCATACACCTACCCCAGAGCGGGGTATCATTCGTATTGAAACTGCCCTTTAGAGCAGATCGCTCTTTGGCGGGTGTGGTGCGGCCATATCGGCTGCCTTCTTGAAATTGAGCATCCGATGGGGACGCGGTGGGTCCACTCTATATTCCCCTATCTGCAGCTCACTTTTTTGTATCAAACTTTCTATAACATCTTTGAAGACGTAGCAGTCCTCAATAGGGTGTCCGAGCATCTGATGGTACGGACAGAAGCGAGGCTCGTCTTTCCTTGCGGCATCACCGGGCTTCTTTGGGGTCGGGAGTATGATCTTGCCATGGTGGGTGACCCATTCGAATAGGACCCGAGTCTTTTCCTTTGGAAAGGAGTAGGGTTTAGTTATTTTGCTTCTTAGGGAATGGCCTAGCTCGCCAGTCTTTGCTGATGAAGAGCTAGCTGCCTCTTTCGCCTTTTTCTTCTCAAAAGCTTGGAAGTCGGCAATGTAAATATCTTTATGCATTGGCTGTTCACTAGCAGGCTTGCTCTTTTGTCTTAGGGCGGTAGCGGCCGGGCAATATTTTGCCAAAAAGGCCTCAATATCAGCCACAATCTCATTCAAGAGATCGAAGGACTTGACTTCGATGCCAACCAACCTTGTTAAGACTTCTGTCTTCAGGTTGCGCTTGCATATCTGGATAGCCTCCTCCTGGTTTGGTGGGTGCCAACATCTGGCATAAAGGTCCTTCCATCGGTAGATATAATCCAGAGCAGATTCATTGGCCCTTTGTTTGGCCTCATACAGTTCTGCCTTAGTAACTTCTCCCTTGGCAGAGTTGGTTTTCATTGTTTGTTTCGTATCGGGTTTACCCATCACTGCCGGAGCTGGTGAGTTTAAGTGCAAACCAGGCGGATGCAAACCCATTTCATTCAGCTTGCTCTGTAGCACTTTGACTTCTTGTAGTTTTTTAGATAGCTCTGTCATCATGGCAAGGCCGAGAATGTTGCCCCCGGCCCTAATCCTAGGAGGGACTGGCAGTACCCTATTACAGGCGCCGGACGTGTCCATGCTTTCATAAATTAACATCTTGGCCCTCGTCTCCGCATATGGAGGAGGAGTGTGGTAGCATGCTTCTTCTTCTGGTAGCGGGAGGTGCCCAGGCTTCTTGCGGGTTTTATCATCAGGACAGGAGGCTGAAGCTTTGGCTTGCTCTGACCTTATTGGCATGAAGCATATCTCTTCATCGTCCCCTTCGGAAGTCTGGCCATCGCCGGGTAAAACTGACAGCATGTTACAGGAGAAGACTTTGTCCTTCCTTGTGTTTGTTTGCATCTGCTCTCCCTTTCTTTCAGCAGTCGACATCTGCACCCATAACAGGTCATCTAGCACATCTGGCATTTTTGATTTATTTTTCATCTTATTCATCAGGCTTGGGGATTTGACATGTTCTCAAAGGATGGGCTCATCGGTGTCTGTTTCTTTCAACATTTCTTTGGGCGATTGCCGGTATAGAGATATCATATTGACTGCTCTTTTTAACTCAGGCAACTCATGCAGGCATGGAGGGTCCACTCTATACTCACCCAGTTCGAGTTCCCCTTTTTTAATCATTCTTTCAATAATATCTTTAAATACATAGCAATCTTCAATGGGGTGACCCAATGCTTGATGATATGGGCAGAAGCGGGGATTATCTTTTCTTTTGGCATCATCAGGTCTCTTTGGATCCGAAAGGACAATCTTGTCAAATTGGGCCGCCCAATCAAATAGGAGCCGTGTCTTTTCTTTAGGAAAGGAATAAGGCTTGCTCATCCTGGCTCGCAGGGCGGGGCGATCCTTCTGATCAGCCGGCCTAGTGGGAGGAGGGCGGACAATGACTTTTTCTTTATCTTTTTGTTGCTCGAACATCTTGAAGTCTATTGTACTGACTTCTGCAGGCATGGGCCGTTTATCAGCCGATCTAGTTTTCTGGTACACAGCAGTAGCAACTGAAGGACTACTGGAGAGGAAGACCTCGACCTCCGCCGCGGCATTGTTTAGTCGGTCAAATGACCCTATCTCCATCCCGATCATCTTTTCGAGAGTCTCCCGCCGAAGATTCTGCTTGCAAATCTGGACGGCGTCCTCGTGATGTGGAGGCCGCCTACATCTCATGGCGAGGTTTCTCCATCTTTTTATATAATCCAGAGCGGTCTCATCCTGTTTCTGCCTTGTTGCATATAGCTCAGCTATTGTGATTTCTCTCTCCGTGACATGAAATCTGTCGCGAAACTTTCTTTGCATATCAGGCCAATCAACCACTGACCCGGCTGGCAGGCTTGAGTACCATTCAAAGGCCAACCCAGTGAGGGATGAGCCAAAGAACTTGAGCAGATAAGCTTCATCGACTGCTAGGTCGCCCATGATTGTAGTGTAGTAGGCTATATGCTCCCTGGGGGAGCCCTGGCCATTGAATTTCTCAAACTTTGGCGGCTTGCTGATGCCTGGAGGTAGTTTCTTAGCAGCATACTGGGGAGTATACGGTACCTTGTACACATCATAGGTACCAGCATCACCACCAGTCTTTTCTGACAGTTTCATTTCCACAATTCTTTCAATCATCTGTTTGTGGGCTATAGCTGGATCTATATCTTCTGGAAAGAAGTGAGCTTGTTGCTGGCTGTGAGGAGTTGTAATCACAGTGGCGCGCAAGATGGGCGCGGTAGGCTGTGTCTGAGACACAGAGGGCTGAGCTGCTGTTTGCTGTGGAACAGGTTGGCTCGGTGTCTTGCCCTTATCAGCTAGGAGAGGGTTAGCTGGGATAGCCGTCTCTGCTGAGCTGGATGTCTACCTCGTAGGTTCAGCTTGCTTTGAGACTGATGTAGCTTCATGTCTCTCATTGAGCTGCCTTCGGAGAGCACTGATCTCCTGCTGGTATCTTCTGAACATCATCTGGATCATGGGATCCAAGGCTGACGGGATTTGCATATCTTCAGAAGTCCCTTCAGCATCATCAATAAGGGGATTGTCTTCATCCTGTGCCGTCACCACATTGACTGTCATGGTGGTGATCTTGCGGGCTTCATCATATTTCTTCATTTTATCTTTTGCGGCCTGCCCTCTTCTTGTGACAGGACCAGGTCTAGTAGCCAACCTGAGCAGTTCATCTGGCTGAGTTGGTAGTATATCTTGCCCACTGGCAAGTCCAGCCATGTTGCAGGCGAAGATTTGCATTTTTCCCTTCTGCCTGTAGACCTTTCTTTTCACCTGGTCAGGATATTTGAGCCGGTCAAAGACCGATATTCTTTCTTTGGCTTCTTCCCGGTACAGGTCTTCTTTGTCATATCCGGCCCTGAGACCTTCTTCATAGTGATTTAAATCGGAGGAAGAGGCTCCGATCATCGTTTCTTGAAGTGTTTCTTCTTTTTCTTCACCTCTGGTGCCCAAGGCACGGGATAGTCTTTGTTGACCGAGGGCAGAGCTCCCCAGGTAGTGGAAGTAGTCTTGGACTATCTGCTTCATCTCTTCAGAGTTGTGCCTCTGTGACTCAGGTTGGAGCATTAGTCTTTCCTGGCTTCTCTGCTGATAGGCCAATCTTGTTATCTGAGCATTCAAATGCTCGGCTTTGGAATATTTGAACAAGTCGGCCTGTCTGGCATAGGCCCTCGGTCTTCTTGGGATGGCGACCGTGACTGGTTCGCTCATTCCCACATTGCCGTTTCGGCAGCAGTTAACAGCAGCATCATATTTCTTTCTTTGCCATCTTCTGCCCCCAGCCCTGGGACGGGTGACAGTAAGGTCTTCTTTCTTCTCAAGTCTTCTACCCCTCATCATGGGGCGAGCAGCAGTCAGTTTTCTTTCACCATCATTTCTTTCATCTCTCCTACCCCAGGCTCTGGGGTGAGCAGTAATAGCATTTCCTGTTTCTTTTCCCTTTCTTCTTCGGCTTCCCGCCCTGAAGCGGGCAACAACATCATTGGTAGCCTTCTCCTCATCTTGAGCTGGAGCCCAGCTCTGCATCTTCTTCGGTCGCCAGACCTGTTTGTATTTTGCTGGCTTGGGCGCCAGCGGTTTCTTTTCAACAGCTTCCCAGTTGGCCCTCCTAGCGGCCAAAACCTGGAACTTGTTGTCAGTTGGGATGGTCGGGACGATTCTGTCTGGCCGGACTCCCCTGGGGCGACCGTCGAGGTTCGCCCTAATAGCACCCATCATTATCGTCTTTTCAGAATTGGAAAGGCGACGATCAACAGCAGTAGACCGGCTCCTCCGGTTGGTTTTCTTCCCTTTCTGGGCAGCAGTGGGGACCATGTCCCTTTTCTGGACATGATGGACGTAGCAGGCGACGGCCGTGGGGGCCGTTTTCTTCGGTAAGCCATCCTTGCGATCAGCGGTCTCCACCGGGGTGCTTGCAGCAGCGCCTTGCTCCTTGTTATCGACCTGTAGAAGGTCGGTGTAGACGACGCCCAAGCAGTTGGGCAGCCCGATAGCTGGGGGAAACGAACCGAACGCCAGTGGTACCGCCAGGTACCCCTCCTGGACGTGCATGTCCACCGGTTGCTTGTCGAAGCATACAGACACGATTTGTGTTGTCATCGTAGTTTCCTGGAAACAAGGAAACACACGGAATCAGAAATTTGAGGGGGGCCCACTGGGCCTCCTACCTTAGCATAAAGATGAAGGGAGACTCGGTCCCACCGAGCGTGCCAGACTTGTTCGACACATTTTATTTTATCTAGTTTATTTTATTTATTTATTTATTTATTTTATTATTTATTTATTGGCGTGCCAATCACCGAAGTGACAATTTTATTGTGCGCTCGATCTGACTTCTAATCAGTCGATTGTGAGTGATCGTGTCTGGACCAGAAGTCCGTCATACCCTATACACTATGACGTTAATTACGTCCTCCCTAAGGAAGACAACCCTTGATTAAACGCTAGAGGTAGGAGGAAGACAGCGGTAAAGCCGCATACTCAAAGGAGACAAAATTCATCTGTTTGCAAGATGTTAAATGTATTTGAAAAGAGCAGGGGTTTGTTAATTACGGGAGAAACCCGACAGCATATTCCCACCATCTTGGATGATGCCAAGTGGGGAATAGGAAACCGCCCATGCAGTGGTAGGGTAGGAACCATAAAGGATCGGGCACGATTGACCCGGAGTCCGAATAGGGACCGGCATGCCATGGCACGCCCCATATGGGTGCGGTAGCACGTTTATATCCCCCCTTCGAGGGGACCATCGGAGGACATACAAAGGCATGACTCCGTGGGCCGACGGGGTTGAGAGGTGGTATCACAGTGACCTGGCCAGGTATGTGTGAATTTCGGCAGCATATCTCCTTGACTTGGATTGTGCCAAAAGAAGATAGGTCATCACCCACGGAATGCCGGGATGACAACCGAATAAGGATGGGCACCGGGCCCGGGACATCGCTTGCCTTGTTTCATCGGTCAATATCCCCTTGAAACCTTTCGGAACTCATGTAACGACATGGCCCTTTTGGTTCATAAGGGTGGAATCCGGATCGGGAATGAGGACTGTAGGGGAGGGAGATCCTCCCCATTACTGTATCTTCTCAGGTCATTCACGACGGTCTTTGGACATCCCCGGGACGTATGTGTACAGGGATCAGAAAGCTGAGACATGGCAGTGAGGAGAGAGTCCCCTGACTGGGTTTCATTGGGCCAAGGAGAGGGGGCTCGGCGTGGTTTACAGGTTGGCCGAAGGGGGTTCTCAGCGTGGTCATTTGGCTGGCCGAGAAGGGCTCTCGGCGTGGCTTCTTGGTCGGCCAAGGGGAGCTCTCGGCATGGCCCTTTCGGTGGCCAAATGGGGCTCTCGGCGTAGCCTTTTTGGTTGGCAAAGGGAGCTCTCGGCGTGGCTCTTTGGTTGTCCAAGGGGGCTCTCGGCATGGACATTTGGTGGATGAAAGGGGGGTTTCTCGGCCTGGGCATAAGTGGCAGAAGGAGGGGGGGTTCTCGGCGCGAGGCTTCCCGGCGCGCTCCTGGGCGCGCCGGGAGCCTGGCGCCGGGAGGCTCATGTGGAAGGGTCTGAAATGGGTTTTCTGTCGTTTAGCAGGAGAGGGAGGCCTCTCGGCTGAGGGGTTTTCGGCGGGCAAATGGCATGCCGAGAAGGCTGAATTGCTACAAGGTTTCAGGGTTTCCAGAGATGCTACGGTACTCTGTTTCTGGGATTTCTGGGTTTTATGGCTCGGATCGAGACCGAATCAAGGGTGCATGAGGAGGTTTCATGAGTGTCTCTGCTAGAAGGATGCCAAGGGAGCTGGGAGGCCGAATCATCAGGGGGAGGAGAGACCATCATCGGGGCTGAGTAGCCTTTATCTGTATACTGCCAGACGTCTGGGGGAGTCAAGAGATGGCTGTCTCTGATCCCCCGGACTAGCATGGTATCATCCGGGAAGCAGATCTGCAATGAGAGAACCCTTGATGCTGAGACCTCAAACCCTAATCATTCAACGATTGGAATGAGGATCCAGGGTAGCATTCAGCCTTTATCTGTATACTGCCAGACGTCTGGGGGAGTCAAGAGATGGCTGTCTCTGATCCCCCGGACTAGCATGGTATCATCCGGGAAGCAGATCTGCAATGAGAGAACCCTTGATGCTGAGACCTCAGACCCTAATCATTCAACGATTGGAATGAGGATCCAGGGTAGCATTCGTCTACGGGTTCAAATGCATCATTTATAGCCGGCGGGCCAGGGAACCAAGAGATTGATGTCTCTGGTTCCCGGACAGCACAAGGGGCTTGAGGAACACACTCAAATACATACGGAGGGCATGCTATTGAAGCGGGAAGAGGGAAGAGAATAGAACCCAGCAACCCATTGAACAAGGGTGGGGGTTCTACCTTCATCCCCGTTCGAAGAACAGACCTGACTCCGAAGCCTGAGTCATTTCGCCCATGGGGCATTCATACAAACAGTATGCATACATATGGAGACAAAAGAAGATAGTATTGCCTAAAATCCATCACGGCCATTGCATTTATTCATCTCACCTTCACTTACATCGACTTCATAACTGAAGCCAAGAAACATACAGGGGAGGAAAAGGGAGAGAATCGTATGAATGATCCAAACATCAAGACTTCGACTATTTCATACGGAGAATCAGTAATAAGAAACAGAAAAGAAAGAAAAAGAAGAAAACATCGAACATGGGGGGGGGGGAGGTGGAGTATTGACTCCTCTCCCTCCCCCTATCAGCCCACCTGGAGCCTCTCTTCCTTCCCTTCTTCTGCTTCCCCTTTCGACGGAGACTCTCTCCCTCTCTTTTCCTATCTCTTTTCTTTCTGGCTATCTGTTCGCTCCTTTTTTTCTTTGCCTCTTTCTTCTCTTTTCTGGGCCCTTTTTCTCTTCTTCGCCTCTCTCCCTGTTCGAAGGGGGGTGCTTTTATAGCCATTTCCCTCTTCTCGGCAGACACCATCTCGGCGCACCTCAAACGGGCTTCCCGACGCGCCTGCCTTCATGCTCTCGGCGCCCCCTTTGGGCTTCAGCAAGTGGCTCTCGGCACCACCTTTGTAAGCCCAATTAAGGCATTTTAGCCACTTTCATAGGCCCATTTGGGTATTTCAAGGGCATCATCACCCGAAAGGGCTTTTTCATTGATGATATATCTCGTATCGAGATCATCTCGAGGTTCCATCAGTGAACAAACAGGGGTTTTATCAGTATTGCCATCTGAATGATGACGATAACACCGGACATTAGCCAGGCCTGAGATGGTCCTAGCCGGGCAATTGGTTGGTGGTGAGGATCCTCCCTCAATCCTAACTTTGCAGGCATCTTCCAGTCTTCGTTGCTAGTCTGGTCCCATCTTTATCTTTGTTCATATTTTAGCTGTCAACACCTGGTTACCTCGGATTTCCCCTACCCCGTTCTTGGTGGGGAACTTCATTTTCTGGTGATAGGTAGATGGTACTGCCTTGATCCGGCTGAGGATTCCCCGGCCAAAAATGGCATTGTACCCTATCATCCCTTTGATCACCATGAAGTCTACCATGACCGTAACGGTTTTGGGTGGGGTGCCGAGGGTAACCGGCAGGCTTAGGGCTCCCTCGGGGAGAGTGGCCAGGCCATTGAACCCACAGAGGGGCGTCCGGATCGGGCGGAGTTTGGATGGACTCTCTCCCATTTTGAGGAAACAGTCATAAGACAACACATCAGGGGCAGTTCCATTGTCCACAAGAATCCGATCTATGTTACAATGGTTTATAGTGGCCGAGATTACGAGGGCGTCATCGTCCGGGGTGCTCAGCCCTTCCAGGTCTTGATCGGAGAAGACTATGACCTGGGGCGGGGCCTTGGGTGGCTCTGGGGCTCGGCTCGCCCGCTCGGCATGACGCTTCCTTCCACGGCTGCTGTCGCCTCCTGATGCTATTCCTCCAGAGATGACGTTGATGTGGACCCCTTGGGGGGCGTTGTCAATCTCCTCTGCGGCGCCTTGATCTTCTCTGCGCTCGGCAGTGAACCGAGCCAGATGCCCCAGGCGGATGAGGCGCTCGATCTCGTCTTAGAGCTGGTGGCAATCACCGGTGTGATGCCCGTGATCGCCGTGGAATAGACAATGTCTGTCTCGCTTGCGGTTCTTCGACCTCATCGGCTCGGGCCGACGGAGAAGTCCTGAGTCTTTGACGTCTTCATAGATTTCATAGACCAGGGCGGTTAATGGGGTGTACCGCTCGTACTTCCGCTTGCGCTCTCCATCTCGATCCCGCTTCTTTCCCGAGCTAGAATTTGGCTTGGGGCCCCGCTTCTTGTCCCCCTCCCGACCCGAGCCGGTTGCGTCTCGGCAAGCGCTGAGCACTTCCTCGCACTCGGCGTGGCACAGAGCCAGAGTCACTAGCTCGGCAAGGGTCGAGGGAGGGTGGAGGACGAGTTCGCAGTGGAGGTTCTCATCCCGGGTACCCCCGGTCAGTGCGGTTGTGGCCGAGGCCACATCCAGGCAGGGGATTCGGAGGGCTTTCGATTTAAACCGGTGGACGTAAGCCCGGAGCCTTTCCCCTTGCGCCTGTTTGAGGGCCAAGAGCCCCGCCACCGACCTTGGGGGGGCACTTCCGGTGAAGCTCTCCTTGCAGACTCGCCCGAACTGCTTGAAGTCTCGGATGGATCCGGGGGCGAGGGCCCGGAACCATTCTTGAGCGCCCTGGACTAGAGTGGTCACGAAGGCTCGGCACTTGATGGGGTCCGACGCCCCGTGTAGAGTCATTAGGGCGTCGAAGCTATCATAATGATTGGCCGGGTCGCCTTGGCCGTCGTAAAGCTTGAAGGTTGGTATGGGGGCTCTGGGAGATACCTCCGCCTTCAAGATATACTCGGAGAACGGGGATTTCTCCTCGTCTTCCGGGGAAGAGGCCTTCTGCAGGGCGCGAAGGGCGCGCTCCTGCTCAGTGAAGCGCCTTTCGAAGTCTCGCAGCCGGAGGGATAGCTCTGGTTGCTGTCGTGCCGCGAGGCTAGGGGGGTGCCTTGGCGGTCTCCGGGGGCGTTGGCTTCCGGATCGGGCCGTTGCGCCCCCTGTCTTCCTTTCCTCGGGGTGGCGGAGGCCTCTTGCTCCGGAGGCGGAGCTTGCGAGGGTCCTCCAACCCTATTACGGATGAGCTGCTAGCCGCGGAGGGTGAAGCGGCCCCTAGCTGTGTGCTGGGATGTACTCCTGCGGGGGGGGGGCTCCCTGATGGGGCGCGGGACCTTGCATCCCTGGCCGCCTGGGTCTTCATGAGATCCATGAGGACATCTAGTTTGGCGTTGACGGCCTGGAAGGCTTCGGCGCCACCGTAGGGGGGTAGCCCCGCTGTCGCGGGGGGGGGGGGGGGGGGTCCGTCAGTGGGGATGCTGGCGTTGGAGGGAGGGTTCTGTGAGGCCCTGGAAGGGCCATCCCCTGCCACTACCACGGCCTTACCCCTCTAGCCGGCGGACCTCCTCCCTGAGCTCCTCCTCACCATGTTGGCTCTTCGTGCGTTTCCCACAGACGGCGCCAGATGAAGAGGCGAAATCTCGCGCTGGTTCCTGAGCTGGCTGGTAATCACCAAGATAATGAACTGCAAGACAGGGAAACGGGTCAGAGGGCCCAGGGGGATTCTCTGGGGTAAAATTCTCCGACGCTCAAGTCAGTAGAGCAATGGTGGGAGCAGCGATAGGGAGGGGGAGATGGGGGCGTGAGATCCCTCTCCACCGATGGGGTGAAGTGATCCTTGCTCAGGAGTTCGGGGGTGGAATCATACCCTTCTTGACTTGCCTTTCGCCGGAGGGTATCCCAGGTTTTTATAGTGCGCCGCCTTCTGGAGTCCTGCAAGCTGAGAGGTCTCCGGTGGGGGTTACGTCTCCGTCGTGGGCTTTGATGGCCTCATCATGGGGGCGTTATCCTAGCGGGGAAACTGGAGCTCCTGGACTTCTTAGAGTTTGGCCCGCTGTGGACTCTAACGGCTGCAATGATTTTATCGGTCGTCCCGAGCTTAAGGGGGCCGGCCCTATCGGGCGATAGGCCTAGCTCGGTGAGGAGATGGGTCGGAAAGAACGGCTAGCGCTTCCCCCCTTCGGGCGGAGGGGTAGCTCGTGCGCGGGTCTTCCTGTGACCTGACCGAGGCTCGAGCTCTCCGAGCCTTGGGGCCGCCTAGGAGAGTTGTTTCCTCGAGCATTGTTTTATTGGGCTTTTCCGAGTGGGCCCTGTGGGCTGTCACTTGGGCGAGCTTGTCTCGTTGGGCCTTGTTGGGCCTAGTTGGGTCTGCTCTTTGAGTGGGCTGCAGGAATCCCCCTCTCCATTACTTATTTATGCAAGCATTCAAAATGAAAAAAAATAAAAAAATAAAAAAATAAAACAAAAATATATATATGTGGAAATGGGCCAAAAGCCCAAGGACTTGTTCAAAAAGAAAAGAAAAAAAATAGAAAAAAAATAAATTTATTTGACATTTTTTAGGATTTTTCTAAACTATATATATATATATATAATATATATATATATAATATACATATTGATATATCACTAAACTAAGTGTGTGCGTGTGTGTGCAGGTAAGAAGGCAGAGGTGGGCGCGGCGCGCCCACCCGCGGCGCCAGCGGTGGCCGGCGCAACGCGCCCACCCGCGGTCAACCCGCGTCCAGACGCGATCAAACGGGGGGGGGGGGGGGGGGGGGGGCGCAGCCGCGGCCATACAGCGGGCGGCGCAGCCGCGGTCCACGCACGCACAGAAGAAAGGAGGAGAGAGGTGCCGGCGCACGGGCGCACGCGGCCGGGCAGGAGAGAGAAAGAGAGAGAAAGGAAGAAAAAAATGCCAAAAAAAATAGAAAAAATCAAAAAAATTAGAAAAGTGTGTAGCACATGCTAGCACACAATTCCAAGTCAACAAGAGCAGCAATTGTCAACAAAAGAAGCAAGAAGTGTTCATATTAACTAAAGGGTTGTT
Source organism: Amorphophallus konjac (assembly GCA_022559845.1). NCBI lineage: Eukaryota > Viridiplantae > Streptophyta > Magnoliopsida > Alismatales > Araceae > Amorphophallus > Amorphophallus konjac. The sequence continues at coordinate 428,023,332 of CM040118.1, forward strand.
GTGTTACCCTATATAAAGGGGTTCAATTGTAATGAAATGTGTGGTGAAGAGGAGATAGCAAGGAGTAGGAAGCTATGGATTGCTAAGATTTGTAAGTGTTCTTGAAGTTCTTACTTTGTGGCTTTGGTAGGGATAGATTTTGAGAGCTTTATGTTTAAGTTTTGAAGCTTGTGTTAAGTTTGTATTGAATACTTCCATTGTACTCTTAGTCATTTTTGACTTTTCATAATCAATTTACAAGCTTGTGTGATCCTTATTTCAATTTATTATCTTCATGAACGTTGTTCATCTTTGAGTATTCTTCAACTTCTCTTTATATCATTTCTTCCAATTCCTTTTTAGATTGAAAGTTATTTCCAATTTTCGTAAGTGCTGTTCTACGTGGTTACTATTCATCCCAGTTGATACCTCCTGCCATTTTTTCATTTTGAAGTCTTTCCAATCATAATTTTACTCTGAGTTCTTAATGAAAGTTGTTCCTAACTTGTAGATCTAAGTTTACTTCTTCTACCACTTCTCCAAATTCTTCTTTTTTTTGAGTTAGAATTAATTTTTCACTGTTCTGATTTCAGCCATTTACTGTTCATCCGAACCAATAGGTCTTGATTTTTCAAGTTTTTCACTGTCTTCCTCTCATTTTCTGTTTCTGTGTTCTTCATCAAACTTCTTCATCTTTTCATTCTCTACAACTTTCATTTATTCCACTTCTTCTAATTGTGTCTGGTTTAAAAGTTATTTCTCTTCCTAGTTCACCTTAGTTTCATTATAATTGTCTATTTGTTCTTCTAACGATTCCACCTTTCTAAATTGCATCCCAATCTTTCTAAGGCGGTTTAAATTCCATTCTCTTGATTTTTAAATCTTAAAACGTAAGGTTTTCAACTTTTAAATCTACTTCTCCCTGTGGATTCGACTCGGTCTCACCACTTAACTATTCCATTTATTTAATTTGTGAACCATATATTGTAATTTGATAGCGGGGCGTATTAACGACGTGCGTTTTTCGCGCATCAAATTTTGGCGCCGTTGCCGGGGAGGGTTTGAATTTGAAGTTGATAACTTTGTGTTTTCTTTTGTATATATATTGGTGCTCACTCTTATTTTTGCAGAAAAATAAAAGGGTCAACAAAAGTACAAAAAAAAGAAAATTTTGAAAATGTCAAAAAATGTTGTGTCTCTCCGAGGTAAATCTTCTTTATCTTCTACTCTTGTTATTTTTTATTTACCAAATAAAGAACGAGGGAATGCGATTAAGGTTAGTACTCTTACCCTCTTTCCATATATTTAGTTTCTTTATTTTTACTTTCAATATGTAATTTATTTTCATGCTTAGAAATGTTCTTAAAAAAAATAGAAGAAATAAAAAATATGGTGGATTAGCTCAGTTCACTAACAAAAAAATAGAAAAACAAAAGCAAAAAAAAACATGTATAACTTAGTCTCACTATCATCTTCGAAACTAGTGTCTAAGGCTAGAGGTCAACGGCAAACGCTATAAGCGGGAAAGTGGTTACTTAATTAGGACCTTGTGAAAGCAAGGGGAGCCTCCCACTTCCACACCTGTTACCTGGCCGGTGGATAAGTTTGATGGTGAATCTAAGTTAGACTTTAATTGATAATTTGTTTGCATCAAAAAAAAATTTTAAAAAATAAAATCAACTAAAAATGGTGAGATCATAACTTTCATCTATGGATTGGACACACAACTTAGCTAGGTTTGACCAATTGGCTCATAAATTTGATCAATTTCTAGCCATGGATCAAGACCCCTTCATACCACCTAGTCACCATGATAATGATCACATGTGGGATAACCCGGCCCATTATGTAGGTGGTTGTCCAAATCCACACTCATTTCTCACCCAAAACAACCCGACCTCTTATGATAGTCCATATTCGTGGTCGGCCCAAAATGAGATCCCGTCACCTATGATAGCCCAGTTTCCATCGTTTACCCAAGACCATATTCTAACCACTCAGTTTGGGGACCATGATCTACCTTTCACCCCGGAGCAAGCTCAATATGTCCAACGGTTTTCTCAGCCCAATTATGAATCATCTTCAGATACTTATACCTCTAGCTGGGAAAATCAACCAACAATCTCTTGGATGGATCAAGCAAGACAAACCCACATGTCTCAAGACCTCTCCACACCTTATTTTGACCCATGTCCAAACAACTTTAATTCTGGCTGGAGAGATCAACATGATTCTTCTTGGGAGTCTTATCAGGATCTAGGCCAAAATCCTCAAGAACAAGATTTTCCAAATTGGGAACTATACCCAAATGATTCTTACGATCAACCCTATTATGGAGGACATCCCATACACTCTCCACCATCTCATTCTCGGACTGAGTGCCCTTCAAACTACTATCCATCACAATCTGACTCTCAGCCCACTTATCTATCTTCTCCATACACAGATTTACATAAGGAGGAGATGTTTGATCAATTGACACGGCTCTTCCAGACTCAACAACAGGCCTTCCAGTAACAACTGCAAAACTTTGAGGCTCATGTGAGCCGGGTTGCTAAAAATATCGTAGAAATGGAAGTCGATCCAATGCCTAGCAACTCCACTATAAGTCTTGAGGACCAACTTCCTGGATTTGATGGACGTGATAACGATGAAAATCCATATGTTCAACCTATGATTCCCCAATCTATCACTCATATCACTATTGATTTTGAGGGGATCATGGAAGAGTCCTATGAGGAGGACGTAAAGGAAGAGCAGCCTGAGAAGCCTAAACCCCATTCCATTTGTGAAGAGGATTATGATGATCTTGAGTCGTTGGGGGGAGAAGAAGAGGATGATGATTTGCCAGTCAATGACCAAATTCCATTACTTGTCATTCCTAAATTTGATGAATCTTCTTTCCAAGTACATGATGATGAAAATATGAGTGTGGAGGGTGAATTAAGTGTATACATAAATCCATCTTCTTGGGTAATTGAGGAACCAGGTACTCCACTGGAAAGTCACTCTGATTGGACATCTCATGATTTAGAGAAGGATGTGGATCTTTTCCCCATCCCTAACCTTGGTGAATCCATAATCATTCCAAATATTCTGTAACTCACCAACTGGTTAGATCCATATGAGCCTTCTGTGAATTCTTGTGTTGAGGAGCACACTGATTTCATTCCTAATCCTCCTTATCTCCTTGACACTGGCCATGTGGTAGATTCCCCAAAAATTCATAACACCCTTATCCTCTCTCACCTAAACAATACGCAAGTACATCTTAAAATTGAGGATGAAGGAGAAAAGCTAAGGAAAATTAAGGTCCGCTTTGATGTGTTTAATATTTATAAGGACCTTAAACATACAGAGGAATATTTTATAATTGAAGATATGATAATTCCTCCACCAATCTTTAACCGAAAGGGTCCGTCCAGATTCCTAGACCCACCTTGGCATGCTTCTAGCCCACATTTATTGAGGCATAATCTTTTCCTCCAATGGTCCAAGGGCTGGAATTTATCGGAGGATAAGATCACTTGGTGGCTCATTCTGAATGCCACCCATTTGTTAGTGAACTGCATTGCGTCTGGCTGACGACGTTAAACTAAGCGCTTCTTGGGAGGCAACCCAAAATTTTTGTGATTTCTGTGTGAGAATAAATAGCTTCTTGGGAGGCAACCCAAGTTTTTATTGTGATTTTGTGTTTATTTTACAGATTTGAATAAAGGATAAGTTTGGGGGAGAAAGCTGATTGCTTACTCTATTGCTCCGATTTTCAAAACCAAGTACCACCTCTCAAACACCAAGGCCGTCGAAGTACACATCAGGTTGTCCCGTTCTTTTCCAAACATATGATGTCTACATTGTTCTATTGTTCCATATTGTTCATGCCATTGAGGACAATGTCATTTAAGTTGGGGGACGGAAATCATGTTGCACATGCATTCATATACAATCTCATTTTTTTCAACCCATTTTGAGTTTCATGATTCATGCTTCCATTGAAAGTAATTCTAGAATAGAAATGACTGGATAAGGATGATGGAAGATTATTTAATCTAGCCATGGAAAACTGATATAAGAATTTTTTTAAAGTTCATGTGCACTTTAGAAAAATGAAAATCACTTTGCACGCTAATGAAACAAGCAGGACAAGCCTTCTGCTATTTTGAGTATATTGCCTGATATTCTACGCTTTTTGAGGAAGAGATCTTTTATAAGCTTTCTGCCATGCTATCTATCAAAAATTAGTGCAAAGCACAATTGACAAAATTTTGAGAAAAACACCATGAAAAATGCTCCGATTCTGAGAAACCGGGCCTACTTCACCTAAGACGTGTTGAGGTTCGCGTCAAAAGGAAAATGGAACTTTAATCTGTGTAACCGGGCCTACTTCACCTAAGACGTGATTGAGGTTCGGGTAAAATAGTGAAGGGTAGTGCAGCATCATGTGTGTATAGAAAAAAAGAGAGAAAAAAAAAGTTTGATCCCAAAAGGGACAAACATAATAAGGCAGACAAAAAGCTAGTATGCTGAACGCTCTAATTAAGAAGTGTAGAATTGAAAGGCATTTATTCGGAATAGCAACTGGAGGACGCAATTATCTCTACTGTGAATTTAGTATTACACATGCACAAGTGCTACTGAATTTTGATTAGAATTCTTGATCATGTACCTGAATTTCCTACATAAGGCTAGTATGTGATCATGATTCCAGATTCTTAATCTTTAGTTGACTCTATGAAAGATGATCTAGAAATGAGGCATGAACTTTGTAAACTCTTGTTAGTCCTTAGATTTTAAGATTATTTGCATTGCTAAGGGACTAGCAATGAGTAAGTTGGGGGTGTGATAAGTGTGTATTTTTACATATTAATTCATGATTATACATAATTTTATGAGCTTAAATAATAATAAATATACATGTATCACACTTACTGCTAATTTAGAATCAAATAGTTATTTCTTTTGAAATTAAATATTTTTAATAAAGATATTTACTTATTTATGCAAGCATTCAAAATGAAAAAAATAAGAAAATAAAAAATAAAAATAAAAATATATATATGTGAAAATGGGCCAAAAGCCCAAGGACTTGTTCAAAAAGAAAAGAAAAAAAGTAGAAAAAAAATAAATTTATTTGACATTTTTTAGGATTTTTCTAAGCTATATATGATATATATATGATATATATATATAATATACATATTGATATATCACTAAACTAAGTGTGTGCGTGTGTGTGCAGGTAAGAAGGCGGAGGTTGGCGCGGCGCGCCCACCCGCGGCGCCAGCGGGGGCCGGCGCACCGCGCCCACCCGCGGTCAACCCGCGTCCAGACGCGGTCAAAGGGGGGGGCGGCGCAGCCGCGGTCCACGCACGCGCAGAAGAAAGGAGGAGAGAGGCACCGGCGCACGGGCGCACGCGGCCGACCAGGAGAGAGAAAGAGAGAGAAAGGAAGAAAAAAATGTCAAAAAAATAGAAAAAATCAAAAAAATTAGAAAAGTGTGTAGCACATGCTAGCACACAATTCCAAGTCAACAAGAGCAGCAATTGTCAACAAAAGAAGCAAGAAGTGTTCATATTAACTTAAGGGTTGTTGTGATACCCTATATAAAGGGGTTCAATTGTAATGAAAGGTGTGGTGAAGAGGTGATAGCAAGGAGTAGGAAGCTATGGATTGCTAAGATTTCTAAGTGTTCTTGAAGTTCTTGCTTTGTGACATTGGTAGGAATAGATTTTGAGAGCTTTATGTTTAAGTTTTGAAGCTTGTGTTAAGTTTGTATTGAATACTTCCATTGTACTCTTAGTCATTTTTGACTTTGCATAATCAATTTACAAGCTTGTGTTATCCTTATTTCAATTTATTGTCTTCATGAAAGTTGTTCATCTTTGAGTATGCTTCAACTTCTCTTTATATTATTTCTTCCAATTCCGTTTAGATTGAAAGTTATTTCTAATTTTCTTAAGTGCTGTTCTACATGGTTACTATTCATCCGAGTTGATACCTCCTGCCATTTTTTCATTTGGAAGTCTTTCCAATCATAATTTTACTCTGCGCTCTTAATGAAAGTTGTTCCTAACTTGTAGATATAAGTTTTCTTCTTCTACCACTTCTCCAAATTCTTCTTCTTTTTTGAGTTAGAATTAATTTTTCAATGTTCTGATTTCAGCCATTTACTGTTCATCCGAACCAATAGGTCTTGATTCTTCAAGTTTTTCACTGTCTTCCTCTCGTTTTCTATTTCTATGTTCTTCATCAAACTTCTTCATCTTTTCATTCTCTACAAATTTTATTTATTCCACTTCTTCTAATTATGTCTGGTTTAAAAGTTATTTCTCTTCCTAGTTCACCTTAGTTTCATTATAATTGTCTATTTGTTCTTCTATCTATTCCACCTTTCTAAATTGCATCCCAATCTTTCTAAGGCGGTTTAAATTTCATTCTCTTTATTTTTAAATCTTAAAAACGTAAGGTTTTCAACTTTTAAATCTACTTCTCCCTGTGGATTCGACTCGGTCTCACCACTTAACTATTCCATTTATTTAATTTGTGAGCCGGATATTGTAATTTGATAGCGGGGCGTATTAACGACGTGCGTTTTCTGCGCATCAACAGGCGACCTTGTGTGGGTGTCTTGGCGGTTCTATCTAGTCCGAGACACTGGTTCTGGATGCCTCGAGGTATCATTTTACCTTGGCTTGCGTGTCCAGGCGTGTCTGAGGGTCTCCGGTGTTCCCTCAGGTCTCCGTGAGTCGTTTCCTGCGGAGTGTCATTTCCTCTGGCTTAGGATTGGACCGATTGGCGGCTTGTTCCACTGTTTGTGACGATCTTGTCTTTGAGTCATCCGACTCAAGGATCGTTACGTTGTAGGTCTAGTTGCCTAGTCCTGAGTCTGTTGGCAGTTGTCTTGCTGCCTTGGTGCTTCGTAGTACGTGCGACAGTGCTCCCTTGCCTGTTTGTACTACAGCCCTTGTGTAGTGACCCGGATTCCGGATACCCGGTGCACCCGGTATAAATACCGAATACACGTGATACCACATGGGACCCGTGAGGCCTCCCAAGCGCGGGAAAGCGCCGAAGTGAAAAAGGAGTGTGTGGAATACATTGAAGCCAGCAGATATAACAGTAAGCAATTAAATTTCATTAGATTGGATTGCTAAAGTAGCAGAAATAAAATTACTTTTTCATTAAACATTCAAATTTACAATTATACACCAGAGTCCAGCCCAAAGGAAAGACAACCAGTCTATCACAGTACAGTCTGACAGAAAAGAAACGTACACAGAAGTCGGGGGAAGCCCGACGCAGGTACAGCTGGCAGCTACAACGAACGCGCTCCACCAAGGATAGCAGAGGCAGACGGCGAAACCCACCTGAAAAGTAGGGGTGAATCTCAACAGAAACTCAGTAGGGGTCACGCAGATCCCCATTGGAAAACGCACAAAGCAACGGAAGCAACAATAAAAATGGCAGGTGCAGCAAAGCAGGAAAAAGCTACACTACAAAGCTGTAAACAGAACAGGTACAGCAGGAGTAGGGAACAGGCAGGAGAGGGGAGCTCAACAACAAAGAAGAGCGAGGCCGTAAAATACGGAACAAGGCCACCGAGGAGAACTCGGCACCCTAAGCTACTCCAAACGGCAACAGACGGTCAACCCCAAACTCACGTAGTAGGGTAACCCAATCCGTCAGCCAAAAGAAAGGCGAAGGCAGACGTCGACGCCGAAAACACAGACAAAACACGACAAGAGACGTCGTGCACGTAGCCCCATGCATGACGAGAATGTCATGCCAACGACAGAACACTGACCTCGAGTACGGCCACGAGAGGGCAACTCGCAAAGGTCACAGCGCACAAGAAAACGCAAGAGTCACAGCACCGAGTGACAAGAGCACCCTCCTCCCAGAAGAACAGCCAGATGCATCAACTGACGACTTACACTGCGCCACAAGTGTCATGTCCATTCAAGGACTAGACACACAAAGAACCAGGTCCGAGGAACAACAGTTCCAAGGAAACATGGTACCACAGCACAAGACTACAGCACCAACTGTGAGTGACTAGTCAGGGCCACTCCCGTCGGCGCAAGTCCCCAGTCCCTGACCACGTGTGCACACACTGACCTCTACCTAGGCCAGGCCTCTAGCTAGTATTCCCCTCGGTAGGACGCTACCGCTGGCCGGGGCCTACGGAACTAGCTTAAGAACCGTACGTACTAAACGCAACAGGAAAAACCCCTCCACCACCCCCGGTGGGTCGGCAAAAAGCCTAGGGCTACAACTAGGGGAGGCTCACAAGGCACGAACTCCGAAACACAGGTGCTAAAGCACAGACAGTCCAAGAGAGGCCCGTCTCGTGCACCACAAAGCACCAAGGCAGTCAAGCAACCGCCAACAGACTCAGGACCATGCAACTAGACCTACAACGTAACGATCCCTGAGTCGGATGACTCAAAGGTAAGATCGTCACAAATAGCGGAACGAGCCGCCAATCGGTCTAATCCTAAGTCAGAAAAACTACGCTCCGTAGAAAATAACACACGGAGACCTGAGGGAAACACCAAGAACCCTCAGACACGCCTGGACACGACAAACCGAGGTAAAACCACACCTCGAGGCATCCAGAAGCAGTGTCTCGAGCCGGACACAACCACCGAGACACAAAAGGTCGCCTGTCAACCCCTGGGTCACCCCGGGTTGACCGGAACCAGACCAAACACAAGCGAAGGTCACACGTCAACCACTGGGTCACACCAGGTTGACCTGAACCCAACAACAATGCTCGAAAAGTAGGAAAGAGAATCCTACCTTAAGCAAGAAGACTCCTGGCCACCTTACAACATAGTCTTAGCCCTCATAGGACGTCGGAAGACATCCACGGGACAACGGGTAGACCACAAGGATAAGCCAAGACAAGCGGAAACCAAAACATGGAAAACGGAGCACAAGGGATGTAACGCACCACACCTAGACCGCTACAAGCATATGACGGTCTAGTCCACGGCCGTTACACACCAAACGACGGTCGGACGACAGGCCATCGCTCACACCACCCTAACCAACACTAAGACTCAAAACACACACGAGCCAAGTAACGCACTAGACTAAGCGCGTTACAGCCAAACGACGCATGGGAGCAGGCGCGTTATTCACAACGTGCACAGCCACCCATAACCAAAGCGAAGTAACGCGCAACGCCAGGCGCGTTACAAACAAACAACGCGGCAAGGGAAATTCGTCAGAGCCAAACGACGCGCAGGGGAAGGCGCGTTACTATCAACGTGCCCAGCCACCCTCAACCCAGCACAAAACAACAAACGACGGCCAGAGACAGGCGCGTTACAAACACAACAACGCATGGGGGCATATCCGTTATATCTAACGGGCACAGCCACCCAAGCTCGACCAAACAGAATGTAACGGCCGGGGGCAGGCGCGTTACACTCAAAATAACGGATGGGAACCCATCCGTCGGGGGAACCGCCTCAACGGTCAAACGTCGGTCAAACGGACAATAACGGCCAAGGAAAGGCGTGTTACTTCCACCTAACGTGTTGGGTCAAGCGCGTTAGACCAACCGACTCGACCCCAAAACAAGGCAACAACAAGCGAAGTAACGCGTAGACCTAGGCGCGTTACAGGGAAGCGACGCGCCACCCTAGGGCCGTCACTCACCCAGAAGCCAGAAAGCTCAAAAACCTCAGACAAAGTAGCGGTCAGTCGTAGGGCCGTTATATACAAGTGGCGGCCACTGGAATTACCGTTACATCGGTCACGGCGGGAAACAGAGGAACGGCCAAACCGGCCCGTTCCACGCCCCATTCACGCCGAAACGCAGGGGAAACCAACCCAAACGCTGAAAAACAACACTAGGGTGCTAAAAACCTCACATGCAAGCTCAAAAACACAAGATCCGGGCGATTTCATCAAATCCACCCAAAGTGGGTCACCGAGGTTCCCGGGCTTCTACCGGCCTCGAATGAACACCAAACGACATGAAATCAACGTGGATGGGATCCTGACATCCCAGCGGTCAGTTAGAAACTAACTACGCCGCAAACAGTCGCCGTTTACCGGCCGACCCTAAAAATCACGAAAATCACGGTTTAGGCAAAACAAGCCCAAACTCGGTCGTTTCCTTGCCGGACGCCGTGCAATGGCAGGGAAAACGAAGTGGACGAAGTGAGGATCAGTCACCCTACCTCCACCGAAGAAACCGTGCCCCGAAGGGACTAAACCATGCCGAAATCCACTCGCGAACCGATTTCACCGGCTTTGAATCCACCGTTCGGGATCGCGCCAGAATCGATCCGATCCTTGCTCCATCGCGCACCTCGACAGCTCCACCTCCTCGCCACCTCACCCACGAGCGCCTCCGTCTGCAGCCGGAGTCGGAAGGAAGAGAGTGCGAGAGAGAACGGGAGAGAGAGAGGAGATCGCGAGAGTGAGGAGAGAGAGAGGGAAAAGAAATAAAAAGAAAGAAATTAGGAAATTTTCCTAATTTCCGAAAATTCTGAAAATGCGTCGAAAATGCACAAATTTAGAAAAATGCGCAAAAATAGTCGAAACGACCGGCTCGAAGAGTACATCGTCGCTGCAGCATCCACGAGTTCGAGAATTGACAAACAAACTCACCGTAGGGTTCCGTAACTAGTACGTGAAAAAAACCCACACGGCTCGTCAAACTCAACTCGGAAGCCACAAAAGCGAACCAAAACTCACCGAAACCAATCCGAAACAGATCCGAAAGATCCAGCAGAGATCCAACAAGACCTGCAAAAGATCCATCAAGATCCAGGGCATTACATCCTCCCCTCATTTAAGAAATTTTGCCCTCAAAATTAAGGACTAACAAAGGAGAAGCAAGGGAGAATAACCCAACAACACAACCACGAAGAACAACACAAATCTCGAAAAACACTGCTCAGAGGAACACCGTCAGATCACAATTACAGGTACACACTCTAGCTCCCAAGACAGCAAGTCCACAGCACGAGTATGGCACCAAAGTGAACACATCTGACACCTCCGAAGCAAGGGCAACGTCGCTTACGTCTCACCAGAAATGAGACACGACTGCCACAACAACCGACAACCGAGAAACACAACGACAACACGGCAAGCAGCAGCTTACACAAGGAGACACAGTCCTCACAGCTTACAGCTCGCAACATCATCGGCTCCAGTGCCAAAGGCAACAGGGAACACCTGGCACACAGGACACCAACGACAACAGCAACACTGGACCACAAACACAATCAAGTCAGCACTCAGCCAGCTATCACATCTGATCGAGTCGCAAGCTAACTCCACCAGGAAAAGAGATCACAACAAGCCAACTGACAAGACAAGACCATGGTCCAAGGCAGAGACACAAAATCATAAAGAACCAGCGCTCACAAAAATAACACAACGGCAACACCTGTAGGATTCCGGCTCCGCACAACACACAGAACCAAGGAACACAACTACAAGCAGGGTCACATCAAGGCATAGGAACAACTGAGCACACGACCACAAGAGACAGGTCACGCATCAGACTACTCACCAAGAGAAGACCCACAACAACGAGAAACGACAATACTCTCGGGGAACGCATCTCAAGGACTACGAACACGCCTCGAGAGCACCACACCCAAGAAAGAAATACAGAGCAGGGGGTACTCAATCAGCAAGGAATGCCGAAAAATTCCCCAACACTCGCAAATGCCAATGCCAACACCAGAAAACCACAAACAAAGGCACGGCAACATACAAAGTCAAGGCACGAGAAGCCAAGACAAAGTCACATCGAGAAAGAACGAACCTCTCGACGAGTGGGTAGCCAACCCACACACTTCCGTTGCACCCTCAACAATGCGCACAGGCAACAGAACAACACCGGTAATCGCACCTCAGCACATGCCAGACGCCATCGCAATCAACAAAGATCGCAATTAACACGGCACGAGCACCAATCTCGCGAACAACCGATCACAAGGGGCCTAAGTGCAACAAAGGAAGAGCACCAGCTTCAGCACAAAGCATGCGGAAAGAACTAATCTCAGTTTACCTTCATGTTCTGGAACAACAAATGAGCCTTCACAATACATCAGCCGTTGGACACGGCACGACAAATACGGTACACGACAGCTCTTAACACCATTACGGAGTCCAAAGCCAAGCAACCGTACAACAAGGAGCAGATCAGGCTCAAAACAAAGCTGTCCACACTTAAGCAGACGCAGGACAAAGGCAACACTAAGACAGCAATTCCAAGGTTAACATCGAAAAAGTTTCACTAAGAAGAACGAGAAGCAACAAGCTCAACAACATAAGCTCACCAGGAAAGGAAGATCCTAGCTCGCCTGAGCAACTTCTCAATCGAGGCAACACGATAATCGAGACAACCGAAACAATAATGCATCAGGAGCCACACAGACTCAAGCCGGGACAACCAAAGCAACGTAAGAACGTGCATGGCCATCACACCAACGCTAAAAGTCACAAGCCACCTGAGCAAAACACGAAAACAGCTCGAACAATGCACTGCAGGTTCATGCCAACCGACAAACACTGCCAAGTGCAATACGATCGAGACCAACATTAAAACCGAAATGAAGCACCTCGTCACACCCAGACGAGAGCAAAATCATCTCGTACAGTGCCAACAAAGCACGCACAAGACCACACATGGAAAACACCGCGATAAACCATCGCAACACCTACGCCAGCAAGAGACTGTACTGGACCTTAGGACTCTGGTAACTGTATATCTGGATTTCCATGTATTTCACACGACAATGATCTGATAGCTCAGAAAAGAACTCCGAACATCTCAGAACACTGCTCTGATACCACCTGTAGCGACCCGGATTCCGGATACCCGGTGCACCCGGTATAAATACCGAATACACGTGATACCACATGGGACCCGCGAGGCCTCCCAAGCGCGGGAAAGCGCCGAAGGGAAAAAGGAGTGTGTGGAATACATTGAAGCCAGCAGATATAACAGTAAGCAATTAAATTTCATTAGATTGGATTGCTAAAGTAGCAGAAATAAAATTAATTTTTCATTAAACATTCAAATTTACAATTATACACCAGAGTCCAACCCAAAGGAAAGACAACCAGTCTATCACAGTACAGTCCGACAGAAAAGAAACGTACACAGAAGTCGGGGGAAGCCCGACGCAGGTACAGCTGGTAGCTACAGCGAACGCGCTCCACCAAGGACAGCAGAGGCAGACGGCGAAACCCACCTGAAAAGCAGGGGTGAGTCTCAACAGAAACTCAGTAGGGGCCACGCAGATCCCCATTGGAAAACGCACAAAGCAACGGAAACAACAATAAAAACGGCAGGTGCAGCAAAGCAGGAAAAAGCTACACTACAAAGCTGTAAACAGAACAGGTACAGCAGGAGTAGGGAACAGGCAGGAGAGGGGAGCTCAACAACAAAGAAGAGCGAGGCCGTAAAATACGGAACACGGCCACCGAGGAGAACTCGGCACCCTAAGCTACTCCAAACGGCAACAGACGGTCAACCCCAAACTCGCGCAGTAGGGTAACCCAATCCGTCAGCCAAAAGAAAGGTGAAGGCAGACGCCGACGTCGAAAACACAGACAAAACACGACAAGAGACGTCGTGCACGTAGCCCCATGCATGACGAGAATGTCATGCCAACGACAGAACACTGACCTCGAGTACGGCCACGAGAGGGCAACTCGCAAAGGTCACAGCGCACAAGAAAACGCAAGAGTCACAGCACCGAGTGACAGGAGCACCCTCCTCCCAGAAGAACAGCCAGATGCATCAACTGACGACTTACACTGCGCCACAAGTGTCATGTCCATTCAAGGACTAGACACACAAAGAACCAGGTCTGAGGAACAACAGTTCCAAGGAAACATGGTACCACAGCACAAGACTACAACACCAACTGCGAGTGAGTAGTCAGGGCCACGCCCGTCGGCGCAAGTCCCAGTCCCTGACCACGTATGCACACACTGACCCCTACCTAGGCCAGGCCTCTAGCTAGTACTCCCCTCGGTAGGACGCTACCGCTGGCCGGGGCCTACGGAACTAGCTTAAGAACCGTACGTACTAAACGTAACAGGAAAAACCCCTCCACCACTCCCGGTGGGTCGGCAAAAAGCCTAGGGCTACAACTAGGGGAGGCTCACAAGGCACGAACTCCGAAACACAGGTGCTAAAGCACAGACAGTCCAAGAGAGGCCCGTCTCGTGCACCACAAAGCACCAAGGCAGTCAAGCAACTGCCAACAGACTCAGGACCATGCAACTAGACCTACAACGTAACGATCCCTGAGTCGGATGACTCAAAGGTAAGATCGTCACAAACAGCTGAACGAGCCGCCAATCGGTCTAATCCTAAGTCAGAAAAACTACGCTCCGCAGAAAACAACACACGGAGACCTGAGGGAAACACCAAGAACCCTCAGACACGCCTGGACACGCAAACTGAGGTAGAACCACACCTCGAGGCATCCAGAAGCAGTGTCTCGAGCCGGACACAACCACCGAGACACACAAGGTCGCCTGTCAACCCCTGGGTCACCCCGGGTTGACCGGAACCAGACCAAACACAAGCGAAGGTCACACGTCAACCACTGGGTCACACCGGGTTGACCTGAACCCAACAACAATGCTAGAAAAGTAGGAAAGAGAATCCTACCTTAAGCAAGAAGACTCCTGGCCACCTTACAACGTAGTCTTAGCCCTCATAGGACGTCGGAAGACATCCACGGGACAACGGGTAGACCACAAGGATAAGCCAAGACAAGCGGAAACCAAAACATGAAAAACGGAGCACAAGGGATGTAACGCACCACACCTAGACCGCTACAAGCATATGACGGTCTAGTCCACGGCCGTTACACACCAAACGACGGTCGGACGAAAGGCCGTCGCTCACACCACCCTAACCAACACTAAGACTCAAAACACACACGAGCCAAGTAACGCACTAGACTAAGCGCGTTACAGCCAAACGACGCACGGGAGCAGGCGCGTTATTCACAACGTGCACAGCCACCCACAACCAAAGCGAAGTAACGCACAACGCCAGGCGCGTTACAAACAAACAATGCGGCAAGGGAAATGCGTCAGAGCCAAACGACGCGCAGGGGAATGCGCGTTACTATCAACGTGCCCAGCCACCCTCAACCCAGCACAAAACAACAAACGACGGCCAGAGACAGGCGCGTTACAAACACAACAACGCATGGGGGCATATCCGTTATATCCAACGGGCACAGCCACCCAAGCTCGGCCAAACAGAATGTAATGGCCGGGGGCAGGCACGTTACTCTCAAAATAACGGATGGGAACCCATCCGTCGGGGGAAAAGCCTCAACGGTCAAACGTCGGTCAAACAGACAATAACGGCCAAGGAAAGGCGCGTTACTTCCATCTAACGCGCTGGGTCAAGCGCGTTAGACCAACCGACTCGACCCCAAAACAAGGCAACAACAAGCGAAGTAACGCGCAGACCTAGGCACGTTACAGGGAAGCGACGCGCCACCCTAGGGCCGTCACTCACCTAGAAGCCAAAAAGCTCAAAAACCTCAGACAAAGTAGCGGTCAGTCGTAGGGCCGTTATATACAAGTGACGGCCACTGGAATTACCGTTACAACGGTCACGGCGGGAAAACAGAGGAACGGCCAAACCGGCCCGTTCCACGCCCCATTCACGCCGAAACGCAGGGAAACAAACCCAAACGCTAAAAAACAACACTAGGGTGCTAAAAACCTCACATGCAAGCTCAAAAACACAAGATCCGGGCGATTTCATCAAATCCACCCAAAGTGGGTCACCGAGGTTCCCGGGCTTCTACCGGCCTCGAATGAACACCAAACGACATGAAATCAACGTGGATGGGATCCTGACATCCCAGCGGTCAGTTAGAAACTAACTACGCCGCAAACAGTCGCCGTTTACCGGCCGACCCTAAAAACCACGAAAATCACGGTTTAGGCAAAACAAGCCCAAACTCGGTCCTTTCCTTGCCGGACGCCGTGCAATGGCAGGGAAAACGAAGAGGACGAAGTGAGGATCAGTCACCCTACCTCCACCGAAGAAACCGTGCCCCGAAGAGACTAAACCATGCCGAAATCCACTCGCGAACCGATTTCACCGGCTTTGAATCCACCATTCGCGATCGCGCCAGAATCGATCCGATCCTTGGTCCATCGCGCACCTCGACAGCTCCATCTCGTCGCCACCTCACCCACGAGCGCCTCCGTCTGTAGTCGGAGCCGGAAGGAAGAGAGAGCGAGAGAGAACGGGAGAGAGAGAGGAGATCGTGAGAGTGAGGAGAGAGAGAGGGAAAAGAAATAAAAAGAAAAGAAATTAGGAAATTTTCCTAATTTCCAAAAATTTCGAAAATACGCCGAAAATGCACAAATTCAGAAAAATGCGCAAAAATAGTCGAAACGACCGGTTCGAAGAGTACATCGTCGCTGTAGCATCCACGAGTTCGAGAATTGACAAACAAACTCACCGTAGGGTTCTGTAACTAGTACGTGAAAAAAATCCACACGGCTCGTCAAACTCAACTCGGAAGCCACAAAAGTGAATCAAAACTCTCCGAAACCAATCCGAAACAGATCCGAAAGATCCAGCAGAGATCCAACAAGACCTGCAAAAGATCCAGGGCATTACACCTTGTTTCGAGTCTTGTGTTTTGTGCGCCTCCGATTGTTGTTGCCCTAAGGCCTTTGAGTTACCGACCCGCCTTGGATGGCGGAGGGGTGTTCCCGTGATACAGTTTGTAAGCTAGTTCCGTGGGATCCCAACCAACGGTAGCGTCCTACCAAGGGAGAAAACTAGATGGAGTACCTGGCTTAGGCTAGAGACAGTGTGTGCATACGTGGTCAGGGGCTTTGGACTTACATCGACGGGCGTGACCCTGACTGGTTACTTGATGCTGATGTTCCTATTTGGTTCAGTGCGGGGGTCTGCGACTCTACCATGGCTTCAGCGGTATTGTAGGCGAGACACTCGTGGTGTAGCATAAGACGTCTGTGGACGCAGCTGGCCGTTGCTCTGGTGGGGAGGTGCGTCCGTCTGTGACGCGTGGCTCTCCACTACTCTTTGCGTTTCTTGCGCGTCGTGACCTTTCCGAGTTAGCCCTCTCGTGGCCCTACTGGAGGTCAGCGTGGTGTGCACGACTTTCTAGTCGTGGGTGTGTCGTCGAGTCTGTCGGTCGTCTGCGTGGGTCTTTTCTAGACCTTTTGTCGGTCCTTTCAGGTCTTCATCTTAGGCCTGGTGCCGTGTTGGCAGATCGGTAACTTCTGACTTTGTTAGATCGGAGTCGCCCTTCTGTCACTGTTTGGAGTAGTTTGGGGTGCCGAGGTTAGTTCGGTCGCCACTTGTCTGCCCCGGGTTCTTCCCCTTTCGTACTTGTTCCCTACTCCTACTCCCCGTCTGTTCTTTACAGCTTTGTAGTGTAGTTTTCCTGCTTTACTACACCTGCTATTTTCGTTGTTGTTGTTCCGTGTTACTACGTGTTTTTTAGTGGGGATCCGCATGACCCCTACTGAGCCAGTGACACGAGGCTCACCCCTGCTTTTCAGGTGGGGTGACGTCGTTCGTTCTACTTCCGCGTGGTTCCTGGAGCGCTTGCTCGTTGCGTGTCATTGTGGCCAGCTGGTACCTGCGTCGGGCTTCCCCCGACTTCTCGGTACGTCTTTCCTTTCTGTCGACTGTATGTGCTAGACTTGCTATCTTTAGCTTTGGACCTGACTCTGGTGTATAATTGTTAAAATGAAACTGTTAATTAAAAAGTAATTTTATTTCTGCTACTTTAGCAAACCAATCTAATGAAATTTAATTACTTACTGTTATATCTCTGTGGCTTCAATGTACTCTACACATGCCTTTTTCCCTTCGGAGCTTTACAGCTCTTGGGAGGCCTCGTGGGTTCCATGTGGTATCACGTGTATTCGGTAGTCTTACCGGGTATACCTGGTATCTGGGATCTGGGTCGCTACAAAGGCCATGGAGTTCGCGGCATTAAAACAACGTAGCTTATCCGTAGCAGATTATGAAGTGACATTTTCTAGATTAGCTCGGTACGCCCCACACCTAGTTTGTACGGAGAAAATGAGAGCAAAAAGATTTATGAACAGATTAAGGGTGGAACTCATTCCTCGATTGGCTCCATTGGAGATTCAAACTTATACGGAAATGGTTAGGAAAGCACAAATTCTAGAAGATGCTATAGATATGGTGGAGCGAATCAAAGGGAAAGTCGCCATGGAGGAGTTAGTCTATAAATCCAAAAGCAAGGAACCCGTGAGTGACAAGAAGAGGTTAAATGGAGCTAACGATTTCCGTAAGGACAAGAAGCCCCGAAATAATGATCAACAAATTATTCCAGTCAAGGAAAAGTGTGAGCATTGTAAGAAAGGAAGGCACAACCCAGATGAGTGTTGGTATAAACTTGGGAAGTGCATCCGTTGGGGAAGCATGGATCATAAAATTGCCCGTTGTCCACTCTTACAGAAAGAAGCGCCGCAAGCATTGGAAGGTAACTTTATAAATCTATCCCATCCATAAATTTGATATGGTGATCTTAGCACTTAGTATGTTGTAAAAATGATTTAGTTAGAATGCATAGTTTATATATGGTAATTTTACCCCACTATTATGGAAAGAAAATCATGTGAATTTGGGGACCAAATTCTTTTAAGTGGGGGAGGATGTAGAAACCCGATAATTTAAAATGAGAAAAAAAAAGTTAAATAAATTATACAATTAAATTTTTCATAAAATAATTAAATTACATTTTTCTAAACTAGAATAGTGAATTTACTTGAATTTACTTAAGGTAAATTGAAAAATAAATACTTTAACCCTTAGATAAATCATTGCAAGCCCAATAAAAGTCCATATGATGGATTAGGATTACATTTGGCCCATTGGATAATCCATAATGGGCTGGATTAATGGATTAAAGGATTTATTAAAGGATAATTAGACCAAAATTCGTAACACATGTTTAATATGCCATTTAAGGGATTAAAATAACTCCATTTCTAGAAGATTGACTCAAGAATCAACCCTTACCTACCAGCCACCTTAGACCAGCCGTTTTTACATTGGTTTCACACCAAATGGAGGCTAGATTAAGAAGAAAAAATGGAATTTTCTACCAATTCGGAGTTAGAAAGTTTGGCATTGTTAGGCAAGAAATCTTGATAAATTTGGCCGAGTTTTGGCTATAAATAGAACCCCATTCGACCCTCAAATCATCCCTGGAAGCCAAGGCTATACTGCTGTGGAGATTGCAGGAGATTTGAAGGAGGATTGGGAGAAATCAAAGGGTTTCATATTATTTGGGCATTTTTTTCTTACCTCTCATTATATCTACTCAAAGGTAGGTGTCTCTCAGGCTAAACTCTAATTAAATCATGCCATCTTGTTCATTTTCCTGTCATCTTTCCATTGATAGCTCATTTATTAAATTCCGTTATGAAATGAGTAAGTTATGGTCATTTTATTGAAGGGATATCCTCGTTTTTTTTCATCAGGTCCAGAACGTGCTATACCTCAGTAGCGCGTTCTGAACGCGCTGCCCCGACATAGCGCGTTCATGCAGTGTATTTTCCCGCCCTTAGGGTAGCGCGATCTGAATGATCGCGCTAGCAGAGACTAACGCGTTCATGAATTTTTACCCGGAATACCCGGTGTCAAAATAAATGTTTTAAAAAAAATGTATATAATGTCCCGATCGCGCTTGCACTGGCTAGTGTGTTCTGCAGATATATAAGGTTTCAAAACCACCGCACTGCTCGGCTCGGCTCGGCTCGGCTCAAACAAATAAATATGTTACTAGTTTTATATCCATACACAACTAAACTTTAAAGCCAAGGGTGAGCTCTCTAACATATAAAGCCATAGAAGTTTTTTGTAACTTCCAATGTGGGACTAAACTTTAGCCACCATATAATGGGATTATAGTACTTGGAATCTACCTTAATTGTAAAGCATTAGCATGTTAAAACTACTTTCAACATCTTAAATATAGAATTCAGCATGTTAAATTTATTTTTACAGAATAAAAGTATTTTTAGTGTGTTAAATACTATTTACAACATGATAAGTCTATATTACCAGAAAATTTAGATATAAAACTTATTTGAAGCATGTAAAAGTATGCTTATAAGTAAAATGATGTTTCAAAAGGTATTATCAGCATGATAACATTTATTTCTATCATATTATCAGAAATTGAGCTATGAAAATTACTTTTTGCATGATTAAACCTATTTTCTTATCGAATAAGTAGGAAATTAATGCATGAAAAATATTTCCAGCATGTTAAAAATACTGCCAGCATGATAAAATTAATTCCAACATGTTAGAATTATTTTTAGCTTGTTAGGACTATTTTTCAGCATATTAAAGTTATTTAAAAGTATTTTTCAGCATGTAAAAATCTATTTTTATCATGATATTAGTAAAGTAATGTATAAAAATTAGTTTCAGCATGTTAAAAATTATTTCTAGTATGATAAACTTACCTCCTGCATATTGAGATAGGAAATTATTTTTCAACATGATAAGTTTATTTAAAACTAATTTTTGCATATTTTCCTATCAAGAAATTAGTAAATAAATGTATAAAAATTATTTTCAGCATGCTAAAAAATTACTTTCAGTAAGATGAAATTATTTACAGTATGTCAGGATTATCTTAGCATGTTAGAATTAATTTCAGCATGCTAAAGCCATTTAAAAACTATTTTTAGCATGATAAACCTATTTTCTCAACAAATAATTAACAAATAAATGTAGAAAAATTATTTTTCAGCACAATTTTTTTTTATTATTATCAAAAAATTTAGTAAAACAGCATGGTAAACTTATGTTTATCACCTCATCAGTAAGTTAGTGTACGAGGATTATTTAGCATGTTAAGTATTTATATTAATATGTTAAATAAACATTTTCAGCATAATAAAAAGTTAATTCCAGCATGAAAAATCTATCTTATCATCTTAGCAGTAAAGTGACACATGAAAATTATTTTCAGCAAGTAAAACTTATTTTTGGTACATAAGCTCTATTTTCTTATCAAATAACTAGTACATTGATGAATAAATAGTAAATACCAAAAATCAGGATTTTAAAATTTGAAAATTATATATCCTACCTAAAACACTTAATTATGAAAAAAACACTTCAGATTAGGCTATGAAATTTAAAATAATTCTATTTACTTAATTTCCTTCCTAGTTTACCGTCATCCTTGAATTCCATGACTTAATGTCGTTAAACATGATGCCTAAAATGAGTTTTTTCACTCTCCTTTGCAATTATCACAATTTTTGCTAGATCTGTACTTGTTTACAAATGAGCTTGTTCTTGAAATTCTTTGGCCATATTGTAGAATTATATAGAAAAATATCAGGGGCTATGGGTCCCAATGAAATGACATTTAAATGCTAGTGTATAAAGGGGTTCTGATCTGATCCCACGGGCGAGGCAAAGTCCAAATATAAATCGGTATTATAATGATCAGGTGCTGGCATTCACCAATACAAGGTCTATTACAATTAGGGGCAATCATACAGTCGTGAGAACCCCTAAGTGTGTAGCCAAATAGTGATGTTCCATGAGGGGCTGTCATATCGTCGTGATTCCCCTTAGTGCATTGGCCAACCCTATTGAGTGTTGGTAGAAGTGATTGTTCTACTTCTATATTATTTAAAGTTCAAGTGATTGCTCTACTTCGATATTGCTTAAAGTTTATCGTGAATGTTCTTGAATTATCTTACCCATCGTCTCATCATTAAAGTTCTTGATATATCTCTGGAATTGACCATCGTCTTGTCTACTAACATGATCTTGAAATTATTGATATCTTGTTATCTTGAAATTACTTAAAAATTCCTTATACAAAATTTCTTACTTGAAATTCATGATCAATTACTTCATGACACGAATTGTTAAATACTTAAAGATTGCCTGTCTTTAGAGATATAAAATCATACTGAGCTTTTTGCTCACCCTACGTTTTGGTTAATTGTTACAGGAAATGAAAATGAATAAGGGAATGGACAAGAGTGAATGAGTATTTTTCTTTTCCCTAGGATTTATGTAGATCATTAGTGTTTTTACAAGGATTATGTATTTGGAAAAATTTGGAAGATTGTATCATGCCTTTATGGCTTATAAATTAGTGATGTAAACCTTTATTTTGATGAAATAAAATTAGCAATTTCATCTTAGCTCTCTATCTTTAGAATTAAATTTGTACATGCTCTGACCGACACGAGTGCCTCGTAACTGCTCTCGCCTCGATTTTCCGCATCGGGGCGTGGCAAAGTTTTTCTGAGGGCGAAAGACTATGAAATTTGGAAGGTGGTCAATAAAGGACCATTCGAGCTGCATCCTAATGAGGATATATGGACGAGATAGGAGATCAGGAAATCTACTCTCAACTGGAGCACCATCAATGCCATACAGTGTGCTCTACATCCCACTAAATTTGCAAGAGTCTCTTCGTGTGCCACAGCGAAAGAGATGTGGGATAAGCTGGAGGTTATCTACGAGGGAACCTCTCAGGTGAGGGAGACCAAGGCTAATTTACTAGTTTCAGAGTATGAAGCCTTCAAGATGAAGCCCAGCGAGACCATCACTAAGATGTACGCGCGTCTTACCCTCATAACTAATGGTCTCAGAAATTTGGGGAAAAACTATTCTGATGTGAAATCGTGAGAAAGATACTGCGATCCCTGACTCCAGTATGGCATACAAAAGCGACAGTTATTGAGGAGTCGAGGGATCTCCAGAACACCAAAGTGGATGAGCTGATAGGTTCATTGATGACTTATGAAATGAATCTGCCAAAGACAGAGGAGCTCGAGAAAAAGAAGCAGCCTATCGCTCTGAAGGTAAGCAACAGTTGTTCCAGTCGATCCAACCACAATGGATCATCTAGTGATCAGAGTCTCTCTGGATCGGAAATTGAAGGAGATCAGATAGCAATGCTGACCAGAGAGTTCAGAAGATTTCTCAGGAAGGAAGGAAGAAATTTCAGCCGAAGATAATATGGCGGGAGGAGATACAATAGGTACAAATCTAATTCTGCCAAGAAAATTGACACTAATGTCGGTTACCATTGCAGGAAGGCCGGTCATATGAAGGCCGATTGTCCAGAGCTCCAGAAGCTGAAAGAGAAAGCCAAGAAGAAAGCTCCCAAAGGAAGAGCAATGGTGAGCACATGGAGCGACGAGGACGAGGGGACCTTGAGCAGCACATCAGAAAGTAAAGACGAAGAAAAGCCCATCTATCTGATGACCAGAAATGATGAAAACGAAGTGGAAGACTCCGACGAGGTATCATCTCCTTTTGAGCATTACACTATTTCAGATTGGGAAGATGCTTACGAAGATTTGCTAGATAAGGTAGATGATATCAGAAAAGAGAACAGGCATTTGAAGAAGAAAGTAAATTCTCTTATAAATGACAAAACTATGTCTGATAAACTTGTCTGCTTGCAATCTGAAAATGACATGTTAAAAAATTCATGTGCTGAAGTTGATAATGTTAAGCATACATTGATAGATTCTAGAAGAGAAAATGATAATCTGAAAAATGTGATTGACGAATTAAAATTGAAATTACAAAATTATGAAAATGAAATGAAAATTGTTAATGAGAAATTTGAAGTTGTACTAGGTGTTAACCATGAACTAAAAAATTCAATTGATCACCTAGAAAAAGAGAATGAAGATAAAAAGAAAATTATCGAAAACATGACCCAAGGATCTGATAATTTGACTGCACTCTTAGGGTCAAAAGTAAATTTCAGAAGAGAAGGCCTCGGGTATAACCCCACAGCTAAAGGGAGTTTTGCTTTGAAAACAATTTCATTTGTTGCTGAGAAGGAAAAGGGATCCCTCATCAAGATGAGAAATGTAAAGTCTACTGTTAAAGTTATTGATTCCAAATTGCCCAGTGCTAAGGACAAGGGCAAGCAGAAAATGGGTGAGTTTAGCCATGATAGTACACAATGTCCTACTTCTCAGGGTAGAGTTCAGATTAGGGGTCAACCTTTGCGCACACCAAAACCCCAGGGCTAGGGTTAACAAGTCACCGCGAGCAGTTAAGAGGAAGACTCAACCCTCACCCATGAAGAAGTCAAGTGAGTCTAGGGTGCAAGGTAGAAACACTTCTGCCAGAAGTCAATCGAGCCAGTTCCACCAGCCCAGAGTCCAGACCTACCATCATGTGGAGCCACAACAATTCTATAAGTCTGGATGGAATAGAGCTCAAGGGAGGTCTAGATATCAGTCATGTACCACACAGACATACAGACCTTAGGCTAGAAACTGGGTTGGGTAGTCTAGAATAAGGGCTTCTAGGAAACAAACCACCTACAGTCAGCCAAGGACCAACGTTGGCCACTATTTCCTGAATGCACATTGGCCTAGGCACTGGCACAAAAATAATCAAATTGCAAGGAACAATGACGACAGGACAAATAACAAGTCAAGAAAAATTCAGCCTGCCAATGTTGAGAAGAAGAGAAACAATAGAAAAAATGTCAAAAAATCCACCAATCAACCAGCTCTCAAACAAGCGTGGATCCCAAAAATCTTGTTGTCATGTATGAATTATTCTATTTCTACTTCGGAGCCCAAACAGTTTTGGGTTCCAAAATTTTCTCCGTGACTATGATTGCAGGTATGCCTGGCAGCCAAGCACAACATGTGGTACCTGGATAGTGGCTGCTCCAGGCATATGACAGGGGACAAGGACAAATTTTACTTGCTGATAGAGAAGAATGGAGGCCTTATCACCTTCGGAAGAAACACTAAGGGTAAAATCATCGGATCAGGTAAAGTAGGTAAGTGCACTACCTGTTGCATTGATGAAGTCTTGCTGGTGGATGGATTAACATATAATCTTCTAAGTATCAGCCAGCTTTGTGATAAAGGGCACACGGTAGTATTTGATGCACTTAGCTGTAAAATTTTTGAACCTGATTCTGATGTGGTTAAATTCTCTGGAAAAAGAATGAATAATATTTACATGGTAAATCTAGATGATATTGCACACTCTAACCTATGCCTCACTGCTAATAAAGAGGACTTAGCTTTTCTGTGGCATCGTAGGTTAGGCCATGCTAGCTACACTATCTTGCACAAATTGAATAAAGACAGTATGGTAAGAGGACTCCCTGAAATATCTTTTAAGAAAGAAATTAGGGTGTGTGATGCGTGTACACAGTGCAAGCAGACCAGAAAGTCATTTAAATCAAGAACTGAAAACATGTCTCTCAAACCTTATTAGCTGGTACATATGGATCTATTTGCACCCACATGATCAGTCAGCTTGTCAGGTAGGAGATATGGATATGTCCTAGTTGATGACTTCTCTAGGTATACTTGGGTCTTTTTCATCACTCACAAGAATGATGCTTTTACTGAATTTCAGGAGTTCTATTTAAATATCAAACAGAAAAATAAAAATTTGATTAAAAATATTGTCTGATCATGGAGGTGAGTTTGAAAACTCACAATTTGAAAACTTTTGCAGGGACAATGGGATTACTCATCGGTTCTCCTCCCCAAGAACACCTGAGCAGAATGGAATAGTAGAGAGGAGGAACCGGACACTTGTGGAGATGGCCCGTACACTACTTGTTGAAGGTGGCATACCAAGAAAATTTTGGGCAGAGGTAGTTAATACTGCATTCCATGTAATCAACAGAGCCACGGTAAGGCCTTTTACTTAGAAAACTCCTTATGAGATTTTAAAAGGTAAGATGCCTTTAATTGCTTATTTCAAGGTCTTTGGGTGTAAATACTTCATTCATGTTAATGATAAAAGAGATCTTGATAAATTTGAACCTAAAAGTGATCCAGGAATCTTCCTTGGATATTCTGAAAACTCTAGAGCATATAGAGTGTACAACCTTAATTCTAAAACTGTTGAGGAATCTCCACATATTGTCTTTGATGAGTCCCTGAATAACTGTGAGGTTGGTCAATGCAGGAAAGAAGATGACGGAGAAATTCTCAAGAAAGAAAAACCTGAAGATCAATCAGACCAAGAAGAAGAAGCTGAAGAAGGCAATGCAGAGGAGCCTGTCGTTCAGGGGGAGGTAAATGAAGGTCAAGGTAACCAAGTTATAAATGTCAGATTTTTAAGAGATCATCCTATTGAAAATATCATTGGTGACTTGCATGAACCCCCTAGGACTAGTGGTTTCATTAGAGCTCAAAATGAATTAAATGCATATGCATTGGTTTCTCATGTTGAACCCAAAACCATTGATAGTGCTCTCAAAGATGTGCATTGGATCAATGCCATGCATGAAGAGCTTAATCAGTTTGACAGGAACAAGGTGTGGCATCTGGTCCCACCTCCTGATCATGGGACTGTCATTGGAACAAAATGGGTTTTTAGGAATAAAACTGATGAGCTAGGTAATGTAGTTAAAAATAAAGCTAGACTTGTTGCTCAGGGGTACAATCAAGAATTCAGAATTGACTTTGAAGAGTCATTTTCCCATGTAGCCAGGTTAGAAGCAATTAGAATACTTTTGGCCTATGCATGCTCATTAGGAATAACTCTCCAGCAGATGGACGTTAAATCTGCTTTTCTCAATGGGGAAATAAAAGAGGATGTCTTTGTGAGACAACCACCTGGCTTTGAATGCTTAGATTTTTTCAATCATGTTTATAAGTTAAATAAAGCTCTTTATGACTTGAAGCAAGCCCCTAGAGCTTGGTATGACAGACTCAGCAAATTCCTTACCGAGAAGAAGTTCACAAGAGGTGAGGTTGACCAAACGTTGTTCACCAAGGTAAGTCATCCAGATATTCTCCTTGTTCAGATTTATGTGGATGACATTGTGTTTGGGTCAACTAACCCCAAATTGTGTAAGGAATTTTCCGAACTAATAACACAAGAATTTGAGATGAGCTCAATGGGTAAGCTAAAATTGTTTCTTGGACTACAGGTGACTCAAACAAAAGATGGAACATTTATCACCCAGTCTAAGTACATAAGGGATCTGCTGAAGAAGTTCAAATTTGAAAACCTCAAAGAAATTATAGCACCAATGGGTACTTCAACAAGTCTTGATGAAGACTCCAAAGGTAATACAGTGGACCAAAAGCTATATCGAGGTATGATCGGATCCCTTTTATATCTTACTGCATCTAGGCCTGATATACAGTTTGTAGTGTGTTTATGTGCCAGATTTCAGGCTAGTCCTAAGGAGTCTCACCTTAGAGCAGTGAAAAGGATCTTTAGGTATTTATCAGGCACTCAAGAACTTGGACTTTGGTACCCTGCTAGGTGTGAGCTAGAGCTTCTGGCATACACTGATGCAGATTATGCTGGGTGTCGGATAGATAGGAAAATCACTAGTGGGCATTGCCAATTCCTAGGTGGCTGCCTAGTATCCTGGGCTTCTAAGAAGCAACACACAATTGCATTGTCCACTGCAGAGGCAGAATATGTTGCTACAGGAAATTGTGCAGCTCAGGTACTATGGATCAAGCACCAGCTTTCAGATTATCAGATAAAATTGGGATGTATTCCAATTTTATGTGATAATACTAGTGCTATTTGTCTAACTAAAAATCATGTTCATCACTCTAGGACTAAGCACATTGAAATAAAACACCACTTTCTTAGAGATGCTGTAAGTAAAAATGAAATTGAATTAATATTTGTTGAAACTAAAAAATAGACTGCTGACATCTTTACTAAACCCCTTGGAAATGAAAGATTTAAATATCTAAGACGAGAATTGGGGCTATGTAAATTGCAGCAAGAAAATGATGAATAAAATTCATTCTTGAGCTGTGTGTTGATATGTTCTGAGGTGATTGTGTCAGCCTGTTCCTTAAAAAGTTGAATAAAGAAGATTCTTGAGTAATCGGTTGTTTGATGTCTTGCACAGACGTTTTCTGATAGTTGTGTATGAGTTGCACAGAGTCTTGATGCACATATTGCACCTAGCCTATGCAATGTGTAAGCACTCTGATCATTGCATACTTTGCATGAAGCATAAGTCATTATATGTCTTTAGGTATGTGCATATTGCATTCTAGTCACATGTAGGTCAGTGCATGTCCATACCGCACATACATATAAGTCCGTGCATTGTCTACATTTCGCACGCTAATGTCGATGCATGTCTTGCATGTTGTTGATGCGTAATGTAAGGTTGTAGCATGATGGTCGGAGCATCTTTTATCCAAACTGCATGATAAGGTCAGTGCATTGCATTGCTCGTGAAGGATAAAGTCAGTGCAAAGTTTGCCTGTTGCATATCTAAGTTAATGCATCTTGATGTCAAGGGGAGGATAGCAATATCTGAACTGAGTTCAACTCCTTCTACTCACTCCTCTGTCTCAGAAGTCTCACCATGTGGCATCTTTTATGTCCTTGGTACAAATTGATTTTGCCAGGAACTACTTCCTTTGAAAATTCTTGAGTTGATTCTGCACTTCTATGTCCACTCCTTTTACTAAGAATGGACAATAGTCTAGTAATTGGTTCATTATCGTGAGCTGTAATTATTACAACTCTTCTGCTCTAAGAATCACATGTGCTCAATTGAATGAATTGAAGGTTTAACTTTAATAGGCTATAGAGTTCAAAAGACTGTCTTCAGAAAATAAGGTGATAGAAAATATTTATAGCTCTTAACCTCTATCTCATGGCTATAATAAAACAGGTCTTCACAGTATCTGAACATGACAGATTTAGTGAAGTCTAAGGTTTGAAAACTAAAGTCTGTATTGTTCTTAAACAAGGCACTCCTAAAAGTTATAAGGGCAGCAAAATTAAGATCATTAAAGAAAAAGAAATGAACAAAGTGGCAGAGCAATGACTGAGTTACACAGAGAAACTGAGGTCTCCATCAAAGAAATGGAGAGTACCTTAAGTAATGAAGTGACTCAGGTTAACTCTGTTCATGTGGTCAAATTTATAGGAGAGGTTTCACTGAGTAACTGGGGGTACTGGCCTCTGATCAAGGTGTACCCTTAATGTCAAAAGTGCAAACTATCCATGTAGCTTTTGATCAGAGACAGATATAGTGGTTTATGCTTAGTAACTGGACGTATCAGTCTCTAATCAAGGTATACACTTAATGTCAACGGCATAAATGACACGTGACTATTCAATAAGTTCAAATTTCTGAAACTCATGAAAGAAAATTGTTGTAACCCTTGGAAAAACAAAAGTCATTGCGTGTCAATTGTTTAACCTCAATACAAATTCAAGTGACTCTCCTTGCTATTCACTCTCTCTGAAATAAGTAGGGTGTTGTCTCGACCTAGACTTTTATGGTTATGTGACTCAGGTTCATTACTATAA
Organism: Amorphophallus konjac; assembly: GCA_022559845.1. Taxonomy (NCBI): domain Eukaryota; kingdom Viridiplantae; phylum Streptophyta; class Magnoliopsida; order Alismatales; family Araceae; genus Amorphophallus; species Amorphophallus konjac. The sequence continues at coordinate 428,052,664 of CM040118.1, forward strand.
ATGGAATATATAACCCTATTTCAGAAAGTCAGTGAATTCACTTTACCATCTATAACTGTTAAACCTGACTTTAATCAAGAAAGCCCATTGCTCGATTCATATAACTTAAGGGTTGCCCCATAATTTGCTCACATTCTGAACTGTTACATAGAATGTTGTTCCTTATTTGCTGATGGCAAAGGGGGAGAAAATGTGTGTAAGGCCCGTGCCTTAATGGATCCTTAATGGGTTTTGTTCTATTATTTGATCTGGAATTTCTTGCTATTTTTCTGGATTTTTAGGAATTTGTCTGGTATTTTTCCAGATTTATTTGGAGCTTTGAAGGTTATTAGAGATTAATAAGATTTTAATATATATAATAATTATATTATATATATTTTATTTTTATTTTTTTTTCTTCTCTTTTAATCCCTCACCCTCACCCTCTCTCTCCCCGTCGATCTCTTTCACCCTCACTCTTTCTCTCCTCCGCGATCGCCTCTCCCCCCTCTCTTGGGTTGCAGGCCAATCACCGGCGGATTGAAGCGTGGTTGGCGCCGTTGGATTCCTCGCGTCGAGAGGAACACGTAGGTGCCCACTTCGGCGTGGTTTAGTGATCGTGGGAGCGTGGTGGAGCTTGAAGGCTCGGTGAGCCTACCTCCTTGCATGCGGTGTTCTTGGCCGTTTCGACCCGCAAGAGGTAGGGGGATGGAATCCTGATCTTGCTAGGATCGTTTCCTATAGCTCGTTCGTTTGATTAGAACCCCGTAGCATGCTTAACGTTCATATTTCATAATTTTGGGGTTTTAGCTTAATTCTTGAATTTGATGCATTGTGGGCTTTGCATGTGTGGTACTTGGGTGTTATTTTGTTGCTTGGGTTGTATGGTTTGACAGGTTGCAGGTTTCTACGACGTTACCCGACGATTTTTATCGTCCGGGAGGGCTCCGGTTTTTAAACCGTACCCGCCTGTGTTCTAGGTGGTGTGACGGTCCTGCCAGGAACCGTCACACGCCTGACGGTCCTTAGAGGATGCGTCACTTCCAAACAACGGCCCGATGAGGGTGCGTTATTTGGAGAGTAACGGTGGGATCCCCATCCGTTACTCTCCGTATATTTTTCGTCGACCGGGTCAAGCGGTTAGCTCGACGGCCAGTCGGCCGGCCGTCACTTCCGTCCGACGCGCCTGGGCGAGCGCGTCGCTTCGCCTGCGTCTGATTTCGAACGCTGCACGATTGGTTTTTGGCCTCGGGTGGATGTAACGGCGGTGACCCAACGCGTTGCATCGATGTAACGCACAGGGCCCCTACCGTCACATTCCCTTTTAGGCTTTTGAGCTGGAACTCAGGCGGAAGTGACGGACGGGGACAGATGCGTCGTTCTTGGTGTAACGCGCCAGCCTCCGACCGTTACTTTCATGTAGCGCGTGGGCATCTGACCGCCGCTTGCCTGTTGGGTTTAATAAGTTGCCAGCCCATTTGTTATGCGTTCCTTTACACAACTGTGCCATGTTTATGTTGTTTTACTGTTCGATGGCATGTTTCTTATACCAATAGAGTAGCTTTTCTTTCCATGCAATGGAGCCACTGTTGTTGCCCTAGGTCTGTTGAGTACCGACCCGCTTGAGGATAGCGGAGGGGTGTTTCCCATACATGGTTTGTAAGCTAGTTCCGTGGGCTCCTAGCCAATGGTAGCGTCCTACCAAGGGAGAAAACTAGCTAGAGGGCCTGGCTCAGGCTAGAGTCAGTGTGTGCACACGTGGTCGGAGACTGTGGACTGACACCGACGGGTGTCACTCCAACTGGTCACTTGGTTTGGTACTGTTTGCGTGCTCAGCTTGTCGCTTTGTCGACTGCGAGTGCTTGAAACGCAGTGTAAGTCGTCAGTGGACGCATCTGGTTTCTGCTCCAGCGGTTGTCCTTCCTTATTGTTTGGATTAGTTAAGGCTCATTCTATTTTGGTGGATTTAGTTTTAGTCGCTTGCATTTATTTAGCTGTGGCATGTGTTAGCTGTTCTACTTACTTAGTTAGAGTTTACAGCTTTACTTGAGTAGTCTATTCATGCCAATGCCTGTTAGTTTAATTCAATGCATGCTCTAATTGCCTTTATTTATGCATGAATGCATGATTAGTGCGAGGTAGGGATCCGCGTGACCCCTACTGAGTCTGGCTGTGACTCACCCTTCTCCTTTCAGGTGAGCCGCGCCAGTCGTCTCCCGGTGCTTCCTGAGCTGTTTTGGAGACCAGAGTCTAGCTGCCAGCTATAGTCGGGCCGCCTTTTTGAGGCTTTTGCTGTACCTTTGCCGGGGTATGCCCTGTGTAGTTGTACCCTTGTGGACTAGTACTTTGGTTTATCTCGACTAGTATAAATATATCACTCTGGTTATTTTGAATTGCTTCCGCACTTGTGTTAATTTTAATACTTAATTGTAATCTTCGCGTTCCAAATTGCAGTTCGTTATACATCCCCTCGACATAACCCTACTAACCCTTCAGGGGCCTCATCAGCCTCTTGGGTGGCTTCCCCAGTTCTTGGTATCGGTGTATCGAAGTTATCGGTATATCGGTATCCTGAACTCTGGGTCGTCACAGTTGGTATCAGAGCCCTATGTTTGAGGAATTGTATAAGGAATTGGAATTTGCGTTGTCCAGAGCTAGTCCTTGGTTTCGTCTATTGCTGGCTTAGGGTGTTTTCTGTATGATTGATGGATTTTATTGTTGTTTTATGATCTCGACAGAGTAATTATGCCGCCTAGTCGAGGAAGACCTCCTCGAGTTCCTCGTGCTCCTCGAGATGCGGCCAGGGAAGATAGTGGTTCTGCACCTCCTCCTGCAGTCCCTGCTGTTCCCGTTGCACCAGTTGTTCCTCCTCTAGCGCCGATTGTTGCTCCTCCGGTTGAAGCGCCTGGCAGTCGAGGCAAGGCTTTGAAGGAATTCCTGATGTTCAATCCGCCTCCTTTCGATGGTCAAGCTGATCCAGAGGTTGCGAGGCAATGGCTGGATGCTATCGAGCGTGTTTTTGTTTCGATGGAATGTGCTGAAGATGAGAAAGTTATGCTTGCTGCTTTTCAACTCCAAGGTACAGCCATTACGTGGTGGAAAGCCGAGTGGCAGATCGCTTTTCATTCAATACCTCTTCGACAGATAACATGGGCAGAGTTCGTTGCTGCTTTCGAGCGTGCTTACACTCCTGCCTGTTTGCAAATGGCAAAAATGTATCAATTTATGGAGCTGACGCAGGGCAGTATGACGGTGCTTCAGTATCGAAATAAGTTTATGGAATTGGATCAGTATGCGCCCCATGTGCTGGCCAGTGAAGCTTTGAAAACCCAGCAATTTTTGCGAGGTTTGAGGCCCGAGTTGAAGATGCCCCTCATTGCCAGTCGTGTTGCAGACCTGGATAGTGCGTGCCAGACAGTTGTGGCACTTGAGCTGGAGATGACGAGACCGGGTGGATATCCTCAGGCAGGGTCAGTTCAGCCCGCAGTGCAGTCTCAGCAGGTGTACCGACCGCCAGTGCCAGGTGTTCCCTCAGTCCAGTCAGAGGTTAGCAGTGCTTCCTCTCCTTCCAAACCCAAGTTCAAAAGGTTCAAGAAGAAGAAATTTTTCCAGCAGCCGTCCGGTACAGATTCTGTTCAGCAGCCGACAGCACCTTCTACTCAGACTCGTCAGAGTTCAACTGTCAGTCAGCCATGGACGTGTCGGAGATGCGGTGGTCATCACAAGGGCCAGCCGTGTTCTCTTCTCGTTGTTTGCTTTCGGTGTGACCAGCCAGGTCATGTGGTTCGGGATTGCCCGCTGAGGCCGAAACAATTGCAAGCTCCTCAGTTTCCTCAACCTCAGCAACCGCAATTCAGACCTCCTCCTGCACCGCAAGCTCAACAGTTCTTTTCTCAAGCGTCGGCGTCTTCTCAGCAATCTTCAGCTGGTTCTAAGAAGCAGAAAGGCAATGTTACTCATTTGACTAGAGCTGATGCTGTTGCGTCCCATCTGGTTGAAGGTACGATTATGCTTTATGGTCATTCAGCTCGTGTCTTATTTGATTCAGGTGCTTCTCACTCTTTTATTTTTGAGGATTTCATGGCATGTATTGAGAAACCGACTTCAGAGATAGCTTGTGAGATGTATGTTGAGATGCCTTCTGGAGATTTCATGATTACACCTCTGTGTTTGGAAGAGTCTCCTGTGATGATTGGTAATCACCAGTTGTCGGCGAGATTGTATGCATTGCAACTGGCAGATTATGATGTTATTCTGGGAATGGATTGGTTGGAGCATTATGGAGCTGTGGTTGACTGCAGATCGAAGAAAGTCTATTTTCAGCCATAGGGGAAATCAGCCTTTTATTTCCAAGGTATCCGATCCCGTTCTTCTCGTATGATTATTTCTGCTATTCGAGCCTTTAGGTTGCTTAGTGCAGGTTGCCAGGGATTCTTAGCTTCAGTGGTTGCTGCTGAAAAACCACAACGGGATGTTTGTGATATTCCTGTTGTTTGTGAGTTCCCTGATGTGTTTCTTGACGAGTTGCCAGGCTTACCCCCAGAGCGAGAGATAGTGATGGTGATTGAACTGATTCCAGGTACAGCTCCCTTAGCAAAGGCACCGTACCGAATGGCTCCAGCTGAATTGAAAGTACTGCGAGCACAGCTACTTGAGTTACTGGAAAAGGGTTATATTCGCCCCAGCTTTTCTCCGTGGAGTGCTCCAGTGTTGTTTGTGAAGAAGAGAGATGGAAGCCTGAGGCTTTGTATTGATTACAGGCAGCTGAATCAGGTGACTATCAAGAATAAGTATCCGCTTCACAGGATTGATGATTTGTTTGACCAGCTTCAGTCTGCTACTATCTTTTCACGGATTGATCTTTGGTCTGGCTATTTTCAATTGCGGATCCGGGAATCCGATGTGGAGAAGACTGCTTTCAGCACTCGTTATGATCATTTTGAATTTCTGGTTATGCCGTTTGGTTTGACTAATGCCCCAGTAGCTTTTATGGACCTAATGTAGCGTATCTTTCGTCCATTTCTCGATCAGTTTGTGGTGATTTTTGTTGATGATATTTTGGTCTATTCTGCCTCTGATGAAGATCATGTGCATCATTTGAGGATCGTTCTGCAGACTCTAAGGGATCACGAGCTTTATGCAAAGTACAGTAAATGTGAATTCTGGCTTCGGGAGATTCATTTTCTTGGTCACGTGATTTCTGGTGATGGAGTGGCAGTGGACCCTGCAAAAATTGATGCTATTTTGAGCTGGCAGAGACCGAGAACTGTGATAGAAATACGAAGCTTTTTAGGTTTGACTGGGTACTATCGCAGATTCATCCAAGATTTTGTGAAGATTGCAGCCCCGATGACTAGACTGACTCGTAAAGATGTACCTTTTGTCTGGTCAGATCAGTGTGAGGCTAGCTTTGTTGAATTGAAAAGGCTATTGACTTCTTCTCTTGTGTTGACTTTGCCTTCTGACTCGGGTGGTTTTCTGGTTTGTACTGATGCTTCTCGAGTAGGTTTGGGTGCAGTGCTGATGCAACATGGTAAAGTTATCGCATATGCATCTCGGCAATTGAAACGACATGAAGAGAATTATCCCACTCATGATCTGGAGCTAGCTGCAGTTATTTTTGCCTTAAAGATCTGGAGACATTATCTGTATGGTGAGAGATTTTAGATTCTTACTGATCACCAGAGTTTACGGTATATAATCTCCCAGAAAGATTTGAATCTCAGGCAGCGCCGATGGATGGAATTCATGAAAGATTTTGACTTCACACTCTCCTATCAGCCGGGTAAAATGAATGTTGTGGCTGATGCTCTGAGCAGGAAAGTGCAGGTCAGTCATTTGTTGCTTCATGAATGGAAATTGTGGAAGTGGCTTCCGAGCGAGGCATTCAGTGCAGAGTTTCCTGCTGATCCGAAGATGGCGGTTTGTGCTAATTTGATTTTGGGTTCAGCTCTCTATCAGCAGATTAAAGAAGCTCAGCAAGCTGATTTTGATTTAGCTCGCATTATATCCAGATATGATGTGGAACTTGATGACGAGCTAGTTGTCAGTTTCCAGGGCAGATGGTATGTCCCCGCTGAGGATGATTTGAGGCATGAGATTATGAGTGAAGCCCATGGTTCCTGTTTTGCTATTCATCCAGGTGTCACCAAGATGTATCATAATTTGAAAAAGTAGTTCTGGTGGCCGGGTTTGAAGAAGGACGTGGCTATATTTGTTTCTAAGTGCTTGACTTGTCAGCAGGTTAAAGCCGAACATCAAAAGCCAGGTGGTTTGCTTCAGCCATTAGAGATTCCGATGTGGAAATGGGACCATGTTACTACATATTTTGTGGTGGGTTTGCCTCGGACTTTTCAAGGTTTTGATGGTATCTGGTTGCTTATCAACAGATTGACTAAAACTGCCAGATTATTGCCGATTAAAGTTGCTTGGAATGTGCAGAGGTTGGCTGAGCTGTATGTGCAGAAGATCGTGCCACTGCATGGAGTTCCTGTTTCACTTGTGTCAGATCGTGACCCACGTTTTACCTCCGACTTCTGGCGTAGTTTCCAGAAAGCTTTGGGCACTTAGTTAGCTTTCAGTTCAGCGTATCACCCTCAGTCAGATAGACAGTCAGAGAGGACTATTCAGACCTTAGAGGACATGCTGAGATTGTGTTGCCTTGATTGGCAGGGTTCGTGGAGTCAGCATTTGCCACTTGTTGAATTTGCCTATAATAACAGTTTTCACTCCAGTATTGGAATGGTTCCTTATGAAGCACTGTATGGTCGTCCTTGTCGTACTCCCTTGAATTGGTTTGATGTTGGGGACAGATTGTTGACAGGACCTGACATGGTGCAGCAGTGTTCTGATGTGGTTCGTCTGATCAGGCAGAGATTGTTGACGGCTCAGAGTCGATAAAAAAGTTATGCAGATCAGCACAGACGTCCACTACAATTTGAGCCAGGAGATATGGTGTTTGTTAAAATATCTCTGATGAAAGGTGTTTCTAGGTTTGGGAAGCGTGGAAAGCTTAGTCCGCGGTATGTTGGCCCTTTTCCGATCGTTGAAGCTATTGGTCCAGTGGCTTATCGTCTACAGCTACCTGTGGCCATGCAAGCTATTCATGATGTGTTCCACGTGTCTCAGTTAAGGAAATATGTGCCGGATGCTTCTCATGTTCTCGATGATTCAGTTTGGCCTGAGGTGACTGCTGATTTATCTGCACCAGAGTTCCCTATTAGAATTGAGGACCGTCGTGATCAGCGGTTGAGGAATAAGGTTATCCCTCTGGTAAAGGTTGCTTGGCAGTGTCACTCTGGTAATGAGTCCACTTGGGAACGTGAAGATGAGATGCATCAGCTTTTTCCTTTCTTATTCCAGTAAGGTATATGTCCTTTCTCAATTTCCTCCTTTTTTCGTCGTTGTAAATTTCGAGGGCAAAATTTTTATTAGGAGGGAGGGACTGTAAGGCCCGTGCCTTAATGGATCCTTAATGGGTTTTGTTCTATTATTTGATCTGGAATTTCCGGCTATTTTTCTGGATTTTTAGGAATTTGTCTGGTATTTTTCCGGATTTATTTGGAGCTTTGAGGGTTATTAGAGATTAATAAGATTTTAATATATATAATAATTATATTATATATATTTTATTTTTATTTTTTTTTCTTCTCTTTTAATCCCTCACCCTCACCCTCTCTCTCCCCGTCAATCTCTTTCACCCTCACTCTCTCTCTCCTCCGCGATCGCCTCTCCCCCCTCTCTTGGGTTGCAGGCCAATCGCCGGCGGATTGAAGCGTGGTTGGCGCCGTTGGATTCCTCGCGTCGAGAGGAACGCGTAGGTGCCCACTTCAGCGTGGTTTAGTGATCGTGGGAGCGTGGTGGAGCTTGAAGGCTCGGTGAGCCTACCTCCTTGCATGCGGTGTTCTTGGCCGTTTCGACCCGCAAGAGGTAGGCGGATGGAATCCTGATCTTGCTAGGATCGTTTCCTATAGCTCGTTCGTTTTATTAGAACCCCGTAGCATGCTTAACGTTCATATTTCATAATTTTGGGGTTTTAGCTTAATTCTTGAATTTGATGCATTGTGGGCTTTGCATGTGTGGTACTTGGGTGTTATTTTGTTGCTTGGGTTGTATGGTTTGACAGGTTGCAGGTTTCTACGACGTTACCCGATGATTTTTATCGTCCGGGAGGGCTCCGATTTTCAAACCGTACCCGCCCGTGTTCCAGGTGGTGTGACGGTCCTGCCAGGAACCGTCACACGCCTGACGGTCCTTAGAGGATGCGTCACTTCCAAACAACGGCCCGATGAGGGTGCATTATTTGGAGAGTAACGGTGGGATCCCCATCCGTTACTCGCCGTGTATTTTTCATCGACCGGGTCAGGCGGTTAGCCCGACGGCCAGTCGGTCGGCCGTCGCTTCCGTCCGACGTGCCTGGGCAAGCGCGTCACTTCACCTGCGTCTGATTTCGAACGCTGCACGATTGGTTTTTGGCCTCGGGTGGATGTAACGGCGGTGACCCAATGCGTTGCATCGATGTAACGCACAGGGCCCCTACCGTCACATTCCCTTTTAGGCTTTTGAGCTGGAACTCAGGCGGAAGTGACGGACGGGGACAGACGCGTCGTTCTTGGTGTAACGCGCCAGCCTCCGACCGTTACTTTCATGTAGCGCGTGGGCATCTGACCGCCACTTGCCTGTTGGGTTTAATAATTTGCCAGCCCATTTGTTATGCGTTCCTTTACACAACTGTGCCATGTTTATGTTGTTTTACTGTTCGATGGCATGTTTCTTATACCAATAGAGTAGCTTTTCTTTCCATGCAATGGAGCCACTGTTGTTGCCCTAGGTCTGTTGAGTATCGACCCGCTTGAGGATAGCGGAGGGGTGTTTCCCATACACAGTTTGTAAGCTAGTTCCGTGGGCTCCTAGCCAATGGTAGCATCCTACCAAGGGAGAAAACTAGCTAGAGGGCCTGGCTCATGCTAGAGTCAGTGTGTGCACATGTGGTCGGAGACTGTGGACTGACACCGACGGGTGCCACTCCGACTGGTCACTTGGTTTGGTACTGTTTGCGCGCTCAGCTTGTCGCTTTGTCGACTGCGAGTGCTTGAAACACAGTGTAAGTTGTCAGTGGACGCATCTGGTTTCTGCTCCAGCGGTTGTCCTTCTTTATTGTTTGGATTAGTTAAGGCTCATTCTATTTTGGTGGATTTAGTTTTAGTCGCTTGCATTTATTTAGCTGTGGCATGTGTTAGCTATTCTACTTACTTAGTTAGAGTTTACAGCTTTACTTGAGTAGTCTATTCATGCCAATGCCTGTTAGTTTAATTCAATGCATGCTCTAATTGCCTTTATTTATGCATGAATGCATGATTAGTGCGAGGTAGGGATCCGCGTGACCCCTACTGAGTATGGCTGTGACTCACCCTTCTCCTTTCAGGTGAGCCGCGCCAGTCATCTCCCGGTGCTTCCTGAGATGTTTTGGAGACCAGAGTCTAGCTGCCAGCTGTAGTCGGGCCGCCTTTTTGAGGCTTTTGCTGTACCTTTGCCGGGGTATGCCCCGTGTAGTTGTACCCTTGTGGACTAGTACTTTGGTTTATCTGGACTAGTATAAATATATCACTCTGGTTATTTTGAATTGCTTCCGCACTTGTGTTAATTTTAATACTTAATTGTAATCTTCACGTTCCAAATTGCAGTTCGTTATACATCCCCTCGACATAACCCTACTAACCCTTCAGGGGCCTCATCAGCCTCTTGGGTGGCTTCCCCAGTTCTTGGTATCGGTGTATCGAAGTTATCGGTATATCGGTATCTTGAACTCTGGGTCGTCACAATGTGTGTTTGCATTCAGATATTCAAAGAGGAAATTCAAAGGACTCGCTCAGGGAGCAAGTCTGTGCATAACTTGTGTAGTTGCATGCATGCCACTTGATTATCATTTATGTCTCATCAAAATACATCATCTCATTGTATTCATTCTATGTGTTGCCATCATCAAAAAGGGAGAGATTGTTGGGACTCCTCTGGGTTGATAAGCAGTTCGTGCATTGCTTTGTGATGAAACGGTTTGATGATTGACAATAGTTGTTTTGATGACTAGCAACAGTGGTGTGTGACTCAGTTGACTTTATTTCTATATACGATGGTGTAAGTATTTTGATGCATTCATATGTCAGATAATCATATCAATGGTGTGTGCATATTAGTCTGTGCTTTGAATAGAGTCGATGCAACACATGGTTAATTTTGCATTGAGTCTTTGCAATCCTCGCTGATGCACACGACTAAGTCGGTGCAATTCTTCTCGATGCACGCCAGCGAGTCGGTGCAACCTCTGCACCAGGCACTTAGAGTCGGTGCAATATGTCTTAGGTAACTCGGTGCATAGAAGTTCATGCATTCTCCTTTTACACATTAAGTCTGTGCAAGTCAAGCATTCTGTGTGAATAAGTCCGTGCAAGCTCAGGCACGGGGCATGCTAAGTCTGTACAACGTCTTCTGTGGCAAGTCATCATGTCAGTGCAATACTTGCCCATTGCATACACTCAACCGATGTATCCGTAGGTCTTGCGTTGAAACCATGTCTGTGCATCTGCTTTTGAAGAGATGATTGAGTCTGTGCATGTGTATGTAAACACCACAATTGAGTCCGTGCATCAAAATCTCTATTCTGTGCAATCTCCTTTTTATATCGTATAATTGTCTGAATATGACATTATATCTGATGCCTTGACAGGTGCCTTTTTGTAAAGACTAAGAAGGGCACGTGATCCAAGATTGAAGAAAGTGCCAGGATCGTGACACGTGGAAAGCAGCTATGCTGAGATGCCGCCACGTGACGAAGGTGTTTGGGCGGGAATTATGGTGACCACATGCCCTATCATTCTACTGCTCTATAAATAGGAAGCTTCTTCCTCAGGAGAAGGGTGATCGTGAACATACTTCGAAAGAGCAGAAGCAGAGAGAGCTTACACGATCCAGAGAGAAGAGAAAAAGAAGAAAGAGAGAAGAAGAGAAGGAGAGAGCTGAAAGAGAGATGTCTGAGAGAATACTGTGAGTGTTTGTTCCTCAGTCTCTCGGTTCAGAACCGGAGCTGAAATTACTCAGTGTTGAGCTACATTCATCTAGTGGGTTCTTTTGTTTCTTCGTTTGTTTTATTTTTCATTTCTGAAACTGCGTTTTCAAGCTGTGTGTCAGCGGAGCAAGCTGTGAAGCTCAGTGGTTTGTAGAGGTGGATTCCTCTGGTCGGGTAAAGCTGTAAGTCCCCAGCGGTTTGCAGAGGAGGATTCCTCTGGACGGCATAAGCTGTAACGCCCAGCGGTGTGTAGGGTTTTGACCCCAAAGCTGTGGATCGGTGAAGCTGTGCATCAGTAGTAGAAGCCACATTCCGGTTTGGAGTGTGGGGTGGACGTAGATCTCGGGTTTGAGATAGAACCACCTTAAAAATCTCTATCTACTATGCGATTGCTGTGTGGTTTGTGTGCATCCTGTTTATTTCTTCGCTCCATAGTAGACGAATGCTTAGGACCGTCTTGATCTAGATCTGTTAGGTCGGCTTCCATTGATTGTGTTGTTTATCCTTCTGTCGTCCAACAGCAGCTTGTTTTAATTCCGCACTTGGAGCTGTTGTTGTTGGTCTTAATTGGGTGTCTGATCTATTCACCTCCCCTCTAGATCGGTTATAGCATCCTATCAGTTGGTATCAGAGCATACCACTTGATCCTAACATCCTTCACATGTGATTCAATTTGAAGAATTGAAACTCCAAAAGGACTTATCATATGAAGAAAGACTGATCAGGATACTGGATCGGAAATTACACCAACTAAGGAATCAGACCATTCCGATGGTAAAGGTTCAATGGAGCAAACGTGGATTCGAGGAAGCAACCTGGGAATTGGAAGAGTCCATCAAGAAGAAATACCCGGATTTAATCTCAGGTTAGAAATTCGACCTTTCTACTCGAATCTTTGACTTTTAGTTATATAATGTGAATTTGGAGGACCAAATTCTTTTAAGTGAGGGAGGATGTAGAAACCCGATAATTAAAAATGAAAAATAAAAATTCTCAATTTCATTATGTAATTAAAATTTTTATGAAATAATCAAATTACTTTTTTACTATATGAAATAAACTAATTTATTGAATTTACTTGAATTAACTAGAAGTAAATAGAGATTAAATGCTTTAAACCTTAGATAAATCATAGTAAGCCCAATAAAAGTCCATGTAATGGACTAGGATTATAATTGGCCCATTGGATAATCCATAATGGGTTGAATTAATAGATTAAAGGATTTATTAAAGGTTAAATAACCTTAAATTCATAACATGTGTTTAATATGATATTTAAGAGATTAAAATAACTTCATTTCTAGAAGATTGACTCAAGAATCAACCCTTACCTAACATCCCACCTTGGACCAGCCGTTTTTACATTGGTTTCACACCAAATGGAGGCTAGGTTAAGAAGAAAAATTAGAATTTTCTTCTAATTCGGAGTTGGAAAGTTTGGCATTGTTAGGCAAGGAATCTTGATAAATTTGACCAAGTTTTGGCTATAAATAGAACCCCATTCGACCCTTAAACCATCCCTGGAGGTTAAGTATATGCTGCTACGAAGATTTGTGGAGATTTGAAGGAAGATTTAGAAGATCAAAGAGTTTCTTATTATTTGGGGATATTTCTTTAGATCCGTCTTAAGGTATGTGTCTCTCAGGCTAAACTCTAATTAAAGCATGTCATCTTGTTCATTTTTCTGTCCTCTTTCCATTGATAGCTCATTTATTAAATTCCGTTATGAAATGAGCAAGTTATGATCATTTTATTGAAGGGGTATTCCCGTTTTTTCATCAGGTCCAGAACATGCTATACATCAGTAGCGCATTCTGAACGTTTTCTCGCCCTCAGGGGTCAAACAGACATTTTAAAAATATATATATATTTCCAGAACGTGCTACCCGAGGGTAGCGCGATCGGAATGATCGTGCTAGCAGAGGCTAGCACGTTCATGAATTTTTACCCGGAACACCGGGGTCAAAATAAATATAAAAAAATATATATAATGTTCAGATCGCGCTAGGACTGGCTAGCGCGTTCTTCATATCGCGCTAGCACTGGCTCGGCTCGGCTCGGCATAAACAAATAAATAAATAAATAAATAAATATATATATATATATATATATATATATATATATATATATATATATATATTACTAGTTTTGTATCCACACACAACTCGAGTCCACATCCTATGCCCCTTGAGTCCTGACCCAAGGGTGATCTCTCCAACATATAAAGCCAAGGAAGTTTTTTGTAACTTCTAATGTGGGACTAAACTTTAGTCACTATACAATAGGAACTATATCATTTGGAAATCCATATTAATTGTATACATTTAGTCACCAAATGTAAGGAAAGGTAATATTAGTATGTTTTAATTCTTACAGAATGTAAAAAAATTATTTTTGTAGAATAAACTTATTTTTTTCATGTAAAAATCTATTTTTAACCATATTAGTAAATTATAAACATATTAGTAAATTAATGCATAAAAAATATTTCCAACATGTTAAAAATGACTTCCAACATGATAAAATTATGTTATTCATACTTAGATATACAAACTATTTTCAGCATGTTAAAATCTATTTAAAACTATTTTTTTGCATGCTAAACCTAATTTTCTATTAAATAATTAGTAAAATGATGCATGAAAATTACTTCCAGCATGATCAAATTATTTCCAGCATGTTAGAATTATTTTTAGCATGTTAAAAGTATTTTTAGTATATTAAAACTATTTTTCAACATGATAATTCTATTTTCTATCAAATAATTAGTAAATAAATATAGAAAAATAATTTTCAATATGATAAAATTTATGTTGTTATCAGAGAATTTCTGTAATCAGCATGGTAAACTTATCTTATCATCCTATCAGTAAGTTAATGTATGTGAATTATTTTAGCATGTTAAGTATTAATTTTAACATGTTAAATATTAATTTCCAGCATGTTAAAAATTAAATCCAGCATGAAAATTTTATTTTTATCATCTTATCAGTAAAGTAACATATGAAAATCATTTTCAGCATGTTAAGATTATTTTCAGCAAGTTAGAGTTATTTTCGACATAAAAGTCTATTGTCATAACAAGATTCTGATTTTTATAATAAATCGTCATTTTGGCTAAACTAATACATCTCTAATGTATAAAAACTTCCTGTAAACATGTCTAAACACTTGTAAACCAAATACACACAAGATTAAACCATGGAATAAAATTAATTCTATTAAACTCTAATTACTTGAATTTTCTTTCTAGTTTTCGTTCTTTCTTGAATTCCACGACTTAATGTCGTTAAACATTATGTCTTAAAATTATTATTCACTTCTCTTGCTACTTCTGAGATTTTTGTCAAATCCGTGCTTTTTACAAATGAGCTTATTCTTGAAATTCATTGGCCATAGTGTTAAGTGAATGTCTAAACGTACTTGGGATCTTATGATCCACTGACCCAATGCATGGCATTAATGGGGCCCGATCTGGTCCTGGGAGGAGCACCCGAAAGTACTTGTGCCCATGAAAGTTGATTGACCATGGTGTGGCATTGTACCGAAGTGCATGACTTGCTAGATTTTACGGCATTCCACTATTCATACTCGTTTACTTGTTACTTGTTTACTTGAAAATTACATGAATTACTTGACTTGCGTGAAAATGGCCAATTACATGAAATTCTTTACTTGTTCAAAGTTATTACTTGAAAATTCCTCTTGATATCATATTATCTCAATTACTTGAAAATTCTATTCATGTTTATACACTTCCCGATACAAGTTAGAAAATTACTTAAATTGTTAATACTTAAAGATTGCCTAGTTCTTAGAGATATAAAATCATATTGAGCTTTTAGCTTACCCTACGTTTTGGTTAATTGTTGCAGGAAATGAAAATGAATAAAGGAATGGACAAGAGTGAGAGAGTGATTTTCATTTTTACCTAGGTTTATGTAGATCATTAGTATTTTTACAAGAATGATGTATTTTGGATTGGAAGTTTGTATTTGCTTTTATGGCTTATGAATTAATGATGTAAACTTCATTTTGATGGAATAAAAGTATCATTTTCCCCATTCATTTCTGACTTTAGAAATAAAATTGTATATGCTCTGATCGACACGCTAGATTACGACTCGCCGCGCCCTCGATATTCCACGTCGGGACGTGACACCCTAACTCCTCCAACCTAACGACCTATCAAACGATTAAACATGTGCACCTATATCATCATCGTTTTTGTTAGAGGAGAACATCAGATCCCAGAACACATGAATGACCAGCCGATTCTCGAGAGAATATAACATAGCTACCATATAGTAATATATAAAGGGATTAGGGGTAGGGATACTTACCTGACTTACCTGCTCGGGAAGAGGCGAGAGAAATGCATCATGAGGGAACACCAATAGATTTGCAATTTACACAAAACACCATTAGTCAATTAGCCAAAATATCAAAATAAACACATTATGCAAGAAGTAAGGCCTAAAGACAACACGAACATGGATCAAACATGGCGATGCGGGAAACGCGGGGCTCACAACTAAGGCGGTCTTCATTAGACCGTCTCCTCTAAATAGCGGTCAAATGAACGACCGCTACTTGGAGGTCGGTTTTAAAACTCAAAAAGGCATATTTTTCCCTCTCTCTCTCACACACCCATTCGAACTGCTCTTCGCAAACTCTCACTCTCGTTCTCCCCTCACCATCACCCTCACCACCGAGCTCACACACGGTACATGTCCTCACCGTCTAACATACCTCACACGGCAATGGGAAAGAAGAATGCAGTGAGGCGGCTTCTACGGTGACTCATCGAGGAAGAGATCCCTCCGTTGGCGGCGAACCACTCGGAAGAAGAGCGACCGCCACCAGCTCAAACGGCAGAGGAAGGGTGTAACGACCTGAGATCCGAGTGCCGGAAAGGAACCGGTGCGACTCAACTTACGGCCCACCACCCACGAGCCTGAAGACTCGGAAGGGTTAAAGGATGGTGTGGGGATACAAGAGAAGCTTAAATAACTCCAGAGATAGCACAATAATTAACTAAATAATAATGTAGGAAATTAAATAAATAACTAAACTGCTATAAGGTCCAAAGTGTCTCATGTCCAAAGAAAGAAGAGTACAAGTACATGGGGCATATCCCGGCTCTGGCAACTGGCGACTAACCTCTGCTACTAGAACCATACTAGAAACTATGTAGACTTATACCTACGCAAGCAAAAGATGCACGGACGTGAATAGTGACATGCACAGACCTTATCATGTACTGCACCGACCTTATATAGAGACCTATACCTATGCAAGTAAAAGATGCACTGACCTTATATGCATGAATAGTGACTTACACCAACCTTATATGCACTGACCTTATATGCATGAACAGTGATCTGCACCGACCTTATATGCACAGACCTTATGTATGCACGAATGTGCACTAACCTTGTGCACTGACCTTATGCACTGACCTTATATACATGAATAGTAATATGCACAGACTTTCTATAGGCATGAATAGTAACATGCACATACTTTCTATAGGCAAGAATAGTAACATACACAGACTTTCTATATACAAAAATAGTAACGTGCACGGACTTTCTATAGGCATGAATAGTAACATGCACAGACTTTCTATATGCATGAATAGTAATATGCACAGACTTTCTATAAGCATGAATAGTAACATGCACAGACTTTCTATATGCATGAACAGTAACATGCACAGACCTTCTATATGCATGAATAGTAACATGCATAGACTTTTATATGTATGAATAGTGATATGCATCGACCTTAGTTTTACATTTCTACGCGAAAAGTAAAACGCTGTCTGACCTTGACCGGTTGACACCTTTAACCAGTAGCGTTGACTTTGACAAATAGCATTGACTTTGACCAATAGCGTTGACTTTGACCAATTGCACTTAGCTTCACATCAACCGTAGCGTTGAGTTGACTCGTAGTGTTGACTTTCTATACATGACTTTTTGCCATCTTCTTAACCCCTGATTTGCATTTATGTACTGCATTTTAAGTGGTTAAGTCATCATATCATCATTTACATGCATTTGTCCTTGAAATCAGTTCCTCAAAAATCCCCCTTACATTCCTACCATGTGTAAACTTTTGGAATTCTATATTGGCTATATAAATGAGAGTGGATGTCAAAAGTATACATGAAATGCTGTGCGTATAGGGCCCGATCTGATCTTGGGAGGAGCACCCAAAGGTACTTGTGCCCATGGGAGTTCATTGACCACGGTGTTTGGCATTGCACCGAAGTACTTGCTTGACTTGAGTCATTCCCACTCACTCTCTTGTGACATGCTTGACTTGCTTGACATGAATTGTTTAGTCCAAAAAAGGGCAATTACTTGCTTGAATGAATTAAATAGCCAATTCCATTGTACTACTTGATGTTACATGAGCTTGAAATATTTGCTTGAATTGCTCGAATGATAAGTTCTTGAAATTACTTGCTTGAATACGCTCTTGAATAAGTTATCCTTGGAAATACTTGAGAAATTACATACAATTTACTTGCAGATTCCTTATTGATATCCTTGAAATTCATGTGATACTCTTTACACTTCTTCATATTCTTGCTTGATTCTACATGCATCATTATACTGCATGAACTTGTAATTAACTTAAAGATTGTTAGAATTTGAGATGTAATTCCTACTGAGCGACTCGCTCATAAAGTTGTAATTCTAACATTTTCAGGAAACTTGGATAGCGACCACCACCCGGATGGGACTGACATCGAGTGATGAGTGCTAGAGTCACAATTGGATGTACCGTCAGCTAGACTCAGTCCTTTGGATTTTAGGTCATTTGTCGTGTATTTTCAATTATAATTAAGGCTTGTAATCTATGATACAATTTCAATCATTTCAGTCAATTATGATTAAGTTGGTTTAAATTATGTCAAAACTAGTTTGGAATATTATCATCTTGGACTATGGTTTATGTGTTAAATTTAAATTAGCAAATTAATTACCGAGTAGAATGCACGCTCTGATTTTACGTGAATGACACGATCGATTTAGACGCGTCACACACTGGGTATCTTCCGCGCTCGGGGCGTGACGGTCTTCGTGGTATCAGAGCCTAGGATTACAATTTCCTAGGTAAAACCTAAGACTAAGGATAGATTTGTACCTTACCGGTGAGATGGGTAGAGACACGGGTTAAGTTCTGTAATGGCATTTAACCTCATAATAAAACCCGATATTTATTACACTTAAACTCTTTTGTAGGATCATGGCTGCTGAACGAGCACAATGGTGCGAGATGCAGCACACCATGCTAGGCCCTATGCAGGCCCTACAACAAGTGGCGCAAGGCGGTGCTAACCGTAGAGCCGGTGATCTCCACAGAGGTTTCCGTAACATGAACCCACCTAGGTTCACGGGTTCGTCCGACCCCGAGGATGTCAAAAATTGGCTAAAGGAGATGGAACGAATTTTTCGTGTGATGCAATGTACGGACGAGGAAAAGGTTCTACTAGCTATTTTCGAACTAGAGCGGGACGCTCGATGTTGGTGGGAATCCATAGAAGCAACATTGCTAGAAGGCCATGTAACATGGGTTGAATTCACCGAGCATTTCAACAATAAATACTTCTCTGACCACATTCAAGAGAAAAAGGCCGTGAAATTTGCCGCTCTAAAGCAGCGGGGCTTGAAAGTGGCCGAGTATGAGGCCCAATTTTTGAGACTATCTCGGTATGCACTCCACTTGGTGTGTACGGAGAAGATGAAGGCAAGAAGGTTCCTCAACGGACTTCGACTCCATTATATTATACAACTTGCACCGATGGACATACAAGTCTATCCGGATATAGTTCGGCGTGCACAGTTGCTCGAGGATGCCACCGAACTATCGGAGAGGATCTGAGGAAATTTCAAGGCAGCACTCAACAAGAAGGAACCTGTCACAGGCCCGGAAAAATTCAGAGCAACATTCAACAAGAAGCGGTCTTACACTGGAGGGGAGTCCTCCAAAGGGAAGAAATTTTAGAAGAATGACAGGCCTTTCACCGCCCCCACACCTACAAAGGAAAATTGCAAATATTGTGACAAACTCGGCCATAAGACCGAGGAATGCTGGAGGAAGCTAGGAGCCTGTCTCCGATGTGGAAGTCGAGAACATCGGATCCCTAACTGTCCGCTGATGAATGAGCAGGCCGTTAAAGAGGAGAAGTTCCCAGCAAAGAAGCAAGGCCATCTGCAAGCTCTCCAAGAGACGGAACTAACAGAAGGAGGAATCGTGGAAGGTACACTAACTATTTGCTCTATGAATGCCAAAGTTTTATTTGATACTGGATCAACACATTCCTTTATTTCCAAGAAATTTGCTGCTATATTTTCTATGGAGCCCGAATGTTTAGACTTAGTCATATCTACACCTATCGGGAACAAGGCCGACCTCACACATCACTACCCAAACTGTGAGGTTATGGTTAAAGGAAATAATTTACCTGCCGACCTAATTTGCCTAGATATGGAAGTGTATGATGTCATACTAGGCGCTGATTGGTTATCCACATACCAAGCAACTGTTGATTGCCGGAATGGCAAGGTAACTTTTGTGGGTTATCCGGAACTGGTATACTTTAGCCATCGGGCTAGATCACCTCTTATATCAGCTCTCCGAGCTAGTAAGCTTATAAGCAAAGGATGTATGGCTTTCATTGCCCTTGTAACTGCCACAGACGTCGAGGAGCCTAAGCTTGAAGACATCCGTATAGTTCGGGATTTTTCTGACGTCTTTCCAGAAGAATTACCCGGCTTACCCCCGGAGCGGGAGGTGTCATTCACCATCGACCTTGTCCCTGGTGCTGGACCTATTTCCAAGGCACCTTACCGAATGTCTCCTACTGAGCTGAAGGAGCTGAAGGAACAACTGATGGAGCTATTGAACAAGGGTTTCATCCGGCCGAGTACTTCCCCTTGGGGAGCACATGTGCTATTCATCAAGAAGAAGGACGGATCGATGAGACTCTACATCGACTATCGGCAGTTAAATCACCTTACAATCAAGAACAAGTACCCACTGCCGAGGATTGATGAATTATTCGATCAAATATATGGAGCTAAATATTTCTCTAAGATCGATCTTCGTTCAGGTTATCACCAACTGAAGATCAAAGAAGAAGATATTCATAAAACTGCATTCCGAAGCAGGTATGGACATTACGAATTTACTGTTATGCCTTTCGGACTAACAAATGCCTCCACAGCTTTCATGCAGTTAATGAACAGCATATTCTGGCCTCACTTAGATCAGTTCATTGTGGTCTTTATCGATGATATTCTTATTTATTCAAAGTCTGAAGAAGACCATGAAGAACATCTTAAGAAGGCATTGCAGATATTGAGGGAAAATAAACTATATGCCAAATTCAGCAAGTGCAAGTTCTGGCTCGAGAAAGTATCCTTCTTGGGCCATATAATTTCAAAGGATGAAATTTCCGTTGACCCATCAAAGGTTGAAGCCGTGAAGAATTGGGAAAGACCAACCAACGCAACGAAGATTCGTAGTTTCTTGGGGCTAGCTGGTTATTACCGGCGTTTCATTAAGGACTTCTCAAGAATTGCTGTTCCTCTCACCCGATTGACTCGTAAGGAAATACCTTATGAGTGGAAAGAAGACTATGAGAAGAGTTTTCAAACCTTAAAGGATCTCTTGACTACTGCTCTAGTCTTATCATTACCAATGGAAGGAGAGAAGTACGAGGTATATACCGATGCTTCTGGTATTGGCCTCGAGTGTGTATTAATGCTGAAAGGGAGAGTCATTGCATACTCTTCCCGATAACTGAAGAAACATGAAGAGAACTACCAGGTGCATGACTTAGAGCTGGCCGCGGTAGTATTTGCCTTGACGATATAGAGACACTATCTCTACGGAGAATAATTCGCGGTATACTCCGATCACAAAAGCCTCAAGTATTTATTCTCCCAAAAGGAGTTGAACATGCGACAAAGGCGTTGGCTCGAATATGTCAAGGGTTTTGACTTCACTATACAGTACCATCCCAGTAAGGGTAATTCTGTAGCTGATGCTCTCAGTCGAAAGTTGAGAGCAATATTGGCCAATTGTATGATCCAAGAATGGAAGCTATTGAATGAATTCTCTCAACTCGATATTAGCACTGATAAACAAGACGGGTGTATTACTCTAGCCCATATGAGTCTACATTCAGATTTGCTGTCAGAAATTCAGAAGTTACAAGAGGAAGATCATGCACTAGTGGAGATAAGGGACAAGCTGGGCGAGAGACCGGATTTTAAGCTGGCACCCGATGGGAGATTGCTATTCCATGAACGAACATGCGTACCCGACTATCTCAAGTTGAAGAAAAAGGTTCTCGAAGAAGCTCATAGATCGAGGTACACGATCCACCCTGGAGCCACCAAGATGTACCAAGACTTGAAAAGGACTTTCTGGTGGCCTAATATGAAAAGAGAGGTAGCGGACTTCGTATCTCATTGCCTAACATGTCAACAAGTGAAGGCGGAACATCCGAAACCCGCCGAAAAGTTACATCCACTAGACATTCCCAAGTGGAAGTGGGAAGACATTGGCATGGATTTTATTATGGGTTTGGCCAAGTCTAGAGGTGGATATGATGGAATTTGGGTAATTATCGACCGCCTGACTAAATCAGCTCATTTCTTGCCAATCAAAAGCCGATGGTTAGTTGATATCCTTACTGCCCTATATATTAAGGAGATAGTTAGATTGCATAAAGTTCCCATCTCGATCGTATCCGATCGAGACCCATGCTTCACCTCTCATTTCTTGAAGTGTCTACAACACTCTCTGGGGAAGAAACTCAACTTCAGCACTACTTTCCATCCCTAGATAGATGGACAGACAGAAAAGACAACTCAGGTTGTTGAAGACATGTTAAGGGCCTATATTATAGACTTCGACGGAAGTTGGCATGACCACTTAGCCCTAGCCGAGTTCGCATATAATAATAGCTATCAAGCCAGTATCCAGATGGCACCTTTCGAGGCGCTCTATGGCAGAAGTTGTCGATCTCCAATATGCTGGGATGAAGTTGGTGAAAAACAAATCCTAGGCCAAGATATGGTGAGAGATTCAACGGAGAAGATACACCTCATTCGGGAGAGGCTGAAGATAGCACAGTCTAGACAGAAGTCATATGCTGACAATAGAAGAAGAGATCTGAAATTCCAAGTTAGAGACCATGTTTTTCTCAAGTTATCTCCTGGCCGAGATATTAGAAGATTCGTTGTTAAGGGCAAACTTACACCGAGGTTTATTGGTCCATTCGAGGTATTGGAGAGAGTGGGCGAGATAGCTTACCGCATTGCCTTGCCTTCACAATTATGAGAAGTGCACAATGTATTCCATATTTCTATGTTGAAGAAATATGTGCACGATCCTCTCCACGTCATCGATCACACTGACTTGGTGATACAAAAGGACCTTACCTATGAGCAGAAGCCAATGAAGATCCTCGATCAGGAAATTCGAGTTCTAAGGAACAAGATGATCCCTATGGTGAAAATCCAATGGAATCGATGCTTAGAACAAGAGGCTACATGGGAAACCGAGGAGTCTATGAGAAGGTGATTTCCAGAACTATTCTAGTCTGTAAGTTTTTCTCACTCTCCTTGTCTCCATATATACAATTAAATTTGGGGACCAAATTCTTTTAAGTGGGGGAGGGTGTAGCACCCCCGTATAAAAATGATAAAAATAATAATAATATATAGACTTTCCCCCCAAATAAATAAAAACTTTAGATAACTCTATAAGAAGGTTAAATAAGAAGTTAGAATACCCAATGAGGGCCATTATATAAAAATACCACCATTGAAGTCATCATACGTAATAGGGCTTCATCTTCCAAAAAGATTGTTCACTTGAATAAGTGACTTCTTAGTGTAGTTGGTTAAGTGACTTGTTGTCCAACCAAGTGACGAGGGTTCGATTCTTACATTCGTCATTCTTCTTTTCGGCAAAATAAATATATAATTATGCCACCCACCATACCCACGTGACAAGGGCACCTCCAGGAGGGCCACCACCCCACTATAAACCTCACAAGCCAGCCATTGTATGCTGGCAATAGACCCCTCAACCACTAGGACTTGGTGGAGGCAATGACAGCCTTTTTATCCTGACAGCGGACCCCTTTTCCCAACAATGGATACAGTGGGTTGAAGCATTTTGCTTCTTTTTCCCTGGCAATGGACCCTTATAGACCCTTATGTTTTTCCCATTTCCTATAAACAAACCCCCTCCATCAACCATAGATGGCCCCTACTATCTTTCTGCCACGGAAGAGAAGGAGACGTATCCTGCTGCAGAAGCTTTGGTGAAGGGTTTGGCGTGGTTGGGATCTCTAATTCTCTCTCTATACTTATACCTAGTAAACCGCACCCAAAAGATAGGTGTTCTCAAGATCTGGCTTAATTAATAGTTAAATAGGGTGACATGCATGAATAGGGTAGTTATCACCCGGTGTCCATGCGTTCTTTCATTTTAATTCCTGTAAATTACCTCATGTTTAAAAATTCATATCTATGGAATTAAATCTTAAAAAATATTGTATGAGCATGATCTTGCAATCTTATTATTTGTCCATCCATATCTTTACTTCCTGATTCTGTGAACATTCTTAAAATCATGAATAGTAAGTTACGTCATTAGTTACGTGAAGGTTACGGAGGATACTATTCATGGCCCACCTTAAAAATTAATATCTCACAGGATAAGAATGATTAGGAAATTCTAATTATTACCCATTAACCACCTTCATTTACTCTACTAGGAAAAATTATCAAATAAATATTTGGCGTTAAAAATGAAATTGAGTGAATAGTAAAAACACTATTTACGGCTCACTTTAAAAATCAATATCTCACAAGATAAAAATGATTAGAAAAATCTAACTGTTACCCGTTAACCACCTTGATTTACTCTACCATGAAAAATTATCAAATAAATGTTTTGCCTTAAAAATGAAATTGAGTGAATAGTAACAGTCAACAATTGACCATTACTATTCACGCGGTCAAAAATTGATTGTTCACTGCAAAAGTGCACCAACCTTAGATGCATGAGGCCTAACTAGCATAGACCCTGGATTGCATGAATAGTGATCTACACCGACTTTGGCTCGCATGTGCACTGACCTTGGTCTGCGTGAACAGTACCTGCACCGACCTTGGTCTGCATATGCACCGACCTTAAACCTTGAAAATCGCATATGCATTGACTTCGTAGCAGATTGCACCGACCTTATCTCGCCTGTGCACTGACTTCGTAGCAGGCTGCACCGACCTTATCCTGTAATGCACTGACTTTAGTATGCATTGGCTCGCATATGCACAGACTTCGTCCTACAACACGCACGGACGTGAAAAGTGAATTGCACAGACTTCATCCTGCAACACGCACTGACCTTAGCGTATGCATGGACGTGAACAGTGAATTGCACAGACTTCGTCATGCAACATGCACTGACTTTAGAATAGACAGGGAAAACTTGCACAGACTTCGTCCTGCAACACGCACGGACGTAAACTGTGACTTGCACAGACCTTATTATGCACTGCACCGACCTTATGTAGACCTATACCTACGAAAGTAAAAGATGCACGAACGCGAATAGTGACTTGCACAGACCTTATCACGCATTGCACCGACCCTATGTAGACGTATACCTACACAAGCAAAAGATGCATGGACGTGAATAGTGACCTGCACAGACCTTATCATGTACTACACCGACCTTATATAGAGACCTATACCTACGCAAGCAAAAGATGCACTAACGTTATATGCATGAATAGTGACATACACTAACCTTATATGCACTGACCTTATATGCATGAATAGTGACCTACACCAACCTTATATGCACTGACCTTATATGTACAGACCTTATGTATGCAAGAATGTGCACTGACCTTATGCACTGACCTTGCATGAAGTAAAAGATGCACTGACCTTATATACATGAATAGTAATGTGCACAGACTTTTTATAGGCATGAATAGTAACATGCACATACTTTCTATAGGCATGAATAGTAACATGCACATACTTTCTATATACATGAATAGTAACGTGCACGGACTTTCTATAGGCATGAATAATAACATGCACAGACTTTCTATATGCATGAATAGTAATGTGTACAGACTTTCTATAGGCATGAATAGTAACATGCACAGACTTTCTATACGCATGAACAGTAACATGCACAGACCTTCTATATGCATGAATAGTAATATACATAGACTTCTATATGCATGAATAGTGATATGCATCGACCCTAGTTTTACATTTCTACACGAAAAGTAAAACGATGTCTGACCTTGACCGGTTGACACCTTTAACCAGTAGCATTGACTTTGACCAATATTATTGACTTTGACCAATAGCGTTGAATTTGACCAATTGCAGTTAGCTTCACATCAACAGTAGCGTTGACTTGACCAGTAGTGTTGACTTTGACCAACATTAGTGTTGACTTTCTATACATGACTTTTTGCCATCTTCTTAACCCCTGATTTGCATTTATGTACTACATTTTAAGTGGTTAAGTCATCATATCATCATTTACATGCATTTGTCTTTGAAATCAGTTCCTGAAAAATCCCCCTTACATTCCTACCATGTGTAAACTTTTGGAATTCTATATTGGCTATATAAATGAGAGTGGATGTCAAAAGTATACATGAAATGCTGTGCGTATAGGGCCCGGTCTTGTCTTGGGAGGAGCACCCACCTTGTGCCCATGGGAGTTCATTGACCACGGTGTTTGGCATTGCACCGAAGTACTTGCTTGACTTGAGACATTCTCACTCACTCTCTTGTGACATGCTTGACTTGCTTGAAATGAATTGTTTAGTCCGAAAAAGGGTAATTACTTGCTTGAATGAATTAAATAGCCAATTCCATTATACTACTTGATGTTACATGAGCTTGAAATATTTGCTTGAATTGCTCGAATGATAAGTTCTTGAAATTACTTGCTTGAATATGCTCTTGAATAAGTTATCCTTGGAAATACTTGAGAAATTACTTGCAATTTACTTGCAGATTCCTTATTGATATCCTTGAAATTCATGTGATACTCTGTACACTTCTTGATATTCTTGCTTGATTCTACATGCATCATTATACTGCATGAACTTGTAATTAACTTAAAGATTGTTAGAACTTGAGATGTAATTCCTACTGAGCGACTCGCTCATAAAGTTGTAATTCTAACATTTTCAGGAAACTTGGATAGCGACCACCACCCGGATGGGACTGACATCGAGTGATGAGTGCTAGAGTCACAATTGGATGTACCGTCAACTAGACTCAGTCCTTTGGATTTTAGGTCATTTGTCGTGTATTTTCAATTATAATTAAGGCTTGTAATCTATGATACAATTTCAGTCATTTCAGTCTATTATGATTAAGTTGGTTTAAATTATGTCAAAACTAGTTTGGAATATTATCATCTTGGACTATGGTTTATGTGTTAAATTTAAATTACCAAATTAATTACCAAGTAGAACGCGCGCTCTGATTTTACGTGAATGACACGATCGATTTAGACGCGTCACGCACCGGGTATCTTCCGCGCTCGGGGCATGACAAGTACTATAGAAGTAGCAAGCAGTAATTGTTGGGTATTGTGTTCCCACATTGTTTTTGACCTTGGTTTTGATGATAACCAATATTGTGAGTTTGTGGAAGCAAATCTTTATCGTGTGGTTAAATGATTTCAAGACATTGTGTGTTTAGAAGAGCATGTGTTTTGAATGGCTTTTGGTTGCCTTGTGAAGGAATGATGCTTATTTGACTGTGTGAGTGATTTATTCATTGTGAGCTTTAATGAATCAATCATTCATATTTTTGGAAAGGCATTTAATGGTAAAAGAATTTGCTCATTCATGTGTAATTGAATATCCCTCACTTAAAGTTTCTTGTTGTTGAGCATATGGAAGATTTGGTACATACACAAATGCAATTTGAATGTTTGAACTTCCATGGCTTTATATTTGAATGTTTGAGGGATTTAAAGTCTATCAAATGCCAAAGATTGTGGATCATGTTTTTAAGAAAACATTTACTTGATGCAATGTGCATTTGGATGTGTAAAGATATGGAGTTGGATGTGGAAGAATCAAGTTAAGGAGAACTTAATTTTTAATACATAAACTAACTTGATGTTTGTGTGTTTTTGTATGTTCAAGGATGGTTTTTAAACCCTCTCATGTCAAGTGGATGATGGTAACATCTAACCATTTTTTATGCTTGATTTGAATGAGGTTTGAAGTGTTTTTATAACCCAAACTGACATGGGTCGACGCATGGGGTCGACCCTTACTGTTCTGGACCAGACAGAAGGCATTGTGTGGTGTCTGCCTACAGGGATGGACCCCTAGGGTTGACCCTCTGCAAGGGTCGACCCGAGGGGTCGACCCCTGAGTGTTGGGTTTTATTTTTGGTTCTGTTTGGCCATCTGGGGCACGAGGGTCGACCCTTCTGGAACGGGATTTTTGAAAGATTTAAAAACCCATTGAAAACCTTTCTAAACTTTACCAAAATACCCCCTAATGTTTATTAGTCATGTAAGGGTCTTTTTAACACACTTTAAAAGGGGTATTTGGGTCTTTTGGTCACTCCTTTATATATATGAATGTGAACTCCGAGTTTTGAGAGTGAGAACCCTAATGCTCATATTGTTCTATCTTGTAGGGAAAGAAAAGTGATGCGGGATGGGACGCGAACCAGGGACTCTAGTTCGCGGACGTCCCTAAGCGAGGGAAACGTGAGGACGTGCACGGTTGAGGAACCGGCAATGAGTCTCGGGTACCGGCTTTTCCGCGTGCTCGGATCGAGTCACGGGACGGGTTCCACTCACTCACTCTCGCAGCGGTCATAAAATTATAACGGGCTAGGACCTATCACATGCAAGCAGCGGCATATAGAAATGTATACAAGTAAAGTAAATGCCAAAGGGGGGAGCAGAAACGATACCTCCACGCTCCGGGCGTGGGGAAGACGACCCCGGCCAAGAACCGTAACTCCCGATACTGTAAATGTAATTAATTACAGAAGTGAATTACTATGCCCACTCCACCCAGAGAGGTAAAGGGCTACAGTGGGACCCAGGAGTAGCGGTCTCGGGTTGACGGGCAGCAAGCCGGAAGGGCTCTCGGACAGAAGGCGGGCTGTTGGTCCGACTCGGTTCTGACTCGGTACTGTTCCAAGTCAGTTCAGCAAGGGAACTCAGCAACTGGGACGGCGGTTTCTGGTCACCTTCTGATCATGGCGGCTGGCTGGGACGTCGGTGGAAGACTCCTTTTCGTTCCCCGAGATCGGCGGCGGCTGAATCGACGCTGAAGTAATTTTGCAAGAATTAACTTGCTGCTGCCTTTGTTGGCCTGTTCACGAAACAGGTTTGCGCGACCCGGCGAAAAGAATTGTTCCGCCCAGATCCGATGTCGGATCGAGACGAGATTGGCGCCGTTGGATAGAGGACTCCAAGGGATACAATATATAATTATTTCAGGTCCATCCAGTAGACGGATTAGAAATGAAAATGACTGTGGGTTGTAGTTATTTCTGGCTCGAAATTACAGACAGTCAGGACAGAATAGGACCTGCCTGAAAATGGATTTTGACCGACATAGAAGGAGTGGATCTGGATTTTGAGGATTTTATAGTGGATAGAGGGGGTTGTGGGGATCACGCAAGAATTTTTGGGTATTTTTTGGAGATGACTAAAAGGGCGGGAAAAATATAAGAACAGACTACTATCCTGTAGATATGCTGATTGACAGACTGTCAGGGGTGGAATTACAATACTGGGAAAAATATCAAACGGTAGCGGATTGACACGAAATTTAAAATGGGAATGGCTAACAAGGAGGGGGATGATCTCTCAAAATTTCAAGATCATCAGACTCATGGATTGGGAGGACCAACCAGATCTTCAGGTTGCTATTCTGGATTTCGTGGTTCAGGACAGCAGCTCGGAGATGTTGTTGTGGCGGCTCGATGGCAGCACGAACGGAGGCGGCGGCGGCGGTGGCGGTGGCTGGAAGTCGCATCCAGCGGAGGTGGTAGAGGTGGGAATCACTCCCAGAATATGGCTTCACACCATAGATTAGGGCAACCTTCACAGCTGCAAGGGGAGAGGGAAAGAGGGTGCCCTTAGGCTTGGAGCAACAAATGGGATTTTTCTTCATTAATTGCTATGGAATTCACAAAATACATGGGTTATATAGAAATGGAAAAAAGACCTAAACTACCCTCAGATCTAGGGTTAGGGAGGGGTCAATAATGTAGCGACCCGGATCCCGGATACTAGATGTACCCGGTAGAACTACCGAATACACGTGATACCACTTGGAACCCGCGAGGCCTCCCAAGAGCGGGAAAGCTCCGAAGGGAAAAAGGCATGTGTAGATTACATTGAAGCCACAGAGATATAACATAAGTAATTAAATTTCATTAGATCGGTTTGCTAAAGTAGCAGAAATAAAATTACTTTTTAATTAATAGTTCAATTTTAACAATTATACACCAGAGTCAAGTCCAAAGCTAAAGACAGCAAGTCTAGCACAGTACAGTCGACAGAAAAGAAAGACGTACCGAGAAGACGAGGGGGAGCCCGATGCAGGTACCAGCTGGCCACACGACACGCTACGAGCAAGCGCACCTGGAACCTCGCGGAAGCAAAACGAAAGACGTCACCCCACCTGAAAAGTAGAGGTGAGCCTCGTGTCACTGGCTCAGTAGGGGTCATGCGGATCCCCACTGAAAAACACGCAGTAACACGGAACAACAACAACAAAACAGCAGGTGTAGTAAAGCAGGAAAACTACACTACAAAGTTGTAAAACTACGCTACAAGACAGTAGTAAACAGACGGGAAATACGAGTAGGGAACAAGCAAGGAAGGGGAAGAACCCGCGCCAGACAAGCGGCGGCCGAACTAACCTCGGCACCCCAAACTACTCCAAGCAGCGACAGAAGGGCGACTCTGATCTAACAAAGTTAGAAGTTACCGATCTGCCGACACGACACCAGGTCTAAGGCACAGCCCTGCCAGAACAGATAAAAAGAACTAGAAAAGACCCACAAACTCGACGGCACACACACGACTAGAACGTCGTGCACACTGTCCCACGCACGACCAGAACATCATGCATGTGACAGAACACTGACCTCGGGCACAGCCACGGAAAGGCCAACCTAGAAAGGTCACGATGCGCAAGAAACGCCGAGAGTCACGTGCCACGTGACGGAAGCACATCCTCCTCACAAGAGGAACAGCCAGCTGCGTCCACTGACGTCTTATGCTGCGCCAACAAGCATCTAATCAACGCTGTCGTCCCAAAGAACCGACAGGGACAAGACACCTATAGAACCAAGTCCAAGGAACCACCATTCCGAGTCCAAGGAGAAACAACGGCACCCTACGTAAAGCGGGACCGCAGTACTAACATGACGAGTAACTATTCAGGGTCACGCCTGTCGGCGTCAGTCCAATCGCCCTTGACCACGTGTGCACACACAAGCTTTATGCCCAAGCCAGGCCTCTAGCTAGTTTTCTCCCCGTAGCAGATGCTACTACCACACAGGAGCCCACGGAACTAGCTTACAAACCGTATATCGGGAATACCCCTCCGCCATCCGCAGGCGGGTCGGCACTCAAAGGCCTTAGGGTAACAACAAAATGGAGGCTCACGAGACACAGAGACTCTTAAACACAATTGTCGAAGTACAAACAGACAAGAACGCCCACGACACGTACTTCGAGGCACCAATGGCAGTACGACCACTGCCAACAGACTCAGGACAAGACAACTAGACCTACCAGGTAACGATCCTGAGTTGATTGACTCAAAGGCAAGATCGTCACAAACAGCGGAACAAGCCGCCAATCGGTCTACTCCTAAGCCACAAGAAACGACACTCCGCAGAAAATGACTCACGGAGACCTGAGGGGACACCGGAGACCCTCAGCACACCTGGACACACGGACCGAGGTAAGGCAACACCTCGAGGTATCCAGAACCAGTGTCTCGGACTGGACAGAACCGCCAAGACACCCACACAAGGTCACCTATCAACCACTGGGTCACCCCGGGTTGACCGGAACCAGACAAAGACATACACAAGAGTAGGATAGAGAATCCTACTCCAAGCAAGAAGACTCTTGGCCACCTTACAATGAAGTCTCAGCCCTCATAGGACGTCAGGAGACATCCACGGAACAATGGGCAGGCTACAAGGTCAGGCCAAGACAAGCAGAAACCAAAACGACGGAAATCGGAGCAGAAGGACTGTAACGCACCACCCCTAGACCGTTACATGAACGTGACGGTCTGGCGCTGGCCGTTACATTCCAACTGTGACAGTCTAATGCAGACGCGTCACAACCACGTGACGGTCAGGAGGAGAGCCGTCACACACACCGCCCTAACCAACCTCTAGAACACACAAGGCACGTAACGGCCTACACCAGGCGCGTTACACCGCTCTGACGCGCCCAACCCGGGCCGTCAGGGCCAACAGACCGCAAACACACAATTAAACTCGAGGCACGTAATGCACGAGACCAAGCGCGTTACACTAGCCTAATGCAGTAACACAGGCGCGTCAGAGCCAACAGACCTCAAGCCAAAACAACACTCGAACCACGTAACGCACGAGACCAAGGGCGTTACACAGCCTAACACCGCAAGGCAGACGCGTCAGGGCCAACAGGCTCAAGTCAAGAAAACACTGGCCGACAGGCACGTAACGGTCCATCACGGACGTGTTACAGACACCTAACGCAAGAGGGCGGGGCCGTTAGAGCCAACGACGCAGCCACCCAACTCAGCCAGAATAGCACGTAACGGCCTGGGGCAGGCGCGTTACAACACTGTGACGCACGGGGACACCACCATTACACAAACCGACTCACGGTCAAACACAAAGTCAAATAGAACGTAACGGCCTACACCGGGCGCGTTACTCCCACCTGACGCACAGGGGCAGGCGCGTCAGGGGAACCGACTTAACCAAAGCACTAAACGACAAGATAGGCGTAACGCGTCACACCGGATGCGTCAGGAGGCTGTGACGCGCCACCCCTGGGCCGTCACACCCTCAAAACCACCAAGAACTAAAAGTCACCCAGACGCTGTGACGGTCTGTCGTGGGGCCGTCAGGGACTGTGACAGTCCCTGGAACGACCGCCACACCAGTCACGGCGGGAAAGCAGAGGGTTGTCCAAATCGGCCCGTTCCACGCCCCATTCATACCGAAGCGCAGGGGAAACAACCCTCCACGATGAAAAACTACATTAGAAGGCTAAAAAGCCCACATGCACGGGTTAAAAGGCTAGATCGGGGCGATTTTAACAAATCGACCCTAAAAGAATCAACGAGGTTTTCGGGCTCCTACCGGCCTCGAATGACCACCGATCAACACAAAACAAGCACGGATGGGATCCTAACGTCCCAACGGTCAGTTCAACACTAACCGAGCTACAAATGGTTGCCGTTTTTCGGTGAACCCTATAAAACCTGAAAATCATGATTTAGGCTAAACAAGCCCAAACTCGGCCATTTCCGCGCCAAACGATGTGCAAGGGCAGGGAAAACGGAGAGGAGGAAGTGAGGAACCATCACCCTACCTCCACCGAAGAAACCATGCCCCGAAGGGACTAAACCGCGCCGAAAACCACGCCGCGAGCTCAAACACCGGCTTTGAATCCACCGTTCGGGATCACGCCAAATCCATCTCGATCCTCGTCCCGTCGCACACCTAGCCAGCTCCACAGCATCCCCAACACGTGCCTCTAGGTACCCCGTCTGCAGCCGGAGCCGAGGAGGCTCGAGAACAGAGAAAATGGGAGAGAGAGACGGCGGCGGCGAAATGAGAAGGAAGGAGAGAGGAAGGAAAAGAAAAAGGAAAAGAAATTTGGAATTTTCCTAATTTCTGAAAAATTCGATTTCTGGCCCTATCTCCGAAAAATAAGCAAAAATAGTCAAAACGACCGGCTCGGAGAGTACATCGTCGCTGCAGCATCCACGAGTCGAGGAACTGACAAACAAACTCACCGTAGGGTTCCATAACTAGTACGAGAGAAAAACCCACACGGCTCGTAAAACTCAACTCGGAAGCCACCAAAGCGAACCGAAACTCACCGAAACAAATCCAAAAGATCCAATGAAGATCCAGCAAGACCTACCAAGGATCCAGGGCATTACATCCTCCCCTTCTTTAAGAAATTTCATCCTTGAAATTAAGGACTAACAAAGGAGAAGCAGGGAAGAACAACCGAACAACACCAATCTTGAGAAGCACAGCTCAGAGGAACATTGTCAGACCACAATCACGAGCACATGCTCTGGATCGAGCACGACACAAGTGGACACAAGTCCGACACCTCCAAAACAAGGCAACGTCGCTTACGTCTCACAGGGGAAAGAGACACGACTGCCACAACAACAAACAACCGACCGAGAAACACAACGGTAGCACGGCATACGACAGCTTACACGAGGAGATACAATCCTGTCAGCTGACAGCTCGACCACATCCTCGGCTCTAGTGCCAAAGGCAACAGGGAACACCTGGCACACAGGACGCCAATGACAACACCATTGGACCACAAGCACAATCGAGTCAGTCCTCACTCAGATATTACCTCTGATCGAGTCGCAAGCTAACTCTAGGGAAGAAGAGTACAGCAAGCTAACCGACAAGACTTGGTCCACACAGAGACACAAAATCATAGAGAAACAGCACCAAAACAACAACAACAACAACAACAACAGCAACACTTGCAGAATTCCGGCTTCGCACGGAACACAGAACCATGGAACACAACTGCAAGCAGGGTCATATCAAGGCACAGGAACAGCTGAGCACATGACCACAAGGGATGGGTCACGCATCAGACTGCTCACCAAGGAGAGACCCACGACAACGAGAAACGACAACAATCTCGGGGAACACTACTCAAGGACTACGAACACGCCTCGAGAGCACAACACCCAAGAGAAGAAAATGCAGAGTAGAGGGTACTCAATCAACAGGAATGCCGACAAATTCTCCAACACTCGCAAATGCCAATGCCAATACCAGACAAACACCAGCAACTGCACGGCAACAACAACGTCAAGGTACAGGAAGCCAAGATGAAGTCACATCGAGAAGAAGCAAATCTCTTGACCAGTGAGTAGCCAACTCACACGCTTCAGCTGCATACTCAACAACGCACGCAGGCATCAGAAGAGACCTCGGTATCCGCATCTCAGTACACACCAGACGCCTTCGCAACCAATGAAGATCACAAATAACACGCCACGAGTACCGATCTCGCGAACAACCGATCACAAGGAGCCTAAGTGCAACAGGAGAAGAGTACTAGCTTCAGCACAAAGCACAAGGAAAGCATCAATCTCAGCTTACCTTCACGTCCCGAAAATGATAAATGAGCCTTCACAATACATCGGCCGTTAGACACGGCATGACAATCACGGTACACGACAGCTCTTAACACCATCATGGAGTCCAAAGCCAAGCAACCGTATAGCAAAGAGCAGATCAGGCTCAGAACAAAACTGTCCACACTTAAGCAGACACAGGACAAAGGCATCACTAAGGCAGCAATTCTAAGGCAAACCTCAAGAAGATTCCACCAGAAGGAACGAGAAGCAGGAAGCTCAATCATAAAAGCTCACCAGGAAGGGAAAATTCTAGCTTGCCTGAGCAACTTCTCCAACATGGAATCTAATCGAGCACTTCAACAGAAGCGAAACACATCAGGAGCTGAACAGACTCAAGCCGGGACGACCAAGACAACGTGAGAATGTGTACGGTCATCAGACCAAGGCTAAAGGTCAACAGCAACCTGAACAACACACGGAGAAAACCTCGAACAACGTACTGCAGATTCAAGCCTTCTGGCGAACACTGCCAAGTACAACATGATCGAGACAAACACAACGACGAAAAGAAACACCTCGTCATAACCTGACGAGAGCAGAACCATCTCGTACAGTGCCAGAACAGCACGCATAAGACAACACACCGAAAACAATGCGACAAAGAATCGCAAACCGAAGCCAGCTGAAGACTGTACTGGACTTTCATGACTCTGGATACTGTATATCTCAGATTCCCATGTACTTCACACAACAATGCTCCGATAGCTCAGAAAAGAACTCCGTACATCTCAGAACACTGCTCTGATACCAACTGTAGCGACCCGGATCCCGGATACCAGATGTACCCGGTAGAACTACCGAATACACGTGATACCACTTGGAACCCGCGAGGCCTCCCAAGAGCGGGAAAGCTCTGAAGGGAAAAAGGCATGTATAGAGTACATTGAAGCCACAGAGATATAACAGAAGTAATTAAATTTCATTAGATCGGTTTGCTAAAGTAGCAGAAATACAATTACTTTTTAATTAACAGTTCAATTTTAACAATTATACACTAGAGTCAAGTCCAAAGCTAAAGACAGCAAGTCTAGCACAGTACAGTCGACAGAAAAGAAAGATGTACCGAGAAGTCGGGGGGGAGCCCGACGCAGGTACCAGCTGGCCACAACGACACGCTACAAGCAAGCGCACCAAGAACCTCGCGGAAGCAGAACGAAAGACGTCACCCCACCTGAAAAGTAGGGGTGAGCCTCGTGTCACTGGCTCAGTAGGGGTCATGTGGATCCCCACTGAAAAATATGCAGTAACACGGAACAACAACAACAACAAAATAGCAGGTGTAGTAAAGCAGGAAAAGTACACTACAAAGCTGTAAAACTACGCTACAAGCAGTAGTAAACAGACGGGAAATAGGAGTAGGGAACAAGCAAGGAAGGGGAAGAACCAGTGCCAGACAAGCGGCGGCCGAACTAACCTCGGCACCCCAAAGTACTCCAAGCAGTGACAGAAGGGCGACTCTGATCTAACAAAGTCAGAAGTTACCGATGTACCGACACGACACCAGGTCTAAGGCACAGACCTGCCAGAACAGACAAAAAGGTCTAGAAAAGACCCACAAACTCGACGGCACACACACGACTAGAACGTCGTGCACACTGTCCCACGCACGACCAGAACATCATGCATGTGATAGAACACTGACCTCGGGCACAGCCACTGAAAGGCCAACCTAGAAAGGTCACGACGCGTAAGAAACGCCGAGAGTCACGTGCCACGTGACAGAAGCACCTTCTCCTCACAAGAGGAACAGTCAGCTGCGTCCACTGACGTCTTATGCTGCGCCAACAAGCATCTAGTCAACGCTGTCGTCCCAAAGAACCGACAGGGACAAGACACCTACAGAACCAAGTCCAAGGAACCACCGTTCCGAGTCCAAGGAGAAACGACGGCACCCTACGCAAAGCGGGACTGCAGTACCAACATGACGAGTAACTAGTCAGGGTCACGCCTATCGGCGTCAGTCCAACCGCCCTTGACCATGTGTGCACACACAAGCTTTATGCCCAAGCCAGGCCTCTAGCTAGTTTTCTCCCCGTAGCGGACGCTACTACCACACAGGAGCCCACGGAACTAGCTTACAAACCGTATATCGGGAATACCCCTCCGCCATCCGCAGGCGGGTCGGCACTCAAAGGCCTTAGGGTAACAATAAAATGGAGGCTCACGAGACACAGAGACTCTAAAACACAAGTGCCGAAGTACAAACAGATAAGAACGCCCACGACACGTACTTTGAGGCACCAATGGTAGTACGACCACTGCCAACAGACTCAGGACAAGACAACTAGACCTACCAGGTAACGATCCCGAGTCGAATGACTCAAAGGCAAGATCGTCACAAACAGCGGAACAAGCTGCCAATCGGTCTACTCCTAAGCCACAGGAAACGGCACTCCGTAGAAAATGACTCACGGAGACCTGAGGGGACACCAGAGACCCTCAGCACACCTGGACACACGGACCGAGGTAAGTCAACACCTCGAGGTTTCCAGAACCAGTGTCTCAGACTGGATAGAACCGCCAAGACACCCACACAAGGTCACCTATCAACCACTGGGTCACCCCGGGTTGACCGGAACCAGACAAAGACGCACACAAGAGTAGGATAGAGAATCCTAACCCAAGCAAGAAGACTCTTGGCCACCTTACAACGAAGTCTCAGCCCTCATAGGACGTCAGGAGACATCCACGGAACAATGGGCATGCTACAAGGTCAGGCCAAGATAAGCAGAAACCAAAACGATGGAAATCAGAGCAGAAGGACTGTAACGCACCACCCCTAGACCGTTACACGAACGTGACGGTCTGGCGCTGGCCGTTACATTCCAACCGTGACGGTCTAATGCAGACGCGTCACAACCACGTGACGGTCAGGAGGAGAGCCGTCACACACACCGCCCTAACCAACCACTAGAATACACAAGGCATGTAACAGCCTACACCAGGCGCGTTACACTGCTCTGACGCGCCCAACCCGGGCCGTCAGGGCCAACAGACCGCAAACACACAACGAAACTCGAGGCACGTAACGCACGAGACCAAGCGCGTTACACCGGCCTAACGCAACAACACAGGCGCGTCAGAGCCAACAGACCTGAAGCCAAAATAACACTCGAACCACGTAACGCACGAGACCAAGGGCGTTACATAGCCTAACGCTGCAAGGCAGACGCGTCAGGGCCAACAGGCTCAAGTCAAGAAAACACTGGCCGACAGGCACGTAACGGTCCATCATGGACGCGTTACAGACACCTAACGCACGAGGGAGGGGCCGTTAGAGCCAACGACGCAGCCACCCAACTCAGCCAGAACAGCACGTAACGGCCTGGGGCAGGCGCGTTACAATGCTGTGACGTACGGGGACACCACCGTTACACAAACCGACTCACGGTCAAACACAAAGTCAAACAGAACGTAACGGCCTACACCGGGCGTGTTACTCCCACCTGACGCACAGGGGCAGGCGCGTCAGGGGAACTGACTTAACAAAAGCACTAAACGACAAGATAGGCGTAACGCGTCACACCGGACGCGTCAGGAGGCTGTGACGCGCCACCCCTGGGCCGTCACACCCTCAAAACCACCAAGAACTAAAAATCGCCCAGACGCTGTGACGGTCTGTCGTGCGGCCGTCAGGGACTGTGACGGTCCCTGGAACGACCGCCACACCAGTCACGGCGGGAAAACAGAGGCTTGTCCAAATCGGCCCGTTCCACGCCCCATTCACGCCGAAGCGCAGGGGAAACAACCCTCCACGATGAAAAACTACATTAGAAGGCTAAAAAGCCCACATGCACGGGTTAAAACGCTAGATCGGGGCGATTTTAACAAATCGACCCTAAAAGAGTCAACGAGGTTCCTGGGCTCCTACCGGCCTCGAATGACCACCGATCAACACAAAACAAGCACGGATGGGATCCTAACGTCCCAACGGTCAGTTCAACACTAACCGAGCTACAAATGGTTGCCGTTTTTCGGCGAACCCTACAAAACCCGAAAATCACGGTTTAGGCTAAACAAGCCCAAACTCGGCCGTTTTTGCGCCAAACGATGTGCAAGGGCAGGGAAAACGTAGAGGAGGAAGTGAGGAACCATCACCCTACCTCCACCGAAGAAACCGTGCCCCGAAGGGACTAAACCGTGCCGAAAACCACGTCGCGAGCTCAAACACCGGCTTTGAATCCACCGTTCGGGATCGCGCCAAATCCATCTCGATCCTCATCCCGTCGTGCACCCAGCCAGCTCCACAGCATCCCCAACACGTGCCTCTAGGTACCCCGTCTGCAGCCGGAGCCAAGGAGGCTCGAGAGGAGAGAAAATGGGAGAGAGGGACGGCGGCGGCGAAATGAGAAGGAAGGAGAGAGGAAGGAAAAGAAAAAGGAAAAGAAATTAGGAATTTTTCTAATTTCCCAAAAATCCGATTTCTGGCCCTATCGTCGAAAAATACGAAAAAATAGTCGAAACGACCGGCTCGGAGAGTACATCGTCGCTGCAGCATCCATGAGTCGAGGAACTGACAAACAAACTCACCGTAGGGTTCCGTAACCAGTACGAGAGAAAAACCCACACGGCTCGTAAAACTCAACTCGGAAGCCACCAAAGCGAACCGAAACTCACCGAAACAAATCCAAAAGATCCAATAAAGATCCAGCAAGACCTACCAAGGATCCAGGGCATTACAAATAAGGTATGTGATAATTAATCCCCCATGTGGTCCAAATGACCAAATTAAAATAATATATAGGGGGGGCGCCCCTTGGACCAAGGGAGAGGTGAAATTTGAATTTTCTTCTTTTGTCTCCTTGGTCCAAGTCCAATCTTGGACTTTGAACAAGCCCCATATGGCCCATGATCCTAGATGGACAAATGGGAAAGAGGGTGGGGGACCCTGCTGGACCTACTGGTAGTTTACATAAAACCCAAAGATTCCTAAAGACTAACTAATTGACTTATAATGCTTTACAATTGCAACCCAATTAACAGAAGGGTATAAATGCAAACAAAAGGGTACAAATACAAAAATAAAATGTTAGTGTCCGGTGTTGATTCACATCAATTCTCCCCAGGTGGGAGGAACTCGACCCCGTCGAGTAAGGGGTGCGGCTGCTCGTGTGGCTCCTACGGATCTGTCACCGTACCAGGTAACGCGGAGTACGCTCCACTCCAAGTAATCGTCACCTGCTCATCCCGTATATATTCGATATGCCCATGCTGCTGTGGTAATGAGGCTAGTGGTGGACACTCCCGGGTGGGGTCACTCTCAAATGAAGGAGACAGCTCAATGACTCACTAGGAATCATCGATGGGTCCCTGTATGCGACTGGATCTGGGACATAGAATGGTAGAGCCGATCCCAAATTTCGGCAATTCTACAACGTATGCATTAGACCCGACTTGCCTCACATTCGAAAGGGATGGACATCCCGAGCTTGCATTAGACCGATTATGCGACTCCTAATATGCTCGACTCATGCATTTACAGACTCTAAACAAATAAAGAAAGACAGACTCACACAAGACCCTAAACAAACCTACTGTTATACCGACCCATACATATGCAATGGTGGACCAAGACATCCGAATGTGTGCCAAAGGTCGGTAGAATCATGGACTCCTAGATATCCCAAAGTGCACCACTCATGCACTGACGGCCTTTTGGATTCAAGAGGTTTGGGTGGGCTAGGAGGGTTGAACGCACCTTCTTTCGTACCCCAATGAACGGGCTCCTTGCGGAGTGTAGGTGGACTGGCCAGTGGGGTAGTGGTGTGATAGTGAACTTCCCTGAAGAAGTGGAGTAGATGTGGTGGGTCAAGGGGTTCACTAGGGAAGGGGTCGAAGGGATCAAAGAATGTGTGACCCCTCGAGCTGGGTTCCCATAAGTCACGGTCCCACGTTTGGAATTCTTGAAGGTGTATGTGGTCACCTTCATGCACTGGGGTAGATGGGACGGTAGTCTCATATAGTAGATATGGTTCCTCCCTCGGGATAAGTGGAATGAAATACGGCTCGGCCGGCATAGGGAAGAATAAAAGAACCTCCGTGGTGACATGACCCACGGTGCACACGGAGGTAATGGACCCCAAAGCGGGATGGGTGAAGCTACGACTTGTGGGTTGGTCGAAGCCTGGGGCCAACATGTACGTCAACTTCACCTGCCAATCTAATCCCTTAAGAAGGTCATCCAATGTTTCAACATGGTGATAAGACCGGAATGTGGTATGGAATGAGTTGACTGGCACTAATGGTAGTGTAGGGTCCATGGATAGGTAGCAGGCGGTCTTGGGACCAAGCCTATCTTGAGCCAACTAAGTAGTGGCTCGGTGATGAATAGCTTTCCCGTTAGAAACATGGGTGGCTCCAAATGAGGTGGCTCCGAATAAAGATCGGAAGGTGAGGGTGGGGGCATAGGAGCTCACTCGGGTAGAGAAGGAGTGCCCTCCTTGAGGGGAAGAGGTTCTTGGGGTGGCACCGGGTTGAGGCTACAGGCTACGACCTCCCTATACTCGGGTAGGAGTCCGTCAATCTGGGTACACATCCTATCCACCTTATCTGACATGATTTTGAAAAGTTCGGCAATGGTAGGGTTTGGAGTAGGGGTATCATGATGGACTCGCCCATAATCACTCGGCTTAGTATTGGGCTTAGGCTCATCTACATGTGGGGCTCGTTGCCTCCGACTATGACCCACTTGGTTGGAGGTGATTGGGTGGGGTCGGTTGGAGGTGACTGGGCCGGGTAGGTAGACCCTTATAAGCTCGCCCTTCATCTCACGCCATGACTCTATAGGCCATTGCCTCCTAATTTCCCTCAAGCATTCTATGTCCCTCCATATTTCGGCAGCTTCGAAAAAAAGTCACCTTGTGGCAAAGTCGACTTGCTTGGCATCGAACATAATGTA
This sequence comes from Amorphophallus konjac, assembly GCA_022559845.1. NCBI lineage: Eukaryota > Viridiplantae > Streptophyta > Magnoliopsida > Alismatales > Araceae > Amorphophallus > Amorphophallus konjac. Next base: position 428,094,113 of record CM040118.1, read on the forward strand.
ACACTCAAAGTATTTGTCCATAGCGGCTTCCCACTCTAGGTAGTGGCTCGGGACCGTGGAGCCATAGAAGTCCGGGGCTTCGGGCCTACAGAGGTGGAAGGGTTGGGTTACCCATCCTTGGGTGTGTCGCCACCATTCATATGACGTGGTTGGACACGGGGAGATATAGGATGGCCATCCCGACACTTGGTGCAAGACAAACCGACTAGACACGACCCTAAAACAACAATACAAAGTTGGAATGCAGACTCAACTACAAACCTAGACTCAACCAGTATCCGGTACCTGGCGGAGGTTTGATCCGAAGACCGCACTCACGCAAGTGTGCTACCTTCCCGATAGGCGTAACCTATCATTCCGAGAACACCTTTTGATATATCGGGTATAAGAATGCAATGCGACACCTTGGACCGACTAACCGACTATCCTAGACTCGACTTAGCTCTTATACCAATTTGATGTGGGACGGGACGCGAACCAGGGACTCTAGTTTGCGGACGTCCCTAAGCGAGGGAAACGTGCGGACGTGCGCGGTTGAGGAACCGGCAATGAGCCTTGGGTACCGACTTTTCCGCGTGCTCGGATCGAGTCACGGGGCGGGTTCCACTCACTCACTCTCGCAGCGGTGATAAAATTATAATGAGCTAGGACCTATCACATGCAAGCAGCGACATATAGAAATGTATACGACTAAAGCAAATGCCAAAGAGGGGAGCGGAAACGATACCTCCACGCATCGGCGTGGGGAAGACGACCCCGGCAAAGAACTGTAACTCCCGGTACAGTAAATGTAATTAATTACAGAAGTGAATTACTATGCCCACTCCACGTAGGGAGGTAAAGGGCTATAGTGGGACCCAGAAGTAGCGGTCTCGGGTTGATGGGCAGCAAGCTGGAAGGACTCTCGGACCGGAGGCGGGCTGCTGATTAGACTCGGTTCCGACTCGATACTGTTCCAACTCAGTTCAGCAACAGAACTCAGCAACTGGGATGGCGGTTTTCGGTCACTTTCTGATCATGGTGGTTGGCTGGGACGTCGGTGGAAGACTCCTTTTCATTCCCCCAGATCGGCGGCGACTGAATTGACGCTGAAGTAGTTTTGCAAGAATTAACTTGCTGCTGCCTTTGTTGGCCTATTCACGGAACATGTTTGCTCGACCCAATGAAAAGAATTGTTCCTCCCAGATCCGGCGTCGGATCGAGGCGAGATCAGCGCCGTTGGATAAAGGACTTCAAGTGCTACAACATATAATTATTTCAAGTCCATCCAGTAGACGGATTATAAATGAAAATGACTGTGGGTTGTAGTTATTTATGGCTCAAAGTTATAGATAGTCAAGAAAGAACATGACCTGCCTGAAAATGGATTTTGACTGACAGGGAAAGATTGGATATGGATTTTGGGGATTTTATGGTGGATAGGGGGGGATGTGGGGATCACGCAGGAATTTTTTGGGAATTTTTGGAGATGACTAAGGGGGCGGGAAAAATATAAAAATAGACTACTATCCTGCAGATCTGCTGATTGGCAGACTGTCAGGGGTAGAATTAAAATACTGAGAAAAATATCAAACGGTGGCGGATTGACACGAAATTTAAAATGGGAATGGCTAACAAGGAGGGGGATGATCTCTCAAAATTTTAAGATCATCAGATTCACGGATTAGGAGGACCAACCAGATCTTCAGGTTGCTGTTCTGGATTTCGTGGTTCAGGACAGCAGCTCGGAGATGTTGTTGTAGCGGCTCGACGGCAGCACGAAAGGAGGCGGCGGCGGTGGTGGCTGGAAGTCGCATCCGGTGGAGGTGGTAGAGGTGGGAATCACTCCCAGAATATGGCTTCACACCATAGATTAGGGCAGCCTTCACAGTTGCAAGGGGAGAGGGAGAGAGGGTGCCCTTGGGCTTGGAGCAACAAATGGGATTTTTCTTCATTAATTGCTATGGAATTCACAAAATACATGGGTTATATAGAAATGGAAAAAAGGCCTAAACTACCCTCAGATCTAGGGTTAAGGAGGGGCCAATAAGGTATGGGATAATTAATCCCCCATGTGGTCAAAATGATCAAATTAAAATAATATATAGGGGGCGCCCCTTGGACCAAGGGAGAGGTGAAATTTGAATTTTCTTCTTTTGTCTCCTTGGTCCAAGTCCAATCATGGACTTTGAACAAGCCCCACATGGCCCATGATCCTAAATGGACCAATGGGAAAGAGGGTAGGGGACCCTGCCTGACCTACTGGTATTTTACATAGAAACCCAAAGATTCCTAAAGACTAACAAATTGACTTATAATGCCTTACAATTGCAACCTAATTAACACAAGAGTAGAAATGCAAACAAAAGGGTACAAATGCAAAAATAAAATGTTAGCGTCCGGTGTTGATTCCCATCAAAAGGGGGAAAAGAATGAGGAGATCTTGAAGGAATGTTTTGATCTACATCCATGCAGATTTGAAGCTCGAGATAGAAGAGAAAGTGAAGCGACTTGAAGAGAGGATCGAGGAGATGCTAAAATCGACGCCGTCCGACTTCCCTCCGAGCTAGGCTTCAAAGAACTTCTTAAATCAGCTTGTGAAGCTCAAGGTAATACATTCTACAACCTTCTCTTATATATCTACGATGTTCTTCATTGTTTATATTTTGGGTTGAGTTGTATTGTTCACATTTTTGCATTTTCTGAACTTGAGAATACATTGTGGCTGGACCGTTTGCATACGGCCTTGTGGTTATCTCTGCGAGTGTCACACATGTGTGTGTGTGGATTGATCCCGCAGTTGGATCGTTGTGGAGATGAAGTCTTCGTGTGTATTGGAGTTTTTACTCCGTGCGCTTCGTTGTAAGCGAGTGAAGCCTCACCGGTTCGGTGAGGGGTGGATGTAGGGAGCCCGTCGAGGTCTCGAACCCCCTTAAAATTCCATGTGCATTGTGGTGTATGCTAGCTCGCTTTTATCTATTATCTTGATCGTGTGGGCTCAGCTAGATTGAGAGAATCTATTTCATTCTTTTATCATTTATTTTCCTCAATCTTGTTAGTTCAGGCGTTAGTTTTAAATTTGGTCATCGTGAGTGGGTGACAATTCAACCCCCCATTCTTATCCACGTATATTGTTATCTGGGCCAACAGTAATAAATAAACGGAAAAGCTCCCTACAACTAGCCGTACCAAACCAACCGACCTCAAACCGGTAAAAAAAAAAAAGTCCGTACCTGCCCGGAGACAGGAGCAGCACCCACTAGAAGCAAAGCCGGATGCGCCCCCTGACGTCTTACACCGCACCTCAGTGTCTCGCTGCAACGCCCCAGGTGGAGCCAGAGACACAATAGTAACCAATACCACGAACAAGTACTAGCTGGGGTCGCGCTCGTCAGCACGGGTCCAACGCCCCCAACTACGTGTGCACACACAGACCATCCGCTCTAAGTAGGGTCCTCTAGCTGGTTTTCCCCCCAGCCAGACTCAGGCTGCAAAGGCGAGGGCCCATACGGTAACCAGCCTAAAAATCGTCTCTCTTGGGTAAGCTGCTCCACCACTCCCGGGTGGGTCAGCACATGCGTGCCGTAAGAAGGCTACGACTAGTGGACGTGTCACCGGAGGTAAGACGCTAACTCACGAAAGTCACTAAATGTGAGGAAACAGAGTGGCAGTCCACTCATGACCGCCGCTCAGCCTAGCGGTCTTCTCTGGACCGCAAGGCAGGTAAAATGGTCTCCCTGAGACCGCTATAATGATCCAGGTGGTCAACCCATGACCGCAAGGAGAATGAGCCACGGGGGGGCATTGCGGTCCATTGCTATGCCGCTAACCCCCAAAAATGGTCCCCACTGGGCCGCCATTCCTCAGAAGAAAAACGTTCGCTAGTCGACTGTTTAAATCATAGGCGGTCCACCACTGGGCCGCCCAAGGCAGAAACGGTCCCCATTGGGACCGCCAAGCCAACCGATTGTGAAAAAGGTAAAACGGTCACCTTGTGACCGTTGAACCTCAAAACAGTCCCCCTGTGGACCGCAGGGCAGGGTTAAGCGGTCACTTCGTGACCGCCAAGCCACATGACTTTTCAACGGTCGAAAAGTAACGGTCAAAACACCCTCGGGGGTCACGCGGGCCCCGCGAGGTTAGCGGTCGGCCAATGGGCCGTCGCTAGGCCTTGGCAGTCTATCACGTGACCGCCAAGCCCTACCGACACTCTGGGCTAGAAAATGGCCCTCCAAGGTCCGCCTCTATGAAAAACGGTTCCTGTTAGGACTGTTTTCATTCCGAAAAACTGAGAACAGCAGGAATGGCCCAAAAACCCGATCCATGCCCCGATCATCGCCCGATGATGGGGAAACAAAGGGGAATCCTTCCCCAACCAACCTAGCATGCATCTATGCCCTTAGATCGGTCAAAAACCCCATAAAACAGGAGATCCGACGCTCGACCCCAAAACATGGAATTTTACCCTCCCGGCTCAAAAACACCCCTCTCGGCCTCTCCTCGGCCTACAAATCATGAGGAATGCTGTAAAGAGGGCAAGGATTCGTCCCCCTACTTCAAAGAAGGCCGAAAGCCGCCGGATCGTAGCCGATCTTCAAAACTTGGCCGACAAGAACACCGCGCCCCACGCCGCGAAGAGGGCACCGTCTCGATCACGTCGCCCCTGCCTTCGTCACCTTGCCGCCGCCGTGGTCCACCGTCTGTCACCGGAGGAGGGAGAGGCACTGCAAGCTCGAACGGGGGGAAGAGGAAAGCACGGTCGGCTGCGCTCATGGGAGGAAGAAAGAAGAAGAAAAAAGAAGAAGAAAGAAAAAGAGAAAAAAGAAAAGGGTTATTTATAGAAAATCTGGAAAATGTGAAAAATATGGAAAATTGGAAAAATCATTTTCTCGATCCTCGAGACACGTTCAACACACTGGTACCGTCCCAGAGTAGGAGAACGCAACGGTTTGCCCTACATAGGGTTTCGTAGGTCCGCGAGGGAAAAACACGCATAAACCACCCAACACGCTCTGGGACCCCCGAAAGTGATCCGAAACTCACGGATCCTGATTCAAAAAATGTCTAAAAAACTCGGGACATTACAGCCCTCCCCCTTTAAAAAAATTTCATCCTCGAAATTAAGAACGGCACAAAATCAGGGGAGAGACTCACTCAAACAAGTAAGGATACTACTGCCGCATCTCATCCGCACGCTCCCACGATGCCTCGCCACCAGAATGACACTGCGAAACCACCTTAACCAGGGGAATAACCTTGTTCCGCAGGTGCTGCTCACGCCGATCCTTAACGCGGATAGGGTACTCCGAAAGGGACAAGTCTGGGGTCACTTCGGGCTACACAGCGTCCTCCAAGACATGGGAAGCATCGGGCATATACCTCCGTAGCATAGACACATGAAACACATCATGCACGGCAGATAGCTCTGAGGGTAATTGCAACCGATAAGCAACTTCGCCAATACGCTCGACAATAAGAAAAGGACCAATGTAGCTGGGACTCAACTTCCCACACCTACCGAAGCGCATCACACCCTTCATGGGAGAAACTCGCAAAAGCACCCGGTCTCCAACCACAAAGCTCAGGGGCTGCCTCCTCCGATCGGCATAACTCTTCTATTGACTCTGCATCGCCAGCATCTTCTGCGGGACCAGACGCACCACCTCAGTACACTGCTGCACCAGATCCGATCCCGTCAGGACACGCTCGCCCACCTCAAACCAATCAAGCGGAGTCCGACAAGGCCACCCGTACAATGTCTCATAAGGAGCCATACCAATGCTCGAATGATAGCTGTTATTATAGGTAAACTTCACTAATGGTAAATAGTGGGTCCAACTCCCTTGCCACTCCAGGCAACACGACCTCAACATATCCTCCAAAGTCTGGATGGTCCTCTCAGATGGACCGTCCAACTGAGGATGGTACACTGAGCTAAAAGCCAACTCGGTGCCTAGAGCTCTCTAGAAACTCCTCCAGAATCCTGAAGTGAAACACGGATCATGATCAGACACAATGGAGATGGGGACTCCATGAAACGGAACGATCCGCTCCACATACAAACGGGCCAACTTATGCACATTCCAACTGACCCTGATCGGCAACAACCGCGTCGTCTTCGTCAGTCTATCCACCAGTAACTAGATACTATCATGCCCACTTGAAGTCCTTGGTAACCTAACCACAAAATCAATGGTCACGTGGTCCCACTTCCACGTGGGAATCTCCAAGGGCTGAAGTGTACCCCCCGGTCGCTAGTGCTCCATCTTCACCTGCTGACAGATCAGACACTTGGCCATAAACTCCACAACATCTCTCTTCATCCCAGGCCACCAAAACTGCCTCTTCAGGTTCGGGTACATCTTAACCGATCCGGGGTGCATAGCATACCGGCTCCCATGAGCCTCTCGCAATACTGTATGCCTCACTTGCTCCTCGGTTGGGACGTACAACCCACCTCTGAACCTCGCAGCTCCATCCTCACCAAACTCCACCTCGGCCATCGACAAAATTCAAGGTAGGTCGGGGTCCGCACGCTGAGCCTCAGTCACCTGACGACGAATAGCTGGCGTGACAGTCAAGCTCGCAAGGACAGCCGAACCCTGATCCTGAGGGATCTTGAGCCTAAAAGTCATAGCCAGCACCTACTCCCATAACCTCCACTTCCTCAATAACATCTGACTGACCACCACCTTCTGACTCAAGGCATCAGCCACGACATTCACCCTGCCAGGCTGATATGACAGAGTAAAGTCATAATCCTTCATGTACTCCATCCACCTCCTTTGCCTGAGGTTAAGATCCTTCTGGGTAAACACATACCGTAAACTCTGATGGTCAGTAAAAATCTCGAACTTCTCACCGTACAGATAATGCCTCCAGATCTTTATGGCCAAAATCACCGCCGCCAACTCAAAATCATGAGTAGGGTAGTTCTCCTCATGTGGCTTCAACTACCGAGATGCATAAGCCACAACTCGACCATGTTGCATCAGCACGGTGCCTAAACCTATCCTTGAACCATCTGTACACACCACAAAATCTCCCGATCCCGAAGGCAATATCAACACTGGAGCGGTGGTGAGCAATCTCTTCAGCTCCATGAAGCTCTGCTCACACTCCTCCGTCCAGACAAACGGCACATCCTTCCGCGTAAGCTTGCTCATCGGGGCCGCAATATGAGCAAAATGCTAAATGAATCTTCGATAATAGCCTGCAAGCCAAGCTCTGAATCTCCGTGACAGAACTCAACCTCGGCCACTACACCACAGCCTCGACCTTGGCCGAATCCATGGAAACACTGTCGCCAGAAATCACATGTCCCAAAAAGTGCACCTCTCGGAGCCAGAACTACACTTGCTGAGCATGGCATACAGCTGGTGATCTCGCAAGGTCTGCAACACCATCCTCAAATGATTCACATGCTCCTCCGCAGACCGCAAATATACAAGGATGTCATCCGCAAACACGACCATGAACTGGTCAAGATACGGACTGAAGACCCTATGCATCAAATCCATGAATGTCGCGGGGGCATTGGTGAGCCCAAACGGCATCACCAAGAACTCATAATGCCCATACCCCGAGCGGAATGCAGTCTTCTCAATGTCAGACTCTTGAATCCGCAGCTGGTAATAACCTGACCTCAAATCAATCTGTGAAAACACCCGGGCAGACAGAAGCTGGTCGAACATGTCATCAATCCGAGGCAATAGATACTTGTTCTTAACAGTCGCTTGGATCAGCTGCCGATAGTCGATACACAACCTCAGACTACCATCCTTCTTCTTCACAAATAACATGGGCGCGCCCCAAGGGGAAAAGCTAGGATGAATGTACCCCTTGGCCAGCAACTCCTGCAACTGCGCCTTCAACTCCCTTAACTCAGCCGGTGCCATCCGGTAAGGGGCCTTCGACATAGGCACCGTACCTGGTACCACCTCAATCACGAAATCGATCTCTTGTAGCAGTGGCAACCCTGGCAACTCCTCATGAAAAACATTGAAAAACTCACTCGTAATCGGAATATCCTCCACCTCCGGACACTGCCGATCGACCAAAACCACTGAAGCGAGAAAACCCTGACAACCTGTGTCAAGCAATCTACGAGCCTTGATAGCCGAAATAAGAAAACGGGAAGAGGAAGATCGGATACCTTGGTAGTAGAAAGTGGGTCTGCTAGGATGCTGGAAGTAGACCCTCTTCAAGTTGCAATCCACCACGGCAGGATGGGCCTCAAGCCAATCCATGCCCAAAATCACATCAAAGTCCTGAAGCGACAATGCATAAAGCATGGCCGGTAAGTTCCGCCCATCAACCCACACATGCACCTTCTCAAGAAAATACGGGGTGAGCATGAAATCACCAGTAGGCAACTCCACTGCAAAGTCACAAGACACCTCGGTTGCCGACTCCTTTGCACTCTGAGCGAAATCCTCCGAAATGAAAGAATGGAATGCACTAGAATCAAACAAAAACTTGAGCCGCACAACCCATAATCGAAATAGTACCTTCCACCAACTGCGATGCCTCAGCCTCTGCTCTGGTAATGTGCGTAACTTGGCCTCGGAATCTCTGCCTCCCCACGGTAGTCGATCATGACAAGTGCAGAAACTGACCCTGTTTCTGGTACTGCTGTGGCTGTGGTGGTAACTGCTGAGGTTGAAACTGATATTGCTGGAACTCGTGCGACTGATGCGGTCTCTATGGACAGTCATGTGCCATGTGTCCTGGCTGGTCACACCTGAAACAGACCACGGGTGCCGCGCACTGCCTGCCTAGATGAGAATCGCCGCAACGAGGACACCCGCCTCGAGAACCGCCCACCGAACCCTGACGCTGGTGGGGCACAGGATGCTGAACACTGCTCACTGATAGCTGCCTCGCCTCCCTGCGATCCTGACGCCTCTTGACAAAATTGGCTTCCTTGAATAGCTTCTGGAGCTTCGAACCAAGGGATGAAGAACCGACTGCTGAAGCCACAAATTGAGCTACCCCCGAACCAACTGCTGATGGCTGGATGGTACTCTGTTGTTGCACGTCCATCGGTTGACTAAGACCCATCTACGTCTGACCTGAACCGCCCTGCCCCCAAACCTTCTGCAAGTCTCTCTCCAATGTCACTGCCGCTTTGCAAGCTGCATCTAGGTTAGCTAAACCCGATGCAAGTAGGGGATGCCTCAGCTCTAGCCTCAAACCCCTGACAAATTGCTCGGTCTTCACTTCCTCATCCGCCATAATATGAGACGCATAACGGCCCAACTCAATAAACCTGGATCGATACTATATTACCACCATGTCTCCCTGGATCAACTCTAGAAACTCACGCAGCCTCTGCGATCTGATGAAGGATGGGCAAAAAGCACGCTCGAAAGCCGGGACGAACTCCTGCCACGCGATCTGTCAAAGAGGATGAGACTGAAACACTGCCCCCACTCTATCGTCCACCAGGTCCGGGCTGACCCCTGCAATCGATGTGTGGCCAATACCATCTTCTCCTCCTCAGCACACTCCATCGAACTAAAAATCCTCTCCAAATCATCCAGCCACTCCTTGGCCACCTCTGGATCTGGTTGCCCGCTGTAAAGAGGTGGTTGGAACTACAAGAAATCTCTCAGCACACGACCAGGACCACCTCGAGATGATGAACCCTCGCCAACACCACCGCCCTGCTGCTGAATAACAAACTGATACATGCCCCGGAAGAATTCATTTGGTCTGGGAACTCTCGCCTCTCCAGCCACATCATCCTAAAGTGCCGCTCTGCTCTGCCCTACCTGGCCTCCACCTTCCTAGCCCCCATGCGACTCTCCCTGCTAGGAACGAGTCCCTCTTCTGGGCGCCATAACCTCATATTAACAAAACAATCAACAGAGTCAATAAAAACACACAAAGTCCTAAGCCAGTCGCCAACTGTACAGGACATTCATGGACCTTTTGGACCACTCCAATCCCTTCAGGTTCATATGTACCTCCACAACCCCGCTCTGATACCAACTGTAACGACCCGAGATCCGAGTGCCGGAAAGGAACCTGCGCGACTCAAACCACGGCCCGCCACTCATGAGCCCGGAGACTCAGAAGGGTTAAAGGATGGTGTAGGGATACAAGAGAAGCTGAAATAACTCCAGAGATAGCACAATAATTAACTAAAGAATAATGTAAAAAATTAAATAAATAACTAAACTACTACAAGGTCCAAAGTGTCTCATGTCCAAAGAAAGAAAAGTACAAGAACACGGGGCATACCCCGGCTCTGGCAACTGGCGACTAACCTTGGCTACTAGAACCACGCTGAAACTCTACCGCACCTCGTGACGACCCCGCACCACCTGAAAACATAGGGGTGAGCCACATTTCATTGGCCCATAAAGGATCCCTCGGACCCCCACCGTACAACGAGGAAAATGATACAACAAGGCGTGGACAACCGCGGAAGGTAACACAACCTAGCAGGAGTACGGTAGAAGTAGCAAGTAGTAATAAAAAAATAGAAAAGATCCCTACAACTAGCCGTACCAAACCAACCGACCTCAAACCGGTTAAAAAAAACAAGTCCGTACCTGCTCGGAGACAGGAGCACCACCCACTAGTAGCAAAGCCGGATGCGCCCCCTGATGTCTTACACCACGCCTCAGTGTCTCGCTGCAATGCCCCAAGCGGAGCCAGAGAGACAACAGTAACCGATACCACGAACAAGGACTAGTTGGGGTCACGCTCGTCAGCGCGGGTCCAACGCCCCCAACTACGTGTGCACACACAGACCATCCGCTCTAAGTAGGGTCCTCTAGCTGGTTTTCCCCTCAGCCGGACTCAGGCTGCAAAGGCGAGGGGCCCTACGGTAACCAGCCTAAAAATCTTCTCTCTCGGGTAAGCGGCTCCACCACTCCCGGGTGCGTTAGCACATGTGTGCCGTAAGAAGGCTACGACTAGTGGACGTGTCACCGGAGGTAAGACTCTAACTCACGAAAGTCACTAAACGCGAGGAAACAGAGTGGCAGTCCACTCATGACCGCCGCTCAGCCTAGCGGTCCTCTCTAGACCGCAAGGCAGGCAAAACGGTCTCCCTGAGACCGCTATAATGATCCAGGCGGTCAACCCATGACCGCAAAGAGAATAAGCCACGGGGGGGGGGGGGGGGCATAGCGGTCCATTGTTAGGCCGATAACCCCAAAAAATGGTCCCCACTGGGCCACCATTCCTCAGAAGAAAAATGTTCGCCAATCGACCATTTAAATCATAGGCGGTCCACCACTGGGCCGCCCAAGGCAGAAACGGTCCCCATTGGGACCGCCAAGCCAACCGACTGCGTAAAAGGTAAAACGGTCACCTTGTGACCGTTGAAACTCAAAACGGTCCCCCTGTGGACCGTAGGGCAGGGTTAAGTGGTCACTCCGTGACCGCCAAGCCCCAGGACTTTTCAACGGCCGAAAAGTAACGGTCAAAACACCCTCGGGGGTCACGCTGGCCACGCGAGGTTAGCGGTCGGCCAATGGGCCGCCGCTGGGCCTTTGTGGTCTATCGCGTGACCGCCAAGCCCTACCGACACTCTGGGCCAGAAAACGGCCCACCAAGGGCCGCCTCTATGAAAAACGGTTCGTGTTAGGACAGTTGTTGTGCCCATGTGATCATTTGAGTCTTCCTATGGTTTGGGCCATTCGACATCATCTTGTGGTCATTTGAGTTATTGGATATTCTTGGTTTTGATAATAGCTAAACACTATAAGTCATTATTGTTTTCCATTCTCATATGACTGACATACGTGCTGTTTTGTTCATGATAGATATGCCAATGAATGGACAAGGAATTGAGTAGAAATGGCAAAAGTGAAAGCTCAATGATTGCGCCCTCACACGCGGATCGACCTGTGCGGTCAGGTCGCGGGGATCGACCTGCCCGGTCAGGTTGCGGGGGTCAAGGGGCCAGCGCCCCTTGCGGGGGTTTCCGGGGGCGGAGCTCCCGGAACAAAATTTTGATTGAAGACTCAGTAATAAAACTTCAAGATAGTCAAGGTTGATGCCACAAATGAGAACGGACTGCTAAAGGACTCAAGCGACGGAGCTAAAGAGGTTAACGGACCGACCCGGGAAAACCCGGGGTCTGCCCAGCTGGCGGTCGATCGCCCCAGCCAGCAGCTCCCAGTCTGCACGAGTCTCAGTGGTGGTCGACCGCCAGCCCAGTAGCGGTCGACCGAAAATTCCAGGGACCATCCGTCTACAGCGTTTCTCAGTAGCGGTCGACCGCCAGCTTCTGCAGGTCGACCGCCAACCTCGAGCCATCAATGTTGACTTTATTTTCCACTTCGAGAAGAGCCCATTTCCTTGTATTTATTTAACCCCAAAGTCACCCAATCCCCCATGGATTGTGGATCTGGTCTGAAGGATGTCCAAGGACCATTCAAAGTCTATAAAACCAACACAATGAGAGTTAGAAACCCAAATACTTCAAGGGGATTCAAGGGAGACTGCAAGGGTGTGTTCAAGGGAGAGGAGTTCGAGTACTGTAGCTGTGAACAGTACTATGGGAAGAAGCTTCTTCATCCTCAAGTGATTCAAGCTTCTTCAAGAGGAGATCAAGCCCAAGCCAAGAGAAGATAAAGCTGCATCCTTCATCTTCTTCATCAACTCAAGAAGATCAAAAGGAAGATCAAAACTATATCCATAGTCTTCTTCATCAACTCAAGGAAGATCATCTCTCAAGGAAGAAGACACCATTGAAGCATCCGATTCAAGCTCCAGTAATCTCAGACAAGATTTTTCTTCTTTAGCATATTCCATATCTTGTTTGAATAGCTTGATATTTGTTCTCTTTCCATTTCTTTCAAACAATCAAAACTGAAGATCGTCCCTACCGGTGGTTAGTAGGAAGGTAATCGGAAGTTCTCCGATCTGCGGTGATTGACGTCCCTACCGGTGGTTAGTAGGAAGGCAATCGGAGATTTTTTCGATTTGCGGTTTAGTGCGTGGCACTAGTGGAGCCTCACCAGATTTGGTGAGGGGTGGACGTAGGACTGGGGATTCAGTCCGAACCACCTTAAAATCTTTTATGTTGTGGTTTGTTTATGTGATTGCTTCGTTCTAGATGCATGCTTAGGTTCAAATCGATATATTAGTTGCTCATCTTGCCAAGCAAATCATAGTGTTCTTCGATAAGCTAGTTATATTCCACTGCAATTTATTTTATCTAGCTATATAGAGGGTTGCATTGCGAAAAGAGGGGCAGATCTATTCACCCCTCCCCTCTAGATCCGATGTCCACTACTCAACAACCGTTTTCATTCCGAAAAATCGAGAACGGAGGGAATGGCCCAAAAACCTGATCCGCGCCCCGATCATCGCCCGATGATGGGTAAACAAAGAGGAATCCTTCCCCAACCAACCTAGCATGCATCTATGCCCTTACATCGGTCAACAATCCCATAAAACGGGAGATCCGACGCTCGACCCCAAAACATGGAATTTTACCCTCTCGGCTCAAAAACACCCCTCTCGGCCTCTCTCGGCCTACAAATCGCGAGGAATGCTATAAAGAGGGCAATGATCCGTCCCCCAACCTCAAAGAAGGTCGAAAGCTACCGGATCACTACCGATCTTCAAAACTTGGATGACAAGAACACTGTGCCCCACGCCGCGAAGAGGGCACCGTCTCGATCACCTCGTCGCCGTCGTCGTCACCTTGCCGCCGCCATCGTCCACCATCCATCACTGGAGGAGGGAGAGGCACCGCAAGCTCGAACGGGGGGAAGAGGAAAGCACGGTCGACCGTGCTCACGGGAGGAAAAAAGAAGAAGAAGAAAGAAAAAAAAGGAAAAAGAAAAGGGTTATTTATAGAAAATCTAAAAAATACGAAAAATAAGGAAATTTGGGAAAATCATTTTCTCGATCCTCAGGACACGCTCAACGCACTGGTACCATCCCGGAGTAGGAGAACGCAACAGTTTTCCCTACACAGGGTTCCGTAGGTCTGCCAGGGAAAAACACGTGTAAACCACCAAACACTCTCCGGGACCCCCGAAAGTGATTCGAAACTCACGGATCCTGATCCAAAAAATGTCTAAAAAACTCGGGACATTACAAAGGGCCCTCCACGGCCTCCGGGGCGCCTGAAGAGACAGAAACACATGAAGAAGGGAGGGGCGCGGAGGATGCGGTCGGGGAAGCGGCCGGCGAAGCCCTACCGTCTGAGGTAGGCCACAAGCCTCAAAAACCCATTTTTCTTGACTTAAATCGATGAAATGAGCGTGGAATGGGAGGCAAACGGGTCACACGAACCCTAGAAAACAAATATAAGGCCGAATGGGCCATTTCCATGAGCGAGAAAATGAGGAAATGCCGCCCAAGATGGCGGGGAAGAAGGTGGTCGAACCAGAGGCCACCTCAAAATGGTCTAGATCGGACCGCTACTAGATAAGGCTGTCTAAAGGAGACCGCCACCTGATAGGCCATGCACTTTTTTTTTGTTTTTTTGTTTTTTGCTTCAATTTTTGTTTTGTTGAATAAGTTACTGATATTAAATGTTCAGTGTGTCAAGGGAAACGCCGAACAAGGATTTCGTGGCTATAGATCTGTGCGGTGTACCTCGCACTATCAGACTTTCAGCGGGAGAAGCTTGCAGCAATGGGTTTTGCAGAGTTCCTCGGCCTGGAGGTACTGAGGGTAGATGCGCCACTACTCTTCACGTTACACGATCGGTGGGATCCAGTGAGCCGGGTGTTCTTGTTCCCATGGGGACATATGATCCCCACGCTGGAGGATGTGATGGGGATTACGGGACTACGGGTCCATGGCGCACCGGTCAGTGGATTCACACATTCAAATTATCGGGAGCTAGCACGGCAACTACTCGGGCTAGAGTTACAGCGGCCGGGACGTCCGTCGCCCATCCTGCCGAGGGCTAGGCTTCAGGAGAGCCTCGGATTGAGAGGAGCGGGGATCGCTGTGGGAGAGTTGCTAGAGCAACACCTACGACGCTCGACGGATCGGGCGAGGGAGAGAGTAGCTGTCGGTCCAGGGCCCGAGGCACACATGGTGCTTCGGCGGTTTTTGATGTTGATGTTCGGAAAGCTACTTTTCGCGAGGAGGGCAGATGGAGTGAGCTGTCGACTACTGCCCTTGCTGGAGGACTTGGATGTGGTGGGAGCCTATGCGTGGGGCGTGGCTACACTCACCTTCCTCTTTGACTCTCTCAGCACTATTACCCAGTAGACGATACTGGGCGGATTTTCTCCACTCCTCCAGGTAAACCTAACTCTTTATGCTTATGCAAATGCTATTTGACTTGACTCGAGTTTACTACATGATGATGTACTGACACATGAACTGCAGGTGTGGACCTATGTGTACCTGCCTGGCCTAGGAAGAGGATAGGAGGCATACCCTGACCGGGTACCCATCGCGAGACGGTGGGTTGCCAGATGAGATATGGGCTCACTACTGTGACAGGTGCGGGCCATCTAGGGTGAGATTGACACATTGCACTATGCATCAGTAAGATCTTAAACTTAGACTTAAATGCAGATGCATGCTAATGCATAGTCTAACTACTCTGCCTTGCAGGTCTGCTGGACAACATACCAGGGCGAGGGACATGAGGGGCAGCCCTGGGTGGTGGCTGGCCTCGCCTACTTCGGCCGGAAGATCTGGCTCCATTGCCTGAACGTGGTGGAGCCACTCCACCATCAGCTCATGATGAGGACACAACGAGTACGTCAGCCGAACGTACCTTTTCCAGGAGGTGGAGCTGAGGAGAAGCATGTGGGACGACACTCACACGGCCTTTCGGGAGCCGTGGACTGGATTATCTAGGCAGAAGCATAGATCCGTGACTGGGCGAGACAGGTGCGAGAGGTACGAGCCCGGGCAGACAACGACGAGGCCTACCTGACTGCCTACGCCCGGCGCTACGGGGACCAGGTCTTCTGTGGCACCCGCCAATTGGTACGAACTCTAAACCATATGACCCTCTAAAATGCCTATGATTATGATGCACTGACATTTGACACATTGAATATGCAGTTCAACCCCCAAGGACATATTGTAGAGCTTCAGGGGCTACATCACTCGACCGTGCAGTAGCGAGATGACCTCTAGCGCTCGCTGGACCTCTTGGTAAACTCTATTCAACCATAGCCTTAAATGCAATGTGATGTTCATGAGTCTGACTTGTTCCTACATGCAGCGTGCTGAGGGAGTCAAGTGCCAGGGACCAGACGCTCTGTCTTCTTCCACCCATCCCCCAGTTGGCTGGACTGAGCGAGATGTAGACTTCGCACGAGCTATCGCACGAGCCGAGGAGGCCGAAGCTTCGCTCGTCGAGAGGGTAAGCAACTACAAACTTCTTTCTAGCAAACTTCTAGAAAATGATGATTAACTTGATGAACATGAATGCAGGCAAAGGAGTTGGAGGCATCTCGGATCGAGGTTGCCCACCTGTGGGAGGAGTTAGCCCCAGTGAGGGTATAGATGGAGCCGTGGCGGACAAATGTAGAGCAGTCGCGGCCACAGCTTGAAGAGCTGAGGGGTGAGTTAGAGCAGTCCCAGCTGCAGGTTGTAGAGTTGTGGGGTGAGTTAGAGTAGTCATGGCTGCAGGTTATAGAGCTGAGGGGCGTAGTGGGAGCATTTCAGCAATCTCTCCAGGCGATGGGTAGGAGACTGGAGCATAGCAGGACTCCGAGTGGCACGTACATCAATGCCTATAGAGGCTACCTCATGATTTCCTCTGGCCATCGGAGGAATGAGGAGGAGGAGTGACGCCGGTGCCGCGAGGAGGGGAGCACGACCATGGGTCCACCAGGGAAACGCCATGAGGGTACCGGCGATAGTGAGGGTCCTGGAGAGGGCCAGACCTGATGCAAATTTTTTTTTGGAGTCATATGTATATGCTTGAACTTTGATGAAATGGAAACAAAACCTTTTGACTTATTAAAATGGAATGTTTACCCACTGACGCAATTGGCCTAAATGTAGATGACTAACCCACTGACAGAGGAAAGAGAGGGAAATAGAAGTCTAAGGATGAGGCATAAAAAATGAGACTGGTCTAAAAGATAGGCAAGTATGCACATGCAAGTTTCGGAAAGCGGTCCTTGCAGGGCCGCCACCTGAAATGGCAATCTCGCGAAGGATCGCCACCCTAAGGGCGAGATGTGAACATAAGACAGAAAGAAGGCGGCCTTACCATGACCGCCGCATAAGGTGGCGGTTGCCCGATAGACCGCCACCTCCCAAGGAATCCTAACCCAAACGGGACTCGGCTCCCACACCTCAATCCGCGTGGGTAGGTGTCCTAGACGTGCTAAGGCTTATCATAACCTTAAATCTGACCTTCCCACTGTAATCCCACTAGAAAAGGTGTGCTACCTAGGCTATATAAATAGGGAACAAGCCCAAAATCTTAGGTCACACCAACCCCCCTTTCTAGGCTTTGAAAACCTTAGGAAAGACCTTCCTTTTATCATGAAGAGGTCCATTGGAGAAAGTACAAGTGTGGAGGGAGGCTATGACGGGCCGAAGCCTGCGAGAAAGCAATATGGAGAGCTAAAGAAGCTAACCAACATTCCTCAACACCTAAGCGCTAGCCCTTCTAGAGAGGTGAGCAAAAGAATCCTTTATTCAATTCATTCATTATTGCAATTCTTCTTATCCCAATCTGCTCCTTTTCAGATTCTGCCTGGATCACGGCGATACTCGACCTTGAAGTGGATGGCTCCCATGGTGCAAGGGCTTCCTATACAAGTCATATCAATATTAAAGTCCTAGCATCTCTACCCCTTGTTGGTTTCGGCCAAAAATTACCCAAAAATATCATTTGACTGGCATAGCATTACCGCCCTAGTGGAACTTTGGCATCCTCAGACCCACACTTTCATTTTCCCATACTTCAAGGCCACCATTCTACTAGAGGAGGTAGAGACATACTTAGCTCTCCCTAAAACCAAGGTAGGCGAAGAGGATTCAGTGTGTCACACTGTCACCCCTATAGATGCGGCCCTTATTCTAGGCGAGATCCTACCCAATGCCAAAGATACCCGAGCCATGATCGGCCCGCAGCACATCCACTTGATCCCTTTGTGCTAGTGGGTCGCCTCTCATTATAAAAAGAAATGCGGGTGGAATGAAGCCATAGCTAAGGCTGTCTCTATCTGTCTCTATGGAGCCCTACTTTTCCCTACCACTGACCACCTCATAGACATTCCGAACCTTAGCATCATCAGTGGGTTATGGCGGGGTTTGTCTATCTCTCAGGCCGTCTTGGCATACTTATATGAGGGTCTCAGTTCGGCTTCCCTTAGGGGTCCTCTCTTCGGATCCATGATACTCCTCGAGTGTTGGATGGGGATTAGATTGAAATTCTTACCCAAACATGATGTACCTTCTCTTAGCTGAATCTTTGGGAGCCATCCACTATTCTTTATTGGCAGCGCATCTAGGTTTCCACAGCAGGTAGAGTGCCACACTACTAATAAGAAGACTAAGGATGTCTGGCGGCTCTACCTCAACACCTTGCCCTTAGAGAGATTCATCATGTGACCTCAGATTTTGCACGACACTTCACTTAGGCTACCCCGGAGACTAGGGCTGGACCTAAGGCTGGTGGGGAACACTACCCTGGCAATGTATAAACCCCATAGATGCTATCTTCAGGTGGGCCTTCCCCGCACCATGGTTCCACCACTATCTCACCTACCCGCGCTACAAGCAAGAAAGCTAGGGATCGAGGAGGACGAGCAGGCGGTTCGTAGTGCATTGATTATATGGGAGATCAGCAAGAGCCGCACGTTGTCATCAGAGGAAGCAAAGGAGCGAGAAGACTATCAAGCATACTTGAAGGAATTGCGTGAGATCTGACCTCGCGGAGATGCAAGATTGAGCGAGATTTGAACTTCATGATGTAAAAGAATTATGATATGATGACGAATGTACTCAAACTTGAATGAATGAATGAATAAAGGATGGTTTGACATATGAGATGTGTCCTTTTTTTTTAACAGAGGCTCAGAGTAAAAGGCAGTCTTCAGAAGACTGCCACCTATAGACGGTGATCATATAGTGAGCGCTATCTGGTGGCTAACATTGGGGAAGAGAGACCTTGCAAGCCTATGCCAGGGCCAAGCAAAACCTGCTTTTGCACACACTAAAACATGAAACCAAGTTAGATCCATTCTTAGACTTAACCCCTTGCCTAAAGCAAGCCGAATGCGTGACCAATCATTGATATTTGGTTAAGGGGTTAAGCCTTATTACACAGGCGAATATAACATAAAGAAGATACCATGCATGCCATGAAATGTAAGGAATAAACATGAGATTTTTTTTTGGATTTTTGAAAATATGTGCTGTTTGGATTTTTGAAAATATCTATTTTTTTAGATTTTTAAAATATCTAAAAAAATTTGGATTTTTGATAATATCTGATTTTTTTATTTTTTGAATTTTTTAAAATATGTGAATTTTTTTAGATTTTTGAAACTAATTCTGGTTTGGCAACAAGGGTCCCACCTATCTCATTAGGAATCTTCTAAAGTAGGGCGTGCGCTTGAGGGGTGACAGTCCCTGGCCAGGGGACCCAGTTTACATGACGGTGCTTCTACTAGAGCCATATGCAGGGTATGATCCAGTGCTTGGAGGGAGAAACAGAAGAAAATTTGGGAGGCAAGCTTAGGATTGGGATAAAGGCTTTTAGGGCTTGAGTTTCTCTCACGATAACCCTCTTAGAGACTCAGTCTGCTGCGCTGGGGCTTTGTATCAGCCATTGAACCTTCATCCACTCTAGACACGCATACGACCGGGCTCATAATGTCCCGCGGGGAACTGTACTGTCACTCTTGACATGCCTAGCTTTATACTTTGGGAGCAATTTGACTTGAGCTTTGATAAACATTAGACTTTGCTTTGATTTCTGCTTCCTTTTCTTTTTTCTTTTCTTCCTTTTTTTTTCGTAGTTTTGTGGAGTCCGGTCATAGCGGACTGCCCCTATTTGAGACTTCCTCTCATCGGGGTGTCTAGATCGGTCATCTCCCCCTTATTCACCACTTGTCCCTATATTCGACCGAAGACAGAAAAGCAGGGACCTTCACTTCCGCCAGATATGGCTGGAGGAGAAACGGTGTTTAAAAAAAGGGGAAACCTGACCAGGGTTGCCGTGTAGTGTGTGGGTGTCATGCTCGAGATGATCCTTGATGATTAAGGAAAGGGACACCTCGCTACCAGGCCATCATTAGCTTAACTCTAAGAGTAAAAACGCTTAAGATACAATCCATTCCACGCGTGAGATAGCTCCTCACCCTCTGTGTTGACCAGATGATAAGCGTTACCTGGATAGACTTCTTTAACTACAAATGGACCCTCCTAATTAGGTTGCAGCTTAGACCTAGGACCTCCTGACCTAATGAATTTGTATTTCAAGACCAGATTACCCACTTGAAATTTTCATTCAATCACTACAAGAAAAATGGGAAATATCGACGGTATTTTTCGACGGAACAATATTCATCGGAAATACGTCAAAAATATTCCACTTTCCGATAGAAATATATTTTGTCGGTAATTATCGACTATTTTTTGACATAAATATTTTATCGTAAATACGTTAAAACTTTTTGACAAAAAAAATGTACATCGGAAATACGTCGAAACTTTCGGACGTATTTCCGAATAATAGAGGTTTCGTCGAAAATAAATAATTACAGGTAAAAATTTATGAACAGTTTCTGACGGATAAATTTAAGGTCAAAAATTAGTCGAAAACTTTCAGATGTTATTCTGACGAACCAACAATCCATCGAAACTTATAGCAAGTGGCGATTGATCTTTTGTCTGTCGAAAAATTAAATAAATTTTCGTCAGCCAAACTCACCTATTTGTAGGCCTTGGGAAGCTATTTGTCAGACTTAATCTGTCGTTAAAGGCTAAATGATCGTTCGCTAGAAGCGTCACATGTTGAGCACGGTAGATAAATATTCACTAGAACACCATTTAAATTCTTAATAGGGTAATTTTATGAGTTTTTTTATCATTTATGGTAATTTTATATCATTTTCATAATTATTTTACTATTATTATATTATTACATTTATTAACTATCATTTTTATAGTTTTTTATCTTTGATTCATTTTTCGTGTCAGTTTTGTAATTATTTTATTATTATTATACTGTTATATTTATTAATTATCACTTTTTATAGTTTTTTTTATCATTTTTGTAATTATTTTATTGTTATTATACTATTATATTTATTAATTATCACTTTTTGAAATTTTTTGTCATTTTCATAATTATTTTATTATTATTATACTATTATATTTATTAATTATCACTTTTATGGGTTTTTGTCATTTTTTAATTATTTTATTATTATTATACTATTATATTTATTAATTATCACTTTTATGGTTTTTGTCATTTTCATAATTATTTTATTATTATTATACTATTATATTTTTTAATTATCACTTTTTATGATTTTTTGTCATTGGCATGAAATTATTTTAATATCATTATACTGTTATATTTATTAATTATCACTTTTTATGATTTTTCATCATTTGAGTAATTATTTTATGGTTATTGGATGATAAGGGTGATAAATATATGACATGGGTGACAAATATATGCTAAGGGTGACAAATGGATCATATAGGTGACAAATGAGTTACTAAGGGTGACAAATGGGTTACTAATGGTGACAAATAGCTCATATGGGTGACAAATGGGTTATTAAAGGTGACAAATAGCTCATATTGGTGATAAAATGAGTTACTAAGGATGACAAATGGGTCATATGGGGTAACATATAGATGACAGAGGTGGGCTGAGTCGACTCCATGTCAAGATGGAGTCGACTCCATGACAAATGGGTCATAAACGTTTCGTGGTGACAAATAAGTTGATAGATAAGGGTGATATTTATGAGTTTCTTGTCATTTATGATATTTTTTTATCATTTTTATATTTTTTGTTAATGTTTTATTTATTAATTATCATTTTTATGAATTTTTAATCATTTTCATAATCATTTTTTATTATTATATTTATTGGTTATCATTTTTATGATTTTTATCATTTTCATAATTATTTTATTATTATCGTAATTATTTATTATCATTTTTATGATTTTTATATTATTTTCAAAATTATTTTATCATTATTATATTTATTAATTATCATTTTTATGATTTTTTTGTTATTTTCTTACCTAGGTGATAAATTATTATATTTATTGATTATCATTTTTTATGATTTTTTATTATTATTATCTCATTTTTTCTCTTTTGGGTTCACCTTCCGTATGTGAGAGCAGTAAGGTGAAATGAATGATGAGGGTGATGAATGCATATTAGTGGTGACAAATAAGTTGATAGAGGCAACAAATGCACATTAGTAATTAAAAAAGGTTGATATGGGCGACAAATAAGTATGAGGGGTGACAAAAGACTCTTAACGGTGAAAAATGCACAAAGGCGACGGCTCCCAGGGGCAAAGGCGACGACTCCTGCATGTTAAGAGTGAAATATGCATATTAGTGGTGACAAATAGGTCAACAGGGGCGACACATGTGCATAAAGGGTGACAAATAAATGGTTAAAGGTGAAAATTGAATGGTTTAGGTAAAGAATATATAGCTCAAGTGAAAAATAGATGGCTAAGGGTGAAAAAGAGATGACTAAGGGTGAAAAATGAGAGCCACGAGTGACAAATAGATGACAAGGGTGAAAAATAAATGATTAAGGGTGAAAAATAGATAAGTAAGGGTGACAAATGACTTGGTAAGGCTAACAAATGGCCAACAGAGGTGACAAATAGGTTATTAAGGCTAACAAATAGCCAAATGGATGGTTAAATAGATAGGTAAAGGTAACAAATGACTTGTTAAGACTAACAAATGGTCAACAAAAGTGACAAATGGGTTGTTAAGGCTAACAAATAGACAATAGAAGTGACAAATGAGTTATTAAGACTAACAAATAACCAACAAAGTTGACAAATGGGTTGTTAAGGCTAACAAATAGCCAACATAGATGACAAATGGGTTGTTAACTGTGACGACCCAGAGCGCCGGATACCGATATACCGATAACATCGATACACCAATACCAGGAACTGGGGAAGCCACCCAAGAGGCTAATGAGGCCCCTGAAGGGTTAGTGAAGTTTGTCGAGGGGATGTATAACGAATTGTAATCACAAGCACGCATAATAGAATTAAACAATAAAATTTAGCAAAAGAGCGGAAGCAATTTCAAAGTAAACAGAGTGCTAAAAATATAAACTAGTCCAGAGGCACAAGAGTGCTAGTCCAAAAGTACAACTACACGGGACATACCCCAGCAAAAGTACGCCAGAAGGCCAAAAAAGTGACCCGTCTACTGCTGACAGCTAAGAACGGTCTCCGATCACACGGGAAACTCCGGGAGACGACGGGCGCGGCTCACCTGAAAGGAGAAGGGTGAGTCACAGCCAGACTCAGTGGGGGTCACGCGGATCCCTACCTCGTGCTAAACATGCAATCATGCGAAATTAAGCAATTAGAGCATGCATTTAATTAAATGAACAGGCAATGGCATGATAAGACTGAAAGCTGTAAATCTACTGAACAAGTATAACAGCTAATACATGCCAATAATATATAAGTCTAAATGACAAAAACTAAATCTACCAATAGAATATGCCTCAACTAACCAAGCCACAGGGAACAGGACAACCACGGGGAGCAGAAACCAGATGCGTCCACTGACGGCTTATACTGCGTCTCAAGCACTCGCAGTCTGTAACACGACAAGCTGAGCGCGTAAACAGTACCAAACCAAGTGACTAGTCAGAGTGACACTCGTTAGTGTCAGTCCAAAGCCTCCGACCACGTGTGCACACACTGACTCTCGCCTGAGCTAGGCCCTCTAGCTAGTTTTCTCCCTCGGCAGGACGCTACCGCTAGCCGAGAGCCCACGGAACTAGCTTACAAACCGTGTGACGGGAACACCCCTCCGCCATCCCCAGGCGGGTCAGCAACTCAAGGCCTTAGGGCTACAACAGTGGCTCCATCGCAAGGAAAGAAAAGCTACTCTATTGGGATCTAAAAACATGCCATTATTTCATAAAACAACTTGAACATGGCGTAGAAATATGTTGAAAGCATTAAAGAATGAACAAGCGGCTTTTGAAAACCCCAGGGGATGTGACGGTCCACACTCACCGCGTCACAAGGCGTAATAGTCACGATGTC
Source organism: Amorphophallus konjac (assembly GCA_022559845.1). Classification (NCBI taxonomy): domain Eukaryota; kingdom Viridiplantae; phylum Streptophyta; class Magnoliopsida; order Alismatales; family Araceae; genus Amorphophallus; species Amorphophallus konjac. The sequence continues at coordinate 428,118,309 of CM040118.1, forward strand.
GTGCGTTACACGAACTGTAACGCGCTTCCACCCGTCCGTTACAACCACCCGAGACCAAAGGGGCTCACAGCCCTGACTAACAGAGCGTGACGGTCGGGGGTTGGTGCGTTACATCGACTGTGACGCGCCCGCCCCTGGCCATTAGAGCCACCCGACGCCAAAACAAAACCCACAGATTTTAACGCCCTAGCAGGATGTAACGCGCACCCGGAGGCGCGTTACGGCGCCCTGACGGCTGCCCGATAGCCGTCAGGCCAACCTCCAAACCCGATCAACGGTAGACAAACGAAATGTAACGGCGTAGGGCTAGGCCGTTACACTCCCTGTGACGCACCCCCTTGGGTCCGTCACAAGACTGTAACGCGTCCCCTATGGACCGTTACGGGTGTGACGGTTCCTGGTAGGACCGTCACACCGTCTGGGTTACGGACGGTTTATATCTAAAAACGGGTTCCCTCCCGGGCGACCGAAATCGCTGGGTAACGACGGAAAAACCTGTTTCCTGCCAAACCACACGTCCTAAACAACACAATACCAACAAAAACACCCACATGCAACACTCACAATGGATTAAACATGAAGAACGAAGCTTAAACCCCAAAAATGAAAAATAGCCATTATGCATGCCACAGGAGCTAAACTAAGCAAATAGCTATAGGGAAAGATCCTAGCGAGATTGGGATTCCATCCCCCTACCTCGTTCGAGCCGAAACGGCTGATTAAGCCGCATGCACCGAGGAGGGTTCACCGAGCTTCCACACCTCGTCTCGCACCCACGGACCGCGAATCACGTCGTGGAGGGCGTCAACGCATTCCTCTCGACGCGAGGAATCCACCGGCGTGCTCCACGCCTCGATCCGTCGTCGTTCCGCCTGAAATCCCAAGAAGAGGGAGAGAGGCGATCGGAGAAGAGAGAGAGAGCGTGAGCGAGATCGACGAGGGGGGAGAGAGAAGTGAGGGAGAGGGTGAGATAAAAAAAGAGGATTAATATATATATATATATATATATTATATATGTATATATATATAAACCTTAATTTCTTCTTTTAAAAACCCAAATAATTCTAATAAAAACCTGAAAAATGCCGGAAAAATTCCTAAAAATCTAGGAAAATAGCAAGAAATTCCAGAATAGATTCTAGGTCCGAACCACTAAAGATCCGCCAAGGCACGGGCCTCACAGTCCCTCCCTCCTAATAAAAATTTCACCCTCGAAATTTTCAATGATGTATGAGGAGGAAACTGAGAACATAATTATACCTTACTGGAATAAGAAAGGAAAAAGCTGACGCATTTCATCTTCACGCTCCCAAGTAGACTCATTGCCGGAGTGGCGCTGCCAAGCAACTCTTACCAGAGGGATAACCTTATTTCTCAACCGCTGCTCACGACGGTCTTCAATTCTAATAGGAAACTCTGGCGTAGACAAATCAGCAGTCACTTCGGGCCAAACAGAGTCATCAAGGACATGGGATGCATCAGACACATATTTCCTCAGTTGAGAGACGTGGAACACATCATGAATAGCTTGCATAGCCGCTGGTAGTTGCAAACGATAAGCTACCTAACCCACAGCTTCTATAATAGGAAATGGGCCGACATAACGCGGACTAAGCTTTCCACGTTTCCCAAATCTGGAAACACCCTTCATCAGAGATACCTTGACAAAAACCATGTCTCCAAGTTCGAACCGCAGTGGACGTCTGCGCTGATCTGCATAGCTTTTCTGTCGACTCTGGGCTGTCAACAATCTCTGCCTGATCAGATGAACCACTTCAGAACATTGCTGCACCATGTCAGGTCCCGTTAAAAGTCTGTCCCCAATATCAAACCAGTTCAAGGGAGTACGATAAGGATGACCATATAGTGCTTCATAAGGAGCCATACCAATACTGGAATGAAAACTGTTATTATAAGCAAATTCAATAAGTGGCAGATGTTGACTCCACGAACCTTGCCAATCTAGGCAACACGACCTCAGCATATCTTCCAGAGTCTAAATAGTCCTCTCCGACTGTCCATCTGACTGCGGGTGATACGCTGAACTGAAGGCTAGCTCAGTGCCCAAATCTTTCTGAAAACAGCGCCAGAAGCCGGAGGTAAACCGTGGATCACAATCTGACACAAGTGAAATAGGAATTCCATGCAGTGGCACAATCTTCTGAACGTAAAGCTCGGCCAACTTCTGCACATTCCAGGAGACTTTTATCGGCAACAATCTGGCAGTCTTAGTTAATCTGTCAACAAGCAACCAGATACCATCAAGACCTTGAGAAGTCCGAGGCAAACCCACCACAAAATCTGTAGTGATATGATCCCATTTCAACATTGGAATTTCTAATGGCTGAAGCAGTCCACCTGGCTTTTGATGTTCGGCTTTAACCTGCTGATAAGTCAAGCACTTAGAAACAAACACAGCCACATCTTTCTTCATACCTGGCCACCAGAACTACTTTTTCAAATTCTGATACATCTTAGTGGTGCCTGGGTGAATAGCAAAGCGGGATCCATGGGCTTCACTCAGAATCACATGTCTCAATGAATCATCAGTGGGAATATACAATCTGCCCTGGAAACTGACAACCAGCTCATCATCAAATTTGACATCGAACCTTGATATAACACGAGCCAAATCAGAATCAGCTTGCTGAGCTTCTTTAATCTGCTGATATAAAGCTGAACCCAAAGCCAAACTAGCACAAACTACTGTCCTCGGATCGGCAGGAATATCCATGCTAAACGCCTCACTCAGAAGTCGTTCCCACAATTTCCATTCATGAAGCAACATATGACTGACTTGTAGTTTCCTGCTCAGAGCATCAGCCACAACATTCATTTTACCCGACTGATAGGAGAGTGTAAAGTCATAATCTTTCATGCATTCTATCCTGCGACGTTGTCTGAGATTTAGATCTTTCTGGGAGAATATATACTGTAAACTCTGATGATTAGTAAAAATTTGAAACTTCTCACCATACAGGTAATGTCTCCAGATCTTTAAAGCAAAAATAACTGCAGCTAACTCCAGATCATGCATGGGATAATTTTCTTCATGCTGTTTCAATTGCCGTGATGCATAAGCAATAACATTTCCATGTTGCATCAGCACTGCACCCAAACCTACTCGAGACACATCTGTGCAAACCACAAATCCACCCGAGCCGGACGGCAAAATCAACACTGGAGAAGAAGTCAAGAGCCTTTTCAATTCAACAAAGCTATCCTCACACTGAACCGACCAGACAAAAGGCACATCTTTACGAGTCAGTCTAGTCATTGGGGCTGCAATCTTTGCAAAATCCTGGATGAATCTTCGATAATACCCAGCCAAACCTAAGAAGCTTCTGATCTCTGTCACAGTTCTTGGTCTCTGCCAATTTAGAACAGCTTCAATCTTTGCAGGGTCTACTGCTACTCCATCCCCAAAAATCACATGGCCAAGAAAATGAATCTCCCGAAGCCAAAATTCACATTTACTGAACTTCGCATAGAGCTCGTGATATCTCAGAGTCTGCAGAATGATCCTCAAGTGCTGAACATGATCTTCCTCAGAAGCAGAGTAAATCAAAATATCATCAACAAAGATCACCACGAACTGATCCAGATAAGGACGGAAAATACGATGCATTAGGTCCATGAAAGCTGCTGGGGCATTTGTCAAGCCAAACGGCATAACCAGAAATTCATAATGACCATAACGAGTGCTGAAAGCTATCTTCTCCACATCAGATTCCCGGATCCGCAATTGAAAATAGCCAGACCGGAGGTCAATCTGAGAAAAGACAGTAGCAGACTGTAACTGGTCAAACAAATCATCAATCCTGGGAAGCGGATATTTATTCTTGATAGTCGCCTGATTCAACTGTCTGTAATCAATACAAAGCCTCAGGCTTCCATCTTTCTTCTTCACAAATAATACTGGAGCACTCCACGGAGAAAAACTGGGGCGAATATAGCCTTTTTCCAGCAATTCAAGCAACTGTGCTCGCAGTTCTTTAAGTTCAGCTGGAGCCATTCGGTACGGTGCCTTTGCTAACGGGGCTGTACTTGGAATCAGTTCAATCACCATTTCTATCTCTCACTCTGGAGGCAAGCCTGGCAACTCTTCAGGAAACACATCAAGGAACTCACAAACAACAAGAATATCACTGACGTCCTGTCGTGGTTTCTCAACCACAACAACAGAAGCTAAGAATCCCTGACAACCTGTACTAAGCAATCTACAGACTCGAATAGCAGAAATGATCAAGCGAGAAGAGCGGGATCGAATACCTTAGAAATAAAATGCCGATTCTCCCTGTGGCTAAAAATAGACCTTCTTCGATCTGCAGTCAACCACAGCTCCATAATGCTCCAACCAATCCATACCCAGAATGAAGTCATAATCTACCAGCTGCAACGCATACAATCTCACCGGCAACTGATGATTATTAATCATAACAGGAGATTCTTCCAAACACAGAGGCGTGATCATGAAATCTCCAGACGGCATTTCAACATACAACTCACAAGTCACTTCTGATGTCGCCTCCTCAATGCATGCAATGAAATCCTCAGAGATAAAAGAGTGAAAAGCACCAGAATCAAATAAGACACGTGCAGAATGACCATAAAGCATCATCGTACCTTCCACCAGATGGGAGGCAATCGCTTCAGCTCGAGAAATGTGAGAAACCTTGCCCTTTTACTTCTTGGATCCAGCTGAAGACTGCTGGGAAGACGCTGAAGCTTGAGAATAGAATTGCTGCTGAGGTTGAGGTACAGGAGGAGGTCTAAATTGTGACTGCTGAGGCTGCAAAAACGGAGGAGCCTGCACTGGTTTTGGCCTCAACGGGCAATCTCGAACCACGTGACCAGGCTGGTCACAACGAAAACAAACAACAGGAAGAGAACACGACTGACCCTTATGGTTGCCACCACATCTTCTACAAGTCCACAGCTGACTGACAGCAGAACTTTGACGACTTTGGGAAGAAGGCGCCGACTGCTGCAGAACAGTACCAGTACCAGATGACGGCTGCTGAAAGAACTTCTTATTATTCTTGAACCTATGAGACTTGGGCTTGGAAGAGGAAGAAACACTGCGAACATCTGGCGGAACTGAGGGAATTCCTGACACTGGCGGTCGGTAAGTCTGCGGAAACTGAACCGTCGGCTGAACCGACCCAGCTTGAGAATATCCTCCTGGTCTCGCCATTTCTAGCTCGAGTGCCACAGCTGCCTGGCACGCACCATCAAGATCAGCAACACGACTTGCAATCAATGGCAACTTAAGTTTAGGCCTGAGTCCTCGCAAAAACTGCTAAGTCTTCAACACCTCATTAGCAAGCACATGGGGCGCATACTGACCCAATTCTAAAAATTTGTTCCGATACTGAAGTACGGTCATATCGCCCTAAATCAATTCCATGAACTGGTACATCTTCGCCATTTACAAACAGGCAGGGGTATAGGCACGCTCGAAGGCTGCCACAAACTCTGCCCAAGTGATCTGTCGAAGGGGCCTGGAACGAAAAGCAATCTGCCACTCGGCTTTCCACCATGAAATAGCTGTACCTTGGAGTTGAAACGCTACTAACATAACCTTTTCATCTTCCGCACACTCCATAGATAGGAATATGCGCTCGATCGGATCTAGCCACTGCCTTGCTACCTCTGGGTCTGCTTGACCGTCAAAAGCTGGCGGATTAAACAGAAGAAACTCTTTAAGAGCCTTGCCTCTGTTGTGTCCATGAGGTCATTTGAGTCATTCTGTGGTCACTTGGGTCATTCGACATCATTCCATAGTCATATGAGTTTCTTGGTTTTGATAATGGCTAAACACTATTAGTCATTGATATCTTCCACTCTCATGTGATTGACATATGTGATGTTTTTATTCATGACAGATATGCAAATGAATGGACAAGGAATCAAGTGGCAATGACCAAAGTGAAAGCTCATTGATCGCGCCCAAGCAAGGATGCAAATCTCATCTCTCTTACAAGCAAAAGTCGACATTTCATATTCGGCTCATCACTCATCCAAGGTCAATGCACAAAGAAGTATAGCCAAGAGAATCCAAGGTTAAAGACTCAGTTGATATCTTCAAGACTGTCAAGGGCGATGCCATAAACATGCACGGGCTGCTAATGGAGTTGAAAGATAGAGGTCAAGACTTAACGAACCGACCCGGGCAAGCCCGGGTTCTGCCCAGCTGGCGGTCGACCGCCAGCACAGGGGCGGTCGACCGCCCCAGCCAAGGATCGCCAGTCTACATATGTTTCAGCTGGCGGTCGATCGCCAGCCAGTGGCGGTCGACCGGAAATCCCAGGGACCGCCCGTTTGTAGGTTTCACAGTAGCGGTCGACCGCCAGGAGCTACAGGTCGACCGCCAGCCCCGATGTAGCCTTTTTTGACTTCGAATTCCACCTTGTGGCTAGCCCCTTTCCATGGATTTGTTTAATCAAACCTTACCTAATCTTCCATGATTTATGGATCTGGTCTGGAGGGTGTCTATAGATCATTCAAGGTCTATAAAACTCTCACTTGAGAGGTTAGAAACCCTAATGCTTCAAGGCTTCAAGCGAGATCAAGGGAGGCCATTTTTGAGGTACTGTAGCACCTCCGTGAACAGTGTTTCAGGAAGGAGTTCTTCATCCATTCCAAGGCATTCAAGTCCAGATCTGAAGTCATCTCAACCTCCAAGGAAGAAGAAGTAATCAAGGGGTTCAAAGGTGATTCAAGTTCATATCTCAATCCAGTAACCTCCAAGGAAGAGCAGAAGCAAGAAAGGCTAATAAGGGAGATCAAAGGAGGCTGCAAGGGTGTGTTCAAGGAAGAGGAGTTCGAGTACTGTAGATGTGAACAGTACTCTGGGAAGAAGTTCTTCATCATATCTCCAAGTGATTCAAGCTACTTCAAGAGGAGATCAACTCCAAGCCAAGTGAAGCATCAGATTCAAGCTCCAGCAATCTCAGACAAGATCTTTTCTATTTGAACATATTTCATATCTTGTTTGAGTGTTTTCATATCTTGTTCTCTTTCATTTCATTCATACATTTGGAACTGAAGATCGTCCCTACCGGTGGTTAGTAGGAAGGCAATCGAAAGTTGTCCGATCTGCGGTGTTGACGTCCCTACCGGCGGTTAGTAGGAAGGCAATCGGTGGTCTTTCCGATTTACGGTTCAGTGCGTGGAACTAGTGGAGCCTCACCGGATTTGGTGAGGGGTGGACGTAGGACTGGGGATTCAGTCCGAACCACCTTAAAATCCTTTGTGTTGTGGTTTAATTATGCAATTGATATATGTTAGATGCATGTTTAGGTTCAATATCTATATTGCGTAATCATCTTGCCAAGTAAATCATTTGTGTTCTACATCAAGCTAGTTATATTCCGCTGCTTATTTCATCATCTAGCTTTAAAGAGGGTTGCATTGCGAAAAGAGGGGCAGATCTATTCACCCATCCCCTCTAGATCCGCTGTTCACTACACAACAAGTGGTATCAGAGCCTAATCTCTCATTATGGGGTCCAACGACCTTGAGGGAAATGGTGGATCAGTGTCTAAGGGTTATTTACCTGAAGGACATTCTGTGAATAGGCCTCCTTATTTCACTGGATCTAATTATCCCTATTGGAAACATCATATGCAGGTGTTCATTCGCGCCCAAGACTACGAACTTTGGCGAGTGATCAGCAAAGGTCCGTATGAGCTTACGGATAATGAGGACTTATTGACCAAAGAACAGATAAGGCAATCCACTGTCAACTGGAGTGCCAAACACATCATGCAATGCTCACTCCATCCAGTTGAATTCTCAAGAGTGGCTACCTACGCATCTGCAAAACTAATGTGGGACAAGCTAGAGGTAATCTACGAAGGAACCTCTCAGGTACGAGAAACAAAAGCCAACATTTTAGTTTCTGAATATGAAATGTTCTGCATGAAGCCTGATGAATCAATTCAAGATATCTATGCTCGATTGACTGTGCTTACTAATAGTTTAACTGATTTGGGAAAGAAATATTCAGAGCAAGAAATTGTAAGGAAAATTCTCAGATCGTTAACTCCAGCATGGCACACAAAGGCTACCGTGGTTGAAGAATCGAGAGATCTCACAACTACCAAGGTAGATGAACTCATTGGGTCATTGATGACCTATGAGATCAACCTCAAGAACAAAGAGGCTGAGGCACCTAAGAAGAAGTCCCTAGCTCTTAAAGCAGGACCTAGCGGTCATGGCACTTCTGATGAAGGTGAGGATTCGGCAAGTGAGCGAGAAGAGGATGACGTAGCCATGCTCACACGTAAGTTCAAAAAATTCCTGAGAAAGAAAGGTAAGAGCTTCATGAGAGGAAGGTCAAAGGTAAGAAATGGTTTCAAATCTAATTCTGAAAACTCTAAGAAATCTGACAAAATCATTTGCTATTCTTGTAATAAACCAGGACATTTCAAGAATGATTGTCCAGAAAGATTCAGAAAAGCCGACAAATGGAAGGGCAAGAAGAAGAACAAGGCCATGGTGTCCACATGGAGCGATGAAGAGGAAAGTGATGACGGAACTAGCTCCTCGGACAAAGAAAAAGAAGATTTCTGCCTTATGGCCAAAGGTGATGAAGAAACTGAGGTAAATTCTCTATTTGAAGATTATACAATTGATGATTGGGAGGAGGCATATATACAACTCATGGAAAAATATGAAATGTACAAAAAGGAAAATAAATCATTGAAAAAGAAAATCAATTCGTTTGTGCATGATCATGACAAGGATGATAAGAATGCTCTACTTGAAACTGAAATTGAAGATCTCAAGAAAATGATTGAGAACTTGGAGGAAGGAAGAAAAGAAATGGCTGACTTGGAAACTGAAAATGAAATTTTGAGAAATGAGATTGATAGCATTAAGCTAAAAATGCAAACCTATGAAAAGAACAGCAAATTGAGTATTGAAAAATATGAAGCCGTCAAACATGTCAACACTCAACTCTTGCAAAACATTGAAAACTTACAAAAAGAATTGAAGGATAAACAACAGTCCTTGGAAAATTTTGTGGATGGAAAAGAAAACCTAGATGCTTTGCTAAGTACTAGGATGAATTTCAACAAGGAAGGGTTAGGTTTTGAACCAACAAACAAAAGGCCAATTGGGCTAAAAACAGTCACATTTGTCTCATCTTCCGAAGCTTCCACCTCAAACACAACTCCCACACAAAACCAGCAAAAACAAAAGGAGAAAGGGAAAGAAAAGATTGAAGAGGTAGTCACCAATATTCCCAAAAAGCCTGTCCAAAAACCTAAGAAATGTCGACCTTCCCTGCAGCATAGGTCAACACTTCCTTGGCCATTGCATGCTCAACCTTCCAGATTTCACCACAATTGGATTGCACACTCATATAGGCCAGCATCACCATATCTTTGGGAAAATTGTGATTTCTGTGTTCATCAATCCCATAGGTGGCAAAACAATCAGTTTCAACCCAAAACCAACCAACGGCCTCAATGGTTTAAGAAGCAAACCTCCTCAAACTTCCACAAAATCTAACAAAGAGCTTCTAAACAAAAAATGAATGTCAAGATGGAAAAGAAAAATCAAATCCCTGCTCTAAGCAAACAAAGCATGAATGTTAAGAAGGTTTGGATTCCAAAAGAAATGGTGTCATATTTTGAAATTCTGAAAAGCTTGAAGGGACCCAAATTTGGTTGGGTTCCAAACACCATTGCTTAATTGTTTGTGGAGGAATGTCCTGCAGCCATGCATAACAGGTGGTACCTTGATAGCGGCTGTTCAAGACACATGACTGAAGACAAATCAAAATTTTGTCTCTTGGAGGAAAAGGAAGGAGCATATGTCACATTTGGAGGAAACAATAAAGGAAAAATCATTGGAACATGTAATGTAGGTAAGAACCTCTCCAACTCCATTTGTAACGTGTTGTTAGTTGAAGGATTGAAATATAACCTGCTTAGTATAAGTCAATTGTGTGATAAGGGTCACAAAGTGTTGTTTGACTCTCATGAATGCAGAATTCTCCAACCAAAATCTGACAAAGTAAAATTTTTTGGTAAGAGAGTCAACAATATTTACATGATTGACTTAGATGATCCTGCTCATTTAAATCTTTGTCTTGCTGCACCAAAATCTGAACTTGCATGGATATGACATCGTAGACTAGGACATGCTAGCTATAATGTCTTGCATAAACTCTTGAAGCATTCAATGGTGAAAGGTTTGCCTGAACTATCATTTAAACAAGAAAACAAATTGTGTGATGCATGTGCCCTAGGTAAACAAACTAGAAAATCATTCAAGGGAAGATCTGAAAATACATCATCCAAACCACTCGAGCTAATTCATATGGACCTATTTGGCCCAACCAGAACTGCTAACTTAAGTGGTAGAAAATATGGATATGTCTTGGTGGATGACTTTTCTAGGTTCACATGGGTTTTCTTTCTCACACACAAAAACGATACTTTTGATGAGTTTCAGGCACTCTACATGAAGATAAAGCAGGACGGTGAGTTTAAAATTTCCAAGATTCAATCTGATCACGGTGGTGAATTTGAAAATGCTAACTTCTATAACCTTTGCAGGGCCGAAGGGATTTCACACCGATTTTCTTCACCAAGAATGCCGGAGTAAAACAGTGTGGTTGAAAGGAGAAACCGGACACTTGTAGAGATGGCAAGAACCATGCTTGCTGAACGGCAACTTCAAAGGAGGTTTTGGGCTGAAGCGGTAAACTCGGCATGTTACATTATCAACTGCTCTATGGTAAGGCCACACACCAAAAAGACTCCTTATGAGTTGCTAAAAGGTAAAAAGCCATCTCTCTCACATATGAAAGTGTTTGGATCGAAATGCTTCATTCACAACAATGACAAAAGAGACTTAGATAAATTCGAGCCCAAGAGCGATGAAGGTATATTCCTTAGATATTCTGATAGATCTAGGGCTTATAGAATTTACAATATCAAAAATCAAACTGTGGAAGAATCACCCCATGTTTCCTTTGATGAATATCATGATTCTAACAATGATAACTCTTGCAGGAAAAATGATGAAGATGGGGAATTCCTAAGCATAAAGGACAAGAGTGATCCTCCACAAGAAGAAATAAAAGAAGATGGTGACCTAGCTGAATCAAGCAATGCAAGGGATCAAGCTCCAGGGGAAGGTAACGATTCTACAAACATTAGAATTCTTAAGGATTATCCTTTAGAAAATGTCATTGGTAGCTTGAATGACCCACCTAGAACAAGGTCACATTTTAAAATTGTGGAAGAATTAGATCAACCTACTCTTGTCTCGCAGCTTGAACCCAAAAATATTGATGAAACTTTAAAAGATGAAAACTGGATAAATTCCATGCAAGAAGAGCTAAACCAGTTTGAGAGAAACAAAGTTTGGCATCTTGTTCCTAGACCTTCATCACAATCTGTCATAGGCACTAAATGGGTCTTTAGGAACAAACTAAGTGAGGATGGCAAGATAATAAGAAATAAGGCTAGATTGGTGGCTCAAGGATATAATCAAGAGTTTGGGGTAGACTTTGATGAATCTTATGCCCCAGTTGCTAGACTCGAAGCCATCATAATTTTACTTACCTTTGCATGTTCCCTTAGAATAAAGCTTTATCAAATGGATGTCAAAAGTACTTTCTTGAATGGCTTGATCAAAGAAGAAGTCTACGTTGAGCAGCCCCCTAGCTTTGAGAATTCTAACAATACAGATTTTGTACTACAAAGGGTGCTTTATGGACTTAAGCAAGCACCAAGAGCTTGGTATGAGAGACTAAGCTCGTTCCTCATTGAAAAAGGGTACACACGAGGTAAAGTAGATCAAACACTTTTCACCAAGAAGCAAGGTAAGAACATCTTAATTGTTCAAATTTATGTTGATGACATTGTGTTTGGTTCTACAAAATCTGAAATGTGTGAGGAATTTGCTAACCTCATGACTAGCGAATTTGAGATGAGCCTAATGGGAGAACTTCAATTCTTTCTCGGTTTGCAGGTCAACCAAGGAGAAGATGGTTGCTTCATAAGCCAAGCCAAATACATCAAGGAGCTGCTGAAAAGATTTGGCATGGCAAACAGTAAAATCATTGCAACTCCGATGAGCACCTCAACTTCACTGGATTCGGATGAAAATGGTAAATTGGTGGATGCAAAGGTCTATAGAGGTATGATTGGTTCTTTACTTTATTTGACTGCATCCCGACCAGATATCTAGTTTAGTGTATATTTTTATGCTAGATTTCAAGCTAATCCTAGAGAATCCCATTTGACTGCCGTCAAACGTATCCTTCGATATCTTGTCGGCACTCAAGATTTGGGATTGTGGTATCCATCGTCATGTGATTTATCTCTTATATCTTATTCTGATGCGGATTACGCTGGATGCAAGCTGGATCGCAAGAGTACTAGTGGCTACTGCCAGTTTCTAGGCGGGTATTTAGTTTCTTGGGCCTCCAAGAAACAACACTCGGTTGCCCTCTCAACCGCGGAGGCAGAATATGTTGCTGCGGGGAGCTGTGACACCCAAGTGTTGTGGATTAAACACCAACTCCAAGACTACTTGGTAGATCTTAGTTGTGTCCCGATTCTATGTGATAACACTAGTGCTATCAACCTTGCAAAAAATCCAGTCCAGCACTCTAGGACTAAGCATATTGAGATTAGGCATCACTTCATTAGAGACGAGGTCAGTAAGAAAAATTTTGAACTATATTTTGTTGATACTCTAAATCAAATTGCTGATATTTTTACCAAGCCCTTGTGTAATGATAGGTTTTCAACACTCAGAAGGGAGCTTAGTCTTTGCCGACCTCAGGCCAATAAGAATTTGAAATGATGATAATGTTCAATTAGTTGTGTGTTTTGCACGTTGGTATTCATGCATTGTTTATATGTCAATATATCTTTTTGCATATGGTGTCGCATTGCATGTAGTTGCATAGTCAAGTTGAATCTATGTTCCCAATGCATTGCATGGTTTGTGTCGCATCATTCTTGCATGGCCATGGTATATCAAATGTTGATGTATGGAAGGGCAGGTTATGCTTGTCTCGAAGCACTCAATATGCGTGAGGTTTCACCTCCGCCAAGTACCATGTGTCAATGTCGCATATAGGCCATATAGTAAGGGGGAGTTGTCCTTTTGCAGCATTCATGCATATATTTCATATTCATTCTGTGACATTTAATAAGTGTACAACCATGGGTTGGGTCATACATTTCATTTCTGCCACCTTCATGAGTGACTAGGTCAACCGCCTTTGTCATAACTCCTTCGCGCATCCATTGCATATCCTTAGGGGGAGTTTTGTTGATTCTCTTAACCTCTTGCAAACTGCACTTCAGTGGCTTACAGTCTGGTTTGAGTTCATGAGACAGATGGACATATGGTGTAAGAGCTTTCTATTATATGCCCTAATGATTGTCCATCCAATGAAAATGGTTCAGATTTAATGATTTCCTTGACGTTCTGAAATATCTGTTATGAAATCATCTATGTTCTGTGGTTTTAATAGACCTTAACTAGAGATTACATATTGTGCTTTGAATGACTATCCTGATATCTGAAAATTCAAAGTTCATGACCATCTTGGTGATACACTCAGGCTTAGTATTGTTTTTAAACATCTTGATGAGCTGGAATTCTTGAAAATCAATTTGACAGAGCAGTGATATTTTTGCATGGAGAAACATGTCATGTCATCAAATCAAGTGACAAATGCATATGTCATGATGTGCCCTTGTTATCTCTGTCTTAAAACTTTTGGACTCTAGGTAGAGCAATGGCATAATTGTTGAGAAATATATCCCCTAATCAAAGAATTGAGACATGATATGTCATGACGTGACTTTGCTATCTCTGTTCATCTTGAAGCATGACAGTCAGTCTTACCAAATTTTTAGGAATACTGGCGTCTAAACAACGTGTATTCTTACGGCTTGGAGGCATGTACTAGACTTGATTGCTCGTAAAATATGAGTCTTGTGCCTTCAAATGCAAATGATATTGATAATCAAACTTGTTGAATTCTTAAAAATTCCGTGCTTTAGTCATGATTGTTTAGCCTCAATACATGTTTTTGTGTTATTGCCTTTGTCGTTATTGAATATGGATATATAAGACAAGGGAAGGTTAAACACTGCCATGATATGCACCTTTGGTTCATTTCTATTAAATCTTGGATGTAGCTGCTTTTCGAACTCTGTTGATGATCTCAGATTTCATTAGCTTTGAACCATATATGTTGCTCACGGCATGTTTCAGTTTTGCATATAATGGCTTGCTCTCCACTCCTTTCAGCTATGGTCTCACAGACATTTTACTATTATCACTCCTTTTTTACTGTTGGCAAAGGGGGAGAATTCTTTGTGTGAGTCCTTTGTAAGAGCTATATGCGTTATCGCATTGTCAAAGGGGAGAGCTTATGTGCTTTGTGAGTTGTCATGGGGGATGTGTGAATGGTGTACGGGGAGAGTCCAAGGGGAGAATCCATTGTTCACTTTGCATCTCATATGTGTATGTGATGAGGTTTGCATAATTGCATAGCACTCATATCATGCTATTACTATCATGGATCTTGAGCTGCATATGTTGCATTTGTTATAACTTGTGCCATTTTAGACATTTCTATCACATAATGACTCACAGTGTTGCCATCATCAAAAAGGGGGAGAATGTTGTGTCCATGAGGTCATTTGAGTCATTCTGTGGTCACTTGGGTCATTCGACATCATTCCATAGTCATATGAGTTTCTTGGTTTTGATAATGGCTAAACACTATTAGTCATTGATATCTTCCACTCTCATGTGATTGACATACGTGATGTTTTTTATTCATGACAGATATGCAAATGAATGGACAAGGAATCAAGTGGCAATGACCAAAGTGAAAGCTCATTGATCGCGCCCAAGCAAGGATGCAAATCTCATCTCTCTTACAAGCAAAAGTCGACATTTCATATTCGGCTCGTCACTCATCCAAGGTCAATGCACAAAGAAGTATAGCCAAGAGAATCCAAGGTTAAAGACTCAGTTGATATCTTCAAGACTGTCAAGGGCGATGCCACAAACATGCACGGGCTGCTAATGGAGTTGAACGACGGAGTTCAAGACTTAACGGACCGACCCGGGCAAGCCCGAGTTCTGCCCAGTTGGCGGTCAACCGCCAGCACAGGGGCGGTCGACCGCCCCAGCCAGGGATCACCAGTCTACATATGTTTCAGCTGGCGGTCGACCGCTAGCCAGTGGTGGTCGACCGGAAATCCCAGGGACCGCCTGTTTGCAGGTTTCACAGTAGCGGTCGACCGCCAGGAGCTGCAGGTCGACCGCTAGCCCCGATGTAGCCTTGTTTGACTTTGAATTCCACCTCGTGGCCAGCCCCTTTCCATGGATTTGTTTAATCAAACCTTACCTAATCTTCCATGATTTATGGATCTGGTCTGGAGGGTGTTTATAGACCATTCAAGGTCTATAAAACTCTCACTTGAGGGGTTAGAAACCCTAATGCTTCAAGGCTTCAAGAGAGATCAAGGGAGGCCATTTTTGAGGTACTGTAGCACCTTGTGAACAGTGTTTCGGGAAGGAGTTCTTCATCCATTCCAAGGCATTCAAGTCCAGATCTGAAGCCATCTCAACCTCCAAGGAAGAAGAAGCAATCAAGGGGTTCAAAGGTGATTCAAGTTCATATCTTAATCCAGCAACCTCCAAGGAAGAGCAGAAGCAAGAAAGGCTAATAAGGGAGATCAAAGGAGGCTGCAAGGGTGTGTTCAAGGAAGAGGAGTTCGAGTACTGTAGCTGTGAACAGTACTTCGGGAAGAAGTTCTTCATCATATCTCCAAGTGATTCAAGCTACTTCAAGAGGAGATCAACTCCAAGCCAAGTGAAGCATCGGATTCAAGCTCCAGCAATCTTAGACAAGATCTTTTCTCTTTGAACATATTTCATATCTTGTTTGAGTGTTTTCATATCTTGTTCTCTTTCATTTCATTCAAACATTTGGAACTGAAGATCGTCCCTACCGGTGGTTAGTAGGAAGGCAATCGGAAGTTGTCCGATCTGCGGTGTTGACGTCCCTACCGGTGGTTAGTAGGAAGGCAATCGGTGGTCTTTTCGATTTGCGGTTCAGTGCGTGGAACTAGTGGAGCCTCACCGGATTTGGTGAGGGGTGGACATATGACTGGGGATTCAGTCCGAACCACCTTAAAATCCTTTGTGTTGTGGTTTGATTGTGTAATTGATATGTGTTAGATGCATGCTTAGGTTCAATATCTATATTGCGTAATCATCTTGCCAAGCAAATCATTTGTGTTCTACGTCAAGCTAGTTATATTCCGCTGCTTATTTCATCATCTAGCTTTAAAGAGGGTTGCATTGCGAAAAGAGGGGCAGATCTATTCACCCCTCCCCTCTAGATCCGCTGTCCAGTACACAACAGCCTCGGCTAACAGGCACTTCAACTTGAGGAGCAATAACTGGCGCTGGAGCAGGAACTGCAAGAACTGCAAGAACTGCAGGAGGCTGAGCAGAACCACTCTCTTCTCTAGGCGCATCTCTAGGAACTCGAGGAACTCGAGGAGGTCTTCCTCGAGGAGGTCTTCCTCGACGAGGTGGCATCTTACAACTGCCGACAACATAAAACAATTACAAATCCATCAATCATATGGAAAACATCCTAAGCCAGCAATAGATAATACAAGGGACTAACTCTGGACAAGTGTAAATTCCAATTCCTTAGACAAATCCTCAACTCCGCTCTGATACCAACTATGACGACCCAGAGCGTCGGATACCGATATACTGATAACATCGATACACCGATACCAGGAACTGGGGAAGCCACCCAAGAGGCTGATGAGGCCCCTGAAGGGTTAGTGAAGTTTGTCGAGGGGATGTATAACGAATTACAATCACAAGCGCGCATAATCGAATTAAGCAATAAAATTTAGCAAAAGAGCGGAAGCAATTTCAAAATAAACAGAGTGCTAAAAATATAAACTAATTCAGAGGCACAAGAGTGCTAGTCCAAAAGTACAACTACACGGGGCATACCCCGACAAAAGTATGCCAGAAAGCCAAAAAGGTGACCCGTCTACTGCTGACAGCTAAGAACGGTCTCCGATCACACGGGAAACTCCGGGAGACGACGGGCGCGACTCACCTGAAAGGAGAAGGGTGAGTCACAGCCAGACTCAGTAGGGGTCACGCGGATCCCTACCTCGTGCTAAACATGCAATCATGCGAAATTAAGCAATTAGAGCATGCATTTAATTAAATGAACAGGTAATGGCATGATAAGACTGAAAGCTATAAATCTACTGAACAAGTATAACAGCTAATACATGCCAATAATATATAAGTCTAAACGATAAAAACTAAATCTACCAATAGAATATGCCTCAACTAACCAAGCAATAGGGAACAGGACAACCACAGGGAGCAGAAACCAGATGCGTCCACTGACGGATTACACTGCGTCTCAAGCACTCGCAGTCTATAACACGACAAGCTGAGTGCGTAAGCAGTACCAAACCAAGTGACTAGTCAGAGTGACACTCGTCAGTGTCAGTCCAAAGCCTCCGACCACGTGTGCACACACTGACTCTCGCCTGAGCCAGGCCATCTAGCTAGTTTTCTCCCTCGGCAGGACGCTACCGCTAGCCGGGAGCCCACAGAACTAGCTTACAAACCGTGTGACGGGAACACTCCTCCGCCATCACCAGGTGGGTCGGCAACTCAAGGCCTTAGGGCTACAACAGTGGCTCCATCGCAAGGAAAGAAAAGCTACCCTATTGGGATCTAAAAACATGCCATTATTTCATAAAACAACTTGAACATGGCGTAGAAATATGTGGAAAGCATTAAAGAATGAACAAGCGGCTTTTGAAAACCCCAGGGGATGTGACGGTCCACACTCACCGCTTCACAAGGCGTAACGGTCACTGTGTCGTGCGTTACACGAACTATAACGCGCTTCCACCCGGCCGTTACAACCACCCGAGACCAAAGGGGCTCACAGCCCTGACTAATAGAGCGTGACGGTCGGGGGTCGGTGTGTTACATCGACTGTGACACGCCCGCCCCTAGCCGTTAGAGCCACCCGATGCCAAAACAAAACCCACAGATTTTAACGCCCTAGCAGGATGTAATGCGCACCCAGAGGCGCGTTACGGCGCCCTGACGGCCGCCCGACAGGCCGTCAGGCCAACCTCCAAACCCGATCAACGGTAGACAAACGAAATGTAACGGCCTAGGGCTAGGCCGTTACACTCCCTGTGACGCACCCCCTTGGGTCCGTCACAAGACTGTAACGCGTCCCCTATGGACCGTTACGGGTGTGACGGTTCCTGGTAGGACCGTCACACCGTCTGGGTTACGGACGGGTTATATCTAAAAATGGGTTCCCTCCCGGGCGACCGGAATCGCCGGGTAACGATGGAAAAACCTGTTTCCTGCCAAACCACACGTCCTAAACAACACAATACCAACAAAAACACCCACATGCAACACTCACAATGGATTAAACATGAAGAACGAAGCTTAAACCCCAAAAATGAAAAATAGCCATTATGCATGCCACAGGAGCTAAACTAAGCAAACAACTATAGGAAAAGATCCTAGCGAGATTGGGATTCCATCCCCCTACCTCGTTCGAGCCGAAACGGCCGATTAAGCCGCATGCACCGAGGAGGGTTCACCGAGCTTCCACACCTCGTCTCGCACCCACGGACCGCGAATCACGTCGTGGAGGGCATCAACGCGTTCCTCTCGACGTGAGGAATCCACCGGCGTGCTCCACGCCTCGATCCGTCGCCGTTCCGCCTGAAATCCCAAGAAGAGGGAGAGAGGCGATCGGAGAAGAGAGAGAGAGCGTGAGCGAGATCGACGAGGGGGGAGAGAGAAGTGAGGGAGAGGGTGAGATAAAAAAAGGATTAATATATATATATATATATATATTATATATATATAAACCTTAATTTCTTCTTTTAAAAACCCAAATAATTCCAATAAAAACATGAAAAATGCTGAAAAAATTCCTAAAAATCCAGGAAAATAGCCAAAAATTTCAGAATAGATTCTAGGTCTGAACCACTAAAGATCCGCCAAGGCACGAGCCTCACATTAACGCTAACAGATGTCCAACAGAAGTGACAAATGGGTTATTAAGGCTAACAAATATCTAACAGAGGAGACAAATGGGTTGTTAAGGCTAACAAATAGCCAACAGAGGTGACAAATGGGTTATTAAGGCTAACAAATAGCCAACAGAGATAACAAATGGTTTGTATTGGTGACAAATGCATATTAAGGGTGACAAATGGGTTTATATGGGTGACAAATGGGTTTGCATGGTTGACAACTGCGTATTAAGGGTGACAAATGGGTTTGTATGGGTGAAAAATAGGCTAAGAATGGTAACAAGTGGGTTATTAAAGGTGAGAAATGGGTTCTAATGGTAACATATAAATGACATAGGTGGGCTGAGTCGACTCCATGCCAAGATGGACTGGACTCCATGTCCATATTTTTTTTTAGCACAAAAGAAATCAGGGATCGAAGCCCTGTATCTCATTTCCTCTTGAAAGAAGAGTACACCAAGGAAACCCCTGCATAATATACAATATAGATCGAAGGGCAAGGCAGAAGGGCCATCCGGCCCATTCTGCTGATGGCCCATTCTGCCCATTCACATCCAACCCATTCAAATTGTTCTTTTTTTCTCTTTTTTGTATTGGGCTTGGCCCCCCTTTTCACTCTTTTTTTATTCCTATCTGTCTTTTTTTGGTGCCAACAAACACATGCACAGCCATTGCGACCATATAATTGATCTCACATAGGTAATTGATCTCACATATGTATACGGTCTGGCATATGCACCAGCTATGATCTCTTGGCTTACGCACAATGTAATCATTTTTATCCAATAGAAATAAATAGTTCATACATCAAAATGTAGTTGATTTAATGCTACATCATAATTTATACATACACAAGATGATGAATAAAGGGAGGAATATTGAGAGCATGTATTGCCCATCAAATCTAAAGTTACTGATCAAACACATTGATACCAAATTACAATTCATATTTCATTAAAAACAACTAAGGGATCCTAATAATAAACTATGAGCATGAAGATAAGCCCCACTAATATTACAAATAACATAAAGGCACATAGAATAAGCAGGATAATGATGATGCATGACATCAAGTGGATTTCCATTGGCATCTTCTTTCTTAGTTGCGGAGGGGTGACATCAATTGACTTGGATGGTTGCAGTGCACTAGAACCATGCATTGGGGTTGAATTGTCATTGCAGGTAGTCAAGACCCCATAATAAGCATGTTCTGCCTCCCCTATAGAATAGAATCCCTTATACTGAGCTCCTGGATATCCATTAACTTAAGCGTAACATTCTGGCCAAGTGCAATATATACCAGGTGATCGACCAACCCACACTACATAACACTTATATTTTCCCATATTAGTAGGTTTTCAGAAGCCTGCACAAAAGATTTGCACAGGATATAGTATCATCAACCAAAGTCTAAAGATGTGTAGATACAACATAAACATAATTCCACTAGAATGACAATGAAACAAAAAATAGTACTCCGACTACATATATTGAGGGATGGATGAAGAGTATGTCCATCATGTTAATCCAAACAGGCATCAAACCTACTAATGAGAAGGCCACCGATGATACAATTGACGCCGTCGAAGTCATAGGTGACAGAGCTCGCAAAGAAGAAGGAAGCCACCCAATGTCGTCTCTACAGATGCTAGCAACCATCGCTTGGCTTCTTATAGACACATGGAACCCTGCATTTATAGAGAGGTGAAGCGGAAAACCTGTAGCATCAAAAGGATGTAGGAAGAACCTCGAGAGGGGAAAAAGGTGGTCATCGGAGGATGAATCGACATCGTCGCATCTCATCGGGGTCAGAAAAACTGCAACACTAGCTAGGCTTAGTTATGCAGAGGAGGATGACCTGCATCAGTCCTCCTCGGTCCTCTCTTGAAGACTCAGCATGCGGTAATGAAAGGTCGATGCATTAGTTATGCGAACCCTAGTCGGAGGGCATGCGGAGGGAGGAGCTGATGAAGGGGAGAAAATGACACCACCAGCCCTTATCTACATTTTCTTAGCTAGTCATTTTAAAAGGGGCTGATCTATTCACCCCCCCTCTAGATCCGCCTTACACACTTATTGTCCATTTGTCAGTCATAAGGCCTATTTGTCACCCTTAGGTTCAATAGCCGTCGCCTTAGCCTTTTTACAGTTATGCCTTGGCCATCGCCTTGGCCATTTGTCACCGCTAGGTGTGTATTTGTTACCACCGAAGTGGCATTTGTCACCCTTACTGCATATTTATCACTCTTACTAAATGAGCAGTCGTTGCCTTCTTTTGTCTCCAATAGCTACTTAACTTTGACCTGGATCACTGTAGCTCACTAGTCTATCCATTGACCTTTGACTTTGACTAGGTCTTCATGACTTTAGTCAATAGAAAGTTGAGCTTGGCTGGAGTCTTCTTTTATTGGCGTTGACTTTGACCAGTGAACATTTACTATCGTTACATTGACCAAGTCCCTTCGTTGTTCTTCTGATTGCTATAGAAACTCTTGATACATTGTTCATATTTTTATCCTCTTCTGAACTTGACTCCTTCTTTCAGCTCCTTCTGCTTTTCATTTGTTAGCTCTAGGATCTATTTTTCACCCTTACTAGTGTATTTGTCTACTCTGTAGATCTAGTTGTCACCACTGAGCTTTGTGTCTGAATGGATGAGGTCGAGGCACAATGTTGCCAGGTCGAGGTAGTGTGTAGCAGAATGTGGTTCATATCCTCTCATATCCTCTCGCGTCGGGTCATCTGTTAGCTGCTTCGACCTTGTTAGCTTCAATCACCAGTTTCGAGCTGAGTTCATCGATGCACTTCACAGATGCATCAAAGCACAAACTTCAAATTCTTAGTTCACGCTTGATGCGTCGGTGCAGCTAGTTTGATGCTTCGACGAAGTGTGACTTGTTGACAGGTTTTGTTCTTAGTGCATCGGTGCACTAAATGAGAATTGAGATAGTGCATCAATGCATTGGCCTTATGGCTTCGATGCTTTGCTGACTTCAAGATTCTGAGGTTGGCTTCTGCAGCCAGAAGTGCGTCGAGGCTCGCTTGCCTTGCCTTGACACTGTTGTGTCCAAAACCTTTAAACAGAAATTGATGAATGAAGAATTTATTCTTCAACGTTGACACTCTTCCTTTGAAAACTCGACCTGTTGTATTCAAGACTTGAAGATGTGTCTGCTTTAGTCTCTCCTGTTAACACACACGTATTAACTTTTAGGATTTGATCAATCAGTTCAGCCTTAATGATCCAGAGTATGTCGTCATCAAAACCAGAGAACACAATATTCTCCCCCTTTTTGATGATGGAAACTATTGGTCATTAAACCAGCTGTCAGTTTTTAACCCAAGATTTTATAAGACAATATTTTTATCAGTCATTAATGATGAGTTAGAAAAAAACTCTGAAGTCTATGCGTCAAAACACTCTTGCTGAAATCATGTCATTTAATTGTATAGTAGTGTGAAGAAAGTACACAAGGATTTTACATGTTCAAAAATCACTTTACCACATACATATAAACACACATACAAAATGCAGAATGAATGACAAAATGCAAAATGCATGACTATGACCATGACTCAACTCTCAAAATCATGTACTCCCCATCATCTTCATCTTCTTAAATTCACATGACATGACCACATTCTGAGGTTTGAGAAGTGAAATTGTTTAAGATCTTGTATTTCTAAAGGTAATGAGTTCGGCCCCAAATCGGGCTCGAATTATATTACACTCACGCTCACTAAATGTCTATGATATCTCCCTCTTCCTTGACAATTCATCAACATATTTCAGTACATAAATTGCATAGTTGAGGCTTCCATCTGCCTATTGGGGATATTCGTTGTTGAACACAAGTTCCCATTGATCAACTCCCTCGAATGTCCCATATTCCTTCAATAACCCCCGTACAACTGCAGCCTGCAAATGAAATATTTGACATTCTTAAGGAATAATTAATATACACATTATAAATATCTTTAATACAGGTACATGGATAAGAAAAATTACTCATTTTCTTGTAGTGGCATCAGGCCATGCCTCTCATGGAATTGTATGAGACAAAGCGGTGATTCTCCGTGTCAACAGCAAAGAAATGCTAGTGATTACTTGAGTGTAACACGAAGAATAAATATTTGTTCTCATGCAGTTGTGATAATTCATCATTCTCGTAGCAGCACTGCAACAATTCCACCATCTTACTGTTGATGTGATTTACTACAATGGTAGGAAAACAAACCCACCGATGAAAGATGCCAAATTCATTGCATCTTGAGTGGAGGAGGTAGATCATGACATCGATCACCTGCAAACAATCAAGATTCTCTTAGCAGTAGAAACACAAGTTCAGGGTAGGGCAAGGCGTAAAATTGCACAATTAATGAAAGAAAGTACCGTATCATCCATCATCTGGATGTATAATAGATCAATGACATGACGACGTTTCAAAACAATCCCGTTCATCAATTCAAATATGGGGCCAGTATATTGGACAAAAATTTTCATGGTAGTCAGAGTAAGGTGAATCAGAATAATTACAGAAACTATAAGAGGATAACTTAATTAATATCCCTTGAGGCACAATCATCAATGAATACATTCACAGTCTTGTTATCTCTCGGCTTCAGTCGGCCTTTGGAAATCCAATCACTTTGTAGGTGCTTTTTGATCGGGTCGGCTTCATCTCCCTTCTACATTTATGCCAATATACCAATCTTAGGTTCTATACTATAAGAAGTAGGATCAACACAGACTCACCTTCTTCTTCCCCCTCCCTATTTTCTTTGCAGGTGCCCTTGGTCTCCTTACGGGCTTCTCATCCCCTTGATAAAGGGACTGAGAAAAGACACCCGGACAACAGTCACCATGCCCATTGGTCGCCTCCACCTGAGCTTGGATATCGCCTTGCACATCCTCTTCAGGGGCTGCCTTAGATGACACAGTATCATTCGTACTTTGTTTAAGGGGCATTGGAGGTGGGACAGTGGCGGGAATGTCCACCAAATTATGACGGATACTTTGCTCAACAATTTCTTGCCACTTGCACTTCCTCTCCAGGGGTTGCCTAAGGTCACACGGCATCATCCGTCAGCTGTTCGACGGGCCTAGGAGGCGCTGCATCAGCAGCAATGTTTTCCAAACTAGGATGCATATGTTCCGCAACACTGTGAGCCCCTTCCACCCTAGTCAGAAAGAAGGCCCTCATTTCCTCAAGTAGTCGTTACTGGATCTTCAATGTAGCAGCAATATCCTGTAGCACAGACATGTGTGGAGCTGATGAGGACGTCTCCACATCACGGGGTCGGTCATCATCTGACCACCGTACACCATGTCCCTTTCACTTGGCTTAACAAGGAACTCTTCGATCACCTACATTTCAAACCACATCACTTAGGTTATTCATTAATGTTGAATGACAAAGAAGAAGCTTTTAGTACTCATAATACCTGTTGGCCTCGCAGGGATCCAATGGAGAATTTTAATTTCCTATCTAGAAATGGCCCCTCCTAAATAGTCAGGAAAATGCCACCTGTTTTAGTGGCTGTCACACCCGCGTGTGCTCAAAAAACCAAACCTGTAATATGAAATACATCAAGCTAGTTTACAATGCAGTAGAATTAATGATTGACACATTATTACACAAGAAAAATAAAAAAACTTACAGCAAGTGCGGCAGAACAACCAAATATAAATGTATGGGCCTGGGATGCAATCCCGGCTCTTCTCTTAGCATGGCCAATTGTACCTGACCTTCGTTTGTGGACCGCCGACACTAATTGCTCAAACTTGTGCATCGTTACCTGTTACACGATAGCTGCCCAATTGTAATCTGAAACTCTCTCAATGTCATCTAAGCATGACAGCATCTATTGTGGACAAGAATGTGTCGACCATGGGCAAAGGAAAGTGGACAATAGGAGTACAATCCACAGCCGAACAGTGTCGGCCACATCCTGCTCTTCATTGGACCGAACAATTTGCTGGATGAGAGAGCACACTTTCTTCCTGTCAAATGTTGCTACAAACCCAAATTGATGCTGCAACTTCGACTTCTATTTTAAGATTCCATAATGCTTAACCGGCTGACCGGAGCAAGGTAATCCTAATATTATGGCCACATCTTGCACAGTGAATGCGACCTCCTTACTACCCATACGGAAGTAATTTCCTCCACTATGGGCGCAAATTATCTCCTCCAATATTGTCATGGTGAAGGTGACGGGAGAAGCATTGTCAACATATGGACTAAAGGGTGTGGTCCTCATCAATGACTTGTGACATTCCCGAAATGCCATCCGATCCCTATCCTTCATGTCAATGTCCATAGAACACTGGGCCGAGATGACCTTGGTGTTCACTATATTCAAAAAAATGTGTAAACAAGAAATTCAGTTAATTGACTGATAAAGAAAAATAAATAACATTAAGATTAAGACAAGGGTAACAAATGTATAGACAAAGGAGTTTAGGTGTGGCAAATAGGTGCTTAAGGGTGACAAATGTATGAAATTTGGCGACAGGTAGGTATTTAAGAGTGACAAATAGGTAGATAAGGGTGACAAATAACGTGATAGGGTGACATAAAAAGTAGAGGTGACGAACGTATCAACAAGGGTTCCAAGTAGGTGTTTAAGGGTGACAAATAGGGGGATAAGAGTGACAAATAGGTGGATAGTATAAGGGTGACAAATAAAGGGACAGGCTGACAATGCTAATGGGTGATAAAATCTACAGAAGTACTACTATTTACTATTTACTATTTACTATTTACTATTTTTATTGAATTAATTTATAATACTTTATTTAAACTAATTTTAAGTTAAGTTATTTTAAGTAATGTATTATTTTACTTTCTGTATATATTAATTACTATTATTTTAATTACTATTATTTTATTTTTATAGTAATTTAATTCTAAATATTTAATTAATTTTTATTAGATATATGTTAATTTTACATATTTTGATATCTTAATATTTTTATATTATTTAAATTAATATATTATATAATTTTATTAAATAGGTGGATAATTATGACAACCCATGGGATGACAAAACGTTTCAACAACTGTCACAAATAGATGTTTAAAGGTGACAAATAGATTCTTAAGGATGACACATAGCTGTATAAGGTTGACAAATAATGGGACGGTGAGACAACGCTACAGGGGTGACAAATGTTTCAACAACGGTGACAAATAGGGGCTTAAGAGTGACAAATAAGTCTTTAAGAGTAACAAATAGATAGAGAAGGGTGAAATAAAATAACGGGATAGGGTGACGTTGGTTAACTCAAGGGTGCAAATTGTGTAAACAAGGGTGACAATAGGTGGAAAAGGGTGACAACTACCCATCTAAATTTGATAGCTCTGTGAGGAAGAAAAATGAAGAAGGGTGGCAAAATACCTATCTAAGGGTGACAAATAAATAGGTCGATAAGGGGGGCAAATAGCTATGTAAGGGAGATCAGGAATCCCCCACCTTTAACTTGTCATCCTGAAGTGGAGCCCTTAGAAACCCTAGGTTCCTCAGACGTTTCTTTTTCGGCCGTAGAAACCATAGCTTCTTGAGATGCAGGTGGGACATCTAGTTTACGGCGGATGAAGCGTTGCACGGGTGTCTCCTTTGGCTCCATGGCTGTCAGTGATGAAAGAGAGCTCGCAAATGAGGGTGACCGCACAGCAAATGACGGAGAGCTCGCAAATGGCTTGTAGGGGAGACGAATAGCACCGTGAGGAAGACGAGACGTTGAGCATGATGGAGAGATGAACCACCTTTTGGTAGGTTTGTTGTCTGATGATGTCCGTTAAGGGTCAAGACATGGCAAGAAGGGTAAATAAGGAATTAGGAATTTTAATTTTTGAGGTCCATTTCGGCGTCATCATTTTTCTTGATGTGGACTGCGATGTTGCATCAGCGGTAATACGCGAACAACACCCCCGCATGGCCGACGTGTCCCATTTTCTACGTGGACCAATTGGAACCTGAACACAAATATCTATATAAGGGTAACAAATAGGTTCTCAAGGGTGACAAATAGGTAGACAAGACCGAAAAAATAGCAAAGCCGTGTAAGGGGGGGTGACAAATAGCTTCTATTCAAGGCGCACAAATATCTGTGTAAGGGTAAGAAATAGGTGGTTAAGGGTGATAAATAGGTCTATAAGGGTGACAAACGTGTAACAAACACCCGTGCCTTCGTATATATCTCCAATATTCATGTTCCCAAGTTCAACAGGTTGTTGTGTCCCCTGGTTTGATGTTGGTTTTGAGGTTGTCAAATCTGAGTCTCATGTGTTTGGTGCTGTCAATTGCGAGTTAGAATGGGTGAGTTATAGTTCAGTCATGCTCATTCATTTATAAACCCATCATTCATCCATGAGAATTTATATGTTCTTGATGATAGCATATTCTATATTACACTGATGAGCATTGTTCATAAATTTAATGGTAGCTAAGGTAAATAACACAAGTTGCTTTTAATGATTTTACTTGTTGTATTTGCTCAGAAGACATTACTTGATATGTTCAAATGTTCACAGGTTTAAAAGCTTAGTTTGTGTTAAGTTTCGTCGACCGATCTACTAAATTCGATCAACCAAAGTGTCCATGTAAAGCTCTGAGCTAAGGGTAACAAATGGAGCTTAAGGGCGACAAATGTGTCTACACGGGTGACAAATGGGTTAGCAAGGGTGAAAGACACCCTGCGAACGGTGACAAATAGGGCTCAATACAGACAAGGCCGACAGCTTTCAAGGCAGTGTAAGAGGAGTAAGGGTGACGGCTTCTGGACTTTAGTGGTGACAATTAGGTGAGTATGGGTGACAAATGCTCAACTGGAGTAACAAATAACTTCACATTGGTAACAAATGAGAAGGAAGCTGAAGGTGACGAAGAATAGAAGAAAGAGGAACTGGAGGAGAGAGCGACATGCTCACTAGAAGACAAAGGACCTACAGTGCTCACAAGAAGACGAATGTGAACAGTGATCCTAAGGGCTCTAAAGCAATCTGAAGAACAAGCAAGGGCTGACCACAGTCTTCAAAGTCAATGCTAGGACAAGGAAGGCTCTAGTCAACCTCAAATTTATGTTGACCCAACTCACCAATACGCTAGTCAAAGTCAATAGTCAAAGTCAAGCTTTTGCAACTTCAGAAGTCCAGTTAAAGCCCAGTCAAGCTTCGGCTAGTGATAGTGGACACAGAAAATGACAAAAGAGGAAGAACAGTAGAAGAAGACTAAAGGTAACAAACACTCTCCTAAGGGTGACAAATGAAGCTTCAGCGGTGACAAAGAGATATATAAGGGTGACAAATGGATTTAAGGTGACAGTTCCAGCTTTGAGTGTGAAAAGAGTCAAAGGCGACATGGTCAGCAAATAAGGCAAACAAATATCTTCATAGGACTGACAAATATGAGTTAAGGCTGATAAATAGAACATCAAGGGTGAGAAATGCTCAACGGTAATGAAAGGTTTACTTTTGTCCACAGTTCTCACATGAGAACTCTAAGGCGACGGTTGGTTGTGAATAAGGGTGACAAATGTGTCTCTAACGGTGTAAAATATGCATTTGAAAATGAATAATATCCCGATAGGGTGAGAAATAGCTAGAAGTGTGTGTAGGACTTGCTTCCATCTAGAATTAGAAGTGTGTGGTAATGTTTATGTCCTAACAAAATGCTATGCATGACTTTGCATAACTACATAACTACATGACATGCATGACTCTTGACTACAAACTCCTATGATTGGTCTTCTCTGACTCTGCCTCTTTGACTATTTCAGATCTGATAGCTTTGACTTTTTCTATGACTTCCTCTTTCACTTTGTATGACTCTGACTCATTTTCTTCTCCCCCTTTGCCATCAGCAAAAAAATGAGGGATTCTGTGACAGCATCCCTGATTATCTCTTTGTCAATGGTGTGTCATCGACTTGAGTGGACGCATCTTGTGTAGGAGGACCGCGACGAGGGAGTGTAGCATGCTGAAGTGAGGCTAGTAGTTCTTCTGCATTCTGATTGACCCTTGCAGCAACTATTCTGAGGTTTCTGTCAGTGGAGAAATGCCTTTCAAGTAGTGCTTCATGAAACAACTCCATTTTAGCACTGAGCACAGTTGTTTGATGACGGATCATATCAGCAATATGGGTTAGCTGTGCATCATAAACTTGAGAGGATGACTCTGGAGCCATACCAGGCAACCATATGTCTCCTTGGTCTTCAAAAGCTAGCTGAGGGTAATGATCCTTGAATACTTCAACCATGTATTTAATGTCATCTATAATCATCTGTAATTTGTCTGTCATATGATCATAATTCCTGACAAGACAATTGTGTTGTTATCTGGTTCTATGAAAATATTCTGCAGCTATGAATAACTTGTCATCGTGACGGTTGAATCTATCAGTCAACCTGCCAATCTGATTTCCAGCAACTCTAAGGACTCCTTGAATATCTTGGACTAGTTTATGAAAATTCATGTTGGCACGTGTCCTGTCTTTGTTGATTTCAGCAATTCTGCTATTCACTTCCATCCTCAGATGAGTCAATTTCTGATCAAATTTTTTTGACAATTCTCTCATTCTAGAGTTTACTTCTCCTTTGAACTGAATCATCTGATGCTCAAAGTAGTTTGATTGTTCTTTCAATGCAGAATGTAGCATCCCAAATTGTGCAGATATGAAACAAAAGAGAGTGCATGTCTCTTGAACAGATGATGTAGATGCTCGAGAGGTTGGCTGATCTGCAGCTACAGCTTGTCTCGCAGGAGGGATATTATGCGGTTGGTGTTCTGGTGATGCTTGAGGTTCTTGATGTTCCAGTTGAACCTCAGCCATTTCTTGTTGAATTTCTTGTTGCTGCTCCTATTCTGGATGCTACTGCTCTAGCTGTTGCTGTTGTTGTTCTAACACTTGCTGCTGTAGTGGAAACTCTAACTGTTGCTGCTGTTCTGCTTGCTATTGCCGTTCTTGTTCTTGCTGCTGCTGTTGTATTTGCTCAACCTATTGCTCCATCTATTGAGCTTGTTCTTCAGGTTGATCAAGTTGTTGTTCTGGCTGCTCAGGCTGATGTTGAGACTGCTCAACCACTTGTGGTGGATTATCCCCTGGTAATTGCCTTAAAATCTTACCTCCGACCTTTTTAAATTTCATATACTTTTAAACAAAATCCATTGTATAGATATTTGACGTGGGGATTTCATTGAAATTTTCATTTTTCAATGGAATCTTTATTCTCTTGAATACTACAGTCAACTGCGCTTCATATGGTAAATGTCTTCCAGCATTCTTATAGAAACCCATTATCTGAATCAGCAGGTCTGGCAAACAGACCTTGATGTTCTTGAACATGCAGTAGAATAGGAATCTTTGGGTCACAGTTAGCCGACCGCGACCACCACCTTGAGGTGTTATGATGGTAGTAAAAATGTGGTGTAGCAGCCTTTGTAGGGGAGGAAACCGATTGGTGTTGAAGCTAGTAATGTAGGTCTGATTTTCATCCAGAGGATTGCGGGGTAAACCAGTCATAATTGAATATGCTTCAAATGTATCATAGACAAAACCAACTTCTTCAGCTCCACCCTTTGGAATTCTAAGAGCTTTATGCAATAGACGCTTGGTGATCTCAATTTCAACTCCTCTAACATGAGTCCAAAACTTTGGAATGCTAGCATCATATTTCAGGTTTCCATAGAATTCAGTCACCAACTTGGGATAATAGATTTTATACTTACTGACAAACTTCTTCAATCCTTGAAATTCAATCATCTCCATTAATTCAGGAAAAGTTTCAAGCAGTTGGTGGTCATGTATATCAATGTACTTTGGAAACAAAATTCTCATTGCTTCACTTGGTTCGTCACCTTCATCTCTGAGCTCTATCCTTATTAAACTCTTCTTAACTCTTTTCTGAGTTGCCCCTCTTTTTCTGACAGGTGAATCTAACTCTCGATCCTTCCTTTTTGTCACCTTTGTTCACTCCGGTTGATGAGATCCACTGGGAAATATATCTTGGTCATGAGATCACTTGGACCGACGTTCCTTTCATCCGGATACATCAGCCGCAGGCTGTTTCTCTGAGATTGTCTGCTTTCCTCTGCTTCTTGTAGTTGGCGAAGACATTGAAGTACACGAGAGGCCGGAGAGAGATACTGTAGGAGATACAACAAGTAAAATAAGGAGAGATGGGTTTTTGACTTTAACAGTGTTGACATGTTTGTGTTTTTCTCCTCATTGGCTTAAAAGACGTCTTCTCTCCCCTTCTACTAAATCGATATATAAAATAAAATGGGAACAATAGAAGAAGAACAGAAGAATGTAAATAACTGTGATCGCCACCAAGATGCCTAATGTGATTGACACACCGTACCTTGGAAAGAGAGGGAGACACTCGCCTTATGAGCAGCGCTGGGAGGATGTATGGCTCGGGATGAACCGCCTGTAAGGATGTGCGGCCACACGATAGGCCGTCTAAGGGCGCTGCAGAGGATGCGGGATAAGGAACTTCTGGCAGATGAACGGCTTGGACTCGACCGCAAGACGAAGAAGAACGGCCCAGTGGAAACCGCACGTCCCTGTGAACGGCTAGGTAGGAACCGCACAAGGCCACCACGCCAGAAGTTGTAAAAGGGTCCAACCTCCACCCTTTCTGGCCGGCCAGAAAGGATGGGCCTCGTGTTAGTGTATTGCTGACCTGCAAAACAACGTGGAAACACAAAGAGAAAACCCAAATTAGAACTGAAAAGTGTAGTAGATGCTAAAACGGAAATAAATGATCATGACTAAGTGGAGTGGGGGATACTTGGGGAGTTTTAAACCCGTGGGGAAAAACATGGGAGGATGTGTGAATGACAGTGCAAGTGAAGAAAAATGAAGAGAATGATGCATGCAACCAAAAGGGAATGACGGACTATCAAAGATAGAAAAAAGACTTAAAATGAAGGTTACTCCCTGGACGGGAGGCCTGTATGGACGTAGAAGGCCTCCCTCCCTGGTCATAGGTCACTCAAGGATTCGGCAGGGCTTCGCCATCGACCAAAATCTCCCCCCCTTTTCAAAGGTAGCCTTTAGGGTCTATTTATAGAGCCTAGAAAGTCAGCCCCGAAACTAGGGTTTTTAGGCATTTTCAGGTCGAGATAATCAAAGGAAAATCGTAGATAATCAAATTATCTCTTATCTAGTTGAAACGGTACTCAAAATGGTTCATTATCCACGAAAAAAATGACGGGAGAAGTTAGGGATAAAACCACGGATAGAGAGAGAAAATATGTTGAAATTCAGGAATCGAACGGATGAACGGTCTTACGATAGACCGTTCAACTGGATATGCGGTCATGTCCTGGCCGTCCAACCCTGTTGGTGGAAATTCAAATAAATCATAAATATTATCCAACTATCCATCGAACTGACCGAGATCTTCGCCGTTGGACTCTCATAGATGAACGGCTCACAGCAGATCATTTATCTACAAGGGCGGCCAGGGGGCAACCGCTCAACCCTGTCGGTGAAAAATCAAAATAGATAAGATAATTAGATAATTATATGAAAACCAGCGACGTTAGGACTCTGGAGAGATAGACGGCTCAGATGCTACCGCACAATGGTCTTATGCGGCTATGTCTAGGCCGTATATATACCTGTCGATGATAATTCAGAAAATCAGCTAAATGTCCCATAAATATATGAACGGCCCAATATCAACCGCACAAATCGTTATACGGCTGGAGGTTGACCGCACATGTACATGGGCGCTTGGAATTTATAGAAAAGCTCGATTAACCAAAACCAAGGCCCATTAAGCCCTGAATCAACTCGGACCTAACCAGGGAGGGAGGCTACCCATAAAACTGGCCCAAAACATACCTGAAAATAGCCCAAACGAGCGATGGATAACTCGAGACATCAACAAATGGGAGTAAGAGGAATGACTCAACTCATCGGCAAAAAAACGGGTGTTAACAGATGCCCCTCCTTAACGTCCTCTTTGCAGGGGAGCGAGCGAAGGTGAAGCGAAAGTGACATGGAACATGGAGATGAAGCAGAAATATAGCGGAGTGGACCGGAAAGCGGGCGTTAAGGTAAAACGACACCCGTTTTTACCAACAAGCGGTAGGAATTTTCTGGAAAACTCTGAACCAAATGCAAGGAATAATAAAACCAAAAGTGACACTAGTCTGGAGGAACTAAACTAAACGAAATGAAACAAATCGACAAGACCAACCTCATGGGGGACACAATCTCACGGTCCAATGAGGAGGCCAGAAGCAGACATTAAAAATAAAGGAAACAGGCTAAAGCTCCAGACGAGGACCTCTTAATTAACCAAACCAAGCGAATTGACCAAAGAGAACCTTCCAACTCAGAGTGGAATTAGTTCCTCTTACTCAAACACTGAACGCATAGCTAACCATTGCTGGCGGGACATTTTGCAGGCAAACCATGGGTCATGAATGCTCAAAAGGATGCGTATGATGCATGCTGGGCTAAAATAAAAGAAATCGTTAAAACGAATGCAAAGAAAGATTAAAATATAAAATACTCGAGAATAATATTGCTAAGCTGGGAAAATCAGAGTCAAGATACCATCCGCAACCACAGCGTGCATGATAGAACCATCCTCCCCATGACATCCCAACCTAACAGCCTATCCGAAGATTAAACACATGAACCTGGATCATCATCATTTTTGTTAAATGGGAACATCAGATCCTGGAACACGTAGATAACCAACTGGTTCTCGAGATAATATAGCATAGTACCATATAGTAATGCAGTAAGGGATGTAAGGATAGAAAGCCATACCTGACTTACCTGAGCAGGTGAAACGGCATACTTTTTTTGGATTTTCTATTTCGGATTTTTTTTAATGGATTTTTATGAATAAGACAAACAAGTAAAAACATAGCAGAGATAACACAATGCTTAAATGAACGACAAACAACATGACATAACATGACGATCAAATGAATGGAAAATAACACAATAGGATGAACATTCACATAGGCAAAGGCATAAACATACAATACGTATGTATGAACATGGTGTGACAAGACAACAATCGGCGGGACAACACATGGTTGGGATAAGAACATGACGGATCACACAGTTGGGACAACACATGGAACATAGAGGGACGACTATCAACATGTGCAGGTCAACTAACAACATGTGGTGAGGAACAAAACAACAAGTGTGGGACAACGCGGTGGGACATGGTCACGAGACAAGGATACGGCGGGACAAAAGACATGAACAAATACGCACTTCAATCAAAACCCCAGATCAGAATGAAGCAGAACCGCCAGGTTCATAATCGTGAGGCAAAGCCCTCTCATAAAGATATGATCATTGCAAACAAAAGTTGGGTAGTACATAAGCTTCAGAACAGATCGAGAGAGTGGATCGAAGAAGGAAAGAACAGATCAGAAATGTGGACAGGAGGCAGAGCACAAAGATATAGTAATGAATGCCTGAGTACTTGCAACCTGCACACTTAGCAAACGGATTACGTATCTGTCCTTAAAACAAACAGATAGAAAGAAATAAAAGATATATATATATATATATATATATATATATATATATATATTGTTGTCATGTTGATTTTGCAATTTTCTCGATTTTTCTTATTTTTGAAAATATTTGATTTTTTTTTGTGAGGACTTTGAAAATATTTGATTTTTTTAGAATTTTGACAATATCTGATTTTTTTTGGATTTTTGAAACTATCTCATATTTTTTTTGGATTTTCAATAGTAGCAATCCGCAGCACCTAAAGACGGGCTCAAACTACTGGCCAAGGATCGTCGTTCCTACCCCTTTTCATTAAAGGCTTCCCTTAAGCAGGGTGTGCATGTGAGGGTGACTTACCACAACCAACCATCTCTAAAGAACGGTGCCCCTACTAAGGCCATACTCGGGATACAACCCAGCCTAAGAGGGAGAAGCAGAAGAAAAAATGGAGACAAGCTTTATACAGGATGGGAGATATCAAGGCTCGAATTCCTTCCAGGGCACTACCCCTCAGAGAGATAGTCTATTGCGTTGGGGCTTTATGTCTTTGATTTTTAGACCCATATTTATCAGGCACGCATGCGACCAGGCTCATGACGTCCCGCGGGGAACTGTACTACCACTCTTGCCATACCTTCCAATCATAATTTTACATTGAATTATTTTCTCATTTTGGTAGCCCTTATTGGCCAGATATAGCATGAAAGCTCACTTTTGAGGGTCAAGACTGCCCCTATTTGAGACCTCTCCCATATTAGGGAGCGCCTAGGTTGGTCATCTCATCCATCCATCTCTTGCCCCTGCACTTGGCCGAGTAGAGAAAAGAAAAGACCTTTGTGCATACCCAAAGTATGGCCAAAGCAGCAACGGTGTGCCTAAGAGAGATCGGCTATGGCTTGCCGTGTAGTGTGTGAAAAAATCATACTCATAGGTCACCCTCAACAATCGAAGAAAGAAACAAGACTCCCAGCGCGGAGCTATCACTAGCCTAAGGATGCTGCAGAAGCTAACTTTTTTATTTGACACAAAGTTAAGATCTAATTAAAAACTCCTAAAGCCACTCAATCATGTTAAGGAATCAACATTATAATCATGTGCCAAAACAATAGAAATAATGGGAATGAAAGCACGTTTCTTGCACAAAATAAAGATACCTTTGCAAATCTTTGGCGTGGAAACCAGCATCCTGAAGCGATCTCAAACATCGAGTTTTGAAGAGCGCGAGTAGCTTTGCATTCCTTGCTTGTCAAGATAAAGGATTAAAGAAGAGCAAGGATTGGATTCCTGACATAGAGGAGTGGAAGACATCATACTGGACGAAGAAGGGATAAAAAGGAAGAGAGACGAGGGCTAGAACTCCCTTGTTAAGGCACTGAGGCCCTGATAACAAGGAACCAGATACAGAAAAAATAAGGATTAACTGAGATCAAGGTGGGATAAAGCCTCGAAAATAGCACGAAAAAGGGTAATGACCCCGAAAGGGTGAGACAGAAATAATAGACGAACTATAAGAAGATTGTGGCAAAGATAAGGGGGAAGAGGAGCGATCATCTGACATGGTTGGAGAGAAGGAATAGCGATCACTCGCTAGAGGCGGGGAAGAAAATGCATGAACACCTGACGAGGTCGAAAAAAAGAAATGGAAACCACCCGACAAAGTCGGGGAAGGATCAGAAAAAACACCCGATAAAGTCAGGGAACGAGCATAAGGCATCCCCAACAGGGTCGGGGGAAAGAGATGAGAAGTGAAATCCGGACGTATCCGGGGAGGAAAGCTAGAAGATGCCCCTGGATTAGGAGAAGAGGAGGACATAGGCCGATGCCTAGAATGGTGAGGATAGGAGAAGATGGTAGAAATATGGCCTCGTGGTGGAAGGTACACCACCCAAGGATAAGAATCGAGCAAAAGAAAAGATGAATGGATAAAAGAATGGGAGGAGGAAGTGGACCCCTGAATGCACAACTGTCGGCCCTTAAACTTATGTCATCGCCTCTTCTTAGCAGAAATCTTCTTGAAACAACTCCGCCCGATGCGGACTCGGGCCTTCGGACTTCTTATCTTGCAATACTTTCTCAAATAACGGGCCCATCTGGCAGACAGCCTGGCCCGGTTGCGAATATGCAGCTTCATCGAGATGGTTGCCCCTAGCTGTGCAGTGCTAATCATGGAAAGACATTCCAGAACAGTCAACTCCTTAGGATGAGCATCTGGAAGTAGTGGAGTTTTGTCATTCGGCACTAGAAGCATAAGATTCGGCAACTCCACTCGACAATCGGGCATGAAGCACAACTCCCTTGCTAGAAATGCAGGACGGAACTGAGGGAGGGTGATGCGCGGCGTTAACGTGGCCGATTCACCAATAAACCGAGGAAGATTACATAAGATGTGCAGAATGTCCTTGGAAAATGTAGAAGACACGGCCAGTTGCCCCTTGAGTGTTGAACTCATTAAACCTTTGGCGGCCGTGTGGGTTAGCACCATCCGGGCGGAAAACTCTTCTGGGCCAGTGCACTGAATAGCAATCAGGTGAGAGGTAATAACAACATCAACAGTGAATTCTCCGACGAGCAAAGAGATTGCCACCGGCCTTGCTTTTGAAGAGACGGGCACCAGTGCTAAAGAACTCTTTTGAGCAACCGTCTTCATAGCAAGTGTAGGCTCATCGTCCCTAGAATAGCCAGGGACCAAGACTCGGACCGGCATGTGACAAATGAAGTCTTGAAGCTTGTAATGCGCAGTCAAAACCTGGTTCGGCTCTTTATCTCCCTGGGGACTAGACCCGAGGGGCACCAAAGGTAGCGTGTACCTGCTCCGTGAAGTGGGAAGTGGTAGAGGGAGGTTAGAAGGAGAAGGTTTGAAGGGCGCGGGTGGCAATGGTGCAAGTGATGGGGAAATACTGATGATGATGGGCATGGGTGGAGGTAAAGGCAAAAGTGGAGGTATGGGTTTAGGCTTGGCCTGCTCGGGCTCAGAGGATGATGGCGAAAGAAGTGGCATCGGTCATGGGAATGGTTGTGAAGGTGATGGAACATGGATTATTACGAGGGGAGGTGATGAAGACAGTAGTGGTGATGGTAATGGGGATACTGGAGAAGGTGATGATGGAGATGTGGCCAATGGAGGTGGCGAAGATGGGGGTGGAGAAGGTGGTGACAAAGGGGGTGATGTGGTTGATGGAGATGGTGAAGGTGAAGAGGAAGGAGGTGAAGGTAGGGGTAGGGAAGAAGAAGGAGAGGAAGGTAGTGGCGTAGTGGGGGAAGTGGCAGGTGGTGGCGCTCTTCGGCGTATCTTTACAACACATCGAGAGACGTTGGGAATAGGTGTGGTGGTGAAAACGGAGGGTGAAAGAGAGGTTGCCCGAGCAGAGGCTGGAGTAGGTAAAGGTGGTGGAGGAGATGGGATAGAGGGAGACATGGGTAACGGAGCAGGTATCTTATCAACTGAAGAAACACCAGGGTGCCCCTGGTCTTGAAGTGGAGACGGTTGCCTAGGCGGCACTTGCTGCTGCCGCTTGCTGCTGAGATCTGAAATAGCTTGGCGCATGATAGCCCAATCAATCATCTTCTTATCTTCCAAACTGTAAACAAGTTCCCGGAACTCGGGGCAGTCCTCAATCAAATGCCCCTGTTGACGATGGAATTCACAGAAATGGAGCAAGTTCTCGACCGCGGGTCGGCAAGGCATAACCGGAGGGACTTGCAACGCATGGGCGGCCATCAAAGCCCTGAAAACATTTGTAAGAGATTCCGAAAATGGGGGGTGAGAAGCCTGCATCGGGCAAGGCAGATGCCGAGGGGTGTGAGAAGGTAATGGGGATGGTAGCGGAGGTTGCATAGGCAAGGGGGATTGCGTAGGTGAAGGCGGAGGGCTAAAATGATGTGGAGGCGTGGAGGGCGTGGGAATATAGTGGACGGCATCCACCCGCTCTGGGTGTAGCGTTTCTTTGACCAGAAGTGGAGGGGTGTGGGGAGATAAAATAGCGGAGGGCTGACTCGTGAAGGGAGATGTAGTGGAGGGACATGTGGAGGCATGTGTGGAGGTATGGGGGTGTGTGGGAGAAGAAGGCTGACTCGTGGAGGGATATGTAGTGGAGGGTTGACCCATGGTGGATGGGGAAGAGAAAGGGTATGTGGAAGGTGACGGTGGAGGAGACTCGTGGTCAAAGGAAACTAGGGGTTGTTGGCTAATGAAGCGGGCTCGACTGTAAAGTTGTTGCCAGGATGTAATATCATTCAGGGGTAAGATGCGTCTGAGCTCGGGCGTTGCATTAGAAATAACCATCTTCATCTGCTCGCCCTCCGGAATATGCCCCGGGACTTGCATGGCCAGGTGACGCCAGCGGTCGGCAAACATGGAGAATTCCTCATCGGGCGTCATCTTCTCGTGGGCCAGATCAACCACAGAATATCTGGGCCCCACCTACTCTCGATATTGCTGAATAAATCTTGCTTGGATGGCTTGAAAATTCATTATCTGCTCTTGCCGCAATGTGAAGAACCAATCCTTGGTTGAGCCCTCTAAAGATAGGCCAAACAAATAGGCCATCAAGTGTTGATCATGCTGGAACTGGGCCGACTCATATAAGAACTCCTTCAGATGCACGTAGGGGTCACCAATTCCACCATAGCGACGATATGTAGGAATCTGTTGACGTGGTGGGAGTTGAAGACCTCGGAATGCAAATGGGATATCCAAAGAAGTTTGAAGACTGATTTGTCATTGTAATTCATCAAGCTGGCGTTGGGCCTGAGCGAACATCTCCTCGGTAGGAAGAGTCCGAGAAGGATATGAGCCAGCCTGAGCAAGAGATGATGAATTTAGACCAGGGTAATGATGATGGGCCGGATAAGGGGAACCTGCCTGAGAAGAAGGAAGGCCCATTCCGGGAATGGAGGAATGCATGGGCCTGGAAGAATCATGTATGTAGGAATGAGGATTGATTGGGCTAGCAGCAGTATGGGCGGGATAAGAAGGCCCGTTAAAAGAATAGGGTCTAATAGAGGAATAAGGAGATGGGCCCGCATGGCAAGAGGAATCCACGCGGGGATAAGAAGATGGAGAAGTATAGGAATAAGGTACAGGGGAGAAGTGCTCCATGGGGAGAATGGAGACTTTGCACAGTGGATCTCAAATGAATACAAGGAGGGAAATGAACGCAAGACAAATGTAGTTAAATGGAGACACACGAAGATGACCTAGACCTAATGAGCCTAATCTGACAAAAGATGCAAATGATGACACTGTGCAACATACAATGGAGGAGAGAGATGAGAAAAGAATCAACCAATTACCCAAACAAATTCCAAATGATGTGCGAAGATTTTTTTTATATAAGTTCTCTTTTAGGACCTTAGTGGATTAATTAAAATGTGAATTCACTCAACCACAAGGTACCTAAACAGGGTGAGAATGGAGAACTGGCAGACTCTAATGGACTCTCTCTCGCACGAATGCGGACCCTAGACTAGGGGGTGGTATGGTACAACCTGTCCGGCATCCGTGTGGGAATCCACAGCTCACGGGGGCTTACGGAGGTCCTCGGCAAGGTCCCCTAGTCGGCTCCAAGGAATATGGAGACGAGAGGAAACTCTACCTCAGTAGGAACACAACTAAATATGAATGAAATGCATGAATCCTATGCGCACCGGAGTGCATGCAAAATCTAGCCTAGCAACTATCAACCAATGATCAATCAAATATATAAGCAATGAAAACAATCATGCAACAATGATATGGTAGTAGGGGGAGATCAATAACCAGCACCAAAGATCATGAATATCATGAAACATGGCAATCAAAATGAATTACGGGTGCACTGTAGCACCACAAGGACGGTCTATATAAGACCGCTCAAAGGGATAGACGGTTTGTACAGAACCGTATAATCCAGGGAGTAACAGGGAGTAACGGCAGAATAATTGCAAAATCAGAGAATGCTGGAAATGAAGGATGGCAGAGATGAGAAACGTACCAGGAGGAGCGGTCTGTGGACAACCGCGTAAGCTCTGGAACAGATCTCCAGCAACCGTGTACCTACAACCAGACCAACCAGAAGCGTACCTGTGCCAGAAAGATGGACGGCCAAGGACAGGCCGTTCGGCATGTGAACGGTCGATAGGAGGCCGTTTATGACAGGATGATTGTAGGAGAACTGGCGCTGTTCGCAGAGAGGGACGGTGGACGTGCAGCCGCACAAGGGATAAATGGCTCTGGGAGAACCGTTCATGTTCCAGAAGGCAGAGAACGCAACCCAACCTGCAATCACTTCAAGAAGAGGACTAACACAACAAAAGAAGGGGTCAGCAAATCACTAACATGATGGGCACTAGGTGTCCCACCGTGATCACCAAAAAATGGGATGTTGACATGTTTGTGTTTTTCTCCCCATTGGCTTAAAAGACGTCTTCTCTCCCCTTCTACTAAATCAATATATAAAATAAAATGGGAGCAATAGAAGGAGAACAGAAGAATGTAAATAACTGTGATCGCCACCAAGATGCCTAATGTGATTGACACACCGTACCTTGGAAAGAGAGGGAGACACTCACCTTATGAGCAGCGCTGGGAGGATGTACGGCTCGGGATGAACCACCTGTAAGGATGTGCGGCCACACGATAGGCCGTCTAAGAGGGCTGCAGAGGATGCGGGATAAGGAACTTCTGGCAGATGAACGGCTCGGACCCGACCGTAAGACGAAGAAGAACCGCCCAGTGGAAACCACACGTCTCTGTGAACGGCTAGGTAGGAACCGCACAAGTCCACCACGCCAGAAGTTGTAAAAGGGTCCAACCTCCACCCTTTCCGACCGGCCAGAAAGGATGGGCCTCGTGTTAGTGTATTACTGACCTGCAAAACAACATGGAAACACAAAGAGAAAACCCAAATTAGAACTAAAAAGTATAATAGATGCTAAAATGGAAATAAATGATCATGACTAAGTGGAGTGGGGGATACCTGGGGAGTTTTAAACCCCTGGGGCGTCAAAAACACGGGAGGATGTGTGAATGACAGTGCAAGTGAAGAAAAATGAGGAGAATGATGCATGCAACCAAAAGGGAATGCCGGACTATCAAAGATAGAAAAAAGACTCAAAATGAAGGTTACTCCCTGTACCGAAGGCCTGTATGGATGTAGAAGGCCTCCCTCCCTGGTCGTTGGTCACTCAAGGATTCGGCAGGGCTTCGCCGTCGACCAAAATCTCCCCCCCTTTTCAAAGGTAGCCTTTAGGGTCTATTTATAGAGCTTAGAAAGCCAGCCCCGAAACTAGGGTTTTTAGGCATTTTCAGGTCGAGATAATCAAAGGAAAATCATAGATAATCAAATTATCTCTTATCTAGTCGAAACGATACTCAAAATGGTTCATTATTCGCGGAGAAAGTGACGGGAGAAGTTAGGGATAAAACCACAGATAGAGAGAGAAAATCTGTTGAAATTCAGGAATCGAAAGGATGAACGGTCTTATGATAGACCGTTCAACTGGATGTGCGGCCATGTCCTGGCCGTCCAACCCCGTCGGTGGAAATTCAAATAAATCATAAATATTATCCAACTATCCATCGAACTGACCGAGATCTTCACCGTTGGACTCTCATAGATGAACGGCTCATAGAAGACCGTTTATCTACAAGGGCGGCCAGGAGGCAACCGCTCAACCCTATCGGTGGAAAATCAAAATAGATAAGATAATTAGATAATTATCTAAAAACCAGCGACGTTAGGACTCTGGAGAGATAGATGGCTCAGATGCTACCGCACAATGGTCTTATGCGGCTATGTCTAGGCCGTATATATGCCTGCCGGTGATAATTCAAAAAATTAGCTAAATGTCCCATAAATATATGAACGGCCCAGTATCAACCGCACAAATCGTTATACGGCTGGAGGTTGACCGCACATGTACATGGGCGCTTGGAATTTATAGAAAAGCTCGATTAACCGAAACCAAGGCCCATTAAGCCCTGAATCAACTCGGACCTAACCAGGGAGGGAGGCTACCCATAAAACTGGCCCAAAACATGCTTGAAAATAGTCCCAACGAGCGATGGACAACTCGAGGCATCAACAAATGGGAGTAAGAGGAACGACTCAACTCATCGGCAAAAAAATGGGTGTCAACAAACAGGATGATGGAGA
Organism: Amorphophallus konjac; assembly: GCA_022559845.1. Lineage (NCBI taxonomy): Eukaryota > Viridiplantae > Streptophyta > Magnoliopsida > Alismatales > Araceae > Amorphophallus > Amorphophallus konjac. Next base: position 428,161,093 of record CM040118.1, read on the forward strand.
GATGGAGGGAAACCTCTGGTGCATCGAGGTATGAAGGTGATGCTCAGACTTAGGGTTTTCAGGGAGTTACGGAGAAGGATGATGATGCACTAAGGTAGAGAGAGCTTGGTCGAGGTTGAAAGAAGCAGATGATAATAAAAGCTTAGAAGTGAGAGATAGTCGAGAAATCAGGGTCCGCTTTATTTACCAATTTAATAAGGTAAATTATCAAAATGTCCTTCCTTAAGAGTTAACCTTCGAAACTCTTATAAAACATGCTTCATGAGAAATTGCAATAGGTACTCAAAGAATGCAGACTCATGCATATTCATGAAGACAAGCAAACATGTGTGAATGAATACATGAAATTTATCAGTTGCGTCGATGCATCAGCTAGGTGCATCGACCTATCTATCCAATCATGATGAACAGCTGCAACAAGACAACACAATTAGCCACATAAGGGTGACACATGTCAAAACAACGGTGAAAAATGTCAAGGCAACGGCGGCAAATAGAGCTCTAAGGGTGAAAAATGAGTCAACGCGATGGCTTTAGTCTAACAGGAAAAATGCTAAGGCGATGGCTATCATCCAAAAGGGTGACAAATAGATGTTAAGTTTGACAAATAGCCATTAAGGGTATAGAATGGGTTTGTAAGGGTGAATAATGGCTCAGCACGTGAGACGTTCGAGCGGGGGATGTGTCTAAGTTCCCCAAATCAGGGTTTTAAAAGTTATATTAAAAAAATGTTTAAAACATTACGTTGAAGCTGAGATTCGAACCCGGAGACACCCGTTCAAACGGCGGAACACTTAACCAACTGAGATGACATATCATTTGAATTATTTTATTCCATTATATATATATTATAGTTTTCCATCTCGTCCCGTCCCGAGCCATGCCCGGGACGGCCTGTTCAACTGGGATGGCAAACCCTGCCCCAAATGATGTGCACGTGACCCAAGAAGGTTGGCACAAGATCCGAGATCTTCCATGAGGCATTCCCCGCGATGAGCCCTAGCTCATGAAAAATCATTATAGACGTGTCGATAAAATCACAACACATGTATGCGGGGGCACGGAACATGAAATGGTCAACATGTGACCGATACGGCTCTGAATACCTTTTCGCACCCCGATGTGGGGCTTTCAAGACTTTTTAACATGCTCTCTCTTCTTTTTATAGGAATCGACTTACAGGCCATGCAGCCCCATTTCATGGCGATTAATCAAACATTTTTCCCTCTTAACACCGTGACCTTTATGGCACGGCCGGTCTCCATTCCCGACCCGATGCCCACCATCGTCTGGTTAGTCAGAAGGAGCGCACCTTGGGTTCCAGACCATCCCAGTCTTGGAACCTGAACACATTGTCACACACGTGACTGGCACGCCCTCACACGATAAAACTGATAAAAGATATAATGATATTTTATTATTATCCTGAGTGCTTCCAACATGCCCACGCGGGGAGCCCTAGCTCCCGAAAAATCATTATAGATGTGTCGGTAAAATCACAACACATGTATGCCGGGACATGGAACATGAAATGGTCAACATGTGACCGATACAGCTCTGAATACCTTTTCGCACCCCGATGTGGGGCTTTCAAGGCTTTTCAACACGCTCTCTCCTCTTTTTATAGGAATCGACTTACAGGCCATGTAGCCCCATTTCTTGGCGATTAATCAAATACTTTCCCCTCTTAACACCGTGACCTTTATGGCACTACGGGTCTCTAGTCCTGACCCGATGCCCACCATCACCTGGATAGTCAGAAGGAGCGCACCTTGGGTTCCAGACCATCCTAGTCTTGGAACCTGAACACATTGCCACACACGTGAGTGACACGCCCTCACACAATAAAATCGATAAAAGATACAACGATATTTTATTATTATCGTGAGTGCTTCCAACATGCCCCCGCGGGGAGCCCTAGCTCCCAAAAAATCATTATAGACGTGTCGGTAAAATCACAACACATGTATGCCGGGGCACAGAACATGAAATGGTCAACATGTGATCGATACGGCTCTAAATACCTTTTCGCACCCCGATGTGGGGCCTTCAAGGATTTTCAACACGCTCTCTCTTCTTTTTATTGGAATCGACTTACAGGCCGTGCAGCCCCATTTATTGGCGATTAATCAAACGTTTTCCCCTCTTAGTGCCGTGACCTTTATGGCACGGCGGGTCTCCAGTCCGGACCCGATGCCCACCATCATCTGGTTAGTCAGAAGGAGCGCACCTTGGATTCCAGACCATCCTAGTCTTAGAACCTGAACACATTGTCACACACATGATTGGCACGCCCTCGCACGATAAAATCGATAAAAGATACAATGATATTTTATTATTATCCTGAGTGCTTCCAACATGCCCCCGCGAGGAGCCCTAGCTCTCCATTGTCGGTGCCGCTGCTCTCTCCCACTCTAACATTCAAGGGTTTCAGAGCATTTACGTAGGTCCCGTGTTACGTTTCATAAGTAGCTCCAAAAATTTCTAAATTACAGATCTTTGGATCTCAAAATAATAAATAATAAATTTCTTTTTTTAGATGTATTGATATTTTATATTGAGAGAGATTTTATCCTATTAGAAGAAATGAATGAACGAGAAAAAATGACGAATGAATGAATGAAAAAATGGTGAAAATGGAATTAAAAAAGTAAAAGAAAGAGAAAAAATGGCGGCAAATGAAAAAATTGCTGCAAATACAAAGAGAAAAGAATGAGCAAAAACGCCCACTCCGTAACCCCTCCTCCATCTCCCTTTCCTATATCTCGATCTCACCACCCTCTCAATCTATCATGGGCGGGCGGCGGAGTGGCGAGGGAGAGCGGGCGTGGCGGAGCTACCACGAGGATGTCGGTGAGGGGCGAGCGGACGCGGCACCGACAACGAGGGCGCAGCTGTGGTGGTATGCTCCGGCAGCGGCGGCAGTCAAATTATTTTCGGTGGACACCCCCCACCATAGGTATTCCCCTCTCTCCCTCTCCCTTTGGCCCCCCTCCCCCTCCCTGCTCCCGCCCTCTGTTACTCTCACTCTCACACACAGACACACGCACGGCTCGTCCCACTCTCCCTGCTCCCACTCTCTCTCACTCTCACTCTCACACACATAGACACAGGGAGGGGGAGGGGCTCGGTTGCCAGCAAAACTAAATCCAGTTGGTGCAGAATATCCTGATGTAAACATTTTACATTCTCAGTTGCCAATAAATGGGTCTTCCTTTTTGGATTCACCACCTCACAATCATGTTCTTGTGGATACTTTGGCAGATTATGTTATCCATATTACCACGACTGAGTTGCAACATCATGACCCTTTTATTGTGGCCTTGAAGGATTTTGTAGATAAGGCTCGTTAAAAAAAGACTGATGTAATTGTTGAAATATTTAAGGATGGAAAACCAGTAAACATTGTGCAACTCAAAAGGCCATACCAAGAGTGGGCTCTGCAAATGCATGATCAATACGACGAAGAAATAGATGGCGGTGAGGATGAACCTGTCCATGTTGATTGTCCATCCAAAAAAAGGGGGGCTTGGAATTTCATCTGATGTTGTAAGAGTACACCAGGTGATGAGGTGAGAAGGTTCATCTTGGAGATCAGGCATGGAGATTAAAATTCTTAAAGGAGTAGTTGGTTTTATTAAAAGTAATATCTATGCAACTCTTACTTTATGTACTCAAGAGTTGCATAGAGATTACTTTTAAGAAAATCAACTACTCCTTTGAGAATTTTAACCTTCATGCCTGATCTCCAAGACGAACCTTTTCTCCTTATCACCTGGTGTACTCTTACAACATCAGATGAAATTCCAAGCCCCCCTTTTTTTTGGAGGGTGGGAAAAGGGATGTGGATATGACCTTTTTCTTCATTTTTGCACGTTTAAAACTTTTGTTATGATATATGTGATTAGTATGCTTGAATACAGATGACATATATTGAACACAAAGTCTTTAATTGTCTTATTGGACAGTCTATGAATATTTGATCATTCGGTGTTGTTTATTATATGCGCTTCATGATTATCTTAAAATTTCGATAGCATCTTCCCTCTCTTCTCCAATATACTAGCTAATTTTGACTGCTCTTGTGGTCACTTACATTTTATGTGAGTGGCCGTTAGAGGAATGTTAAAATTAGTAAATTATGATGGTATATTAGAGAAGTGTGGGGAGATGCTATCGAAATTTTAAGATAATCGTGAAGCACATATAATAAACAACACCGAACGATCAAATATCTATATATGGGCATTTTATTTGATCTAGGTGCCTGACAAATATTGTGGATATGGATGTATATGTGACAAAACAGGATGTACAAATGTGGAAAATAGTTAATTTCTAGGGGAGATGCTGTCGAAATTTTTTTAGAACTTTAATATGGCATATTGATATGATTTTTTTAATTTGAGTGGCCAAAGGAGTTTATAGGATGGTGGGGATTTAATTTTTTAAATTTGAGTGTGTGTGTATGTGATATTCTTTTTATTTGGAGGGTGGGAGGATTTTTTTTTTAATGAGAAAGGAAAGGGGGTGGGGATGTGAATTAAATTTTTAGACAGGTGTGGATGCCAATATGTGAGAAAATGTGTATGCAAATGCGAGTATGATAATGATTTTTTTCAGAAGATGATGTCGATGTCAACGTGGGTATGTGAATATGGAAGTGAAAGTGGATGTGGATATGGATGTATATGTGACCAAACAGGATGTACAAATGTGGAAAATAGTCAATATTTAGGGGAGATGCTGTCGAATTTTTTTTAGAAGTAGTGATAAGACATATTGATATGATTTTTTTAATTTGTTAGGTAAATATGGCTAGAATTGATCGTTCATGGATGAATCGTAGAGTAGTTGACGGAGTGGTGTTAGAGGAGTTTAAGGATGGAGTTGATAGTTTTATTCAGTTTGTATTGGGGCATCCAACAACAGTGGATCAGCGTGGTAACATCCGATGTCCTTGTTTACTTTGTAAAAATAAGAGATTTGTTTCGCTATGGGATGTACAAGATCATTTATACAGGAAAGGGTTCACGGAAGGTTATATTAATTGAGTGTGTCATGCTGAGGACTTCTGGTCGTATGAGCCTGGCAATGCTGCAGGCACAAGTATCTATGCAGACATGGTAATCGATGCTGCTGGCCCTAACTTTAATGTACAAGGGGAACAAGTGTACAACAAAGAACCACCAAACAAGATGGCTGAAAGATTTTATCAGTTACTTCGGGATGCTGATGAGCCGTTATGGGATGGTTGTGAAAATTACACTCGGTTGTCTACTATCTCACAGTTGTTGAATTTAAAATCCGAATTTCACCTTAGTGAGAGTTGTTTTGACCGTATGCTCCTCCTTATCAAGAGTATGATGCCTCGAGATGAGAAGATGCCTGAAAATTTTTACCGTGCAAAGAAGATGGTCAATATGTTAGGGCTTAGATACCAAAAAATAAATGCATGCCCTAATCACTGTATGCTATATTATGAAGATAATGTAGATAAAAGATCATGTGATATTTGTCAGCATGATAGATTTAAACCTAAGAGAGGGGACAATTCAAAGCAGAAGGATATACCTTACAAGTCACTGCGATACTTCCCTCTCACGCCTAGATTGCAGCGGATGTATATGTCATCAAAGACAGCTCAGCAGATGATATGGCACATGGAAAGAGCATGTCATGTAGATGATATAATGAGTCATCTCGCCGATGGTGAAGCTTGGGCTCATTTCAATCGTACCTATACTGCTTTTGCTCACGAGCCACAGAATATTAGGCTGGGTTTATGCACAGACGGCTTCAACCCTTTTGGAGGTTCAGTGACATCTTACTCATGTTGGCTAGTGTTCCTGTCACCATACAACCTTCCGCCGGACTTGTGCATGAAGCGAGTGAACCTTTTCTTAACTTTGGTGATTCCGGGTCCAAAAAATCCAGAAAAAAATTTGGACATATATCTCAGGCCACTGATTGATGAGTTGAAAAGATTATAGAATGATGGAGTTGTTACTTATGATGCGTATAGAAAATAAAATTTCACTATGAAGGCTGCATTGATGTGGACAATAAGTGACTTCCCTGCATATGGAATGCTATCTTGCTGGAGCACACACGGGAGGCTGGCATGTCCTTACTGTATGGCTGATACCAAATCATTTGTCCTGAAATATGGTAAGAAATCATGCTAGTTCGATTGTCATCGGTGATTTCTACCAATTGACCATCCTTTCCGAAGGCAAATGGACTCATTCATTAAGAACACTATTGAAATGGATGAAGCAGACTTAGAACGGATGTCTGGTCGACAAATGGCGGCACAGGTGCAAAACTTACCAGATAGAGTGCAATTGTCAGGTAGTATACGACATCTTCGTGGATTTGGAAAGGATCACAACTGGGTGAAGAAAAGTATCTTCTGGGAATTACCTTACTGGTTAGCCCTTTTGATACGGCACAACCTGGACATCATGCATGTTGAGAAGAATCTCTTCGATAATGTGTTCAACATCATCATGAACATGAAAGCCAAAACAAAGGACAATGCCAAGGCGCGAGCGGACTTAAAGATACTTTGCAAACGACCAGAGTTAGAATTACTCCAGGTACGGGGGAAGGTTGTGCAACCTAAAGCAACTTACGTGTTGAAAGACACACAGATCAATGAATTGTGCCAGTGGCTGAAGCAATTAAGATTCCCTGATAGATATGTATCTAACATAGCCTGTTGTGTGAATGTCAATGAGGGAAAAATATATGGATTGAAAAGTCATGACTGTCATATGTTCATGGAGAGACTTCTGCCCATTGCATTCCATGACATATTGCCAAAGTCTATATGGGGAGCATTGACTGAGTTGAGTCACTTTTTTAGGATTCTATGTGCATTAGAACTCAAACTTAGGGACGTGCAAACTATCGAACAGAATGTGGTCACTACGGTATGCAAGTTAGAGAAGATATTCCCCCCTACGTTCTTCGATTCTATGGAGCACATGATTATCCATTTGCCATACGAGGCCAAATTTGGAGTACCGGTACAATTTCGATGGATGTATCCATTTGAGAGGTCATCATTATGTATTTATAATTTATTTGATAGTTGTTACATAACTCATTCATTGTCACTGTATGTCATTGTCATATGACTTGTTGTCATAGGTGTGTGCATAGCCTGAAAATAAAGGTTCGCAACAAGGCTAAAGTAGAGGGTTCGATTACCGGGACATATATTATTGAAGAAATTTCAAACTTATGTTCAATGTACTTCAAACCCGAAATTCAAACTCGCCGCACACGACCTCCACATAATGATGATGGAGGGGAGGTGGGTCTGTCCGACTGGTTATCCATATTTAAGTATACAGGGCGTGCATTCGGATGTTGTTCGAATCGCATATTAGAGGACAGAGAGTTTGTAACACCCCGTGTTTTTTTGATTATTGTTCGGATCAGGATCCGTGGGTTTTCGGATCGCTTTCGTGGGTCCCGGATTGAGTTTAGCGGTTTACGCATGTTTTTATCCATCGGACCTTCGGAACCTCGTGTAGGGTGAACCATTACGTTCTCCGACTCTGGGACGTTACCACCACGTTGTGCGTATTCCGAGGATCGTAGGGAGCATTTTTTCCTATTTTTGATATTTTTCAGAATTTTTGGATTTTCTATATGTTAACCCCTTTTCTCTCTCCCCATCTCTCATTTCTCACTCTCACCCTCTCTCTTCTCTCACGCTCTCTCTTCTCACCCTCTCTTCTCCGGCGGCCGACGGAGCAGGACGGGGGTGAGGTGGAGGCGAAACGGGCGAGGAGCGGGCACGGACGGGATGAGGATCGAGGTGGTGGAGGTGCGGCGAAGCTCGACCCTCGAGTTCGGGGCGCCGCGGCGGTTCATGCGGTGTTTTCTTGGAGGATCGGCGTCCTCGGCGTGCGCAATCTTCGGTGGAGGTAGGGGGATGGTTCCCTAGCTCGTGTACTTCCTTTCCCGCGAGTTTAGTAGCCTAAGGCGAGCTGAGTGAGTTTATATTTCTCCATCGGAGTTAAAATGTGTAATTTGGGGGTGTGAGCCAAATTTCGTGTTTCGATTGCGTTTTGGGGGTTCAAATGGGTCCTCTCGGCACTAGAGAGGTTGGGGACTAGTTTCCCCTTATTTTCCCCTTCACATGGGTGTGAACGGGGCGTGGAATGGGTTTTTCTCAGGTTTTCGCCATTTTTGGGCGCGGACTGAGAACTCGACCATCACGGTGGTCGCGTTCTCTGAAGAAGGCGTCGTACGACGACGCTGCATTCATCGGGGAAGATGAACAGTAAGGCGGTTAGAGTCACGCCCCATTGACCAGGCACGACCAGGTCACGCTCACCGTGTCGGTCTCATTCATTGGGTAACGCACCCAGTGGTATCACCGCGTCTAAGGGTTAACGCACTCCGTTGACCAGGCGCATCACCAGTCAACACCGTGTCGCGCCTGGGGTTTCTGCCGCGTTAACTACGGATCGCGGTAGTCGTCTCTGCCGCATTCATTAAGAACGTGCTCGAGACTTGTGTCGCGTTCATCAACGCGCCCCGAGTGGTGTGCGCGTTAATAAAGGTGACCCATTTTGCGGGCCAGAGCGGGGGAAGCTGCCAGGCGTGCTTCCCTTGGCCCGAGTGAGTCCCAGACACCCTTTGGGTTCCGTGACCGTGTTTTTGGGTGTCCGGAGGTACCGTGTTATCTCGATTGCATGCCCGTAGGTTTGGAGGGTCCGGGTGACCCCATGTGTTCTGGGCTTCCGTGTTCTCGCTAGATCGAGTCACTGTGTGTCGGTATGAGTGCGGTGGGGTTTCCCCACACGTCGTGGGTTTTTCCAGAAGGTGGTTTCCGAGTGGGCCAGGTGTGTGGCCTTGGACTGTGAGTCCAGTCAACCAACTTGGGGATGGAGGGTTTTCTTCGCTCCCCTTTGGAAGGGATGGATCTCGACGGTCACAAGCCGCCTTGAGCAGTATATTACCATGGTTTCTGACCTAGGTTTGGGCCAGATTGACGGCCTGGAGCTATCCTATACGACGGTCTTGACCATGAGTCCTGCGACTCATGGACCATTGGTTTAATAGGTTATAGTGGACTGCCTAGAGTCTGGTGGCACGGTGCCACCTGTTTCCCGAGCTGGACGTGACAGGGCTTGTGAGTAGCATGTCCGTGTTCCAGTGGTTTCCACCGAGAGTCGTTTCTGTGGTGACCCCCGTTGGTCGTAGCTTCCTGGGCATGCTTATGCCGACCCACCTGGAGTTAGGTGGAGAGCTACAGTAGCTTGCTTGGGCACGCGTGTGGTGACCCACCTAGGGGGTAGGTGGAGAGCTACACCCGAGAGAGACGTTTTTTAGGCTGGTTACCGTAGGGCCCCCACACGCAGCTTGTGTCCGGGCTTCAGGGGAAGAACCTGCTAGAGGGTCAGACCTAGGGCGCATGGTCTGTGTGTGCACACGTGGTTGGGGGCTGTCAGACTCGCGCTGACGAGCGCGACCCCAGCTAGTCCTTGTTTATGGTACTGGTTACTATTGAGTCTCTATCTCCGCCTGGGGTGTGGTAGAGAGACACCTGAGGTGTGGTGTAAGAAGTCTGTGGACGCATCCGGCTTCGCTTCTGGTGGGAAGGTGCCCCGTCACGGGACGAGAGTTTCCGTGACCCTAGAGTCCATTTTCTGACCACTAGGCGTTGTTTCCCAGACCATTTCTATGTGTTTTCTGAGGTTGACGCTAGGGACGCTCAGTTGGAATACCGAGGCTTCACCCCCTTGGCTAGGCCGGGTTGACGACAGCGAGGTCGTGATGGTACCCGTGGACCAGGTGGTCCAAGTTAGGCCCCATCTTTGTGACAAGCCTTTATGGCAGAGTGATGCGGGACGACTACGAGACTCGACTCGGGCGGGTTGCGCCCTTGGACTCTAAAGGACGACGCGACCAGCAACGACACTACAACGCGGCACCGAACGAGCTCCAGAACAGGCGATCATGCCCCAAACAAGAAGCACTAACTCACAGTCATCCCCAGTGAGGGAAACATATCGATCTTGCATGGTTGGGAAACCAGCTTTGAGACTCGGGTAGCCGGCTCACTCTCGTGCTCGGAACGAGTCACGGGACAGGTCTCGCACTCTCAACTCACAGCGGTGATTAAATATAGCAAGCTAATAAAATATCCTACTCACATACAGCGGCATCTAGAGTGCATACTAGCTAAGCAAAATACGACAAAAGGGGGGTGGCGAGTGTACCTCCATGCTCGGGGTGTGGGGAAGACTTCCCGCCCAAGATCCGGAACTCTCGGTACAACAATAATTAATAATTACATAAATTAATTCTATAGTCCACTCTACGTAGGGAGGTAACAGGCGACACGTGGGGTCCGGGAGCACCAATCTCGGGTTGACGGGCAGCAATCGGTGGTGCTCGGGCGGACGCGGTCGGCCGGTTCAACACTGTTCACTTGGACCCGCAGGATAGCACGTGGGACCCACTGCTGGTACGGCGATGTCCGGGGTGGCTCCTAGCTGCAGCGACTGGCGGGGCGTTCCTGGAGTGTCCCGGGTCGATCCCCGGAAGCGGCGATCACCGGAACGAAGTCGGGCAATTTCTTGGGAATTAATTCCCAAGGTTGTCCCGCAGCTGTGTTTCTGCCCTGATCTGCGCGCTCTGATGATAAGGGCTCGTACTCCTAGCTACGACATCGGATCGAGACACAAAAGGCACCGTTAGAATGAGGACTCGAAATACTATGACATACTGAAATTAGAGTTTAGTCCAATGGTTGGAATGAAAATGGAAGCGACTATAAGTTGACTGAGCACACTGTCCCGAAATACAGAACTGACTGGACAGAACTTAAACCTCCTGATCAAGGGCTTTCACCGAAGAGCAAATGAACGAATTAGGACCTATAAATTGTATGGTGGAAAGAGGGAAGGGTTACGGTGACACACATAGTTTTTTGTAAACTTTGGACAACATTTATGGGGGTGGAAAAATCGACTACCAAGATCTATATCACAGATCTACACACAAAAAGACTTTGGGGAAAAAGAACATGTGGCTGGGAAATGGGGCAAACGGACTCTAATCTACCTACAAATTAAACTAGGAATGGCCTATTATGGGGGGAACCTATCCTCAAAGTTTCATGACGATCCAACGGTCGGATCTCCCGTACCAGCTCTTTCACCGGGCTGCTGTCTTGCAACTCCGAGTTTCGGGGCAGCAGGATGATGACCGGCTTGTGGTGGCTCAGCGGCGGCATGAACGGCGGCGGCGGTGAATGATCACAGATGATAAAGGAAGAAGAGAAGAAGAAAAAAATTGAGGGAGATAGAAGATCTAGGATTAGATCCGAAGAAGAAATGGGGAAGAAGGGGGAAGAACATCAAGAACACAAGGGAGAGAGGGGGGTGCGCCCAAATGGATTTTCCAATATCTTTCTTTCATTAATTTATTCCAAATACAAGAAGAGAATATATATAATCAAACCCTAGACCTAGCCAAATGACTTAGAATACCCTTGGTCAGGGGGGTATAATGGTAAAATGGGGGACAAGGTTAAATAAAATAATCCCACTAGGGGACAAGGGAGGGGGCGCCCCTTTGACAAATGGGGATAAAATTTGAATTCTTCACTCCTCTCCTTGGTCCAAGTCCAACGTGGACCATGGACCAGCCCCACATGGGCCCTATAGCCTAGGTGGACCAATGGGAAAGGAAGTGAGAGTCCCGCCGGGCTTACGCGGCCCTTTTTGCAAAGAAACCCATTGACTTAGCCTAAATAACCCATTGGCTTATACTTGCCATACATTTACAACCCAATTAACCCAAGGGTATACATGCAAACAAAAGGTTTAAAAAAATAAAATGCTAGTGCCCGGTGTTGATTCCCATCAATTCTCCCCGGGTGGGAAGAGCTCGAACCCGTCGAGTAAGGGTCCGAGTCGCTCTGGTATCGATCCAGCAGATCTGGACCTATCCTCTATAGCTCGTCCCGGGTGATCCAAGTGTCATCCGACGGGGGCCGTCCCCTCCAACGCACCAAATAGCGCTGGTACACTCTGCCTCGAGTAGTCGTTACCTGCTCATCCAGTATACATTCTATCTGGATATACCGAATAAAAGAATGCAAATGCAACCTTGGACCTAACGTTCGGGCAACACCTTTTGATATACCGAATAAAGGAATGCAAATGCAACCTTGGACCGACTACCCGAGGCTCAAACCGACTCTAATACCAATTTGATGCGGGACGACTACGGGACTCGACTCGGGCGGGTTGCGCCCTTGGACTCTAAAGGATGACGCGACTAATCAAGACGACGCGACCAGCAACGACACTACAACGCGGCACCGAACAAGCTCCAGAACAGGCGATCATGCCCCAAACAAGAAGCATTAACTCACAGTCATCCCCAGCGAGGGAAACGTGACGATCTTGCATGATTGGGAAACCGGCTTTGAGACTCGGGTGGTCGGCTCACTCTCGTGCTCGGAACGAGTCACGGGACGGGTCTCGCACTCTCAACTCACAGTGGTGATTAAATATAGCAAGCTAATAAAATATCCTACTCATATGCAGCGGCATCTAGAGTGCATACTAGCTAAGCAAAATACGACAAAAGGGGGGTGGCGAGTGTACCTCCATGCTCGGGGCGTGGGGAAGACTTCCCGGCCGAGATCCGAAACTCCCGGTACAGCAATAATTAATAATGACAGAAATTAATTCTATAGCCCACTCCACGCAGGGAGGTAACAGGCGACACGTGGGATCCGGGAGCACCAATCTCGGGTTGACGGGCAGCAATCGGTGGTGCTCGGGCGGACGCGGTCGGTCGGTTCAGCACTGTTCACTCGGACCCACTGGATAGCACGTGGGACCTGCTGCTAGTACGGCGACGTCCGGGGTTGCTTCTGGCTACAGCGACTGGCGGGGTGTTCCTGGAGTGTCCCGGGTCGATCCCCAAAAGCGGCGATCACCGGAACGAAGTCGGGCAATTTCTTGGGAATTAATTCCCAAGACTGTCCCGCAGCTGTGTTTCTACCCAGATCTGCGCGCTCCAACGATAATGGCTCGTACTCCCAGTTCTGATGTCGGATTGAGACACAAATGGCACCGTTGGAAAGAGGACTCAAAATCCTACGACATACTGGAATAACAGCTTCGTTCAACGGTTGGAATGAAAATGGAACCGACTGTAAGTTGACTGAGCACACTGTCCCGAAATATAGAACTGACTGGATAGAACTTGAACCCCCTGATCAAGGGCTTTGACCAAAGACCAAATGAAGGAATTAGGACCTAGAAATGTTATGGTGGAAAGAGGGGACGGTTACGGTGATGCACATAGTTTTTTTGTAAACTTTGGACAACATTTGAGGGGATGGAAAAATTGGCTACCAAGATCTATCCTGCAGATCTGCACACAGGCAGACTTTGGGGAAGAAGAATAGGTGTCTGGGAAATGGGGCAAACAGACTCTGATCGACCTAAAAATTAAACTGGAAATGGCCTATGATGGGGGGAACCTACCCTCAATGTTTCGTGACCATCCAACGGTTGAATCGCCCGTACCAGCCCTTTTACCAGGTTGCTGTCCTACAACTCTGAGTTTCGGGGCAGTAGGATTATGACCGACTTGTGGTGGCTCAACGGCGGCATGAACGGCGGCGGCGGCGGCGGTGAATGATCACAGATGATAAAGGAAGAAGAGAAGAAGAAGAAATTTGAGGGAGATAGAAGATCTAGGATCAGATCTGAAGAAGAAATGGGGAAGAAGGGGGAAGAACATCAAGAACACATGGGAGAGAGGGGGGGTGCGCCCAGATGGGTTTTCCAATATCTTTCTTTCATTAATTTGTTCCAAATACAACAAGACAATATATATAATCAAACCCTAGACCTAGCCAAATGACTTAGAATACCCTTGGTCAAGAGCGTATAATGGGTAAATGGGGGACAAGGTTAAATAAAATAATCCCACTAGGGGACAAGAGGGGGCACCCCTTTCACAAATGGGGATAAAATTTGAATTCTTCCCTACTCTCCTTGGTCCAAGTCCAAGGTGGACCATGGACCAACCCCACATGGGCCCTATAGCCTGTAGATCCTTGATAAATCCACTTAAGGAAAAATTAAGAATATGAATAAATAAGCATGAAATAGCACGAGGTGCTAAGGGGAATTTGTGATCGCCAGAGACGCGAACGCCTCAAAAGTATAAGAATAATAAATAGGGAGGGATCGCGATATACATACCTTAAAAGTGCGGGTGATTGTGAATGCTCCTTTCTCTTCTAATCGGCCGGCCGATGAAGAGAGTTCTTCAATTAATTACCCTTGCAAACAAAAATAAACACCAACAAAGATATGGATTAGAAACATGGTGAGTGTAGCATCAAATCCATATATATAGATGAGCATGAAAACATGTGCAAGAACACACCTTAAGGGTGGTTGCCCGTAAACCCCTATGCAAAAGGGTATGGGAAAATATGATGATAATATGATGATTAGAAGTAAAACAAGTGCAAGGGTTGCACTACGGGGAGTTCCTCAACGTGGTCGAGTAGAAAAAATTAATGGAAGATGAATGAGATGCATGCAATGACTAATGCAATGAAAATAAGATAAAGATGAAAAGATAGAGAAGCCTGCGCTGTGGCTTGGATCCTCAATGGGGAGAGAGTTCCTTCGTAAAAGGATGGACTTTGGATGCACATGAAGTCTCCCTCCTTCAGCCAATTCGGACACAGCACCCCCTGTAAAAACAAAAGAAGAAGAAGAAGAGAAACTGAAGCAGAAGAATAAGAAGAAAAAAAAATCGAAGGGGATCCAATCCGATTAACAGAGCTCAGAAGCTCTATTAATAAGATAGAAAAAGAGATAAGAAGGAAAGAGTCCAAAGGAGGAATAGATAAGAAGGGGCAAGAGCCCAAAGAGGGGAGGATTAAGCTGGGCAAGAGCCCAAACGAAGCAGGGACTCTCTGGGGAAAGGCTGCGTTCGTTCGGAACAAAAAAGTGAAACACGACCTGGACCAGGGCGTCAATTCAAGAATTGACGACCTGCACAAAGGGCGTTTCTTAAAAACACGCCCTGCACAAGGGCGTTTCTAAAAAACCAATTTTTAGAAATAAAAACTCCAATAGTAAAACACGCCTCAACCAAAGCCACGTTTAAAAAACACGCCCCTGGGAAGGGCGTTAATTTCAAGTTTTTAAAGTGAAGGAAGTCGGTCAAACATGAAGAATTGACGCCCTCAGGCGTTGGCGTCCTTTCTCCAAGAAACGCCCTAGATCAGGTCGTGTTTTAAAAAACACGCCCTTACCCAGGTCGTGAATTTCAAAATATTCAGATAAATGCCCAGAAAATCCAAAAAAATAGGGAAAAGGAGGAAATGAGGGAAAAATAGGAGAAATTCAAGAAAAGTGAGAAAAACCACTCAAACAAGCTAATTTGAGGGTCAAATGGGGCATTGCACGGTAATATGAAATATACTCAAAATAATGTCAATTTTAGCGTGTCTACATAGCCTAGGTGGACCAATGGGAAAGGAAGTGAGGGTCCCGTCGGGCCTACGCGGCCCTTTTTGCAAAGAAACCCATTGACTTTGCCTAAATAACCCATTGGCTTATACTTGCTATACATTTGCAACCCAATTAACCCAAGGGTATACATGTAAACAAAAGGATACAAATGCAAAAATAAAATGCTAGTGCTCGGTGTTGATTCCCATCACAGAGTTGCCGTGTGCTTTCCCTCGGTAGCTGTGGTGTTAGGTAGTTCGGTGGTCCCCCGACTGTGAGTTCGTGGCGTGTCTTCGGGTACAGTAGGAGTAGCTGTAGTGTAGAGTTTCTATCGGCCACCGGTTTGCTGTTCCTGCTGTTGCTGCTGCTTTTCGCTACCGTCGTTGTTTACGGTTGGGGTTCCGCGGGACCCCTACTTAGCTAGTGACAGGAGGCTCACCCCTACTTTTCAGGTGCAGTAGTTCTTCCTCATGGTTCGAGGGTGCTGTGCAGAGATTCTTAGTTGCCAGCTCGTCGGGCCGAGTGTTCACTTGGCATTGGGTACGTTTTTCTGCCTTAGACTGTACTTTCTATTGGACTGGACTCTGTTATAGTTGTTTGTTTATTTCTATTAATTGTTGAATTGTCCTGCTTTATTTCCTATTTCTTTGTACCTCCACTCCTTTTTAGCCCTTCCGAGTCCCGGCTCATTGGTGGCGGGCCAGGATTCAAATGATATCAGGTTCCTTTCCCAATATCTGAATCTTGGGTCGTCACAGTTGGTATCAGAGCGTGGTTGTGGACGTACTTGGGAATTTGAGATATTACAATGATCAGAGTCCGTAAGGTCCAGTACAGTCGGCAGCTGGCATAGGGATTTGTGTTTGTTTTTCACTTGGTTTCTCACGTAAGAGCTTGAGTGCACTACGTTGGCGCTGTAACGGTGGTTGCCTGTGAGAAGCGTTGCTTGTTCCCTGGTGTGTAAGGGTGTTGGCACTGTACCGAAAGGATGAGTGCCGGCTGGGCGGTGTTCATGAGAATTTGTGGTGGGTGTTGTGGTTCCCAATGTGTGGAGGATCAGAGCCTGCGGAGTTGCAGAGGATTGTCGGGATGGAGGATCCCGAGTTGTTATCATGCTAGCTGTGCGTGTGGATCAGAGTGCGCGGATCATAGAGTTGGTTGCTACGGGCAGATTCCTGAGGATGTGTAGGGCATCAGAGGATTGGTTCCTCGATATGAGATTCTCTCCGGAGGTGTGAGACGTGTTGTTACCGTGCCGTTACTTAAGATATTATGGTCATGGCACTGGCAGATGGAGAGTTGGGGAAATATGTTGGCAAGTGCGCCGCATGAATACCATGTTCGTGTGTTGAAGGTTGTGTTCTCGGATGCGGTTGTGTTTTAGAGAAGCGATCTCTGATAGATTATGGGTCCCAGTTGCTAGCTGCAAGCGGCTGGTCAGGTTGACCGAGTGGTCGACCATGGTAAGATGTGTATTGTCTGGGGACCCGTGTGCATTGGTCGTGGCGCTGTCGACCAAGTTGTTGTGATAGCATGTGGCACTTGATTGCCTTGGAGCTGTGTGCCGTGAATTGTTCAGGTTGTGTCCCGTGGCTCTGTGATAAGAGGGGAATCGAGATTGGCAGGCGTCCATTTAGAGTAATTGAGATGAGATAGGAGTTGATGAGACAGGACTATGGACAATGCCTGTGCTAGGTCCTTGAAGAGAGGTTGACGTGGAATGGTGGTCCCTGGTCCATGACCAGCTTGGGAGGATTCCCCTGTAAGTCAGAGCTGAGTGACGTGAGGACCGAGGAGTGACATTGTCATGTGGTTTCACCGTGCTCCCCTGAGAGGGTAGAGTTTGCGTGAGGATCGAGATCGGATGTGGTGTTGGTCTGTGCGTGAGTCAGCAGATGGCATGTCATGATCTAGGTCGCGCCTGTTGGGCCGGTGAGGGTTTCCCATTAGCGAGAGTCTGGTGACCAGCGGTTAGTCTTTCACAAGCAAAAGATGCTGGTGGTTGTGGTTTGAGAATGGCGAGAGTTGTGTGCCAGCGAGGCCTTTGGTGGCCGTTCATGGTGTACTTTTTCCGGATGGGACCTGAGCCTTGTCGAAGTTTGAATTCTAACAGAGTTGGTCCCGTGTTGTTGTGACCATTCAGCTTGCCAAGTGATAGATGGTCCTTGGTGTGGAGTCGACGGATTTGTGGCGGTCAGCAAGATCATGAAGCTGATGTTTGGTTAGTCCATCGAGCGTGGCTAGATCGGTGGATGTTTCTCGTAACGAGGACTATGTCTCCTCGATGAGCGAGATTATGGCAGAGGTGCCATGAGTGGATTTTGTTGTGACTGAGGTGATGCCAGTCTTGTGCTTTTTGTTGTATGCCTGCTTTGATGATCGGTGTGTGCGGTGTGTGGAGTGTGGCATTGTCTATGATTGAGGTCTGGCCGTACCCCTCAGGATTGGTGCTTTCATGAGAATCGAGGTTTTTCAGTGCTGGGGTTCTGATAGCGTTGTCAGTTGGTTCAGAGTGTTCTTCCCCTGTGGCTTGGTGCTAGTCCTTAATTTCGAGGATGAAATTTATTTAAGGGGGGAGGGTTATAACGCCCCGGGTTTTTCAGATTATTGTTCGGATCAGGATCCGTGGGTTTTCGGATTGCTTTCGTGGGTCCCGGATTGAGTTTAGCAATTTACACGTGTTTTTGTCTGTCGGACCTTCGGAACCCCATGTAGGGTGAACCGTTGTGTTCTCCGACTCCGGGACGTTACCACCGAGTTGTGCATTTTTTGAGGATCGTGGGGAGTATTTTTCCCTATTTTTTTGTATTTTTTAGAGTTTCTGGATTTTCTATATGTTAACCCCTTTTCTCTCTCCCCATCTCTCATTTCTCACTCTCACCCTCTCTCTTCTCTCACGCTCTCTCTTCTCACGCTCTCTTCTCCGGAGGCCGACGGAGCGGGACGGGGGTGAGGTGGAGGCGACGCGGGCAAGGAGCGGGCGCGGACGGGATGAGGATCGAGGCGGTGGAGGCACGGCGAAGCTCGGCCGCGAGTTCGGGGCGCCGCGGCGGTTCGTGAGGCATTTTCTTGGCAGATCGGTGTCCTCGGCGTGCAGAATCTTCGGTGGAGGTAAGGGGATGGTTCCCTAGCTCGTGTACTTCCTTTCCCATGAGTTTAGTAGCCCGAGGCGAGCCGAGTGGGTTTATATTTCTCCGCCGAGGTTAAAATGTGTAATTTTGGGGTGTGCGCCAGATTTTGCGTTTCGATTGCATTTTGGGGGTTCAAATGGGTCCTCTCGGTGCTAGAGAGGTTGAGGACTAGTTTCCCCTTGTTTTCCCCTTCACACGGGTGTGAACGGGGCGTGGAATGAGTTTTTTCACGGTTTTCACCATTTTCGGGCGCGGACTGAGAACGCGACCATCACGGTGGTCTCGTTCTCCGAAGAAGGCGCCGTATCACGACGCCGTGTTCATCTGGGAAGATGAACAGTAAGGTGGTTAGGGTCGCGCCTCATTGACCAGGCGTGACCAGGTCGTGCTAGCCATGTCGGTCGCGTTCATCAGGCAACGCGCCCAGTGGTGTCACCGCGTCTAAGGGTTAACGCGCTCCGTTGACCAGGCACGTCAACGGTCAACACCGTGTCGTGCCTAGGGTTTCCGCCATGTTAACTGCGGATCGCGGTAGTCGTCTCTGCCGCGTTCATTGAGAACGCGCTCGAGACTTGCGCCGCGTTCATTAACACGACCTGAGTGGTGTGCTCGTTAATAAAGGCGACCCGTTTTGCGGGCCAGAGTGGGGGAAAGCCGTCGAGCATGCTTTCCTTGGCCCGTGTGAGTCCCATACACCCTTTGGGTTCCGTGACCATGTTTTTGGGTGTCCGGAGGTACCGTGTTATCTCGATTACGTGCCCGTAGGTTTGGAGGGTTCGGGTGACCCCATGTGTTCCGAGCTTCCGTGTTCTCGCTAGATCGAGTCACTATGTGTCGGTATGAGTGCGGTGGGGTTTCTCTGCACGTCATCGGTTTCTCCGGAAGGTGGTTTCCGAGTGGGCCAGGTGTGTGGCCTTGGACTATGAGTCCAGTCAATCAGCTTGGGGCTGGAGGGTTTTCTTCGCTCCCCTTTGGAAGGGATGGGGCTCGGGCGTCACGAGCAACCTTGAGCAGTATATTACCGCGGTTTCTGACCTAGGGTTAGGCCAGATTGACGACCTGTTGTTGTCCTGTACGACAATCTTGACCCTGAGTCCTACGACTCAAGGACCATTGGTTTAATAGGTTATAGTGGACTGCCTAGAGTCCGGTGGCACGGTGCCACCTGTTTCCCGAGCTGGACGTGACAGGGCTTGTGAGTAGTCTATCTGTGTTCTGGTGGTTTCCACTGAGAGTCATTTCTGTGGTGACCCCCGTTGGTCGTAGCTTCCTGGGCACGCTTGTGCCGACCCACTTGGAGTTAGGTGGAGAGCTACAGTAGCTTGCCTGGGCACGCGCGTGCTGACCCACCAAGGGGGTAGGTGGAGAACTACACCCGAGAGAGACGATTTTTAGGCTAGTTACCGTAGGGCCCCCACGGGTAGCCTGAGTCTGGACTTCGGGGGAAGAACCAGCTAGAGGGTCAGACCTAGGGCGCATGGTCTGTGTGTGCACGCGTGATTGGGAGCTATCGGACCCGCGCTGACGAGCGCGACCCCAGCTAGTCCTTGTTCGCGGTACTGGTTATTGCTGAATCTCTGTCTCCGGTTGGGGCGTCGTAGAGAGACACCTAAGGTGCGCTGTAGGACGTCAGTGGACACATCTGACTTCACTTCTGGTGGGCAGGTGCCTCATCACGGGATGTGAGTTTCCGTGACGCTAGAGTCCGTTTTCCGTCCACTAGGCGTGGTTTTCCAGACCATTTCTATGTGTTTTCTGAAGTTGACGCCAGGGACGCTCGGTTGGATTACCGAGGCTTCACCCCCTTGGCTGGGTCGGGTTCACGATAGCGAGGTCATGATGGGACCCATGGACCAGGTGGTCCAGGTTAGGCCCCGTCTTTGTGATAGGCCTTTACGACAGAGTTGCCGTGTGCTTTCCCTTGGTAGCTGTGGTGTTAGGTAGTTCAGTGCTCCCCCGACTGTGAGTTCGGGGCATGTCTTCAGGTACAATAGGAGTAGATGTGGTGTCGAGTTTCTACCGGCCACTGGTTTGCTGTTCCTACTGTTGTTGCTACTTTCTGCTACCGCCATTGTTTACGGTTGGGGTTCCGCGGGACCCCTACTGAGCCAGTGACAGGAGGCTCACCCCTACTTTTCAGGTGCGGCGGTTCTTCCTCATGGCTTGAGGGTGCTGTGCAGAGGTTCTTAGTTTCCAGCTCATCGGGCCGAGTGTTCACTTGGTGTTGGGTATGTTCTTCTGCCTTAGACTGTACTTTCTGTTGGACTGGACTCTACTGTAGTTGTTTATTTATTTCTATTAATTATTGAATTGTCCTACTTTATTTCCTATTTCTTTGTACCTCCACACTCCTTTTTATCACTTCCGAGCCTCGGCTCGTGGGCGGCGGGCCATGATTCGAATGATATCGGGTTCCTTTCCCGGTATCTGGATCTTGGGTCATCACAGAGTTGTTGGTCGCAGAGATATATGTTCTCCTGCACTGTGATGAGATTGAACCTTATGTTGAGTGAGTCCTCAACTGCGTAGGTGCTAAAATTTATAAGTTTCTTGACGTTCTTCCTCCCATTTATGGTGATGTTGCATTCATCATTGCAGGCAATTTGATTCAGAATTAATTACGCAATGTCCACGCCTTAATCACATGGTGGTTCAAAAGGAACGAGAGAGATCTTTTTCCATATGACTTAAAGGTCAAGTAAGTGCCGAAGTTAAGTTCCACATGGTTTGAGATGAATGCCTAAATTTAAAGTAACGTGGTTTATATTCATAGGTTGAAGAAGGTTATGTTACTGATGAAAGAATCTGGGTGATAAGTTATGGACCTTCGAAGGTCGTGTATGCCTATCCAGGATTTTTTGTGAATGGTTATAGATTTCACACCAAAGATTATAGATGAAATTAGTCTACGATGAATAGCGGCGTATGCGTGAAAGGTAGCACATACAATGAAAATGAACTTGATTACTATGATATTATTGAGGAGGTCATAGAATTACAGTATCTCGGACAAGACAACCATATATTCCTTTTTAAGTGTCATTGGTTTGATCCTAATTCAGTTCGAAAGGATGCAACATATGGGATTATCGATGTCAAACATAGATCCAAATTGAATACCTATGAGCCGTTCATTTTGGCCGCACAAGCCCAACAAGTGTATTATTCAAGTTATTCATCATTCAAGAATAAAGATTGGTGGGTAGTCTGTAGGGTAAAACCAAGGCTTGTGCGTAATGATGAGTTCGATCTGATTGAAGCTACCTCAGAGGATTCTAGTGCCGAATGTTTTCAATCAGACGATGGTGACACTGCAGAGTTGGTTGCTTCTAATCTTCATCTGATCGAATCTGACGATCCACTTTGGTTGTCTATAGAGGTCGAAGTGGAAGTAGTCGATTCAACTGAGCTAAATGAAGCGATTGTTAGGCAGGAGGAGTCCTCTGAGGAGGAAGAGTATGAATCTAGTGAGAATGAGGAAGATGACAAAGATGACAATGAGTTTGATATATTTTCTACATCTAAAGATGAAATAGATAATGATTGAATACTTTGTATGAAATTTAACATATATACACTTCTTATCATTATTACTTACCACCTCTCCTCGGAATTAGTTGTGGACTAATATGCACTACTTTAATTATTGTCAAAAATTAGATGGTTCGAGGTCGTACCGGGACTTCGAGGAGAGGTGGTTTCGGGATGGGTTCTACTGGTATGTTTATTTAAATTCTTAGATAAATGAGTACTGAATATGCACTTTGTTTTGCTCATGATAGTTTATGTTTCTGCACCAGGTACACAGAGTACACCGCCCCCACCACCTGTTGCAGGTATGTTTATTTAAATTCTTAGATAAATGAGTAGTGAATATGCACTTTGTTTTGCTCATGATATTTTGTCTCTGCACCAGCTACACAGAGTGCACTCCCCCCACCAACTACTGCCGGTATGTTTATTTAAATGCTTAGATAATTGAGTAGTGAATATGCACTTTATTTTACTCACGATATTTCATGTCTCCGCACCAGGTACACAGAGTGCACTGCCCCCACCAACTGTTGCGGGTATGTTTATCTAAATTCTTAATGTTATGTCCCTGTTATTTGATGCTGTCAAAACCATGAGTCATGTATACTCTTCATGTGGATAGTCAATGTGTTTGTTGATGTAGAATCATGCATGGAGCTATAATGATTTTGTGTGTGTAGTTTACTTCTAAATTGCACGAAGAACAGGTTGACAGTTGCACATAGAACAGGTTGAAAGCCAGTTATTTTCTGAAGAACTGAAGAAAAGTCAACGTGGTAATGAAGTCAACGCATAGTCAATGGAGCTAAGATAGTGGTCAACCCAAGTCAATACAGTTAAAGTCTTAAATCTTTAGAAATGGGTCACAAATTTGTTAAGATTCATACCCTTCAAGGCAATAAGATAAGGCAGACAAATGGCTCATTAGTGGTGACAAATAGGCAGGTAAGGCTGACAAATAGCTCTCTACGGGTGAAAAATAGGTTGTAGCGCTGAATATGTGTGAAGTGTTGAAGCTATATGAAGGGGAAGTCCACTTGTGTTTACCCGCCAGCAGAAGAATCTAAGGCCGACAAATGCACACATAAGACTAACAAATAGACTGATATGGGTGACGTATACCCTCTTAAAGGTGTAAAATAGGTCTCAACGGAGAGATTAGCGATGGCTCTGAAGGCTATGTTACATGAGACAAGGTGACGGCTTTTGGGTTAACAGTGGTGACAAATGGGTCTTCAAGGGAGAAAAATAACTATTATCTGTGATTAATAGCCCAAGAAGAGTTATCAAATGAAGAAAGAAGGGAAATGGAGCAGAGAGAGAAGGGTTCACTACAAGCCACGCAATCAACTGTAAATCACTAGAAGACAATGAGCTACAGTGTTCTACAGTGATCTCTGAAACCCTCGAAGAAGCCAGAAGAACAATCGAAGGGTTTATTCAAGTCAATATAGACCAGTCAAAGTTTGAATTGGTCAAAGTCAACTGGCTCCAGCCAACATTATTTTACTTTTTGACTTACGTCAATGTTGACCCAAGTCAAGGTCAACATCAGTTGTGTTCAACGAGGTCAAGCTCCATAGTCAAATTGAAAAATAGAGGAACAAGGGTGACAAATGGATTTTGGCGTCGGCTGAAGCTAAACAAGAAAGCAGCAAGGGTGATGGCTCAATATGGATAGTGGAGACAAATGACTAGACAAGGTAGACAAATAGCTGTGTTTGGCTGACAAATGGGCAACAAGGGTAAATGCGTGAAAAGAAAGAAGGCAGAGTCGACGCATGAAGTTGTGGCATCGATGCAGCAAGTTAGCAAGGCAGAGAAAGGAGCTGTGGCGATGGCTAAAGGGAAGCTAAGGGTGACAAATAGCTCCCTAAGGCAAAAAAATGGCTAGTTAAGGGTATAAAATACTCGATGGGAGTAACAAATAGCTCGCCAGTGTAGAAAAGGGTCAGACACGTGAGGAACATGTGGGATCTCTTCACACCTTCGACTGTCACACGCCCCAAGGTTCTAAAGGCAAATCATATGGCACGTGATCCGAAGTTACGTGGGACCTTTTCATGGCAGAAGATTATTCCCTCCTTTCCAAGTGGGCCAATGGAAAAATAGGAGAATCAGATATTTTATCCAAAACCTTTTACGGTACTATGTTCTATAAATGGGTCTTCCTTCGAAGAAGAAGCGACTGCTTGGTGAAGAAGAAAAGGTCCTGCACGAGAGAGGAGGAGAATAGAGTTTCTATGAGGGCTTCCAAGAAAAGAAAAAAAGAGAGGCAGACAGGCTACGAAAAGAAGAAGAAGAAGAAGAAAAGAGAGAGCTGTGACAAGAGAAATAGAGTGTTGTCTATGAAGAAAAAATCAGAGAGGGAGAGATAGAGGGTGAAGAAAAGAGAAGCTGATGGGAATTGACGCCGAGCACTAATTTTATTTTTCACTTGTGTCCTTTTAGTTTACTTTTATATCATTGGGAAAGTATGTACGCAATTGTAAGGCTTTATAAGCCACTTTGTCATTCCCTTAGATTCTTTGGGTTTTTGTGAAAAAAGTGTAGTAGGTCCAGCAAGGGCCCCCCCATTCCTTCCCCATTGGTCCACCTCATCTATGTGGGGCTGGTCAACCATCCTAGGTGGCTTATAGAAGGTTTGAATGTCAAATAGACACATGGGGGACAAATGGACCAAAAAGTCCGCCTTTTCTCCTCCCTTGGTCAAGGGGGTGCCCCCCACTTATTACTTGTTTAATGTGGTTCCAAACCACATGGGAGAAATAATTTTTTCTATCCCTAGTTTACCCCCCTAACCCTAGATCTGAGGTCATTTTGAGTCTTTTTAAATTTCATACAAATAGGTTGTATTTCCATTTTATGAGAATTAATGAAGTGAAAAATTTGCATTTGCTCCAAGGAAGGGTGCGCCCCTCTCCCTCTCTCCCTGATTCTTCTTCCTCCTCCAGCCCTCTAGGGTGTGAAGCCCATTCTCCTTAACCCCTCTGAGTTCCATTTCTGCCGCCGCCGCCATTGCACCGCCGTCGCGCCACCGCCACCATCGCCGGATTCTATCTACATCAGGACAGATGCTTATCTCTGGATTTTTATCTCTGGTTTTTGTTGTCTGGTCGAGCCTTTATTTTGAGAGTTTGTTCTGACCATCTCCCTTAACCTCCAGTTCAAATTTTGTGTCATTTGAACGTCATTTGGTATTTTTCCCACATTTTTTGTTCTTCCCCCTGTAATCTGCCATTCTGCAGATCTACGGGACAGAGTCACCTTCTTATATTTTTCCTACCCACTTATAAATTTCCAAACAAATTACAAACATTCCTTAGTGTTCCTCACATATACCCCCTTCCACCATAATTTTTGTGGAGTCTACAAAAATCATTTCCCCTTCAATCAAAGGTCAGTCTCAGGAAAAACACAGTCTGCCCTGTGTGTCTGTCAGTCCGGGTCAGAAAATAAAACCGTGTTACAGTAATTCTCATCTTCAATCCGTTCGGTGGATGGAGCTGTGAAAATTATATGTTGTAGTTCTCTGAGTGCTCTTTCCAACGGTACCTGCCACGCCTCGATCGGCATCCAGATCTGAGCATCATAATTCTTTCCGCCGAGGCGCGCAAACCTATTCTCTGTGCAGATCAGGAAAATCAGTCCGGGAATAATTCGTGCAAAAATATCAAAGGTCAACTTCTGGAACCGCCACTTCAGGGAGTCGATCAGGGACATCACGGCATCATCCCAGCCAAGCGGCGCCTTCAGAAGACCTCATGAGGGTTACGTTCCTTTGGAAATCACGCCTTACTGTCCAGGGAGTCAGAACCGAGTTGGCGCAGTACCGAGTCGGCGCAGGACCGAGTCGGACCAGCAGGCCGAGTTCGTGCCGAACGCACCTCCAGATTGCTGCCCGTCAACCCAGGAACAATCCTCCTGGGCCACACTTGTATCCCTTTACCTCCCTGCGTGGAGTGGGCAATAGATTTCACTGTTGTAACTAAATTTTTAACGTTGTTACCGGGAGTTACCGTACCTGGCCGGGGTCGTCTTCCCCACGCCCGGAGCATGGAGGTAAACTCGCCCCCACTCTTTATCGCATTTTACTTATCTCGTATATCTTTGAGTGCCGTTGCGAGTGTAGGTTCTTAGATATATATATATTGTTATCACCGCTGCGAGAGTGAGTGAGTGTACCGTCCCGTGACTCGACCCGAGTTAACGCGGTAAGGATGATACCCGAGACTCACGTCCGGTTTCTCAACCGCGCCAGGTCCAACGTTTCCCTCGCTTAGGGGTGATGGCGAGCTAGAGTCCCAGGTCACGTGTCCGTCCCGCATCAATTTGGTATCAGAGCACCAGTTGAGTCTAGGGTAGTATTTGGTCAAAAATAAAAAAAAGTGTCATTTACGTCTAGTAATCGTCTAAGTCGGTCTAAGGTTGCATCCGCATATCATTGTTCGGTATATAAAAAGGTGTTGTCCGAACATTAGGCTACGCCAATCGGGAAGGCCGCACACTTGCGCGAGTGATCTTCGGATCGATTAACTCCGCCACGTACCGAATCTTGGTCGTGTCTTGGTTGGTAGTCGAGTCAGCATTCCAACTTGCATTGTCATTTAGGGTCGTGTTTAGTCCAATGTCTAGTTGGTTTGTCTTGTCTCCACGTGTCGGCATGTTCACTTAATAGCTTCCCGTGTCCCATGGATGACCAAGGGGCCACATCTTCTGCATGGTGGCGATACCATCTAAGATGGGAGAACCACCTGGACCACCCCCGTAGGCCCGTAGCCCAGGATTTCTATGGATCCGAAAACCCAAGTGACTACCTAGAGTGGGAAGCCATTATGGACGACTACTTTGAGTGTTACCATATGTCCGGTCCCGCGCAAGTTGACTTTGCCAAAAGGCAACTTTTCTATGAAGCCGCCGAAACATGGAGGGACATCAAGTACTTCTGGGAAGATAGGAGGCTATGGCCCATCGAGTCATGGTGGGATATGAAGAGAGCACTTAGGAGGGTCTACCTTCCTCGTCCACCTACCTCCAACCATGGGGGTCATACCACTAGCCAACCTCACCAACTCATCCCCAATCAAGTGGGCCACACTGCCAACCAACCCCGCCCCTTCACCTCCGTCCAATCCCACCCAATCGCCTCCAACCAAGTGGAAGCCCCACTTATAGTCGAGTCTAGGTCCGCATCCGGGCCGAGAGATGAGGAGCGAGTCCACCCTGAGGCCCCTACTCCAACCCACACCTTAGATGAAATCAAGAAAATGCTTTCGGATTGGTTGGAAAGGATAGAAAGGACACATGCTCCTTCACCACCCGTGAGTGCTCCATTGCCACTTTCTACTTCCGAACTATATTCGGAACCATCTTATTTGGAGCCACCCAACCCCGAGCCACCCGTGTTTCTAATGGGTACGCTTTTTATCGCCGAGCTGCTTCTTAGTTGGCTCAAGGATGGCTTGGTCCCACCTCCTTACCCACCCATGGACCCCACCTTACCTCTAGTGCCCGTCAACTCCTTCCACACTACATTCTGGTCTAGATACCATGTTGATACCTTGGATGACCTTGTTACGGGATTAGACTCGCAATCGTAGTTGACGCTCCTTGGCCCGAAGCTTCGACCAACCCACTAGTCTTAGCTTCACCCATCCGGCCTTAGGGTCCATTACCTCCGTGTGCACCGTGAATTGTGTCACCACGGAAATTCTTCTATTCCTCCCTATGCCGGCCGAGCCCGACTTCATACCCTTTTGCCCAAGGGAGGAACCATACATCCTACATATGCTCACCGTCCCACCTACAACAATGTATGAAGGTGACCATACACACCTTCAAGACTTCCATACATGGGACTATGACTTGTGGGAACCCACCACAAGGGGTCATACCTTCTTTGATCCCTTTGACCCATTCCCTAGTGGGCCCCTTGACCCACCATATATACTTCAGTTCTTCGAGGGAGTCCACTACCACACCCCTTCCCTACGGGCCGGGTCGTCTATACCCACCAAACCCGTTCTCGATACACATATACCCATTCTCCTAGCCCTGTCAAGTCTCCAAAATCCAAAGGGCCGTCCATGCATGACTGGGTCATACTTGGACGTCTAGGTGTTCCCCATGCCACCAACCACCGGTTGCATAACTTGCATGCATGGCACATATTCGGGTGTCCTAGTCCGGCGTCACACATGTACGGGTCAGACTAACATTATGTTTGTTTAGGGTCCTTGTGAGTCTTTGTTTTGTTTGTCTATCATGGACATTGGGATCGGTTCTACTTCATATCAGATCTAGTCACATAAGGGACAAGAGGTGATTCCTAGTGAGTCTTCGAGCCGCCTTCCTTCATTTGAGAGTGACCCCACCCCGGAGTGTCCACCTCTATCCTCATTCCCATGGCAGCGTGCGCATATCGAATCTATACGGGATTAGCAGGTGTCGATTACTTGGAGTGGAGCGTACTCCGCGCTTCCAGGTTCGGTGACGGATCCGCCGGAGCTACTCAAGCAGCCATAACCCTTACTCGACGGGGTCGAGTTCTTCCCACCGGGGGAGAGTTGATGGGAATCGACGCCGAGCACTAATTTTATTTTACACTTGTGTCCTTTTAGTTTACTTTTATGTCCTTGAGAAAGTATGTACGCAATTGTAAGGCTTTATAAGCCACTTTGTCATTCCCTAGGATTCTTTAGGTTTTTGTTCAAAAAGTGTAGTAGGTCTAGCAAGGGGGCCCCCATTCCTTCCCCATTGATCCACCTCATCTATGTGGGGCTGGTCAACCATCCTAGGTGGCTTCTAGAAGGGTTGAATGCCAAATAGACACATGGGGGACAAATGGACCAAAAAGTCCACCTTTTCTCCTCCCTTGGTCAAGGGGGCGCCCCCCACTTATTACTTGTTTAGTGTGGTTCCAAACCACATGGGAGAAATAATTTCTTCTATCCTTAGTTTACCCCCCTAACCCTAGATCTGAGGTCATTTTGAGTCTTTTTACATTTCATACAAATATGTTGTATTTCCATTTTATGAGAATTAATGAAGTGAAAATTGGCATTTGCTCCAAGGAAGGGTGCGCCCCTCTCCCTCTCTCCCTGGTTCTTCTTCCTCATCCAGTCCTCTAGGGTGTGAAGCCCATTCTCGTTAGCCACTCTGAGTTCCATTTCTGCCGCCACCGCCATCGCACCGTCGTCGCGCCACCGCCATCATCGCCGGATTCTATCTACATCAAGATAGAAGCTAATCTCCAGATTTTTATCTCTGGTTCTTATTGTCTGGTCGAGCCCTAATTTTGAGGGTTCGTTCTGTCCATCTCTCTTAACCTCCAGTTCAAATTTCATGTCATTTGGACATCATTTGATATTTTTCCCACATTTTTCCCACTCATTTATAAATTTCCAAAAAAATCACAAAACTTCCTTAGTGTTCCTCACATATACCCCCTTCCACCATAATTTTCGTGGAGTCTATAAAAATCATTTCCCTTTCAGTCAAAGGTCAGTCTCAGGAAAAACACAGTCTGCCATGTGTGTCTGTCAGTCCGGGTCAGAAAACAAAACTGTGTTATAGTCATTCTAATCTTCAATCCGTTCGATGGATGGAGCTGTGAAAATTATATGGTGTAGTTCTTTTAGTGCTATTTCCAACGGTACCCGCCACGCCTCGATCGGCCTCCAGATCTGAGCATCATAATTCTTGCCGCCGATGCGCACACCTATTCTCTATGCAGATCAGGAAAATTAGTCTGGGAATAATTCGTGCAAAAATATCAAAGGTCAACTTCTGGAACCGCCACTTCAAGGAGTCGATCAGGGACATCCTGCCATCGTCCCAGCCAAGCGGCGCCTTCAGAAGACCTCAGGAGGGTTATGTTCCTTTGGAAACCGCGCCTTGCTGTCCAGCGGGTCAGAACCGAGTTGGTGCAGTACTGAGTCAACGCAGGACCGAGTCGGACAAGTAGGCCGAGTTCATGCCGAACACACCTCCAGATTGCTGCCTGTCAACCCAGGAACGGTGCTCCTGGGCCCCACTTGTATCCCTTTACCTCCCTGCGTGGAGTGGGCAATAGTTTTCACTGTTGTAACTAAATTTTTACCATTGTTACCGGGAGTTACCGTAACTGACCGGGGTCGTCTTCCCCACGCCCGGAGCGTGGAGGTAAACTCGCCCCCACTCTTTATCGCATTTTACTTATCTCGTATATCTTTGAATGCCGCTGCGAGTGTAGGTTCCTAGCTATATATATATATATTGTTATCACTGCTGCGAGAGTGAGTGAGTGTACCGTCCCGTGACTCGACCCGAGTTAACGCAGTAAGGCCGATACCCGAGACTCACGGCCGGTTTCTCAACCGCGCCCGGTCCCACATTTCCCTCGCTTAGGGGCGATCGCGAGCTAGAGTCCCAGGTCGCGTGTCCGTCCCGCATCAATTTGGTATCAGAGCACCAGTTGAGTCTAGGGTAGTATTTGGTCAAAAATAAAAAAAAGTGTCATTTACGTTTAGTCATCGTCTAAGTCGGTCTAAGGTTGCATCCGCATACCATTGTTCGGTATATAAAAAGGTGTTGTCCGAACGTTAGGCTACGCCTATTGGGAAGGCCGCACACTTGCGCGTGTGATCTTCGGATTGATTAACTCCGCCATGTACCGAATCTTGGTCATGTCTAGGTTGCTAGTCGAGTCGGCATTCCAACTTGCATTGTTGTTTAGGGTGGTGTTTAGTCCATTGTCTAGTTGGTTTGTCTTGTCTCCACGTGTCGGCATATTCACATAATAGCTTCCCGTGTCCCATGGATGACCAAGGGGCCGCATCTTCTGCATGGTGGCGATACTATCTAAGATGGGAGAACCACCCGGACCACCCCCGTAGGCCCGTAGCCCGGGATTTCTATGGATCCAAAAACCCAGGTGACTACCTAGAATGGGAAGCCATTATGGATGACTACTTTGAGTGTTACCTTATTTCCGGTCCCGCGCAAGTCGACTTTGCCAAAAGGTGACTTTTCTATGAAGCCGCCGAAACATGGAGGGACATCAAGTACTTCCGAGAAGATAGGAGGCTAAGGCCCATCAAGTCATGCTGGGATATGAAGAGAGCGCTTAGGAGGGTCTACCTTCCTCGTCCACCTACCTCCAACCACGGGGGTCATACCACTAGCCAACCCCACCAACTCACCCCCAATCAAGTGGGCCACACTTCCAACCAACCCCGCCCCTTCACCTCCATCCAATCCCACCCAATCGCCTCCAACCAAGTGGAAGCACCACTTATAGTCGAGTCTAGGTCCGCATCCGGGCCGAGAGATGAGGAGCGAGTCCACCCCGAGGCCCCTACTCCAACCCGCACCTTAGATGAAATCAAGAAAATGCCTTCGGATTGGTTGGAAAGGATAGAAAAGACACATGCTCCTTCACCACCAGTGAGTACTCCATTGCCACTTTCTACTTCCGAACATTATTTAGAACCATATTATTTGGAGCCACCCAAGCCCGAGCCACCCGTGTTTCTAACGGGTATATTTTTTATCACCGAGCCGCTTCTTAGTTGGCTCAAGGATGGCTTGGTCCCACCTCCTTACCGACCCATGGACCCCACCTTACCTCTAGTGCCCGTCAACTCCTTCCACACTACATTCCGGTCTAGTCACCATGTTGATACCTTGGATGACCTTGTTACGAGATTAGACTCGCAATGGCAGTTGACACACTCCTTGGCCCGAAGCTTCGACCAACCCACTAGTCTTAGCTTCACCAATCCGGCCTTAGGGTCCATTACCTCCGTGTGCACCGTGGGTTGTGTCACCACAGAAATTCTTCTATTCCTCCCTTTGTCGGCCGAGCCCTACTTCATACCCTTTTGCCCAAGGGAGGAACCATACATCTTAGATATGCTCAACGTCCCACCTACCACAATGTATGAAGGTGACCACACAAACCTTCAAGACTTCCATACATGAGACCGTGATTTGTGGGAACCCACTGTGAGCGACGTCACGCGGTTCGGGGAGCGAAGAAGACGCGGAGCGCGCGGGCTCCTCTTTGTTTGCTGCAACACAGAAATAAGAGAAGAGAGAAGGGGCCACCACGGGAGATTGCTCCGGCGGGGTGAGCGGGACACATGTAATATAGCAAGATCTGGGGGTTAAACGGCCATAGCGGGAAGTGACTCGCCGTGGCCTCGGGGGGACGGGAATGGTGCAGAAATTAAATAGCAAGAATTGAAACGGCCATTGGGGAAGTGACTCGCCGCGGCCTCGAGAATATGAGCAGATAAGAATATGATAGAATATAAGGAGAATATAGAGAGCGGGAATTTAAACGGCCATTGGGGAAGTGACTCGCTGCGGCCTCGAGAATATGAATAGATAAAGATATAACATAATATAAAGAGAATATAAGAGCGAGAATTTAAACGACCATTGGGGAAGTGACTCGCCGTGGCCACGAGAATATGAATAGATAAGAACATAACATGTAAGAACGGGAATTTAAACGGCCATTGGGGAAGTGACTCACCGCGGCCTCGAGAATATGAGCAGAATATAACAGAATATAAAGAGAATATAAGAACGGGAATTTAAACGGCCATTGGGGAAGTGACTCGCCGCGGCCTCGAGAACAAGATGTGATCGCCAGGGGCCAAAAGACCCCAAAATAAAGAAAGTGATCGCGCCTACCTCTAGAGCGGGAGATGGCGGGTTGCTTCTTCCTCCCCCTTCGGCCGGCCGACGGAGAGGGCTTTCCTTGGGTACCCTTGTAAAATAACGACAAACAAGTAACGAGTGAATTAGAAAGATGAGGGTGTAGTATTCAAATTCTTGCGATAGAAATAACGAAATGATGGCAAGACACACACCTGGTTGGTGTTGTCTTTTGAACCCCTCTCGGACTCGAGTAGGAGGAAAATGAGATGATGGATGCAAGAAGTATATAAGAAGAGTCACCCTTATAAAGGGGGATAGAGGATGCGAGATGATGAATGTAAAAGAACTACGAAGAAAAAAAAAGGATTGGCTTATTGGATGTGCCGATGGTGAGATCCGGTGGAGCTCCGGCAGCGTAGGGACGACGTGGAAGCGCGGTGGATGAAGACGACCTTCCTCTCGCGAGCGTGGGCACCCGAGAAGTCGGCAGAACCTCCACCTACAAAAGACCCCACGGGTTAGAAATGACTCCGGTAGCCTCTGGGCTCCGGCAACCTATCGGATCTCTTAGAAGCTCCCTCAGAACTGAGGGGGGGGCCTCTATTTATAGGGCTCCGGAGGGTGGAGGCGTCCAGGACCCTGGACACCTCCATCAGGGCAAAAAAGATATTTTATTCTATTTTTATTCATTTTTTTTGAATATTTTCATAGAGGCGTCCAGGGTCCCGGACGCCTCCATAAGTCCCACCGAACTCCACCGAAAGTCGCACGTGGTTTAACACACCGCGTGGTTTTGGAGCGGCGACCCGTGATTTGGAAATGGGCGCGTCCAGACGGCTGGACGTCTCCACAATTTGGATTCTTTCACACACGACAAACCGTCGTTCGGTGGGCGGCGCCCCGTGTGTGAGTTGATGGAGGCGTCCAGGGGCCTGGACGCCTCCAATAAAATATATTATTATTATTTGTGTTTTGTCTTTTATGCCAACTGGCATTTTATATTTTTTATATTTATTTTTATGGAGGCGTCTAGGGGCCTGGACGCCTCCATTAATATATTATTTTTTATTTGGTTTTGGGCTTTGAAAAATAAATTAAAAGAATGGGGGCATCCAAGGGCCTGGACGCCCCCATAAAGACCCACTCGGGTCCTCAGTTCAGGCGTTGGCGGCCGCCCGGCAGACACCCTTCCTGGTTTCGGAACCTCTGATGCGTCCGACTGGTGTTGATGCCGTCCAAATGCCGTGACGAGACGATTCCGGATGCTGAGAAGGGCGGAAGAAGACTCAAGAAAAGGAAGCACTCGAGCGATTCAAAATGCATAAGCCGTCGCGGGGCGTCGTATAGTAATATGAGACTTTCTCAGGAGACGTCAGGAATGGCGTGTCTACAGCTGTCCCGCCTTGGCGTCTGCTTTGCAAGGGAGCGACACGTAGTGGAATGGTATCGAAGTGGAGTGAAATGAAGTGGGAGCGGACTGATAAGTTGATGCCAAGGTGTGATGAGACACGCTTTTGACGTTACTGTTTGGAATCTTTCCTGAAGTTTCAATGAGGCGACCTTGAAGGAGGTCTTTCAAATTTTGACGATTTGCTTGGACGGAGATCAAATAAGGGAGGGTGAGATGTGCGCTCAGGCACGAAACAAAAAGAGACCAACTTCTCGGTGTGGAAGTACCTGGGTCATAAACCTGCCGGTTTCACCTTTGGGGAGCGGTTACCAGCCAACGTGGAAGTGCTGCGGCCAAGGTGGGTCAAGCAA
Organism: Amorphophallus konjac; assembly: GCA_022559845.1. Taxonomy (NCBI): domain Eukaryota; kingdom Viridiplantae; phylum Streptophyta; class Magnoliopsida; order Alismatales; family Araceae; genus Amorphophallus; species Amorphophallus konjac. The sequence continues at coordinate 428,195,702 of CM040118.1, forward strand.
GGTAAAAAGTAAAGGAATATCTGAGGGTCTGTCCAAACAAGAGTCTCCTTTGGAAGAGCAGCGTAGGGCCGTTTCAAGGAAACTTAGTATTTCATTCGGAGTAGAATATCTCATATTTGTAAGAATTGAAGCACAACGGCTTTCGCAATCGAATCACTTGAATGATCTTCCGCAATAAATCAAAGTCCTATATGAATGCATGCTGGGCTTAAAGAAAAATTTAAAACAAACTAAAATAGAAAATAGCCAAGGATTATATTGTCAACTTGTTAAGAACGGGTCAGGATACCGATCCGGTGAGCGGACACTAGGTTGGGGCCCGTTTATCCGCGCACCAACTCACTGAATGGAACCGTCGTCCCTATGCTACCACAAGTTAACGGCCTATCCGTACAACCCAAATTCTTCCGGAATCATCACTGTTTTTGTTGAAGGGGAACTCAAATCCCAGATTCGTTCGGGCTGCAAGGTCCTTGACATGTTCTAGTAGCGTAGGTATCATATACTACGATGCATGACATGGTGGGACCAACCATTGAAAGGTGGGACAGGAGATAGGACAAAGACATCCGTTAGTAAAACCTGCACAGGCCAGCATGGATTAATAACATCAGAAAGTAACAGAATCGTAACAGAATCGCACCACAATGGAAAGGAGATCTAGCCAAAATCCTGACACTGACCGCTGATGTGACATGTTCTATCCTGTAGCGCCCTACCCTTCCTATAAGAACTCCCCTTAGGCTAGTTCATTCAAAAGCATCAAGGTGGGTTTTGGAAGCTCAGGAGAGGAAAGAGAGGAGAATCTAGAGATTTCAGGATGGAAGGAGAGTCTTCCCGCGTTATGAAGAGGAGCAGGCTTAGCAGCGAGATCAGGCGACTCTCCGACCTCGAGGGTCATCTGAGTGGGACGATCTTGTCGCATATGGTAAGCTGATTCTTTTCAAATTTCTCCACGTGAACCTTCTTCTTACTTCCTTCATTTCTTCTTCTTTCTTTTCTCTTCCAGCCATATCCACTTTTCCCAGGCCCGAGGAAGTTTTCCAAACTGCCATGGCTTTCAAAGCTAACTTCCAACATCTCCATCGGCATGAGGGCCATACTCTCGCAGTGGCATCTGCAGGGGCTCCTTATTCACGCCAAACACTACGAGAAGATTCGTATGGACTGGGCGGCTATGGGCGCACTAGTGGAGATCTGGCATCCCCAGACCCACACTTTTATCTTCCCGACCTTCAAGGCGACCATCCTCCTCGAGGAGGTGGAACTTCTGCTCGGATTGAAGAAATTCAAGAGTGACGGGAAGGTGAAGGCTATGCGGATGCTGACACGGGGGACTTCCGAAAGTGTCCTTGGAAGCTTCATGCCGCCCGACGCAGCCCTAAAGGTTCGTACTCAAAAGGGAATTGATTTGCAAAAGCTCGCGGAATGGGTCATGGAGGCCTTGAGAGGGTTACCAGACGATGACTATTTGGAGGGAATCATGAAAGGGTTCACCATTTGTCTGGCGGGTGCTCTCTTGTTTCCTTATACCGACAACATGGTGGAGGAAGACCAACTGAGTGCCATTCGTGGAATCTGGAGTGGAAAGAGGGTGGGACCCGCCGTCCTTGCCTATCTTTACAGCAGTCTTACTGCCTCGAGCATGGGTAAGCCTCCATTTGGTTGCGCACTTGTTTTGAATTGCTGGCTTGATTTGCATTTGAAATTCGACCACCGCGAGGGAATGCCGACGGCTTCGAAGCTTTTCCAACAAAGCCCGCTTCACCACATAGCCGACGTGTTAGGCTTTGGTGGCACTATAGCAAACCGTGTTCCGTGGTTGAAGAAACGTGAAGATTGGCGGTCTCACTTTCGCACCATGACACAAAGCTTCTTCACTTGCGCACCGGCATGTCTACTCTCGCTTGAGCTCCTCATGAGGTATTCTTGTGAAGTTGATCTCCAACTGATTGGTGCGACCGAGTTTGTCCTTTACAACGCGCATCGGTGCTGCCTCCAGATCGGCATTCCACGTCATTCGTTCCCACTACCGACTGGCATCGTTCCTTTGAAGAAGAGAGAGTTGGGCACTGAAGCGGATGCAAAGGAAGCGAAGGTCGTCAAAGCACCTTGGAAGACAAGTGTTGCGGGAAAGGCCTTAGCGCACGTGGGGGAAGAGTGCGAGCTGTGGAGGGCTTATGTAACCAAACTGGGGAAGTTAAGGCCTAAGGCGCCTAAACCCCTGATGTAACTCGTTCTGCTTTCTGATGGAATAAAATCTGGCATTTGGACGTTTTGGACCCTTGTCCCCTTAATTATTATTTTTTTGGTGATTTTTCTTTTTCTTTGTGTTTTTATTTTGTGCTTTTGTTTGGATTATATACATACTCTTGTCTTATTTCTCATTTATTATTTTTTTGAAATTTTTATTATGGGGGCGTCCAGGGGCCTGGACGCCCCTAAGTTTTTATTTTTCGTTTTGAAATTTTTATTTATTTTTTTGGGGGCGTCCGGGGTCCTGGACGCCCCTAATTTTTTATTTTTTTTTAGTTTTTGTTTTGGGGGCGTCCAGGCACCTGGACGCCCCTAATTTTTTGAATTTTGAAAAAAAATAAAAAACGTGGGGACGTCCAGGCACCTGGACGCCCCAAATAAGGTGGATTCTATATATATGGGGGCCTCCCCCCCCTTGCTCATTTACTGTTCATTCAGACGACCCAGTCAAACCAGACGACCCATTCTTAGTCCCAATGGAGCAAGCAGGCCCGAGCCAGGGTGGAGAGAAGCGGAAACGACGGGCTCGTTGTCCGAGGAGGCTGAGGGACGATGCCGAGGAGGCTGCTGCGGCGGAGGAGATTGCCGTGGAGGAGGAGGCTCCTCCTTTGGCCGTAGAGGCTGCAGTAGATGCTGGCGACGCGGGAGAGGACGATCACGACCCGGTAAGCCCTTCGGAACTTCAATCTGTTGGTTTAATAGGCTGGATAGGCGGACGAGAGGCCGTGTGGTGAGGGCCGGTGAGTGAGGGAAGGAGGCGTCCAGAGGCCTGGACGCCTCTACATTTTCTTTTTTCTTTTTTCTTTTTATTTATTTATTCACATAAATAATAAAATAGGATTAAAAATAAGGAGGCGTCCAGGACTTAGGACGCCTCCATGATAATATATATATTTTTTATTTATTTTTGTTTTTGTTTTTGGGTTTTTCTAAAAATAAAATAAAGAAAATAAAGAGGAGGCGTCCAAGGGGTTGGACGCCTCTAAGAAAACATAAATATTTTTTAAAAATAAAATAAAAAATAAAATAAATAAGTAGCATATACAGTGTTATTGTTTATTACTATCCATGCTACTGATGTGTTGCCCTGTTGGTTTTGTGGTGTGCAGGGCGTGATGAAGGGCCGGATCAGCTGGTCTCTAGTGGTGGCAGCGTACCGTGGGCTGCTAGACTTCCAGAGGGCGCGTGTGGACGCCATGGGCTTTGGAGCTTTCCTTAGGATCGAGCCCTTCCGACTCGACCTTCCTCTTATCCAGGCATTGAGGGAGCGGTGGCACGCGCCGAGCCGGGCGTTTCTGATGCCCTGGGGACACATGGTGTCGACACTAGAGGACGTGGCTCGGATCACCAGGCTACGAGTTGATGGAGAGGCGGTGAGCGGGTGTGGGGATGGGTCTATCTGTATTTATTTTATGATTTATTTATTTATTTTATTTGACTTATTTATTTGTTTTGTTTATTAGGCGTGCCAGTCACGTGTGTGACAATTTCATTGTGCGCTCGATCTAACTTGGTCAGTCGATTGTGAAGTCCGAGTCGGGACCAGAAGTCCGTCATACCATAAAGGCTATGACGTTAATTACGCCCTTCCAAGGAAGGACAACCCTTGATTAAACGCCAAAATAGGAGGCCTCGAGAGGCAAAAATAAAAAAAGATATTCTTTTTATGTGCGCAGTTTGAATCTCATACCAGAGCCAGGAAGGCGGGCAAGATAATAGCATCAGTCGTAGAAACAGATGATATCACTGAATCGACGGCTCGAAAAACAATCAGACTCAGGGGAAAGGTGAAACAGAGGATATCAATTGCGGACAGGATGAGCCGCGATCATGACGGAGGTTTAAAGCATCGGATAACATTTCGGCGGAACTTCCCCATGGTCTGGATCATGCCCAGATGGGAAATAGGCTATCACCCACGGAGTGCCGGGGTGAAAGCCGAAAGAAAGAGAGAGGTCGGGCCTCTCCACGTTACACATGTATGCCCTAAGGCAATGTTTGGTTCTTCCCTCACAGGAGCTGGTGGCACTCATGTATTGGCATGGCTCACCGGAGCTAAGAGGGAGGCGCGTCGTTGTGACTTCGACATGAATCGATGGAATATAAGGGAGTCTACCTCCCTTTAACTTTATCCTCGGGACACATCTGGTGATCCACGAATATCTCTGTGTAGGTTAACTTTGGGCATTTGGGCTCACAGGGTGGCAACTTAGGCTCTCGGCATGACCACAGATGGGAGGCTAAGGCTCCCGGCATGAGTGACAAGAAGGTGGAGGTTCCCGGCGTGGCCAAAGGAAAGAGTCCAGGAAGCTCCCGGCGCCGACTTCCTGGCGCGCTGAAGATTCTCCAAGGGGGGTTCTCGGCGTAGGCTAAAAGGGGGAAGAGGAGCTCTCGGCGTGAGGGTTCCCGGCCCGCTCAAGGCCGCACCGGGAGCTGGTGGCGCTGAGAGGCAGGTGCCGAGAAGGTGGGTGTTTGGGCGCCGTGAGGAGTTCAGGATTTTACGGTACCCTGTTTTTAGGATTTTGAGAGTTTTCTGGGAATTATATAAAGTAGATTGGCTCTGGGGACTAGAGATGGGGTTTAACTGGCTTTAGTTGTATATGCTTCAAAGGAGGCTGAGAGCTGAGAGGGATTGGAGGGGAAGAGCCTCACACAGAGGTCCTTTTCACCATTACCATGCGGAGTCCAGAGGACGGCTTCAGTATTATCTTTCATCGGCTTGGGAGGATTTCAGCAGCACCTCCCCCGTACCTAGCGTATGCCAGGGAGTGATAGACGATCACCCACGGAGTGCCGGGATGAAAGCCAGAATAAGGGGGGGTGTGGGACCCCTAGCCCGTGTATGTGATCACAGCACCAACTTAATATCCCTTTGAGGCCATTGAAACTTATGCAGTGGCAGAGTTTCTCTGGCTCGTAAGGTTATGTAGGGGAGTTATCCCCAATGATGTTTATCCCTTAGGTACATATGATGGTCTGGGGTATCCTTCGACAGGATGCAAGGCTTGGTTGATCGGGCTTCAAAGGGCATCTGTGTGGTTCCTTGGCCTGTAGTAGGAAGGCTTTCATCCGGGGTTCAAGGAATAGAGGATTCACAGCGTAAAGAAAGGGTGGCAGGAAGCGTAGTTCCCGGCGTAGGTTTCATTGGCCAAAGGGGGGAGCTCTCGGCGCAGGGGTTCTCGGCGCGGTAATGACCGCGCCGGGAACCCGGTGCCAGGAGGCCCCCGGGCCGGGAAGGCTGTATTGTAAGAGGCTTTGTCTGGCTTGCTAAAGGGGCTAAAGCAAGGGGGATCTCTCGGCGGAGTAGTTCTCGGCGGGGAAATGACCACGCCGGGAAGGGGCTAAAGGGTTTATGGCTTAGTTGCGATACTCTGCTCAGGAGATTTCTGGGATTTCTGGCTCAGATTGAGGCAAGATCTGGGCTGCAGGAGGGGATTACATGGGGGTTAGCATCAGTCGAAGGGCAGATCATCCATTATTGAATCCTCGTGGGACGTATGGCATTTCCTCTACTCACCTGCTGCTCAGACGGTCAAGAGATTGATGTCTCTGACCCCGAACGAGATGGGAGCTCGACAGACATCTATAATATCTGGGAAAATCGTGATCCGAGGGGAAGGAAGATGGGGGACAGAGCCCAATAACCCATTGAACGAGGGTTGAGGTTCTGTCTTCATCCTTCACCAGAGAACAGGCTAGGGAGGGGGCGGTCGAAACATGAATCGGAAAGTTGTAGCATCTGGGCAAACCGATATTCAGAAGAACAACCGATGCAAGAAGGGGAGAAAGACAGCAGACATTCCAATCAATCGAATGCTCAAACGAGCCATGTTGATCCTTCATTTCATTGCATCATCCCAAACCTATACAGATCGTGGAAGGTAAATGAAAGACAGAGATATGGAAATCGAGACCGAAATCCTCCGGCTACATTGATACATCGAGAAAGCCTCGCCAGATTACATCAGAAGAAAAGAAAAAAAGGAAAGCATGGGGGAGGGCGGAGCATTGACTCCTCTCCCTCCCCGGCTACCCACCTGAATCTCCCTTTCTTCTTCTTCTCTCAGCTTCTTCTTTCTTTCCCTCTCGGTCTCTCTTCTGGCTTTTTTCTATCTGGTTTTCGTTTCTACTGTTCCTCCTCCTTCTCCGTCTTCTCCCTCTTTGAAGGGAAGGGGCTTTATAGCCGTCCCTTTTTTGCCTTCTCGACAGGCACCTCACGGCGCGCCTCAGCTGAGGGCTTCCCAGCGCGCAGGCTCCAGCCTCTTGGTGCAGCCATTGGGCTTTGACAAGGTGGCTCCCGGCGCCACTATTACAGGCCCATTTAGGTCTCTTTGACCGGGCCTTTCATAGGCCCCTCACGTACATTAGTACCCAAGAGGGTCCCCCGTTGGTAATATATTTTGTATTGAGATCATTAGTAGGGTTTTCATCAGTCCGCAGACAGGGGTTTCATCAGTATTGCCATCTGAATGATGACAAAATCGGGCATCATTTTATCGATATCGGCACCTGAATGGTGACGAGATCGGACATCAGCTTTAGTCTGGGAAGACTTCATCCGGGTGTATAATCTTTGGAGACGATTCTTCTTGTGTTCTGACTTTGCAAAAGCCTTTACAATCTTCATCTGCCGGTACCGGCTTCATCTTTATCTTACATCACATCTGTCAATAAGTCGACATCTGACTTACCATGACATGTCATCTGTGGATTCTTGGATGAGGCAGTAACACAGTTCCTATTAAAGTGTGCTAGGAAGTCTCATTAGTCAAGCGACTACTGCTTTGTTAGTGCTGCCATCTGAGTGACATCGGCACCGGACATCAGCTCGGCCCACAAAGCCTTCAGCCGGGTAAATGGTTGACGAGCTTCATCATTGGTCTTTCACTGTGGGTATGATCTGCTTCCACCCTTGTTCATTTTCAAGGTGTCAACAAATGCCCCCCACCTGCGGGCGGCGTAAGCGCAGAATAAGCGGCACGGGGCCTGCAGGTGACTTTCATTATTCGAGGGTATCTTCCTCAATTTCTTTTCAATCCGGTCCTTAGACCTGATCATCTCGTTGCAACAATATTCTGCACACGTATCTTTCTTTTCTATCTTCATATTGTTTGACTTTATTTTCAGCTTTTTGGAGCTTCTCGGCATGAGGCCATAGGCTTCTCGGCACGTGAAGACCTCTCGGCGTGGAGACGGGGGTCTCGGCGCGCCTAGCTTCCCGGCGCGGAGGGCTTCTCGGCGCGGAGGGCTTCTCGGCGCGCATTTTGGCTGAAGGGGGGCTCTCGGCCTGGGGGTTCTCGGCGCGCGTTTTACCGCGCCGAGAACCCTTCGCTTCGGGCTTCTATTTGAGGCGCCGAAAGCCTACTGGCTTCTCATTATTCACAGCTCCTTCTCTCTCTTCACTTTCTTTTCTCTCTCGACGGTGGCGGCGAGCTCCTCCCCTCCGACCATCCGGCTTCTTCCCGTCTTATTTGATTTCGCCCGGGTATGACGATCTTTGGGATTTAATCCCTTTTGTTTCCGGGATCACCCCCTCTTGGTTGGTGACTCCCTATTCTTCTTGGGCAGACCCCAAATAAGGGGAGATGCTGTCGAAATTTTCATAGGGTCTCATGTTACAATCTTTAAAAGACTGCCCATTGTTCTAGGACTTTTAATTCACTTTTCTTCTTTGATTGCAGACATTGCAATGGCTTCAGGCTCTGCTGCGGCATCCCCTGGAGGTGTCAGGGCCAGTTCGTCGGCCTAGCCAGATATATCACGGGCCATAGTAAACTGGCTGAATGTGCACAGCCTCGACTCCGGATACGACAAGATCGCTTCCGTTGATGAATCATCCGATTCTGATACCGATACGGTGTCAACATCCCGGGTATACTCCACTGCCATGGAAACATGCTTCAGACGGGGCACTGATTATCACCCGGATTTCCCGAAGGACAAACACTTGCTGCCGTTTATCCGGACCTTCACCGTGGGTGGAATGCAGAACTACCGAATAGCTCATACAGTTGAAGCCGCAATTCTGGTTGAGAGAGACAGCCTGAAAGATTCAGTATGTCGCGGAAAGGCTATATATCTTCCCGGGGAGAAACGTGACTGGGATGCAGTCCTTGGCATATCGGAGCTGGAGCCGGAAAAGAAAATGCTGACCTGGGCCCCGGAGTTCACACCTGCTCGGTGGGATAATGCCAGTGGCCGAGTCAATAGGGAGAAGCCCGGCTATGGTCTTTTCCTGGCGCCAGTGAAGTGGGGGTACCGCGAAGAGCCTTTTGTGCTGAATTGTTCGGCCATTCAGCTCAAGTATCATTTGGCCGCTGGTTGGTTTGGGGATACCAAGATCACTGACGCCCACCTATTTCGAGCAGGAGCCGTGTAATTTACTGAGTTTGTTCTGAAGGAATATGCCCCTCTGCCGATCAGAGCCGGGGTATATCATAGTGTCTTTGCTTCCAGATTTTGATATCCCATATCCCGAGGGTTATGTTGTGGGTTGTTCGAGGTCTTCTGCCCCTTATTCAACATATTTTATACAGCAGAGGGTGAGACATCTCTTGACCTCTGGAGTCTGTCACAGCTTTCCGGACTGCCTATTAACGGCGAGCCGTATGAAGAAGTCTTCTTGGCAGATTCTGAGAAGGATAGCTCCGATGGTGAAGGCAGATATTCCATTGGCTTCTCATACCGGTACCTGATGAAGGCATATCGCTCCATCTGTCTGGCGTACAGTAGAGGGTCCTCCAAAGGTTATCATCCCCGGGAGAAAGGTAGCAAGCTGAGGATCCGGGTAGGGAAGTGGATTCAGTACTTCTTTGACGGTCCCCTGAAATATGCCGACTTCCCTTCCGTGGGTCCGACTGCTAGCAAGCAGGTAAGGGCTCCTCGTTATAAGTCGACGCTGCCATCTTCATTGCGCCGTGCAGGCAGCGGTGGTCCCAACCCAGCAGGCGTAGACCCCATCACACATTGTGCGGCTTACTTCACATTCTGGCTGTGCACTTTCGCTCTCCCTCAAGGGGACGAGACAATCATCCGGCCAGAAGCTATATATCCGGCCTGTCAGATGGCCTGGGGAATGAGGCTGTCGCTCTGCCCAGTGGCCCTGTGTTTGATATACAAGTCTTTGGGGGATCTGTACAAGCATCGGACTCCCCGTTCTTTGAGGACCGTGGGTCCTTTTCATTTCTTCAACGCCTGGGTCTGTAGTTTATTTCCTGAGTTGGCTCCCAGAACTTTGCAGGCAGATATAGTACTGCCCAGAATGATTGTTTGCCAGTGCTGAACCTGGTCCTTTCTATGATCAGCTGTTCAAAATAAGGGGTCGACTGATAAAGGTGCCGGTGGATGCCCCTGGCAGTATTCATTTCTGGAGCTTGGCGGCAGGCTCATCTCCTTTGATTCATTCTCAGAGAGAGTGCAAGCTAGAAGAGGTAGAGACCTATATTCATCCTGTCTCAGGGGTTAACACTGCTCGGCCAATCCTGGAGCCGGAGCTGGTCAGATGAGCCATGGCCATCCGGCCTAGTGTCTTAGTTTTCAGAAAGGGTGGCCTGCTCCTTCTGGAACCATACTATCCATTCCGCTTTGGGCGGAACTTTGGTTACGACCAGCATGTCCCCACAATGGTTGCTCAATTTCCCCTGGATAGTCGGGCTAAGCATGGGTCCACCATTGTCGGCGATGGCTGGTTGTGGTGGGATTTTTACCATCGCGAGGACGGTGCAGTTTTCAGAGTTCCCACAGTTTCTAACCGTGTTCCCCGGGTAACATCAGAATATATCAAATGGTGAAACATTCGAACCAGCTTTTACAGGGATAGTAGAGGTGCATTCTGGGACGTGGCCGAGCGTTCCTTTCTGAAACAACAGCCCGGGCCAGTGTTTGACATCCCCGAGGCCCACCTGAAAAGGCTTTATTCACAGCACCAGAGGGAGGCGGAGAACTATCTGGCCCAGCGTCGGGCTTTGAAGGAAAAGAATTCCGACCCGCCTGCTCCTGTTTTCGCTGCTATCAACGAGGACACTTTCATGCAGAGCTTGAAACATCTGATCCATGTAGGGGGCGCTCGTTTGGAGGCGCAACAATACCCATTTCCTGTCGAAGAGCCGCTCCCGGCAGTAGTCCCTTGGAGGGGTCCGACAGATAGATTTCATCCCTATAGGACGTTTGTGCGCCGGGAAGATAGAACCCAGACGTACTACAAGCAAACGTCTGTGCTGTTTATTCTGCTGAATTTACATGGGTTATCTGCAGAAAGCCCGATAGCCGGCATATTGAACAAGCCGTTGTTTATCTCTTTTCATTATGTCGACGGCTGGGGTATGGACCACCTCGACTTATTTCGGTGTCTTGACCTTCATGGTCATAGTGACCTGGCAGCTTTAGTTGTGAAGTGCCAGGTACTTGGCGATGTATGCTGGCTTATCAAGGAGGCTGCTTCCCGCTCCAAGGAGGTAGCTTATCTGTACTGGCCGCTCTTGTTGTGCCCATGCATCATGACTGATCATCAAGAATGATCACATGTGGTTTTGGTTTTGATGATGGTTTTAATGATGGCTTTGATGATTGGTTGTTGATGTGAGTTAATCAAATGTTCAGTCATCTTGCTACTCAGTTTAGATTAACATATTTGATGTTCAGTCTTGTTACATGTTAAACTGATGCATAAAGCATTCATTGCTGTGGTTTTGATGATTGATATTGTATTTTGATGATAGCAATGATATAGTGTTTTCATGACATTGTGCCTTGATGATTGCATCATGACTGTGACTGGTACAACTGATATATTGTTTATGTTAGACTTATGTTATGTGCATAGTCTATACAGTGCATCGTGGGGTTTATGCCCTAAGTCTATTCACTGCACATGCATCATTCGTCCAAGTCCATACATTGGACTGTAGTGTGCATTTGGCGAACACATCGCAAGTCTAGACATTGCACTGTAGCATGCATTTCCTTAAAGTCTATACATCGGACTGGTTTGCATTGGCTAAGTATATACAACGTCAGTTCATGCCTTGTCTTAGACAAAGTCTATACAATGGCTTTGGGTCTCCAAGTCTATACAGCCTTTTGCTTCGCCAAAGTCTGTACATTGGTCTGCATAGGCTAAGTGTTTACATCGTCTGCTGTGAGGACAGCAAGTCTGTACACTGGCCCTCTTTCATGATAAACTACAAGTCTACACATTCAACACTGTTCTTCAAAGTCTGTACATCAGATTGTACTTCATCTTCGTGTTGTTTCTGTACTTGAGTCTTCGTGTTGTTTCCCCTCACTAACACGAAAAGATCTCGTGTCGTATGAGCTTACAACACTTCGTGTTGATTTCCTTGCGTGACAGGAAAGCTTGTATGAGGTTAGACTTCGTGTCGTTTCCCTTGTCTCATTTGTCTTCGTGTTGTTTTTTTTTTTTTTTTTCTTATTGTCTTCATGTTGTTTTTATTTTGATTGTCTTCGTGTTGGTTCAGTGTCTACGTCTTCGTGTTGTTTTAGTGTTCTGTCTTCATATTGGTCTTACGTAATCAAGTCGAGTCTGTTTGTGTTGTCCGCGTGTCGTTCGTAAGTTCGTGCAATTTTCTCTTCGAGTCGTTTTCACTCCGTGTCGATTTCAGTTTTTGACTTCGTGTTGATTTCAACCCATGTCAATTCTGTTTTGTCTATTGTGTCGTTTTCACTCCGTGTCGAAACCTGTGTTTCATCTTCGTGTTTGTTACACCTCGTGTCATTTTTCATTTTGTGTCTTCGTGTCGTTTTTGTTCTTCCTAGACCTTGTGTCTTTCTTGTGTTGAAACCACACTTCGTGTTGGTTTCTGTTTTGTCTCCATGTATCTCGTGTCGTTCTTCTTTTTACCTCGTGTTGTTTTCACTTCGTGTCAACTTCACTTCGTGTTGTTTTCATTTCGTGTCAACCTCATCTTGGTGTCGTACTTACTTCGTGTCGGTTACTGTTGTTTCTGTGTCTTCGTGTCTTTTTTTTTTGTTCCACTGCGTGCAGAACATTGCAGCACCTCGTGTTGCTTTCTGTGCCACCACCTTGTGTCGTTCTCTCTTTCTTCCGCTCTCCTCTTACTCCCTGCTTCTTCTTCTCTTCACACTCTTCTCGAGCTCTCTACCTCTCTTCTTCTCCTTCTGCTCTTCTTCTTTCTCTTTTCTTCTTCTATCTGGATCGTGGCTCTCTGTATGAGCGTTTCTTCACGCCAACTCGATCACGCTCCATCTGTGGACGAAGGCTCCTATATATAGCAGCAGCAGTAGGTGGATAGGGCACAAACCGCGTGTGCCTCCCACGTTTCCTGCCCTAATATTTCAGACCACGTGGAGGCTCCTCTGCATCTTGGATCACGTGCCAGATGCAGCCTTGTATTGTTTACAGGATCAAGCCCCTACCGTTGCGCTAAAAGCTCGAGCTGGTAGCGAAGGTTAGACCGTATTTCCTTATGGCAGCGCAGAGCCCCACGTCTATGACGTGCTGTGGGCGGGCATGAGGGGCTTCGCACATGGACCCCATAATCCATGCGACGGGTTGGGCTGCCAAGCACCGATGGTCCCACGTGGGTCCCATACCCCACATGGTACACACCAAATACAAGGAGACGCTGGAAATAAACGTTGGAATAAACCAACAATCTCCCCCCCAGCGGCACCTGGGATTTGAACCCGTGACCTCGCTCTGATACCAGTTTACAGGATCAAGCCCCTACCGTTGCGCTAAAAGCTCGAGCTGGTAGCGAAGGTTAGACCGTATTTCCTTATGGCAGCGCAGAGCCCCACGTCTATGACGTGCTGTGGGCGGGCATGAGGGGCTTCGCACATGGACCCCATAATCCATACGACGGGTTGGGCTGCCAAGCACCGATGGTCCCACGTGGGTCCCATACCCCACATGGTACACACCAAATACAAGGAGACGCTGGAAATAAACGTTGGAATAAACCAACAGCTCTCTATCTTTTACGACGGCCCAGCAGGTATGATTTCTTCTTTTCTGACTGCGGTGATTTCTGCTCAGTTTTCACACTTTGCATCCACTGATCACATTACCTCTCTGACATCTTCAACAGACAGGCCTGATATAAAGCGACAGGGGCTTTATAGAAAAATCATTGCGCAGGCTGAGAAGCCTACTTATTTTGAAATCCCTGCAGCAGCACCGACTACTACTCCCCTGCCTCCCGGCAAGAAGAGAAAGGCTTCCGTAGTTAAGGCTGCAGTTGGGAAGGCCAGGAAGGCCAAGAAGACTTATGCTCAGCAATCGGCTTCGGTAGCTATGGACACCGGGACCCCTCTCCCTGATATTCCCTCATTTGATGAGTTCGAATCTAAAAGGGAGGCTGCTCAGACATCGGTTTAGGGTAACATCAATAACCTGCAATTGCATTCCTCATCCTCTTTCGCTGGATTTCAAGGAAGTCCTTGAATTTGACCCCTTCCTTTTGCACAGCCCAAGAGCCAGTTGTAGCACCTTATGTGGTGGAGACGAGGTTGCCTTCTCCCACGCCGGTTAGTGAGGCGGAGGGTAAGTGTATTTTCTCATCTGTTTCACACTTGCATTGTCTTCTTTGCAATATTCCTCAGAGGCCCCTTTTTGCAGCAGTGGCAGGCGAAGAGCAGACTGAGGCTATGATGACAGAAGAATTGCTTCAACCGCAGGAGGGTCACAAGACTCAGTCGAAGCAGAGTACTGTTCCGGCCAGGCGCATAATTACCCGGTCTACATCCCGACATGTTTTAGAGGTGGCCCCACAGCGTATAGCTAGTGTGGAAATATCCTCAGGCAGTTCTAAGACCGTCTCTGATGAGGAGGAAGCGACTTTCAGCGGCAGTGAAGGGGATGCTCCTGAATCAGAGGCCCCGCTTGTATTTGCAAAAGGTGTTCTGCCTTTTCAGCCTGCTAAGCTACTGGTGCTATCTTCTGAGGAGGAGTTGCAAGAGGAGTTTGCCGGGCTCGACACCGAGATCGACATAACTCCACCATTTGTTATTCAGACCACGGGGCTTCCTCCTCTTTCACCCCACTTCGAGGGTGTGGACCCTGCTTCAAAGGTGGGTTCCTTTTCATGTTTGTTGCTTCATCTGTTTCTTTCATCTAGTGCTGAAAGTTGCTTTGCTTTGGTTTTAGGGCATTGTCACTGCTAGCTCAGAAACAACCGCAGCTATCACGGACATTTCTTCTACAAACTGGGCTATTGTCCCTTTTCTGCCTTTAACTTGCATGGGAGTTCCTGAGATCATTCGCCCTGTGCCAATGTGGATATAGTCTTCGACAGATTTAGCATCGTTGGACTTAGGGGCCTCAGGAGAGAGTTGCATTCCTATCAGGGCTTCGGATTTCAGAGCCGAAGTCGATCCATCTAGAAGCTCCGCTTTTATACCGGCTGCAGTAATGTCAATTGCGCCCGAGTCAGCAGTCCCTGTCATAGTGGCTATAGAGACTGGACTTCTGCCTTCTCCGACTATGGCAGCTTCCTCCCTATCACCAGAAAGAGCAGCTGAAGATGAAGCCCCTATTCAAGAGACTCATGAAGAGGCAGCTCTATCCTTCATCGATTCTCCCCCTGTGGATGTTCAAGCTATAGCTTCCGATACAGCGATAGGGGAGGAATCTTCAGCTCAGCAGGAGAACACAGAGAAGGACTGGCCAGCCCCTACAGCAGATCTGCCGTCTTCGTCCTCTCAGCCGGACGTTGCATTGTGGGAAGATATCGATGGCGAGGTGACCTTTGAAGTCATCCCCTCTGCCTCCTTCAGCTTCGCTTCCTCTGACAACTTTGTCTGGCAGCATCTGGACATGCTACGTCAGCCGGTAGAATCCCAGCCTGGCTTGACGTATCTGCAACTGAAGGAAATCGCCAATCGCTTCACCGCTGGCTTGCAGGCCATGGGCTGCCCTTTGAACATATGGGTTCAGCGGGTGCTGCTTCTACTGAAATTCGTGCATCGGAGAGACTTCCTAGCACGGACTATGGTTGATAAGCTAACGGCGTTG
Source organism: Amorphophallus konjac (assembly GCA_022559845.1). Classification (NCBI taxonomy): domain Eukaryota; kingdom Viridiplantae; phylum Streptophyta; class Magnoliopsida; order Alismatales; family Araceae; genus Amorphophallus; species Amorphophallus konjac. The sequence continues at coordinate 428,210,952 of CM040118.1, forward strand.
AAGTTGCAGAGGTCAGAATATAAATCTGAGCTGGGGAAGCTGACGCTTATGCTTGATGAACGCCGAGCCGAGCTACAAGGTGCTATTCAGTGGGAAGAAGCTGTGCGGGACCGGATGGCCATCCTGGAGACGGAGCTCTCTGGACTTCAAGCCGAACTGCAGCAATTATCCTTTATCCGGCCGCGGTCCGAATAGGAGGTAGCCTCGCTGGAGGGACGAGTGATGTCTCTCCAGGACATGTCCATTGGACTTCAGGAGGAGGAGGCGTGCCTTCATGAGCTGGGGGCCGCTCCTTATGTGGGTCTTCTGGCCTTCGAAGATATATTCTGGCGGCCATAAATTGTCTATCCCTTCTTTTTCTTTTTGTTCTCTTTTGTGATATGGTGTCCCCTCGGGGCCCTTTATGTACTCCCTTTTTAATGGAAAGGAATCTCTTGGCTTCATGCGTCTCCATCTTATTCTGCATGTGGTTTTATCACTTTGGAAGGTGGGGTAGCGGTTTTGACAATCCCTCATGCGAATGGCTCGTACCTTGGCAGGAGAGCGTCCACCCTTTCAGAGAAAGGATGGGGAACTCGCTCCACCGCGTGACGGCATCCGAGGAGGTGCTTGAACCGAATTTTGTTGGTGGCAGCAAACGTCCTATTGGCCATGTGTGCCGTAAGGGAGATGATTTGTCGGAATGCAAATGAGGGGGTCTCATCAGAGTAGACGTATGGTCTAGGCTGGGTAGAGACTATTGTAGGTGGGACATTGAAAAGGATATGTGGTTCTCATCAGAACGGACATAAAGTACGAACTGGACAGATTGTATCATTGGCCGGGCGATGTACCGATCAGCCAACGGTTGACTTCATCATCGATATTGAGCTTATATCGATGCAAGGGGAATTTTAGAATAGACGTAAGGTCTAAACTGGGTAGGGTTTCATCATTGATCGGGAAAGGTGCCGGTCGATCAATAGCGGGTTTCATCATCGATATTGGATTTATATCGACACAAAGGGATTTCATGAGTTTCATCAGAATAGACGTAAGGTCTAAACTGGCTAGGGTATTATCATTGATCGGGCAAGGTGCCAATCGATCAACAGTTGGTTTCATCATCGATATTGGGTTTATATCGATGCAAAGAAAGTGTTATAAGTTTCATCAGAATAGACGTAAGGTCTAAATTGGATAGGGTTTCATCATTGATCGGGCAAGGTGCCAATCGATCAACAGTTGGTTTCATCATCGATATTGGGTTTATATCGACGCAAAGGGATTTCATGAGTTTCATCAGAATAGACGTAAGGTCTAAACTGGATAGGGTTTCATCATTGATCGGGCAAGGTGCCGGTCGATCAACAGTTGGTTTCATCATCGATATTGGGTTTATATCGACGCAAAGGGGTTTCATGAGTTTCATCAGAATAGACGTAAGGTCTAAACTGGATAGGGTTTCATCATTGATCGGGCAAGGTGCCGGTCGATCAACAGTTGGTTTCATCATCGATATTGGGTTTATATCGATGCAAAGAAAGTGTTATAAGTTTCATCAGAATAGACGTAAGGTCTAAACTGGATAGGGTTTCATCATTGATCGGGCAAGGTGCCAATCGATCAACAGTTGGTTTCATCATCGATATTGGGTTTATATCGACGCAAAGGGATTTCATGAGTTTCATCAGAATAGACGTAAGGTCTAAACCGGACAAAGGATTTCATCATTGATCGGGCGAGGTGCCGGTCGATCAACGGTGGGACGTACGTGAAGGTGTAGGTCTCGTCAGGATAGACGTAAGGTCTATTCCAACAGGTTTTATCACAGGTGGGGCTTGCCAAGAAATGCGTAGGTTTCATCAGGACAGACGTGAGGTCCGAGCTGGACAGGCTTTAGCAGAATGGTGATGGGTTTCATTGTCGGTGGGACGTTTGAAAGAGGGTATGTAGATTTCATCAGGGTAAACGTAAGGTCTACCCCGGAAGGGTTTTATCATCGGTGGGGAATGGAGCCAACTGACCGACGGAAGGTTTCATCAGTGAAGGGGAGGTAAAGGCGGCGTGCCGGTTGGCATGGAACTTCGAATTACCACATTACTGACCCAAGCGCCCTTTCGGGTTTTCACCGGAGCCAGCCCCCTCTTGCTTTTGCCCACGCGCCCTTTCGGGTTTTCACGTGGCGGGGTACCCGATTTTGCCTGCAGTGCCCTTTCGGGTTTTCACCACAGCTGGGTTTTAGCCATTTTTGCCCTTGTTCAGAATGTCCGAACAAGTCTGGCGGGATATCTCTATTTTTAACCCCATTTTTTTTATTTATATATATATATACATATATATATTTCTTGAATTGGGACTTTAGCACGGATCAGGCGATGTGCTACTTCATCAGTGGCTGCTCTTATCATCGGTATTGGGTATATACCGATGCAAGGATTTCATAGGCTTCATCAGGATAGACGTAAGGTCTAAACTGGATAGGTTTCATCATTGATCGGGCAGGATGCCGACCGATCAACAACAGGTTTCATCATCGGTATTGGGTTTATACCAATGCAAGGATTTCGTAAGTTTCATCAGGATAGACGTAAGGTCTAAACCGGACAGGTTTTATCATTGATCGGGCAGTGCGCCAATCGATCAACAGTAGGTTTCATCATCGGTGTTGGGTTTATACCAATGCAAAGATTTCATATGTTTCATCAGGATAGACGTAGGGTCTAAACTGGATAGGTTTCATCATTGATCGGGCAGGATGCCGATCGATCAACGGTGAACTTCACCATGGTGGGACTTTGGACAAGGTATGAGGGTTTTATCAGGACAGACGTAGGGTCTATACTGGGTGGGTTTGATCGTTGATCGGGCAAGGTGCCGGTCGATCGACGAGAGGTTTATGGCGGGAGGTGAGGCTTCTTTAGGATCACCACGTTACTGACTCAAGCGCCCTTTCGGGTTTTCACCGGGGCCAGCCCCCTCTTGCTTTTGCCCACGCACCCTTTCGGGTTTTCACGTGGCGGGGTACCCGATTTTGCCTGAAGTGCCCTTTCGGGCTTTCACCACAGCTGAGTTTTAGTCATTTTTGCCCTTGCTCAGAAAACCTGAACAAGACCGGCGGGGTATCTCTATTTTTAACCCCATCTTTTTTATTTATTTATTTTCATTCTTTTATTCTCTCTTCCCCTCTTTTTTGGGAGGGTGACAAGTCGGAATGCCATTAGATCATGATAAGGGATGGCTTGGTTAGGGCGGAGTGCCGCTATACCAAGAAAGGGTGTAGCTCAGCTAGGGCTGGATGCCACTAAGCCAAAGAAAGGTAGCTTGGTTAGGGCGGAGTGCCACTAATCCAAGGAAAGGGTGTATCTCGGCTAGGGCGGGATGCCACTAAGCCAAGGAAAGGGTGTATCTCGGCTAGGGCTGGATGCCGCTAGACCAAGGAAAGGGTGTATCTCGGCTAGGGCTGGATGCCACTAAGCCAAGGAAAGGTAGTTTTTGCCCGATTACTCGGGGAATATTGGTTGTGCAGCGTGATACAGCTTGAGGTGTTTACCGTTGAGTGGCGAGAACTGAATTTCCCCTCGATGGTTAACAACTATGTAGGCCCCTCCTTCGTAGACCCTTTGTATCACATAAGGACCTTCCCAATTAGCATTCAGCTTTCCTTTTGGGTTGGACGCCATGACTTCTTTTTTCTTGACCATGACGAGGTCACCTTTCTTGAATTCTCGTCCTCTTACGAGTTTATTGAATGCAGTGGCCATGCGGGCCTGATACATTTGGATATTCTTCTGAGCTTGGAGGCGCTTCCCTTCCAATTCAGTCAGTTCTTCTAACCTTCTTTCAGCATTTGTTTGTTCGCCACGGGCCAGGCCATATTGGATTGACACTCTGAGTGACGGGACTTCCAGCTCTAGTGGAACCACTACCTCCGAGCCGTATACCAATGAGTATGGTGAGCACCCTATAGGTGTCTTAAAGACGGTGCGGTATGCCCACAGAGCTTCATACATCTTTTCTTCCCAGTCCTTCTTATTAGAACTGACAACCTTGTCTAGCAAGGTGCACAAAGTCTTGTTAAAAGCTTCTGCCAATCCGTTTGCCTGGGGATTGTAGGGAGTGGAGGTTCTCCATTCAATCTTATACTTCTCGGAAAGCCGATAGATTTTTTGATTTCTGAAATGACTTCCATTATCAGATATTATTCGGTTGGGGATCCCGAACCGGAAGATAATATTCTGCTTGATAAATTTGGCGACCAGTTCACCAGTCACTTCTCTTAATGCTACAGCTTCCGCCCATCGGGAGAAGTAATCTGTCATGGCCAATATGTACTTATGACCGGCCGAGGAGGTCGGCAGTGGCCCGACTACATCAGTTCCCCATTGTGCAAACGGCCAGCTAGGGATTGTAGGGTGCAGAGTTGTAGGTGGCCTTCTAGGCACGGTAGCATGCTCCTGACACTTCTGGCATGACTTTGCAAATTTACAGCAGTCTTCAAACATGGTAGGCCAATAGTAGCCCAGCTTCTTGATTTCTATCTTCATTTTGGGGCCAGCCTGGTGGGCGCCTGCTGTCCCAGCGTGTATTTCTTTCATCGCTTGCCAAGCTTCCTTAGTGGACAGGCAGCAGAGTAGAATCTTTTTGCGTGCATCCGCCATTATTCGAAATAAAGTTCCATTTCTGAATTCATAGGAATCTTTGATTCTCAGGAGTTTCATCTTTTCCTCCCTTTTCTGTGGCAGCTGTTGGTGCAGAAACCACTGTAGCAAATGCTGTCTCCAATCAGACGCCTGTACTGCGCTGATAGTGGCAACTTCTTCCTCTTCGGGGCACCCTTCTAGCATACTGGGGACTTGCCGCCGGTTCATAACAACAATGTTCAATGTTTCATCTGGCGGGACTGCTAGCGAGCTGGCCAGCTTTGCCAGTGCATCAGCCTGGGCATTATGTCCACGGCCCACATGTTTGAGTTCAATATGATAGAACTTTGCCATGAGGAGTACAACTTTCTGGTGATAGGGATTTAGTTCTGGCTTCCGCACTTCGAACTCCCCTTGGACTTGTTTTATTATCAACATCGAATCCCCGAATACCTGAAGCATTTGGATACCCATGTTGAGGCTGATATTGAGTCCGATTATCAGAGCTTCATATTCAGCTTCATTATTGGTGCATGGCTTGTTTATAGAACAGGAAGTATGCACAACCTCCCCCTCTGGTGATTTCAGCACAATACTGGCTCCAGCCCGTATTCTGGTCTTTCCATCGGAATCTGTCTCCGTTCTGGATGCTCCATCAAAGAACAGTTGCCACATAACTGGCTGAGCTTGACAGGCCTCGAGTGTCTCATCGTCGAGTAATTCAATCCTCAACATATCATTCTTCGGCACAGGATGCTCCGCGAAGAAATCAGCCACGGCCTGTCCTTTTATTGCCCTCTGGGGTATATATGTGATATCGAATTCCATCAGAATTACTGCCCATTTGCCCAACCGGCCTTTCAGTACTGGCTGAGTCAATATGTATTTGAGTGGATCTGCTGCAGATATCAATCTGATTTCATGTGACAGCATATAGTGCCGGAGCTTTTTGACGGCAAAGACTAGTGCCAAGCATGTCTTTTCTATATAGCTGTAGCTTTCTTCGGTTCTAATCAGCCTCCGACTTAGGTAGTACAGGGCCTGCTCTTTGCCTTCTTCATTTATCTGTGCCAGCATTGCCCCTAGGGAACAGTGTGCGGCTGAGATATACAATATCAAGGGTCTGCCCTTAACTGGTGCCCCCAGTACTGGAGGGGTTTTAAGATATTCTTTCAGCTTTTCAAAGGCCTCCTGACATCCATCGTCCCAGAGGAACGGTACATCTTTCATCATGAGCTTGTGAAAGGGATGACATCGTCCTGACAGATTTGATATAAATCGTCGGACATAAGCCAGGCGCCCTTGCAGAGATCTCAGCTCATGCAGATTCCTTGGTGGAGGGAGCTCCTGGATAGCTTTAATCTTGGATGGATCAATTTCAATACCCCTATGTCGGACAATAAATCCAAGGAATTTTCCACTGGACACGCCAAAGGCGCATTTCATAGGATTCATCTTGAGTTCATATTTGTGCAACCTCTGGAATACTATCCTTAGGTCTTGCAAATGATCTTCTCTTTTGCTGGTTTTTACCACCAGATCATCAATGTAGCACTCTACCTTTTTGAAGAGCAGGTCATCAAAGATCTTTGTCATAGCTCTTTGATAAGTAGCGTCGGCGTTCTTAAGGCCAAACGGCATTATTTTGTAGTGGAATATTCCCTTCGGAGTGCGGAATGCAGTGTGCACTCTGTCTTCTTCAGCAATCCAGATCTGGTTGTATCCAGATGACCCATCCATGAATGACAGGGCTTCATGACCAGTAGTCGCATCGATCATCACTTCAGTGATGGGCACTGGGAAATCATTTTTCGGGCAAGCCTTATTAAGGTCTCAAAAATCAACACATATTCTAATCTGCCCATTCTTCTTCTTTACGGGCACTATATTGGCCACCCATGTAGTATACTGGTTTTCTTTGACAAAGCCTACCTCAATCAGCTTGTCAACTTCTTTGTTAATCTGGTTTATCAATTCAGGACGCATTCTCCTGGAAGGCTGCTTTATAGGGTTAGCCTCTGGGTTTATTGCCAATCGGTGCTGTGCCACATCAGAGCTCAGTCCTGGCATTTCATCATATGTCCATGCAAAATAATCTCAGAATTCTGTCAAGAACTGTATATATTGTTCCCTGACATCTGGCTCCAGCAGTGCGCTGAGGAATGTCGGCCTTGGCTCATCTGCGGATCCCAAATTTATTTCTATCAGCTCATCGACGGTGGCTTGACCTCCGTCTTCGACTTCGGGCGGGGCTTTTTACAAATCAATAAAGCCTCCCAGGATATAATCTTCTTCAGTTTCATGCTCCTCTGCTTCATCATACTGGTCATCAGCGGATGCTGGCGCATCATATAGGGCCAATATTACCGGATCCTGTTCAGTCTGCTCCGAGGGCGAGACTGGTTCAGCAGGAAATTCAGAAGTGGACTCCTCCGTCCTTAGAGGCTCTTCTAATGTGGGCTCCCCCGAAAGGTCATCATTCTATAGAGCCCGGAATTCTTCTAGGATGCGCCCGAACTCCAGACACTCCTCCAGCTCTCTGGCTATTTGATCTTCATCCGGGGTTCCCGTATCAAATTTTGCTTCAGCCTGGAACAGATCCTCTTTGGAAGATAGGTCCTCCCAGTACCAAGCTTTCTTTGTCTCATCAGATGTCTCTGTTTCTGGCAAGTTGTCTGGGGCTTCATTGCTCATTATGGATTGATAAATGATTTCTTCATCTTCCGAGGGGTATTTGTCATATCCTACCTCGGGAGGATCGTCATGCTGGTAGGAGATAGATATGACGTCTACCTCAGCCTCATAGTATTCTTGGAGGGTATAACCCAATCCTTGGTGTTGAGTGATCTTCCTCAGTTCTTTACTATCTCGAGGCGGATCCCACAGTTCCTTGAATGCCTTCTTCTGAGCAGCAGGCTGCATTGATGGCATTTGCATCTTGGAGAACATTTGTGAAACCCGTTGGGTAGTATAATCCAAGCCTGTAATCGGTACCATCCAGTTTGCAGCTTCTTCAGGGGCCATACAGTCTTGATCATCTTCTTCGACTGGCTCCCCGGTGTAGAATATAATAGGAGGCTCGCAGAAGCGATGGATTTCCATAGTCTTCAGTGGTAGCACCGTTTGGTACTCAAGGCTGACGATGGGTTTAAATAAACCCTGCGGCACCTCCACCTGAGTGTACTTTTGCTTCATTTCTTCATCGGCATTATTCGGGTGGACGCTAGGAGGGGTAACCCGAGCAAAGTCACCGGCATAAGAGATGTGAGATACATTATGCTTTTTAACATAGCCCTTTGGTGGCGGTGGAGACCAGTTCCTTATATCTGTCTCAGGCTTTTTCTGGCTGACCACAGCCTCTTTCCTTTCGCACTTTTGCGACACCTCGGTGTAGTAGGATGCATCGAGCATATGGCACTCGAACACTTCGAAGGGATGCAGATCCGCAAACACCCTTTCTTCTTTTCCTTCATGGCAGTATTTAATGCATTGATGTAGCGTGGATGGCACTATTTGATATTCATGCAGCCACGGTCTCCCCAGCAGGGCCTTATACGTGGTGTTGGAGTCGATCACATAGAATCGTACCACTGTAGTGAGGTCTCCCAATGTGAGGTTGAAATCAGCTACCCCAAGAGGTGTCTCACACTTTTGGTTGAATCCTGCAATCTTCATGTCTCTGACCTTGGTGAGCTGCAGATCAAAGTAATATTTCTGATAGATGCGGTATGGGAGAATGTTCACAGCAGCCCCGGGATCTATCAGTATTCTGCTTATCGGCTGACAGTTCAGGGAACCCCTCATATACAGCGGTCTGTTATGGCCGGAATTTGGGATTAGCATATCATCCTCTGTGAATGTGACTGATGGACCAGAATTCACTTCTGTCAAGAGTGCTTCATACTGTGCCGGCGACTGCAAGGCATCAATAATGGCTTGGCGAGCCTCTTCACTCAGACAGAGGATTTCCCAGATGGAGAACATGGTAGGGAGCTTCTTCAGCATTTTCATGATCCGGCTGCCCACCCGGACGTTAGACAGTCTCATCTCCTCCACCCAACGGGGTCTTGGAGGTTCATGTGGTGCCTGTGGCCTTTGCTGCCCAGTGCCGGTTTTACCCTCTTGATCAGTTTCCCGGGAGGCTTCTTCTGTAGTAACGACCCCTGTTTCTGCTAGAGGGTTACTTCCTTTATTTTCTTCATGCTGCTTCTGCTTCCTAACTGCAGTCTATTGGCATTTATTGTTTTTAGCTGGAGCCGTGTGAGCCAGCTGCTCATTTTCCAAACTGGACAAGAATTCCAGGAATGAAGGAGCCTCTTCTTTTTCTTGGTACAAGCTGGCAGGGGGAGGAACCTGGACACCTCGTACCTCTGGCTCGGGGATCTGATAGGATTGCTCCCCTCTGAATATAATATTATGATTAGTTGGTGGCGGGCGCCCCCATTTTTTCCCAGAACGTGTTGCATGGGCTGAGGTAGAGGCCTCAACATGGTTGGCTTCTAGCGGGGCATTTGATGCTTCATCCTCATCATTCTCCCAGGGCAAGGAAAAGAGTACCGACAGGGTATTGCATTGTACTGTCGTGACTTTCTTTCCCCTTTTGGACTTGGGCCGTCTCTTCTTCTTCTGGGAATTTGGCTTTGCTGGCTCCTGCCCCCAGAAGGGCTCATTTTCAACTTTTTCTTGTTCTGCCTCTGGTTGCTCTTTCATTTTCAATTCTTCGAGCTGCTCCCAGAGTATACAGTCTTTTATCAGCAGGTTTTTGGGCTTTTTCTGCTCATATTCATCGAGCTCATTGATATACTGCTGTAGACGCATGGCTGCAGGACTTACTTCTTTATGTGCAGGTAGGGGAGTTTGTCTCCTCCGGTTGTGAGTAGGGATCCGGATGAATGGCCCGGTCTCAGCTGTACGCCATACTGGCTTTACTGGAGGCGGCTCAGGCCTTGGGGTGACACCCCGGATAGTTACCCCACTGGTGCTGGCTGCAAGAGTCTTTTTCCTGTTCTTTATGGGCTTCGTCTGCCATCCGTCCTGATCTTTCAGTGGGGTGAGGAGGCAAGCTTCATAAGTATGCCTGGTACATTCTTCAACGGCTTCCTCAGGCAGCTGCTGATAGACTGAAATCACATTAGCGGCCATCCTCCAGGGCGGAGGCTCATGCGGATGAGGTGGCTTCACCTGGTAATCACCCAACTGTAGCTCACCCTTTTTGACCATTCCTTCCATAATATCCTTGAAGACATAACAATCTTCAATTGCGTGCCCCAGCGCACGGTGAAATGGACAGAACAGCGGATCATCTTTCTTTGTTGCATCCGCAGGTCTCTTCGATTCAGGCAACGTTACCTTGTTGAACTTATATGCCCAGTTAAATAGTGCTGATGTCTTATCTTTGGGAAAAGAGTAAGCCCTTCTCATTCTGTCTCTCAGAGAGACCTTATCTTTTCTTTCTGTTGCACCCTCAGGCGGGGGAGCTTCATCTGCCTCCTTTTTCCCTTTCTGTTGCTCGAAGGTTCTAAAATCGACGGCGTTAGTCTCAGTATGTGATGGCCGTCGATCATTGGTTTTACCCTTCGGCATAGTGGGAGCATTGGCGGTTGGACGCTTGGACAAGAACGTCTCGACTTCCGCCACTATATTGTCCAGCCGGTCAAATGTTCTGACATCTGCACCGATCATCTTTTCTAGCACCTCTCTCTTGAGGCTCTGTTTACATATCTGCACTGCATCTTCCTGATGTGGAGGTCTTCGGCATCTCATGGCTAAGTTTCTCCACCTTTTGATGTAATCCAGTGCTGTTTCATCCTGCCTTTGCTTGGTTGCATATAGTTCTACTATTGTAATTTCTCTTTCCGTGACATGAAATCTGTCGCGGAACTTTCTTTGCATATCAGGCCAATCAATCACTGATCCAGCGAGCAAGCTTGAATACCATTCAAAGGCTATCCCAGTGAGGGATGAGCCAAAGAACTTAAGCAGATAGGCTTCATCAGCTGCTAGGTCACCCATAATTGTGGTATAGTAAGCAATGTGCTCCCTGGGAGAGCCCTGGCCGTCGAATTTCTCAAATTTCGGCGGCTTACTGACGCCTGGGGGTAGTCTTTTAGCAGCATACTGGGGAGGATACGGTACTTTGTACACATCATAGGTACTTACACCGTCACCGGTCTTCTCAGACAGCTTCATCTCCACAATTCTTTCAATCATCAGCTTGTGGGCTAGGGCTGGATCTATCTCTTCTGGGAAGAAGTGAGCTTGTTGTTGGCTGTAGGGAGTCGTCATCACAGTCGCGCGCAAGGTGGGCGCGGCGGGCTGCGTCTGAGATGCAGAGGGCTGAGCTGCTGCTTGCTGCAGAACAGGCTAGCTTTTGCCCTTATCAGCTGGAAGGGGATTAGTTGGGACAGCCATTTCTGTTGAGCTGGAAGTCTGCCCCACAGGTTCGGCTTGCTTGGAGATCGGTGTGGCTTCATGCCTCTCATTTAGCTATCTTCTGAGAGCACTGATCTCCTGTTGATATCTTCTAAACATCATCTGGATCATGGGATCCAGAGTCGATGGGATCTGTATATCTTCTGAAGTCCCTTCAGCATCATCAACGAAGGGATTGTCTTCTTCTTCTGCTGTCACCACATTGACTGTCATGGTGGTGATCTTGCGGGTTTCATCATCATTCTTTATCTTATCTTTTGCAGCCTGACCTCTTCTTGTGACGGGGCCTGGTCTGGTAGCCAGCCTGAGCAGTTCATCTGGCTGAGTTGGTAGCATATCCTGTCCCCTGGCGATTCCAGCCATGTTACAGGCGAAGATTTGCATTCTTCCCTTCTGCTTGCAAACTTTTCTTTTTGCCTGGTCAGGGTATTTGAGTCGGTCGAAGACCGATACTCTTTCTTCAGCTTCCTCCCTATACATGTCTTCTTTATCATATCCGGCCTTACGGCCTTCTTCATAATCATTTGAATCAGAGGAGGAGACTCCGAGCATCACTTCTTGAAGGGCTTCTCCTTCTTCTTCATCCACGGTGCCCAGAGCACGGGATAATCTTTGCTGACCGAGGGCAGAGTTCCCCAGGTAATGGAAGTAGTCTTGGACCACTTGTTTCATCTCCTCTGGATCGTGCCTTCGCGGCTCTGGTCGGAGTATCAATCTTTCCTGGCTTTTCTGCTGATGAGCCAGTCTTGTCATATGAGCATTCAAATGCTCGGCTTTGGAATATCTGAATATATTAGCCTGTCTGGCACAGGCTCTCGGTCTTCTTGGAATGGCAACCGTGACTGGTTCACTCATTCCCATATTGCCATCTTGGCAACAGTTGGCAGTGTCGGCATAATTCCTCCCTTCCCATCTTCTGCCTTTGGCCCTGGGATGGGTGACAGTAAGGTCTTCATTCTTTTCATATCTTCTGCCCCTCATCACGGGGCGAGTAGTAATCAGATTTCTTCCTTCATCATTTTTTTTATCTCTCCTCCCCAGAGCTTTGGGGTAAGGAGCAACATCATCTCTTCTGTAGTTTCTTTCTTCTCTTCTGCTTCCTGCCCTGAAGCGGGCAACAGCATCCTTAGTAGCCTTCTTCTCATATCGAGCTGGGGCCCAGCTCTGAATCTTCTTTGGTCGCCAGACCTGTTTATATTTTGCTGGCTTGAGCGCCAGCGGCTTCCTTTCATCAGCTTCCCAGTTGGCCCTCCTAGCGGCCAGAACGCGGAACCTGTTGTCGGTCTGGACAGTCGGGACAATCCTGTCCGGCCGGACTTCTCTGGGGCGACCGTTGAGGTTCACCCTAACATCTCCCATCATCATTGTCTTCCCAGAATTGGAAAGACGACGCTCAGCAGCAGCATACTGGCTTCTCCGGTTATTTCTCTTTCCCCTCTGGGTAGCAGCGGGAACCGTGTCCCTCCTTTGAACTTGGTGTACATAGCAGGCGACGGCCGTCGAGGTCGTCTTCTCCTGTAAGCCAGCCTTCTTACCAGCAGTCTTCATAGGGGCACCTGCAGCGGTGCCTTGCTCGTCGTTGTTGACCTGCAGAAGGTCGGTGAAGACGAGGCCCAGACAGTTGGGCAGCCCAACAGTATGGGGCATTGCTCCGAATGACAGGGGTACCGCCAGGTAACCCTCTCGCACATGCATATCGATCGGTTGTTGGCCGAAGCGTACAGACATAAGTCCAGTAGTCATTGTAGCTTTCTGAGAATAAGGAAAGCGCGCAGGATCAGAAATTTGAGTGGGGCCCGCTGGGCCTCCTATTTTGGCATAGAGATGAAGGGAGACTAGGTCCCACCAGACGTGCCAGCTTGTGGGGATGGGTCTATCTGTATTTATTTTATGATTTTTTTTATTTATTTTATTTAACTTATTTATTTGTTTTGTTTATTAGGCGTGCCAGTCACGTGTGTGACAATTTCATTGTGCGCTCGATCTGACTTGGTCAGTCGATTGTGAAGTTTGAGTCGGGACCAGAAGTCCGTCATACCATAAAGGCTATGACGTTAATTACGCCCTTCCAAGGAAGGACAACCCTTGATTAAACGCCAAAATAGGAGGCCTCGAGAGGCAGTAATAAAAAAAGATATTCTTTTTATGTGCGCAGTTTGAATCTCATACCAGAGCCAGGAAGGCGGGCAAGATAATAGCATCGGTCGTAGAAACAGACGATATCGCTGAATCGACGGCTCGAAAAACAATCAGACTCAGGGGAAAGGTGAAACAGAGGATATCAATCACGGACAGGATGAGCCGCGATCATGACGGAGGTTTAAAGCATCGGTTAACATTTCGGCGGCACTTCCCCATGGTCTAGATCATGCCCAGAGGGGAAATAGGCTATCACCCACGGAGTGCCGGGGTGAAAGCCGAAAGAAAGAGAGAGGTCGGGCCTCTCCACGTTACACATGTATGCCCTAAGGCAATGTTTGATTCTTCCCTCACAGGAGCTGGTGGCACTCATGCATTGGCATGGCTCACCGGAGCTAAGAGGGAGGCGTGTCATTGTGACTTCGACACGAATCGATGGAACATAAGGGAGTCTACCTCCCTTTAACTTTATCCTCGGGACACATCTGGTGATCCACGAATATCTCTGTGTAGGTTAGCTTTGGGCATTTGGGCTCACAGGGTGGCAACTTAGGCTCTCGGCATGACCACAGATGGGAGGCTAAGGCTCCCGGCGTGAGTGACAAGAAGGTGGAGGTTCCCGGCGTGGCCGAAGGGAAGAGTCCAGGAAGCTCCCGGCGCCGACTTCCCGGCGCGCTGAAGATTCTCCAAGGGGGGTTCTCGGCGTAGGCTAAAAGGGGGAAGAGGAGCTCTCGGCGTGAGGGTTCCCGGCGCGCTCAAGGCCGCGCCGGGAGCTGGTGGCGCCGAGAGGCAAGTGCCGAGAAGGTGGGTGTTTGGGCGCCGTGAGGAGTTCAGGATTTTACGGTACCCTATTTTTAGGATTTTGAGAGTTTTCTGGGAATTATATAAAGTAGATTGACTCTGGGGACTAGAGATGGGGTTTAACTGGCTTTAGTTGTATATGCTTCAAAGGAGGCTGAGAGCTGAGAGGGATTGGAGGGGAAGAGCCTCACACAGAGGTCCTTTTCACCATTACCATGCGGAGTCCAGAGGATGGCTTCAGTATTATCTTTCATCGGCTTGGGAGGATTTCAGCAGCACCTCCCCCGTACCTAGCGTATGCCAGGGAGTGATAGACGATCACCCACGGAGTGCCGGGATGAAAGCCAGAATAAGGGGGGGTGTGGGACCCCTAGCCCGTGTATGTGATCACAGCACCAACTTAATATCCCTTTGAGGCCATTGAAACTTATGCAGTGGCAGAGTTTCTCTGGCTCGTAAGGTTATGTAGGGGAGTTATCCCCAATGATGTTTATCCCTTAGGTACATATGATGATCTGGGGTATCCTTCGACAGGATGCAAGGCTTGGTTGATCGGGCTTCAAAGGGCATCTGTGTGGTTCCTTGGCCTGTAGTAGGAAGGCTTTCATCCGGGGTTCAAGGAATAGAGGATTCACAGCGTAAAGAAAGGGTGGCAGGAAGCGTAGTTCCCGGCATAGGTTTCATTGGCCAAAGGGGGGAGCTCTCGGCGCAGGGGTTCTCGGCGCGGTAATGACCGCGCCGGGAACCCGGCGCTAGGAGGCCCCCGGGCCGGGAAGGCTGTATTGTAAGAGGCTTTGTCTGGCTTGCTAAAGGGGCTAAAGCAAGGGGGATCTCTCGGCGGAGTAGTTCTCGGCGGGGAAATGACCACGCCGGGAAGGGGCTAAAGGGTTTATGGCTTAGTTGCGATACTCTGCTCAGGAGATTTCTGGGATTTCTGGCTCGGATTGAGGCAAGATCTCAGCTGCAGGAGGGGATTACATGGGGGTTAGCATCAGTCGAAGGGCAGATCATCCATTATTGAATCCTCGTGGGACGTATGGCATTTCCTCTACTCACCTGCTGCTCAGACGGTCAAGAGATTGATGTCTCTGACCCCGAACGAGATGGGAGCTCGACAGACATCTATAATATCCGGGAAAATCGTGATCCGAGGGGAAGGAAGAGGGGGGACAGAGCCCAAGAACCCATTGAACGAGGGTTGAGGTTCCGTCTTCATCCTTCACCAGAGAACAGGCTAGGGAGGGGGCGGTCAAAACATGAATCGGAATGCTGTAGCATCTGGGCAAACCGATATTCAGAAGAACAACCGATGCAAGAAGGGGAGAAAGACAGCAGACATTCCAATCAATCGAATGCTCAAACGAGCCATGTTGATCCTTCATTTCATTACATCATCCCAAACCTATACAGATCGTAGAAGGTAAATGAAAGACAGAGATATGAAAATCGAGACCGGAATCCTCCGGCTACATTGATACATCGAGAAAGCCTCGCCAGATTACATCAGAAGAAAAGAAAAAAAAGGAAAGCATGGGGGAGGGCAGAGCATTGACTCCTCTCCCTCCCCGGCTACCCACCTGAATCTCCCTTTCTTCTTCTTCTCTCAGCTTCTTCTTTCTTTCCCTCTCGGTCTCTCTTCTGGCTTTTTTCTATCTGGTTTTCATTTCTACTGTTCCTCCTCCTTCTCCGTCTTCTCCCTCTTCGAAGGGAAGGGGCTTTATAGCCGTCCCTTTTTTGCCTTCTCGGCAGGCACCTCACGGCGCGCCTCAGCTGAGGGCTTCCCGGTGTGCAGGCTCCAGCCTCTTGGTGCAGCCATTGGGCTTTGACAAGGTGGCTCCCGACGCCACTATTACAGGCCCATTTAGGTCTCTTTGACCAGGCCTTTCATAGGCCCCTCACGTACATCAGTACCCAAGAGGGTCCCCCGTTGGTAATATATTTTGTATTGAGATCATTAGTAGGGTTTTCATCAGTCCGCAGACAGGGGTTTCATCAGTATTGCCATCTGAATGATGACAAAACCGGGCATCATTTTATCGATATCGGCACCTGAATGGTGACGAGATCGGACATCAGCTTTAGTCTGGGAAGACTTCAGCCGGGTGTATAATCTGTGGAGACGATTCTTCTTGTGTTCTGACTTTGCAAAAGCCTTTACAATCTTCATCTGTCGGTACCGGCTTCATCTTTATCTTACATCACATCTGTCAATAAGCCGACATCTGACTTACCATGACATGTCATCTGTGGATTCTTGGATGAGGCAGTAACACAGTTCCTATTAAAGTGTGCTAGGAAGTCTCATTAGTCAAGCGACTACTGCTTTGTTAGTGTTGCCATCTGAGTGACATCGGCACCGGACATCAGCTCGGCCGACAAAGACTTCAGCCGGGTAAATGGTTGACGAGCTTCATCATTGGTCTTTCACTGTGGGTATGATCTGCTTCCACCCTTGTTCATTTTCAAGGTGTCAACAGCGGGGTCACCTACCCCGACTACCGAGAGAGTGCCCTGGACCTGCTGTGGTTAGAGACGAGCGTGACTGATAGAGACAGCAGGGTAGTCGGCCGAGTGGAGATCATGGAGGCGCTCAGATTCGGTGACCCGCGCCAGCGGGTTAGCGAGACTGGAGCGGAGTTTCTGGCACGGCTGGAGGGAGATGCCCGTACAGCTTTCACCCAGGACCCGAGCGAGCGGGAGTTGGTGGATCTAGACCTCCGGAGGTTCCTCTTCTTCTTCCTGGGCCGCCTTATGCTGGGGACGAAGGGGGATGGCATCCACTGCCGCTTCCTCGGGATCCTGGTGGACCTTGACAGAGTGGGGCACTACGCGTGGGGAGCGGCTCTGCTTGCCCATTTGATTGCTGATCTCTCCCAGACTTCAGAGAGGGAGATGACAGTCAGCGGCTTCGCACCTTTTCTCCAGGTACACAATTTATTTATGCATTTTACCGTAGTTAAATATGCAATTACTCGTGCTAATGATGTATGATGGATGCAGGTGTGGAGTTATTACTACTTCCCAATGGGGAAGGCCAGGCAGGGGAACAGGAGAGCCGTTCCTCTAGCGCGACAGTGGAGGCCGGTCGTGGTAGCAGCACCACACAACTACCAGCTGGTATCACTTTGTCGGGAGTTGAGCGAGTATCCCGAGGCTATGGTATGATGCGTATGATTTTTTTATGTTTTTTATACATGTGACTGAATGGTAACTAACATGATGTATGTATGGTGATGCAGGTGGTGTGGAGACCCAACCTGGGCATGGGCGACGCTGGCCAGCCTTGGGTTGTAGCGGGTCTTCCTCGTTTCGGGTGGGACGTGTGGGTCCATTGCCTGAATGAGATCGAGCCGCTTCGGCTGAGGCTGGTTATGAGGACGTTGGGGCTAGCCCAAGAGTGGGTCGATGTAGACGAGCCGGTCCGCATCGGGCGGAAGACCAAGGGGAAGGCGAAGATTGTGGACTGGCGTACGCGCTTCCTGGCACAGTACCAGGACTGGCAGTAGGGCGGGGTCCCAGTGGTGTCCCATGTACAGGACAGTACTGATTACCTGAGATGGTACCGGGCTACGTACGGGGACCGCCTCTTCCTAGGTGGTATGGCAGGGGTAAGTGAAATGAAAATGCTTCGCCCTTCTATATGTATATGCTTGTGGCACTAACTTATGTATAATGCAGGATGCTCGTGACAACATGATCGCCGAGCTGAGGGCCCAGTTGGCGGACGCCAGGCGGCAGTTGGTGGCCATCCTACAGGAGTTGGAGATCCTGGTGAGTCTATGCAATGCATTTTTTGTGACCTGTATTTCGATGCTTAGCCCTTGACTATCGTTTGCCCCGTGTTTCAGCGGGCCCACCAGGCAGCAGCAGCCGGGACGGCTGGTGGAGCGGGTTCCAGTTCGTGGGGCCCTCCTCCGGAGATTTCTGCGCTTCAGGAGCAGCTGGCCTACGCGGTGGCCCGGGCTGAGGAGGCCGAGCGCGATCGCGAGGCTCGAGTGAGTGCCTACTTGGCCCTGACCCTCCTCTAGTTACTCTTTCATCCTTCACCTCTCTCTCACGATGCACGCATACTTTAACAGGTGGCCGAGATCCGAGAGGCCCTGGCGCGTGCTGTTCGTGCCGAGCAGGAGTGTGACGCTCGGGTGGCGGAGCGTGACGCCCGGATTGTGGAGCTGGAAGAGGAGCGTCGACGGGAGGCTGAGGAGCTCCCTCGTGACGTGCTGGATTTACGGATCGCCCTCGAACTATCGAGGAGGGAGGCGACGCGAGAGAGAGAGGAGAGGGAGAGGGAGAGAGAGTGCAGAGAGAGAGAGAGAGAGGATAGAGAGAGAGAGAGAGAGAGAGGACAGGAGGGCGGAGCGACTGTAAGACTGGGACGAGAGGAGGGCTCTGGAGGCCCAACTGATGGAGCTCCGATTGAGTCTCCGCACGGCGGAGGGGAGGCTTCGAGAGAGCGAGGAGCGGTACCAGAGGGCGAAGGAACGCGGGGTGCGACTTCGTCAGTCTGGTTCTTTTTCCATGGGCAGCTATCTGGTTTCTTCGGCCGAGGAGCGTCGTCGTGCCTTCGAGGCTGGGGTGCCACCACAGGGCGAGGTGAGCACGGCTTCTCAGGGTTCACAGAGGTCGCAGAGGCCCCCTAGGGATCCCCGTCAGAGGAGGGAGGAGAGAGATGACCAGGAGGGTGATGGTGAGAGTTAGAGAGTTACTTGTACACTCCACCCTCCTTACTGCATGATGTACTTTCGACTATTATATGAAATGAAAATGACTTTCTTGTGTTGTGTGTACCTTTCCTCTCTCACTTTTCTTTCTTTGCACTTGTCCTTCTAAGCACGCTCCACGAGACCTTGCCCTGAACAGCGGGGAACTACACTTTGCACGGGGATTCTGTTTCCTTTTTCCCTTTTTTGGGCGCGTCCATGCGCGAGGATGCGTCTTAATCCTCGATATCAAATTTAAACCGTCGGGTGGCCTTTCTTCTCCCGTGCCTTACCCGCAAACGAGCCCGCCTTCCGCCGAAACTCGCTTGCCCCCTTTTCGTCTTCCTCCTCTTTTGATCGATGAAGTTCGGTGGGCCCGACCATGGTGAAGGTGGAGAGGGACGAGGAACTCCTCGCCCGAGGAGGGACACGCAAGAACACGGAACGGCATCCATGGAGGAGGAAGGGCCGCTTCGGGCCCCCGAGGGACCCGAGGGGCCCAATGGCGCGGAAGCAAGTGAACACGGCTTGGTGAGTGCTTCGGTTTCCCCTTCTTTGATCTATTTTGAGTTTTGAAGCGGGCCGCGCGAGGGGGGAAAGGGTTCGGTAAGTGTTGTACTCAAATGATGGACGCGTCCTGGACAGGGGACGCGTTCTTTGTTAGGATGCGAGGCCCTTCTTTCTTGGTGCAGGACATGGCGAGGACCCTGGGCCTGGCCGATGAGTGGGCGAGTGCAGACGAGCCGAGCCGCGTCAGGAAGGAGAGTCGCGGCAAGGCGAAGCTTGAAGATTGGCGCATATGTCTCCCTGGGCAGCAAGGGAGCGTACTAGTGCAGGATAGTGTCGACTTCCTGCGGCGGTAGAGAGAGAGTTATGCGGGGCTTCCCCAAGCTGGGGATACGCGCGACGTCGATGAGTCGCGTGCCCAATTAGCCGAGGTCAGGCTGCAATTGGCCGCCACTCAACAGGAACTGTCGCTCCTGGTAAGCTAAGTGCTGCATTTTCTGTTTTTAAATGTGGAGCTTAGCTGACGGCTGTTGTTTGTTCGTTCCAGCATGCCCAGCAGATAGTGATGGTGGGAGTGACTGGCGGCGCATCTTCCAGTTCCTCGGCCCCTTTTCTCGAGATTGCCTCCCTCCGGGAGCAACTTGCTGGTGCGGTGGCTCAGGCTGCCCGGGCGGAAGAGGAGCGTGATGCCTGGGTGGTGACTGTAGCAGAGCTGCGACATCGCGGTGAGGAGAGACCTTCTCCAGACATCCTGGAGTTAAGGGTTCTTCTGCAGATGATGAGGAGAGAGGCAGAGAGAGAGAAAGCCGAGAGAAGGTCCGAGCGACAGCGGGATCAGACTGAGAGGAGGGCCTTGGAGGCCTAAGTGAGGGAGCTCCAGCTAGGCCTTCAGGCCGTCGTGCAGAGGCTAGGAGGGATGGAGACGCGCTACGAGAGAGCGTGAGAGTTCGGGGAGCGACTGCGCCAGTCTGGTCGCTTTGCCGCTAGTGGCTTCTTTGCCACGCCAGGGGAGGAGCAGCGAGTCATTGCTGTGGAGCCGGCGCCACGAGGCGAGGCGGGTGCTACTGCACGGGGATCCCGGAGGCTTCTGAGGGACCCTCACCTCAGGGGAGAGGAGAGGGACGCCTAGAGGGACGAGCATGAAGATAATGGCACGAGTTGGCGAGCCAGTGGATCCGCCTCATCTCCATGATT
Source organism: Amorphophallus konjac (assembly GCA_022559845.1). Taxonomy (NCBI): domain Eukaryota; kingdom Viridiplantae; phylum Streptophyta; class Magnoliopsida; order Alismatales; family Araceae; genus Amorphophallus; species Amorphophallus konjac. The sequence goes on from CM040118.1 coordinate 428,231,347, forward strand.
GTAGTGTTTATGACAGCTTATGTAGAATTATGAATGGAGTGATTTGATTTTCCGTGCTTGTTTGTTCTCTTGTGCGTTCCTTCTTCCCTACACTTCTTCTCCTTTGCACTGTTCCCATGTGATGGGTCTGTCGAGACTCCACCCCAAACGGAGAATTACGTCTTGTTGTGACTATTTTCTACGAGAATCTGCCGTCGAAGTCAATAATGACGGCCCTAGTCCCTTTTCTCGGATGTTGTGTCAAATTTTGCGGACGTCCTCCAAAACATGATAGGGTATCCCTAGACAACATAGGAGGCTAGTCGTCATATTCTTCGTCCAATCAATCACCCTGTGCGAGCGGTGAAGTGACACACGGGACCGCATGGTAGGTGCCTCATTGCGAGGGCTATCATTAAAGGTGATGGAGGCAATCTTGGCCTGTACTCCTTCCATTTCTATAAATTCTTGTCCCTTTTATCCTCCCAGGTATATCGAGAGCTAACTCGAGGAGCACAAGTTCTCACGGGAGAGGAGGAGTTCAAAATTCCGAGAGTTGGATGGAGGGTGAATCTTCCCACTCCTCGAAGAGAAGCAGGTCCAGTGGTAGTAGTTCCAGGAGGCTTTCGGACCTCGAAGGGCACTTTAGCGAAAGGGCCCAATCACAACTCGTAAGCCAAGTTTTCCTGCCCTTTTTTCCATTCTTTTTTTCTTCCTTTCTTTCTGACCAAACCTCCTCTCCATTCCCTGCATGCGTAGAGTGTGATGAAATCACAGATCTCATGGGAGTTGGTAGTGGCAGCATACCGAGATCTCCCAGATTTTTAGAAGGCCAGGCTAGACGTGATAGGTTTTGGCACCTTTCTTCGGATCGAGCCGATCCAGCTCGACCTGGTCCTGATCCAAGCCTTATGTGAGAGATGGGACCCAGTGAGTCGGGCATTCCTGATGCCCTGGGGGCACATGGTGCCCAGCTTGGAGGATGTGGTCCGGATCACAGGCCTGAAGGTGGAGGGCGAGGCAGTGACCGGGGTCACTTATGCGGATTACCGAGAAGGTGCTCGGAAGCTACTGGGTTTGGACCTAGATGGTCGGAAAAATAGGTCGGTAGCTAGGGCGTCCCTCATGGATGCATTAGGGCTCACTGACACTCGTCGGCGGGATGATGAATCCTCAGAAGAGTTCATGGAAAGGATGGAAATAGGATGCCGTGCAGTGTACTGCACAGATTTCGGCAACTGGGAAAGATTCAACATAGATTTGAGGAGATTTCTCCTCTTCCTTTTGGGGAGATTGGTACTGAGCTCGAAAGGGGACGGTATCCAATGTCGCTTCCTGGAGCTGCTGTCAGACCTTGAAAGAGTATGGTACTACGCCTGGGGAGCTGCCATGCGGGCGCACTTGTTTGCAGGCCTGTTCCAAGAAGCGGATCGTGAGATGGCTGTGAGTGGTTTTACACCATTTATCTAGGTATTTTTGGTTTTGCTTGTTTTGTATTTTTTTTGTATTTTTGCAAGGTACTGATGACCTGCGCCGAGCAGCTGTGGAGCTATTATTACCTCCCCATGGGGAGAGCTCGGCATTGGCGACCCACGATGGTGCCGCTAGCCAGGCGGTGGGAACCCATCATGAGTGCGGCACCCCTGACCTACCAACTTATGGTGCTAAGGCGGGAGCTACAGGAGTTCCCTGCAGCGATGGTAAACTAGAGACCCTACTCAGACATGGTCGATGCCGACCAGCCGTGGGTTCTAGCAAGTCGTGCCCGGTTCGGACGGGAACTGTGGATACACTGCCTGAATGAAATCGAGCCGCTTCGGCTATGATTGGTTATGAGGACTTTGGGACTGGCTCAAGAATGGGTGGATTCAACTGCGCCACCTCGCGTTGGGAGAGAGACGCGAGGACCGGCGACCTGCATTGACTGGCGTGTGCGATTCCCCGAACAGTACGAAGACTGGCAACGGGGTGGCATAATCGTGGAATCGCAGGCACGGGATAGCTAGGATTACCTGCGTCTATACAAGATAAGGTACGTAGAGCGATTCCAACCCCGGGGACTTGCGGAGGTAGGTCTCCCCTTTTTCTCTTTTCTTCTTTCTCTTTTTATTTTGGTTTTCTGGTGGAAATGCCGACTTGTATGGCTGCAGGATATCCGTGATACGATGATAGTGACTTTACGAACTCGCTTGGCAGAGATGGAGCAACGGTTGGGGGATGCCCGCGGAGCTACGAGCGCCTTGGTAGGTGTATAGTGCGTTCCTAATTAAAACCCCATATTCCAGATGTTGGCTGCTAATTCACGCGGTCGTAGCATGCCCAGATTGGCGCGGCTTCCCCAACGATGGGAGTAGGTGGTGCCTCTTCTAGCTTGTGGATTCCCACCTCAGAACTTGACTTGCTTCATGAGCAACTTGCTCACGCCACGCAGCGTGCTGCGGAGGCAGAAGGGATGCTTTGTATACAGGTAAAAGTTTCAGTGTTGAGTTCTCTTTGTTTACGCCTTATCGCGTATCTGAGATGGTACACTCGGCAGGAAAAGGAGACGGAAGAAGTGCTTGCCCAAGCTGCGCAGAGGGAGGCTAGGATAGCAGAACTGGAGAGAGAACTACGGCGTCATCCTGATGATGACTCCTCTAGGGATGCCGTGGAACTGAGGATCACTCTCCAGTTGGAGAGGGAAGACCGTAAGAGAGAACGGGCAGAGAGAGAAAGAGACGTAGAGAGAGAAAGAGCCAACAGATTGACTGAAAGGGAGGAACGAAGGGCCATGGAGGCCCAGTTGTTCGAACTCCGAACCAGCCTTGGTCTTGCTGAACAGTGGCTGAGAGATGGTGAGGAGCGCTATCGAAGAGCACGAGAGCGTGGCTTTCGTGTTGGTAGCTTCTCTGCTGCTTCCGTGGATCAACGCCGGGGTGTGGGAGTAGGAAGGGGAGTACAGAGCGGTAGGAGTACCGCTTTTCATAGTTGGGTAGCACCTTTGAGAGCGCTTTACCCGGAGAGTAGTGGGACGAGTAATGCAGAGAGAGAGGGCGGAACTTGATGTAATTTTTTTTATTTTTTGGAATAAAATACAAGGTTCAGTTTGTTTGGTTTTCACCTTTGCTTCTGTTGCCTGAATCCCTGCACACATCACTGAAACAAACAAATCAGAATTTCTGTTCTGACTTGGCCCCTTGCTCAATAAGCAAATGGTCACTATGACTGTCCTTGATAACTAGTCAAGGGGCCAAGCCTTTATTTAGCGAAGGCAAGGGAAAGATGCGGTGATGATAAATGCGACAGGCAAGCACACGAATGCAAGCTGTATTAAAAGTGAGATGCTGCACGCAAATGCAATCATGCAAAATTGATTTTTTTTTTTTTATCATAAAAAAGATTTTTTTGTTTGCAAATATGTACATTTTCTTTTGTTTTTGTTGTTTTTATCATTTCAATTTTTTTGTTGCTAACGCCAGGCAAGCACCCAAATGGCACCTAACCTACGTGAGAGCAGGGGTTTCTTATAACCACCCAGGTATCCTAAGTGCACATCTAGGTTGATTTGGGCCTCTAGACCCCTCGAATGATGATCCCGCCGGCTAAGACTTACCCTGATGACAATACCGCCATGCCATGCTTAGGCTCCCAGTCGCTTCCGACCACAGGGATTCACCCAAAAGGTGTTTGAGGTAAGAGATTTGCCCGACCCGGGTCTGTTTCCTCACAACTCTAGATGGTATATGATGGAACACCCTGGAACCCCAATGACCAACCGCGCGATGCTGACCCAGAATCAGACGCCGTCGCACCCATAGGTGACGCGCTTGCATTGGCCTAAGCCTGAGGTTAAACAAGAAGACATCAAGGTGGTAAACAGGGGTCTTGACCAGCCAGAAACACGGAGACTCCTTCGCAGCGATAGCTTTTGCTTTTCAAAGTAGGCAACCAAATGTGTATATTAAAATAAGGTCGCAGACCCTAGGCAGTTTTCACCCTTCAGAAACTCCATCGAACCTTCATCTTTAGAGGGAGAAGGAAGAGTGTAGGGGATAAACCTCCTGAGAGGACCGGCAAAGCCATTAACCCGGCGAGTGAATAAGGGCCCATTAACTCTTTCCTTTCGAACAACTTCGGACCAAATCTCGAGCGTTTACATTCCATAGCCCCCCCTTTTTGTGGATTCAAACTTTTGCTTTGAGGGGTTCCATTTATCATATCAGGCACGGTCACGACTAGGCTCTTGATTTTGATTTTGTATTTCTTTTTGTGAGGGAGATATAGTTGTTTGACGTTTGTGGTCTCCCTTTTGTATGCCTGCGGGGACACTGCCCTCTTCTCGTGCTCTGATCGATGCTCGAGGAAATGGATCCTACTTTTGCCTTTGGGGTTTGAGTTTCGGTTTCTCATGCTCAGCGTTTTAAGGGCGCCGACTGTCTCATTTGGTCGAAGAGAAAAGAATAAAGATTACAGCTTCCGGAGATCTTCTGGGTGGGACCCCACCGTAGGTGATGCTACCAACTTTTTTTTGAATAAAATACATAAGTGAGCACATGTTAGCTTCCTTCGAGCGAGCATAGGCCGACGTGGCCGGACAGGGATCTCCACGGTTCTGGCAAACCAAGACTCGGTGCCTACCAAGCCTCAATGGGCCCTATCCTAACATGAAGGTTAGATGTAGGGACTTAACTACATGGTGACTGCCAGGCATCGGTATTTTGAATCTTCCATATTTTTAGTGGTTTTTGGTATTTCTTTGTTTTTGATGTTTTTTTATCTTTTCATCTATTTTTTTTATTTTGTACTAAGGGTAGTATTTCTTAAGATAAAGCCCATTCCAAGGGTGGGATAACTCGGTCCCTTCGGCGTTGACTAGCTTGTAGGCGTTGCCAGGGTACACGGCTTGAATTACAAATGGTCCTTCCCAATTGGGTTAGAGCTTAGAACGCGGCCCTCCAGGTTTGACAAAAATTCTTTTTACGACCATCTCACCGACTTTGAATTTTCTCTCAACGACTTTCTTTTGGTAAAAGCGAGCGAGTCTATTTTGATACACACGCGCGTGTTCGGCAGTGGCCAGCCGCTTCTCATCCAAGAGTTCCAACTGGGCGAGGAGTGAATTACGACGATCGTCGAGGGGAAATTCCTCGTCCAATTGTACCTTGAGAGAAGGGATCAGAGTCTCGTACGGGACTACCGCTTCCATACCATAAGTAAGGGTAAATGGAGTCTGCCCGATGGGGGTACGGATTGAAGTGCGATAGGCCCATAGGGCTTCGATAAGTTTTTCTAGCCAGTCTGAAAACTTTCTAGACTCGCAGGTTTTTTTGATGATTTTGAGCAATATTTTATTGGTGGCCTCCGCTTGGCCGTTACCTTGTGGGTAATAAGGTGATGAATGATGCAATGCAATTGCGTACCTTTTACAGAGGTCCTGTAGGTCCTGAGAAATGAACTGTGGCCCATTATCGGTGACGATTGTGCCTGGGACGCCGAATCTGGCGAGGATGTTCTTCATGATGAACTTGCAGACTATTGACGCCTTGATTTCCGCGTAAGCTTCAACTTCAGCCCATTTGGTGAAGTATTCCGTCGCAGTAAGGATGAAAGATTTCTGCTTGGTGAGGGAATTGGGATCACCTAGGGGACCAATGATGTCGAATGCCCACATAGAGAAAGGCCATGGGGAGGATATTGGATGAAGTGAGGAAGATGGTGAATGGATTTTATCGGCGTGAAGTTGACACTTGACACACCTACGGACATAGACAGCACAATCCTCTTCCATAGTGGGCCAGTAAAAGCCTTGCCGAATGACCTTCTTAGCGAGCATCTGACTATTCACGTGGCCACCGCACACACCCGAGTGCGTCTCCTCTACACATTTCCAAACCTCATCGTCATCAAGACATCTTAACAGAATACCAGTAAGGCTCTTCCTATAGAGTAGACCTCCAACCAAAGTATATTTCTAAGCCACCCTTCTTATGACTTTCTTGTCCTCTGTGGTGGCCCCTTCAGGATAAGACTGATCTTGGCAGTATTTGACGATTTCATAAAATCATGGTTTCTCTTCATCAGCCAGTTCTTCTTCGGCCTCTGCCAACATGATTTCTCTCTTCTCAAGGATATCTTCCTGCAGGATCTTTCTTGCTATCATGTCTTTGATGTTTACGTAGGAAGCATCATCGATTGCAGGGGCGTGAAGTTTGTAGATGGAAATGGACTCAAACCATCTTCCCTGAGGGAACCTTATGGATGATGCCAACGAGGCGAGGGCATCGGTGAGAATATTCTGATGACGAGGGACATGAACAAAGATCAGTTTGGTGAACAGTTTGGCAAAGGCAGCAGTGAGTTCTTGGTATGGCTTGAGTTTGGGATCGCGAGTGCGATATTTAGTGAGCACCTAGCGAAGGATGAGTTGACTATCACCTACGACTCGCAACTCAGTGATACGAAAAGAATGAGCGAGTTCTAGGCCAGCTAGAAGAGCTTCATATTCGGCTATATTGTTGGTAACTGGAAATTTGAGCTGGTATGCCAATGGGAATGTGAGGCCTTCAGGCGACAGGAGGGCGACGCCGATTCCTCTCCCTTGAGAATTCAGAGCTCCATCAAAATATAGCGTCCACATTGGCTCATCTGATTGGTTGACGGACATTAGTTCTTCATCTGGAAACTCTGATTGGACGGGATCGAACTTGGGAAGAGGATGGTGAGCGAGATGCTCGGCTATGGCATAGCCTTTAATCGCCTTTTGCTGGATGTAGGTGATGTCGAACTGAGAGATAAAACTTTGCCAGCGTGCTAGCCTATCCATAAGCACGGATTTCTCTAGAAGGAATTTGATAGGATTCATTCGAGCAATCAAGTGAACCTCATGAGCCAAGAAGTAGTGCTTCAATTTCTGCACTACCCAAACGAGGGCAGCACAGGTTTTCTCCATGATGGTGTACTTCTGCTCACAGGGATTGAGAAGTTTGGACAAGTAATAGGTTGCCCGTTCCTTGCCTTCTTCATCAGCTTGTGCGAGGAGGGCTCCCACGGAGTCATCCAAGACTGTGACGTAAAGGATCAGAGGTTTTTCTGATTTGGGTGGAATGAGAACGGGTGGACTAGCCAGATATTCTTTCAACCCTTCAAAAGCTTTCTGACATTTAGAATTCCACTGGAATTCTACTCCTGGCTTGGTCAACTCGTAGAGAGGTCTACACCTTTGTGAATGTTGGGACACAAACTGACGAATAAACTGCAACCTCCCGATTAAACCTCAGACTTTCCTCAAATTCTTGGGAGGCGGCATATCCCTGATGGCCTTAGCTTTGTCGGGATCTATCTCGATCCCTCTTTTACTCACAATGAACCCCAAAAATTTACCCGATGACACACCAAACACACATTTTTTCGGGTTCATTTTCAATTGGAACTCCCTTGACCTCTGCAAGACCTTAGCTAAAACTTCTGGATGTTCCATCCTGGTCCTTGATTTCACTAATAAGTCATCCACATACACTTCCAGATATATGTGCATCATGTCATGAAATATGGCCATCATCGCTCTTTGGTAAGTAGCTCCAGCATTCTTTAATCCGAACGGCATGACCACGTAACAATATGTTCCCCAAGGGGTAGTGAATGACGTCTTTTCCTGATCCTCTTCTGCCAAACGAATTTGATTGTATCCTGAAAATCCATCCATGAATGAGAGGGTTTCGTAGCCTGCCGTGTTATCAATCAACACATCAATGTGAGGTAAGGGAAAATCATCTTTTGGACACGCGCGGTTAAGGTCCCGGAAGTCGATACAAATCCTGACTTTCCCATCTTTCTTCTTGACCGGGACAATGTTCGCCACCCATTGAGGATAAAGAATGACTCTAATGAACCTGGCTTTGTGGAGCTTATCGACCTTTTCTTTCATTTTCAAAGCCATGTGAGGGTGGAAACGCCTTAACCTTTATTTTACTGTGACGGACCCTGGTTTTAGGGTTAAATGGTGTTCGACCAAAGTTGAATCTAGACCCGGCATATCCTCGTAGCTCCATGCAAACGTGTCCTTATATTCCTTGAGAACCTCAATTAATGCCTCTTCTTCAGAGGGTGGTAGGTTGCCACTTATGAGGATGATCCTAGGGTCTTCCTCAGTTCCCAAGTTGACTTCTTTGGTGGATTCTTCTACGGCGGTTGACGGCTCGTCGAATCTCCTCATTCCACTAGCGTATGCGCCCGCCGCATCCTCATATTCTTCACCCTCATCTTCAGTGGGGCATTCTTCATCCGTGATCTCGTAGACTCCATACCCTTCATCAAATGCACAGTCGCCCTCATATTCTATTTCCGGTAGCTGGATGGGATTTTCTAACAACTGGGGGATGGTAAGAAGGGCCTGACACCTGGTGGCTAAATCCAGAAGGAATCGACGAGGGATCTGCCTACCCTTGGATTTCTTCCTAGGTACTACCCTTGGCCTATCATTCCTAGATTGACTGACAATATTTACAAAAGAATAGGAAGATGAAGAGGATGGTGTAGAATGTACAGGAGAAGACCCCTCAGAGGAGGGGTAGAAAAGGTCACTCATCGGACCTTGGACGGGTGGTCCGCAGGGCGGGACGCACCCGTGGGAGATGTAAGAGGCTTCCTCAACGAAGATGTGTTGTTGAGGAGTTTGAAAATTGACGTTTTTTTTTCGTTTTCATTTTTAATGACAAAGCAGTGAAAAGAGATTGGAGGAGAGAGGAAAGTGGTTATGGCTAGAGAATTGTGAGGCTCATTGAGCAGATCATAGTTGAAGACCTGGCGCGGGTTGAGAAGCCCGTGTAGGTATGTAAGCAGAGAAGGGGATCTGGGAAGATCATCAGACAATTGTCTGGCCCAGGAAGAAGATATCAGCAAAGGCTGAGATGAGTGGATGGAGAAGATGACGGCTAATGAGCCGTCGACGGCAATGTTGAGGACGGATGAAGATCCGTCGATGACAGGGTCCTTCTGGCGAGGACGAGGATAGTTTGGAACCTTGGCAAGAGTGGTAATGTTCTCTGGTATTTCGGAGATCAATGGTGGTCCTTCAAGCTGCGGAGACGAGAACATCCTTTCCAGTGCAACGGAAATGTCCCGTATGTCGAACCATTTGTTCCACTCGCATTCCAGATCTTTGATCTTGCCTCTTTTGGTGATCCTCGGACATTTTTCAGCCAAATATATAGCATGTGATCTCCCATATGCTTCTCGTGGGTAATCTCCCATCTGAACAACGGGCCCTTTGTTGAAGTGGTTTGATAGAGTCCATGTGAGGGGCTTCCAATCCGCCTTGAACGATCCTTTGAAGCCTAGGCCAAACCTGCGGTTCGGCCTAATTTCCTTTGGCGGTTTGAGCCTACCCTGTAACTGTGCGCCCAGACCTTTACCCTGTTGGTAGCCGATGTTCCTCATAATCTCCCACCCTTTGGAGTGAAAAGGGAGATATGATGTTGCGGTTGTCCTGACCGGCTCCTTTGGTGCTAGTGGAACGTGAGATGAATCACGTACGTCCAGTAGTGACAATATGGGCCAATGAGACGGCCAAACAGAGGGCAGAGAAGTGTTGATAGCATCCACTGTGTGAAGGACAGGTGTACTGACCACTTTAATAATCCTCCCATTATAAGGAAACTTCAGGCACTGATGGTTGGTGGAAGGCACAGCGTCCATGGCTTCAATGTAGGGGCAACCCAGTATAGCCTTGAATGTGGGGTCCATGTCGAGGACATGGAATTCCGTGGGGACTGACATAGGACCTAGTTCTGCCTTCAGAATAATCATCCCCTGCGGCGGCGTTTTGCTATTGTCATAAGCCGTGACCGTGATCGAGGAAGGTCTTATTTGTTCCTCATTGACCCTACACAACTGAAGGGTGTCCATGGAGATCACATTTATGGACGCACCCGTGTCCACAAGACACGGGTTTATGGATACCCCATTAATTTTTATTGAAATGCACAGTGCATATTTTCGAGCTTCCTTGGGAGCAAGCTCGTAGTTGTGGAACATGATGGCCGGTTGTGTGTCCGTTGGGGTCAGGACGGTAGAGATCTTTTCTACAGGGAGGTCCTCATTCACCATGACCCTTTGAAGGTACTCCATTAAGGCTGCCTGGTGGGATGTGGATCTTTGAAGTAGCTCCAGGATGGAGATCCGAGCAGGCATCTTGTCCAAGTGTTTCAATAGATCATACTATGTTCCAGGGATAGCTCTTTCTGGTTGTTCTCCATCATCCTTCTCTGGCTGAGATTGCTCAGGATTCTGACTGTTGTGGGGGAAAACCCTGTGGAAAATCCTTCCACTCCGGAGCACCATTGCCTGTGGCTTTTGTACCTTTGTGGGGATAGCAGTGGGTTTTAACAGGGATTTGAGGGGTAGTGGTGGAGGAATGGTTGATGAAGCAGGGGTGATGACGGGAGCAGGGATTCTGATGAGGGGTTTGTTAGGTGGAGGCATGGTGGAGGTAGAGGGGATATCGTGCGGATTATGAAGGATAAGGGATCTGGAAGGTGGAGGTGGAGACAAAGTAGAAGTGGGTAGGGCTTGAAGCGGGCAATGATTTTGAGGTGGGTGATGGGTAATGAGTGATTTTGAAGGCATTAGTGGTGATATGGTGGAGAAAGACGGGGTCATGTATGGTTGACGGATGATAAGGGGTTTAGAAGGCGTAGGGGTAAATGTGGTAGAGGTGGATGGTAAAGTGGGGGAGTGGGAGAAGATGAGAGGGTGTGAAGGCGTAGTGGAGAGTGTCGGTTGATAGGGGATTGGGGTACGGATGAGAGGGCGTAATGGTAGTGGAAATGGTGAAGGCGATACTGACGCGGGTTGATGAGAGAGAGGTGCTACCCGGGCAAGGCAAGGGTGTTGCGTGATGATAGGATTGGCGGTAGAAAGAATGGAGGTACTTTCCTGGTGCCACACCTGCTCTCTCCCGACTTCCGGGAAGAAGGAGATGGGGTTAACCTGATGATTGGACTGTTGGTGCTCCGGTAATGGATTCTGGATTATGCCCATGTTGGGTTGTTGTTGTGGGGCCTGCTGAGGCTGTTGTTGTTGTTGTGGTTGCTGCTGCTGCTGTTGTAACTGCTGCTGTGGCCTATGAGGAGGTCTCCTAGCCTTGAGAGTGGCAACGTATCGTCTCATTTCATCCCAATCTATTTGATGTTCATCATTCATATCGTGGATGTAATCTTTGAAATGGAAGCAGTAATCTACTGTGTGTCCTGGCTGCCTGTGGTAGACGCAGTATTTGGAGGTATCAACATTCGGGGGCCACACGGGCCTTTCTCTGGGTAGGGCGAGTTGGTTTGATGCCATGAAGGCATTAAAAATGTCTGCTAAGGTTTCTGGCAATGGTGGATAGTAGGCTCTCTTGGGACCGACCAGCCCCCTTTGTTGCTGTTGGGGACCATAGTTCCCTGGGGGTGGAACTTGGTTGTACTGAAGCGGTGGTTGTTGTTGCTGAGGTTGTGGTTGTTGTTGCTGAGGTTGACGTAATGGAGGCATATTATCTTGGGGTGGATTATTTTGGGGTGGAGGACGAAGAGGGAAAGGACCTGGTTGGAGGTGAAGTCGGGGCATTTGTGGAGGCCTTGGGTTGACTGCATAGTTGACATTGTTGATCGTACCCACTTGCTCATTTGTCACGACCCCTTATGTCGCTCCGCCTGGGACACCAGTGCCCGTCTTTCTGACCACTTTGGGCTTCGGCGACTCAAACATGTTCATAATGGGGGAGTCTTTTAACTGGGTTTGGATGTACCAGGCCCTTTCATAGAGTTCCTCCATTGTAGTAAGTTTATTCATGGCCAGGACGTGTCTGAACTGTGGGGTTGCATTAGACACAATCATCTTCACTTGTTCGGGCTCGGAGAGGGTATCCCTTATTCTTTTCGCCAGAGACCTCCATCTATCAGCATAGCGGACAAAATCCTCGTCGGGCTTCATCTTTTCGGCCACTAGGTCGGTAATGGAGAGTGAGGGACCGACCCTATCCCTATATTTCTGCAAGAACCTTCTCTGGACTATTTCAAAATTCTCGGCCTCACGGGGCTCCAAAGAATAGAACCACTTTAGCGCGGGACCATCCAATGATCTCCGAAAGAGGTATGCCAGGGACCTCTGATCGTTTTGCCAATAGGAGGACTCATACATGAAATCCTTGAGGTGAATGAAGGGGTTGCCGGTACCATTGTATCTTCGGTACGTGGGCATTTCGGAGGGAGGAAGATGAATGACGGGAAGGATTGGCAAAGCAACCTCCGGGGTGGCTTTCACGTCCACCATTCTTCTCAAATTTTGAAACTGCTCGTCCATGCGATTGAACCTATTGAGGAGCGATTGGGCGAGCTCCTCTGGAGGTGAAGGTGGCACTTGCCACTGGGGGAGAAACTGTCTCCCGGAGACTTGAGGGGGGAACCCCGAATGAGAGGGAGCTGTCGGACCGCCGACAGTTGGCCCTGGCTGAAGCGGTATGTGGGGAACAACGGGGTTTGAGATTGTGACGGGAACTGGAATGAGGGTGGTTGTTGGCTCGCTTGTCCTTGAAGCGAGAGAGATTGGATGGCTTGCGCCAATGAAGGAGATGGAATGGCCTACATGGACTCTTGGAGAGGTGCGATGGCCGGAGTTGATTCCTGGAGCGTGGGGGAAATAGATTTCCCCTTCAGAATGGCCTGGAAGGCCCGGAGCTGTTCAGAGGTAAGCTCCGTGTTGGCGAGGATGCCCAGTAAGGAAGAGATATCCTGTGGTGGGGACGTGTCCCCGGTAATAACCTGCACCTCATGCGAGGGCTCATGAGAAGGACCCGAGTCCATAGCATAGACTCGCGGGTCGGCTGACAAACCACGACTAGGGTGGTTCTCCTCAAAAGACTCGTGAGCCATGCTCACAGTTTTCCCAGAACGCAAAAACATACACTAGCAAGTAGGTAGCAGAGATTATCAAACAAGTGGATGCCTTTACGCCCTTTTTTGTGTTTTGATTTTGATGATTTTTTTTATGCTTTTAGCGAGATCCGAAGTTCACACAAAATAGGGACCCTATTTTATTTTTGTTTCACCGCCGTGTCAACTAGGGTCTCTCGTCTCACCACAAATGGAATGACTAACTCCAGGGAACTTCAATGGTACAACCAGTCCAGTGAACGAAGAGGAGATTCTTTGATGTCGGGGACTTACGGAGGTCCCAGTGGAGGAGATTCTAGTCCGTTGAGAGGAATTCTCAAACGGAGAGTCCTTCCTTCACCGGGAAAGGGTGATCCTTAGAAAAAATGAAAAAGGATATAAAAGAGGGATGGATGTATGCAATGGAATGCTGACAAAGATATAGAGTAAGAAAACAACAGAAATAACAAACATATAATAAACACCCAACCAATCAAATTGATAGTGCTGCCGTGAGCACAACGGGGGCACGCGAGGGTGCCAAGGTGGAGAGGCACGGATGGTACCGAACTTGCAAGGGTAGCCAAAAGGAAGCAGTAGAGGTCCCACCGTGATGGCCAATCTGTGAGCGACGTCACGCGGTTCGGGGAGCGAAGAAGACGCGGAGCGCGCGGGCTCCTCTTTGTTTGCTGCAACACAGAAATAAGAGAAGAGAGAAGGGGCCACCACGAGAGATTGCTCCGGCGGGGCGAGCGGGACACATGTAATATAGCAAGATATGAGGGTTAAACGGTCATAGCGGGAAGTGACTCGCCGCGGCCTCGGGGGGATGGGAATGGTGCAGAAATTAAATAGCAAGAATTGAAACGGCCATTGGGGAAGTGACTCGCCGCGGCCTCGAGAATATGAGCAGATAAGAATATGACAGAATATAAGGAGAATATAGAGAGCGGAAATTTAAACGGCCATTAGGGAAGTGACTCACCGCGGCCTCGAGAATATGAATAGATAAGAATATAACAGAATATAAAGAGAATATAAGAGCGAGAATTTAAACGGCCATTGGGGAAGTGACTCGCCGCGGCCTCGAGAATATGAATAGATAAGAACATAACATGTAAGAATGGGAATTTAAACGGCCATTGGGTAAGTGACTCGCCGCGGCCTCGAGAATATGAGCAGAATATAAAGAGAATATAAGAACGGGAATTTAAACGGCCATTGGGGAAGTGACTCGCCGCGGCCTCGAGAACAAGATGTGATCGCTAGGGGCCAAAAGACCCCAAAATAAAGAAAGTGATCGCGCCTACCTCAAGAGCGGGAGATGGCGGGTTGCTTCTTCCTCCCCCTTCGGCCGACCGACGGAGAGGGCTTTCCTTGGGTACCCTTGCAAAACAACGACAAACAAGTAACGAGTGAATTAGAAAGATGAGGGTGTAGTATTCAAATCCTTGCGATAGAAATAACGAAATGATGGCAAGACACACACCTGGTTGGTGTTATCTTTTAAACCCCTCTCGGACTCGAGTAGGAGGAAAATGAGATGATGGATGCAAGAAGTATATAAGAAGAGTCGCCCTTATAAAGGGGGATAGAGGATGCGAGATGATGAATGTAAAAGAACTACGAAGAAAAAGAAAGGATTGGCTTATTGGATGTGCCGATGGTGAGATCCGGCGGAGCTCCGGCAGCGTAGGGACGACGTGGAAGCGCGGTGGATGAAGACGACCTTCCTCTCGCGAGCGTGGGCACCCGAGAAGTCAGCAGAACCTCCACCTACAAAAGATCCCACGGGTTAAAAATGACTCCGGTAGCCTCTGGGCTCCGACAGCCTATCGGATCTCTTAGAAGCTCCCTCAGAACTGAGGGGGGGGGGGCCTCTATTTATAGGGCTCCGGAGGGTGGAGGCGTCCAGGACCCTGGACACCTCCATCAGGGCAAAAAAGATATTTTATTCTATTTTTATTCATTTTTTTCGAATATTTTCATAGAGACGTCCAGGGTCCCGGACGCCTCCATAAGTCCCACCGAACTCCACCGAAAGTCGCACGCAGTTTAACACAACGCGTGATTTTGGAGCGGCGACCCGTGATTTGGAAATGGGCGCGTCCAGACGGCTGGACGTCTCCACAATTTGGATTCTTTCACACACGACAAACCGTCGTTCGGTGGGCGGCGCCCCGTGAGTGAGTTGATGGAGGCGTCCAGGGGCCTGGACGCCTCCAATAAAATATATTATTATTATTTGTGTTTTGTCTTTTATGCCAACTGGCATTTTATATTTTTTATATTTGTTTTTATGGAGGCGTCCAGGGGCCTGGACGCCTCCATTAATATATTATTTTTTATTTGGTTTTGGGATTTGAAAAATAAATTAAAAGAATGGGGGCGTCCAGGGGCCTGGACGCCCCCATAAAGACCCACCCGGGTCCTCAGTTCAGGCGTTGGCGGCCGCCCGGCAGACACCCTTCCTAGTTTCGGAACCTCTGATGCGTCCGACTGGTGTTGATGCCGTCCGAATGCCGTGACGAGACGATTCCAGATGCTGAGAAGGGCGGAAGAAGACTCAAGAAAAGGAAGCACTCGAGCGATTCAAAATGCATAAGCCGTCGCGGGGCGTCGTATAGTAATATGAGACTTTCTCAGGAGACGTCAGGAATGGCGTGTCTACACCCACCACAAGGGGTCATACCTTCTTTGATCCCTTTGACCCATTCCCTAGTGGGCCCCTTGACCCACCATATATACTTCAATTCTTCGAGGGAGTCCACTACCACACCCCTTCCCTACGGGCCGGGTCATCTATACCCACCAAGCCCGTTCTCGATACACCTATACCCGGTTCTCCTAGCCCTCTCAAGTCTCCCAAATCCAAAGGGCCGTCCATGCATGAATGGGTCATACTTGGACGTCTAGGTGTTCCCCATGCCACCAACCACCGGTTGCATAACATGCATGCATGGCACATATTCGGGTGTCCTGGTCCGCCGTCACACATGTATGGGTCGGACTAACATTAGGTTTGTTTAGGGTCCTTGTGAGTCTTTGTTTCATTTGTCTGTCGTGTGTCTGTGCATATATCGAGTCGAGTCAGTTTTGTACGCTCACATGTTAGTCCCTTTCGAGTGCGACTTATCGGACATTGGGATCGGTTCTACTTCATATCGGATGTAGTCACATAAGGGACAAGAGGTGATTCCTAGTGAGTCTTCGAGTCGCCTTCCTTCATTTGAGAGTGACCCCACCCCGGAGTGTCCACCTCAAGCCTCATTCCCATGGCAGGGTGCGCATATCGAATCTATACGGGATGAGCATGTGTCGATTACTTGGAGTGGAGCGTACACCGCGCTTCCAGGTTCGGTGACGGATCCGCCGGAGCTAGTCGAGCGGCCGTACCCCATACTCGACGGGGTCGAGTTCTTCCCACCCAGGGAGAGTTGATGGGAATCAACGCCGAACACTAATTTTATTTTGTACTTGTGTCCTTTTAGTTTACTTTTATATCCTTGGGAAAGTATGTACGCAATTGTAAGGCTTTATCAGCCACTTTGTCATTCCCTTCGATTTTTTGGGTTTTTGTGCAAAAAGTGTAGTAGGTCTAGCAAGGGGCCCCACATTCCTTCCCCATTGGTCCACCTCATCCATGTGGGGCTGGTCAACCATCCTAGGTGGCTTCTAGAAGGGTTGAATGCCAAATAGACACATGGGGGACAAATGGACCAAAAAGTCCACCTTTTCTCCTCCCTTGGTCAAGGGGGTGCCCCCCACTTATTACTTGTTTAATGTGGTTCCAAACCACATGGGAGAAATAATTTCTTCTATCTCTAGTTTACCCCCCCTAACCCTAGATCTGAGGTCATTTTGAGTCTTTTTACATTTCATACAAATAGGTTGTATTTCCATTTTATGAGAATTAATGAAGTGAAAAATTGGCATTTGCTCCAAGGAAGGGTGCGCCCCTCTCCCTCTCTCCCTGGTTCTTCTTTTTCCTCCAGCCCCCTAGGGTGTGAAGCCCATTCTCCTTAGCCCCTCTGAGTTCCATTTCTGCCGCCGCCGCCATCGCACCACCGTCGCACCATCGCTACCATCGCCAGATTCTGTCTACATCAAGATAGAAGCTCATCTATGGATTTTTATCTCTAGTTCTTGTTGTCTGGTCGAGCCCTAATTTTGAGGGTTTGTTCTGTCCATCTCCCTTAACCTCCAGTTCAAATTTCGTGTCATTTGGACGTCATTTGGTATTTTTCCCAGATTTTTTGTTCTTCCCCTTGTAATCTGCCACTCTGCAGATCTACGGGACAGAGTCACCTTCTTGTATTTTTCCCACCCACTTATAAATTTATAAACCAATCACAAATATTCCTCAGTGTTCCTCACATATACCCCCTTCCCCCATAATTTTTGTGGAGTCTAGAAAAATCATTTCCCTTTCAGTCAAAGGTCAGTCTCAGGAAAAACACAGTCTGCCTTGTGTGTCTGTCAGTCCGGGTCAAAAAACAAAACCATGTTACAGTCATTCTCATCTTCCATCCGTTCGGTGGATGGAGCTGTGGAAATTATATGTTGTATTTCTTTGAGTGCTCTTTGCAATGGTACCCGCCACGCCTCCATCGGCCTCCAGATCTGAGCATCATAATTCTTGCCGCCGAGGCGCGCAAACCTGTTCTCTGTGCAGATCAGGAAAATCAGTCTGAGAATAATTCGTGCAAAAATATCAAAGGTCAACTTCTAGAACCGCCACTTCAGGGAGTCGATCAGGGACATCCCGCCATCGTCCCAGCCAAGCGGCGCCTTCAGAAGACCTCAGGAGGGTTACGTTCCTTTGGAAACCACGCCTTGCTATCCAGCGAGTCAGAACCGAGGTGGCGCAATACCGAGTCGGCATTGGACCGAGTCGGACCAGCAGGCCGAGTTCGTGCCGAACGCACCTCCAGATTGCTGCCCGTCAACCCAGGAACGGTCCTCCCGGCCCCCACTTGCAGCGCTTTACCTCCCTGCGTGGAGTGGGCAATAGATTTCACTGTTGTAACTAAATTTTTACCGTTGTTACAGGGAGTTCCCGTAACTGGCCGGGGTCGTCTTCCCCACGCCCGGAGCGTGGAGGTAAACTCACCTCCACTCTTTATCGCATTTTGCTTATCTCGTATATCTTTGAATGCCGTTGCGAGTGTAGGTTCCTAGCTATATATATATTGTTATCACCGCTACGAGAGTGAGTGAGTGTACTGTCCCGTGACTCGACCCGAGTTAACGCGGTTAGGCCGATACCCGAGACTCACGGCCGGTTTCTCAACCTCGCCCGGTCCCACGATTCCCTCGCTTTGGGGCGATTGCGAGCTAGAGTCCCAGGTCGCGTGTCCGTCCCGCATCAGAAGCAGCTAGAGTGTGTTGTTCACCTGTTTCACAGTTGGTCTTTGGATCAAATCCAGACCACTATGCTCATCTGAAGCTACATCTTTCGTGCTTTCATATGTTGCTTTCGTTTTAGTTTTTCTTGTTTTCTTTTGTTTCTTCCATCAAGCTGTTAGTCAGCGGAGCAAGCTGAATTTTCATCAGTTGTAAGAGGATTTGTTCCTCTGGGTAAGCAAAGCTGTAAGGCTCAGCGGATAGCAAGCTGTGATGCTCAGCGATTCAAGATGTTAGTTAGCGTAATCCTCACTGGTCTGGTGAGGGGTGGATGTAGGCAGACTGGGTGTCTGGCCAAACCACCTAAAAAATCTTCTGTGTTGTTGGTTTGGTTGTGTGTGTGCTTTCCTTTTCATCTATCCCCCTTCACAGGTAGCATTCAGGGTTGTTTTACCTTCGATCTGTTAAATGTTTGATATAGGTTCCAGTTGAAGCTTTTCTTTTATATCGCTTTCAGATCTGTTCAGAAGAAGAGCCGCATGATGTTTATCTCACTTTCCTTTTGTGGGTATTGAGTGCTTGCTATTTGACATTTGTTCTGTGCAAAGCATTACTCTTATATTGTCGTTAGATCTGTCAGCAAGAGTGCTACTTAACTTTCATTTCATTTCCCTCTAGTGTGCATTGAGTGCTTAAGTGTTCGATGTATGTTCTATACAAACTCTTGTTAACATATTGTTCAATCTGTTTTAAGATTAGGTAGCGCCAGATTTGTTGTTTTAATTTGGGCACAATTTTTAATCGGGGGATATATTCACCCCCCCTCTATATCCTATCCTTCCGCACATCGCTTAGATAAATGAGTAGTGAATATGCACTTTATTTTGCTCACGATATTTTATGTCTCTGCACCAGGTACACAGAGTGCAGCGCCCCCACCACTTGATTCGGGTATGTTTATTTAAATTCTAAGATAGATGAGTAGTGAATATGCACTTTGTTTTGCTCATGATATTTTATGTTTACAGGTTCGAGTGCCTCTGCATCATGTCTACAGAGTACACCGCTTCCATCATAATCTACTACTATGCTTATTTAAATTCTTAGTTAAAGGATAAAAATTCTATATGTTTACTTGTTGAATAAATTATTTTTTAATAATGAGCTAAATTCTAATTAACTACTTCTATTTTACTTGTAACAGGTACGTCGGACACACCACCTGCGATAGTTAGCTCGTCAGCCCACCCGGACACGCAACCGGCAGACGATGCTGTTAGCCATCATGAGGGCGTGCATGTAGTGTTGCAAGAGGGACGTAAGCCATGTTGGGTCTCTAGGTAAATATTTAAACTCATGAATTATGTTTGTTATCTATTCATCAACTATATAATTGTTGGCTATCATTTTAACATCTGTAATTGCAGGGATAAAGTAGAGCCTAGTGACGTGTCTCGTTTTATTACCAACATTATTGAGCGACATGTGACCGGCCCATATAAGTCATTTTGACAGTTTCCTTAGGATATCCGCGATCGATTGTACGACGAGTTCCTGGTATACAATTTAATCTTTTAAATTACATATTTCCCAACTCTACCATTTCAATTGACTAACGTATAAATTTTGAATTCTTGACAGCAAGGATATCAGTTTGTGAGGCGAGCTGACGTTGGACGAGCTCGACGTGCATGGGAGGCCATAGCAACTGTAAATTATAAGCGTCAATTACACAACTCTCGAGATCGTGCCAAAGCTCTAGCCGGGGGGGCGAGGACTGTGGCCTTTGGAAGGCACACGGCCCCGCATGGATGAGGAGGGAGCACTGGGAGGACCTCTGTGATGGATGGGCCAAGCCTAATTGGAAGGCCAAATCCGCAAAAGCCAAAGTCGCACGTGCGTTACATTCAGACGTACATATCCATACTTCTGGATTCGTTTCCTTCGCGACCTAGAAGGAGAGATTGGTAAGTAATAATCTTAATTTTATTATATTTTATTTCTTATATGTCCTTATTTATTCTCTATAACATGTATAACAGGAAAAGAAGAGGGGTGGTACAGTCTCGTACCGCGATTTATTTTCTACAGTTTACTAGAAGAAGGGGACAGATCAGTATGTGAGCGAGAGAGCTCGCTCGGTAGTGGTAAGATTATATACATACACATTTCTTTTTAATTTTAATTTTAATTTTTAAATATGATTGATTAATATGAAATTTATAATATTTTTTATTCAATTTGCAGGTGTCATATGATAGGCATATGACTGAAAAGTACGGGGAGGAGGAGACGCAGCGACCGCAACTAGATCCTGAGGCGTGGGTAGCAGCAGCCGACCCACTGAAGAAAGGACGAGTATACGGTTCTGGGCAGAGCTTGGACACCAGCCCGATTCTAGCATCTTGTTCGAGCTCAGCTTCGTCCTACCCCGGTAGCAGTTCCTTCTCTACTCCCTCCACTAGCGATTCTACGAGCCATATTACATCCATCGTCCAACGTCAGGTAGACGACATCGAGGAACGCATCGAGGCACGCATTACTCGGGCAGTTGCTACACTCCTCTCCCAGGCGGGGATTTTGACTCAGGGAGCACCCTCGAGCACAACACAGCCCTCTCATGTGAGTATTTAATTTAACTTTTAATTTCATACACTTTAGAGTTATAACATTACTACTTAGTTCAAAGAATTTAGCTTTAAGAGTCAAAGAAATCATCTTCATGTTATCTACTTTCGAATTTAGAAAATTAAAAATATATTTAATTAGATTTATTATTAATTATTTTTTTTAAAATCTATTTAATATTAGTTTTATGTGATGTAGGATCCTCCTACAGTTGGTGATGGTGGAGATGCTACGAATGACTGGTGAGGACACGCGCCGCATCACTCGACGGAGCACACGGAGCACGCCAGCATCTCTTTGGCTAGGCGACTGCGGCTTCTATTAGTGGATCTTCATTCTCATTTGAGGCCATGTTGGGCCTAGGTTTAGTCCCTGCGTGGACACGTTATCTAGTTCTTTATGTTATCAGACTATGTGTATGGAATAGTGGGCTATCTGCTTTTATTATTGGGCTTGGGCTTGGCCCATAGTTGATTGGATTAGGGTTAGGGTTAGGGTTTAGGGAGGAGGGCGCATCCCTCATCCATGGTGGATGCGCCACCTTCCCCCCCCCCCCCCCTTGGCCCTCCTCTTTCATTTTTGGGCGCCCCCCCTTTCCACATTCCACCTCACCCCTTGCCCCCCTTGGGCATTCCCCCCCTTGATCCCCTCCTTGATTGGAGGAGGGATGGCCGCACCCCCCCTTGAATGGGGAAGGGTTGGGTCGCACCCCCCCTTCCAGTTGCCCCCCCCCCTCCCATGTGGCAAGGAGAAACCCTAGCTTCCCCCCCCCCCCCCCCGATATAAAAGCTTGTATCTTTTTCTTTTGGAATTATTGAATAGAATTGAAAAGTTTTGCTGAAGGTGGCTGCGACCCATCCACTGTTCCTCCTTGCTCCTGCGACGGGAGCAAGCCCGGGGTGTGACTCCCCATCCCTCAGTGCGACGCCGAGGGCCCCTTTCTCTTCTATCCCTTCTCAAGTTCTAGTTCGGTGCGCCCGAATTTCCCATCCAAGAGCAGCGACGACCACCCCCTGTTCGTGAGGATCTTGGGCGACCAGCCCATTTTTGTGTGGTTCTGCTACGAGTCGCCGACGCGTGCGAGGTGGTCTCGCCTCATTCAGAGATCGGCACGGCCCGTGGCAATTTTTCTCGTGAGCGCGCGCAGGGCCCCTCTCCCTGCGGGCCTGGTTCTGTTCGCCCCATTACAAAAATCCCACAGGACGGACGTCTGCGAGTTTGGGCGCGGGATCTTCACCGATCGTACCTCTCCCCGTCCTCTGTCCAACACCGCTGACCTCGCGTCGTTCCGACATCCGAGCTGCTCGTGGCATCCGTTCCCGTGAAGTCACGCAGGTCTGCCCTGCCCAACCGGTGCCAGAACCACCAGCGGATTTCAGAGCCTGCTGCTCTCAGCCACGATCAGATCTGATCGAGCCCTTAGGTCGGGACCTGCTGCTCTGCGTCCTCTCCGTCCTCCAACAAGCGGAGCCCCGTTCGCCCTCCGGATCCATTTCTTATTATTTTTCCCGCTCGAGCACGCAGTTCTGGGAGCAGAATCCAGTCACAACTTGCAGGTGCGCCCCCGGCTTCCACGGATGGGATCTGCGCGCGCCCTTTGACCGAGGCTTCCTCCCGTGACCTAGCTGCGCGCCATCGCTGACGGCGCTTCAATCGGACGTCGGAGCAGGTCGTGGGAGCTTCCACCGCCAAGTCATGCAGTGCTGCGAATCTGCCGACCCCCCGCACGGGACCTCCTCGCGGCCAGCCCTTCACCGAGTGCTGCCCGTCAACCTGTGCATCGACAGCCCCGGATCTCCTTGTGTAGCCTGTTATCTCCCTGCGAGGAGTGGGCATTTGTGATTGAGATTGTATTATTGCTCGTCTTCGTGTACCGGGGTTGTTGGTCTCGGCCGGGGTTCCTTCCCCACGCCTAGGCGTGGAGGTACGTGCAATACTCCTCACCGTTGGCATTTTGCTTTACTAGTATACTCTCTAGCATGCAGCATGAGTGCGTATAGGATCCTAGCTCTTTTGCTAGTCACCGCGTGGTTGAGAGTTGAGAGCACCCATTCCGTGGCCCTAGTCGAGCGCCGAGCTCGGACTAGATTCCCATAGGCGCACAGCGGCTCCTTAGTCGCTGAGATCCCTACGCTGTTGTGCCCCTGTGGTTTTGATGATGGTTTTGTTGATTGATTGTTGGTGTGAGTTAATCAAATGTTCAGTCATCCTGCTGCTCAATTTAGAGTCATATTTGATGATCAGTCATGCTACATGTTAAACTGATGCATAAAGCATTCATTGCTGTGGTTTTAATGATTTATCTGGTTTTGATGATTGGTGTTTGATGTTAATCATTGTGAGTCATCCTGCTGAAATGTTCATTCAGGGCTTCATATGCTCAGTCAGTTTATCTGCTGACATTGTGCTTTGATGATAGCTTCATGATTGTGATTTGTATATCATCTGGAGAATGCACGTGTATGACTGATATATTGTGTGTGTTAGACTTCTGGTATGTGCATGATCTATACATCACCTTCAATCTTCAAGTCTATACACTGGTTTATTCTTCAAGTCTGTACATCCACAGTTAGACTTAAAGTCTGCACTCTAGTCTTCAATGTCAAGTCTGCACATCGGTCTTCGATTTCAATGTCCATACATTGGGCTTTTACATGAAGTCTACACATTGTTGTTTGCAGTGAAAGTCTATACTTTGGACTGTTCATCAAAGTCTGTACATCATACTGCTATAGCAAGTCTGTACAGTGAGTGATTCATTGGTGAAGTCTGTACATTTAACTGTACTTCAAGTCTAGACATTGCACTGTTCCCTTCATCTTCGTGTTGTTTTCAGTATGTGTCAATTTCGTCTTCGTGTCGTTTTTACCTCGTGTCGTGTTACCCCGTGTCAATTACTGTTCGACTTCGTGTTGTTTTCAACCCGAGTCGGTTACTGTTGTTCCTCGTGTCATTTTATTCGTTTTATACTGTTCACATAGCTTCATCACGTGTCGTGACAAGCCGTGTCTATTTTTCAGACCCTGTGTCTGTCTTGAGTTGTTCCTACACTCCGTGTCGATTTCATCTTTTGTCTTTGTCTTGTGTTTTCATGACCTCGTATCGTTTTTCCTCTCATAACCTCGTGTTAGTGTTTCTGTGACTTCGTTCATGTTTCGTAACCACACTTCGTGTTGGTTACTGTTGTTTCTGTGACTTCGTGTCATGTTTCCACACTTCGTGTCGTTCATGTTTCGTAACCACACTTCGTGTTGGTTACTGTCGCTCTTATGACTTTGTGTCGTGTCTCCCAGACCTCGTGTCATTTTTCACTCCGTGTCTATTTCAGTTTTCGTCTTCGTGTTGTTTTCAACTCGTGACGGTCTCTGTCATCTGTCTCTATGTCGTACTCACTCCGTGTCGTTTTTGTTCCACTGCGTGCAGAACATCGCAGCACCTCGTGTTGCTTCCTGTTTCACTTCGTGTCGTTTTCCGTTTTGTGTTCTTCGTGTCGTTCTTACTTTGAGTCGTTTTCTTTGTTATTTCCGTCTTCGTGTCGTTTCTGTTTTCATGACTTCGTGTCATCTTCATTGTCTTAGTGTTGTTTTCACCGCGTGCTGTTCTCACTGTCTTCGTGCTGTTTTCACCGCGTGTCGATTACTGTTTCATCTAGTATCGTTTTTCCACTTAGTGTCGTTTCCGAATTATCTCTTCGTGTTGTTCTTCCTAGACATCGTGTCTTTCGTGTGTTGAAACCACACTTACTGTTGGTTTCTGTTTACCTCCATGTTGTCCTCGTGCCGTTCTCATTACTGGTTATTATATCATGTCGTTTTACTTCGTGCTACAGTCACCATGGTGTTCTTCGTGTCGTTCTTATGGTTACCTCGTGTTGTTTTATAACCTCACTTCGTGTTGTTCTCAGTGCATCTAGTATTTCTATTACATACTTCGTGCAGCTTTAGTTCCTATGGCCCTCAGCTTTAATGATTTTCATCTCCTTGCAGATCCGAGGAAGAACATTCCACACACCTGGGCAGCACGTGATCCGAGGCTGGAATGAAGCCTGCTGAGAGACTGCCACGTGGACCGAATTCTTAGGGCTGGAAATGTGGAGGTCATACGTCGTGGCTGATGATGCTGCTGCTGCTATATATATGAGACCTTCGTCCACAGATGAAGTTGATCGAGTTGGCAAAAAGAAAAGCTCATACAGAGAGCCACGATCCAGATAGAAAAAGAAAAGGAGGAATAGAAGAGCAGAAGGAGAAGAAGAAAGAGTGAAGAAAGAAGAAAGAGTAAAAAAGAAGAAGTGCAGCAGAGAGAGTGAGAGATTAGGAGAGTAGAAGAAAGAGAGAGAGAAGAGCAGAGATTGAGAGAGTGAAAGAGAAGAAGAAGAAGAAGAAGAGATGAGAAGAGGAAGAAAAGCTTACCTGAAGATCCGTCTACTGGACCGTGGATCAAATCCAGGCCAGTCAGCTCCGTTGAGAGCCACATTATGTGTTTCGTTTTTCAGCTTTCTGTTTTGCTGAAGTTATTCTTCGTTTATTGTTCTTTCCTTTGTTTTCTGGTTTGCTGAGCTTTTCGACCCTCTGGTTTGAGGTCGGGTTCCCTCCGGTTAGGAGGAAGGGAGATCTGATCTCCAGTTGCAAGTAGCTGGGAGCTACTTGTGGGTTCCCTCCAGGTCTGGAGGAAGAGAGACCGTGTGTCTCTGGTTTGCTAGTGACTGGTGTCACTAGTGGTTCCCTCCGGTTGGGAGGAAGAGGGGAGGCTGTTCCCCTGGTCAAGCTGTTTGGCAGCATTTGTTGCAGACTGAGTCTGCTGTTTCTAGCGTGAGCTAGTGGAAGCCACACTCGGTTTGAGTGTGGGGTGGATGTAGGTCTGGAGGACCGAACCACCTAAAAATCCTCTGTGCAGTGGTCTGATTTCTCTATATGTTTTGCTTCCGCTAGATGTTTGCATAGGGGCGCTCCAAGTGGTTGATCAGATCTTGTTCTGAGTGTTTAATCCGTTGAGTGAGCGAAAGTTTATTTGAGTGGAAGAATGGTGCTACTGCTAATTAGTCTTTCAGATTTGATACATCTGTCTAGTTAGCACTCTAGATAGTTAGTGAGCATCATAACCTTTTAATTGGGTAAATGTTTTTAAAGGGTTAGATTCATTCACCCCCCCTCTGAATACTGCACCGAACCTAACAATTGGTATCAGAGCGGGTCTCTAATCTATCTGATCTAACAATCTGCAGAGGATCCTGCTGGTTTGTTTGGTGTTTTTCAGAGTGTGCTTTCTGTGTTCGTAGCTTTGATTCTCCGTCTTAGTGCTTTGTCTTGCTTATTTGGTTTAGGTGCTTCAGTTTGTTCTGAGCTTTCAGATTGTTTGCAATGGAGCCAATCGTGCTGAAGGCTAGCTCCAGCAAAGCAAACAGATCCAGCCACAGTGGATCATCAAGCAAGAAAAGTAGCCTCTCGCGGTCTGAAATTGATGAAGACCACATTGGAATGATGATTACTAACTTCAGGAAATTTCTGAGAAAAAGAGAAGGAAAGCTTGACGGTAGCAAACAGCAAACAAGGTATAACTCTAATCCTGCCAAGATTGCTGACACTAATGTTTGCTACAAATGCAGGAAGGCTGGCCACACAAAGGATGATTGTCCAGAGGTATTGAAACTCAAAGGGAACACCTCGGACATTGATAGAGAAGGAAGAAAGTCCATATGCTTAATGGCCAACCGGGGAAGTGATGGTGAGGAAACTTCATCTCAGGTAAGCTCCGAATCAGATAGATACACTTTTGATGAATTGATAGTAATGTATAAAGATCTGTTCAAAGTATCCAAGAAATTAAAATCTGAAAACAAGAAATTGAGAAAAGAAGTGAAAACTTTGAAATCTGAAAAGGAGCACATTAGAGAAGATAATTCTTGTAAAGGTTGTGCCATTCTCGAAGACATAATTAATGAGTTTGAGTCTGATGACATTCTTCAAAAAGAACAAATAAAATCTCTAAAAGAAGAAAATGTCTACTTAAAGGATCAAAATAAAAGGCTAATGGTTCTTAATACTGTATTCTCTGAGAAATGGCTGTCAATTGAAAAAGGAAAAGCTGTTTATGATGAAAATTCAAAAAGTTTGAACAGTCTAGAACAAGAAATTGAGAAGTATAAAACTGCAAACCAAGTTCTAAGCGAATGTGTAAATTACAGTGAACAGGAAATAGCCAGTTATGAACTTCACATTGCTAACTTGGAAGATAAAATTCATAATCTGGAAAATTCAGCTATTGAGTCTGCCAAGATTAAAGGAAAAATGAAAACTGTTGAGAAGAGGAAGGATGATAACTCTGAAGGGGGAACAAATTGCTGTTCTGATGTTAAGAAAATCACTAAAAACCAGCTATATACAACCTTTGTCCAAAGCACTAATGTAGCTGGTACTTCAAGGCAATCCCCAAAACAAAATGAAAATCAGAAGTCACCTTCAAAATCTGTCTTTCAGTTTAAAGCCCAGAAAATTGAAAAGCAAACAAAATCTATTGAGAATAATCAGAAATTGAAAAGAAAGAGTCAAACAAAGAAGGCTAAGAATATTTCTGGTTGTACTCTGAAATTTGCTAGTTCTGCTGAATCTGATGGGCCAATACATAATGCTCATGCTTCCTGTACTCGTTCACATACACCTAGGAACTCACATGATAGAAACCATGTTCCTAGGAAATCTGATGCCTCTTGTTACTACTGTGGTAGGCATGGTCATTATATGGATGACTGCAGAGTAATGATAAGGGATGATATGATGCATGATAAAACTCTTCCAAATAATCATCACCACCCCAAAAGAAACATGTCTTCCTCAAACCAACATATCATTTGTTACAATTGTAACAGACGTGGTCATAAAGTTGTTGAGTGTTGGTTTAGGCCTTCATGGGGATTTACTGGCTCAAGAGGTAAGCATTCTAGGTGCATTGAATGTGGTAAGTATGGGCATGTAGTGAAGGACTGCTGGTTTGTTCAGGGAAATCATTTTAATTCCAAATTTGTAAGATTCCCTCCAAACAAAAATCTCTTGGGCAGAAATAAAACTAGTCTTAAAGAAAAGACTCTTGCTTGTTATGAATGTGGAAAAACCTGGCCACCGAGCTTCTGAATGCTGGTGGGCAGGTAATGATAAATCAAAAATTCATGCTAATTATCATAGGTCTCATGCTGCTGTTGATATGCATCACAGGACCAGAAAATCTGCTGTTTCATGTAGATACTGTGATAAACTTGGTCACTCTATGGACAATTATTTTCTGATGAAATCTAATGACCATGTTGCTAAGAAACTGTTTAGAACACCTGATAGGGGTAGTGCAGGACCCAAGACTGCTTGGGTCCCTGCAAGATCATATTGATTGACTTGCTGCAGGTAGGGCCTTGGAAGGAGAAATAAAAGGGGTTAACCAAGGCACTCAAAAAGAAAACCCCATGATTCAATTCAGGTCAGTTCTGAAATCTGTTTTAAATTCATTATCTGAATTTGTGAGTATGAAAAATGAGAATTCCATGCTGATTTACTTGGTTGTTGTATGATCTTCTCTTGTCTAGTTGATCAGTCTGCATTCCAGACTCAACTATTGAATTCAACTCTGCATATCTGATGCTCTTCTCGTACTATATATTGAACTGAATTTGAATGCTTCTTTAGTATATACGGTTGATGCACTATACAGACTCTGCGTCCATGCATGTGTTTTGTGTTAATGCATTGCATGCTTGTTATTGAATGCACACTTGGACTGATTGTGTATAGACTGATTGTCATTACATGTGTCAATGATGTTGTTCAATGCATGAAGGACTGCTTTATGTTGCATTGTCATACATGATCATCATGGTATATTAAATGGAACAAGTTAAAGGGCATATGGAGTATGTCTGGATGCTACTGACATGTGTGAGGTGATCCTTGGACCAAGTCCTCCGCCTAGTACCATGGGTCTAGTCTTCATGTAAAATAGTGAACTGCATCATATGTTGAAAAATCTGAAAAAGGATAAAAATGCTCATGAATTGGATGCATAAACCTGAATTGATTGCATACTTGTTTAATGTATCCTTGGTGCATAGTCTGCATATAGGACAGTATGTTGCATACCAAGTTAATTCTGTGTTTGCATAATCATTCCTCATCAGCATTGTCTGAATTGATACCTCTGAACTCTACTCATCTGAAGTGCATATATGTGGTTTGCATGTATGTTTAAATGCATATTGTAAGGGGGAGTCAATGCATTGCATATAGGTTGTCAAATGCATACATTTGTCAGATTTCATAGCATATCCTTTCTTATTGATTTTGTTGACAAACCTTGATCATATTCTGAAAACTTTATGCTTCAAAAATCTCACTTAACAATTGGTAATTCTCCTATCAATTGGTATCATTTGGCTTCAGAATTCTATCAGTCTTTCATGAAGATTTCAATGGGCTATCTCGATCATAAATCTGAAAATCTTGAACTAGAAATCTTCTATTATACGTTTTTATGAATGACTGAAATAACTCATGTGGTTTAAGTTTAATGTATTCAATGAGTTTGGCTTTAAAATCTCTTAAAAATATCTGAAGCATGTTTAATAAACCTTAACCATCTGTTTCATGCTATGTCATGTGAAAACTCCTGAAATCTGCACTTTTGAATACATAACTTTAATTGGTTAAGTACATGAGATTAATATTGTTTTGAAGCAAATGAATGTTTCTGAAATGTCTAAAGGGTAATATCTGTCAGGGCAATGACATTGGTCACTGAGAAACACAAGTCCAAAGGACTGTGTCATGAGGTGCCTTAGTTAACTCTGTAAAATGAGAATTCATTGAAAATCAGGCAGAGCAATGGCATGCACACTGAGAAATACAATTCACTCATTAAAAATTGAGCTGTAGTGTGTCATGATGTGTAAATGCTAACTCTGTTTACATAAGGCATGACAGTTAGTCACACTAAGGGCTTAAGGATATTGGCCTCTGATCAAGGTATATCCTCTAGTTACAAGGTGTGTACTGAACTAGAAAGCACGTAAAATTTGTAGCAAGGAAAATTGCTGAATAAATTGAAATATCTGAATATTGATGCCAAAATCAAATTGCTACAACCCTAGACAAAATCATATGACTTCATAATTGCTTGATTTCAATACTAGTACATGTAATTCTGAAAGAAGTCAATAGATTTGATTGTGTAAGACAAAGGGAGGATAATCAAGATAAATATGAGGGCTTGGTTCATTTTTCTTAAACCATGGTTTTAGATATCATTACAGAATTTTATTGATAAACTCTGCATACATCACGTTTAAACCATGATGTTCAATAAATGTCATTCATAAGCCCTTATGATAGAAGACTTTGAAAACTTATGCTTTAGATTTATGATATTGATATCTCTTTGAAAATCAGGCTGAACTTCTTGTGTTTGGAACATCCTTGAAAAATCTGTTAATTGAAACTCTTCTGCTCATGGTATTGACTCATTAACCTGAACCTCTTCTTGTTTGCCCCTGTGGTCTCCTTCTCATAAGAGTCCACTTATTGAGGGGGAGCTTCCATGTCATGCATCACTTGCATATCAATTGGCATCTCTTCAGGGGGAGCATTCCTTGTCATGCTGAATCATGCTCATATCATTTGTGACCTTGCATTCATATACTCAGGGGGAGTATTGCAAAGGGGAGAATTTGTCTGAACTTTTATGCATGCTTTAACTTCTCAAATTATTTTCTTTTTGATGAAGTCAAAGGGGGAGAATAATTTGAGTCTTCAGAATGCCTCACATCATCAGAATGACTCAATATATTGAAAGTGTTGCCATCATCAAAAAGGGGGAGATTGTTGTGCCCCTGTGGTTTTGATGATGGTTTTGTTGATTGATTGTTGGTGTGAGTTAATCAAATGTTCAGTCATCCTGCTGCTCAATTTAGAGTCATATTTGATGATCAGTCATGCTACATGTTAAACTGATGCATAAAGCATTCATTGCTGTGGTTTTAATGATTTATCTGGTTTTGATGATTGGTGTTTGATGTTAATCATTGTGAGTCATCCTGCTGAAATGTTCATTCAGGGCTTCATATGCTCAGTCAGTTTATCTGCTGACATTGTGCTTTGATGATAGCTTCATGATTGTGATTTGTATATCATCTGGAGAATGCACGTGTATGACTGATATATTGTGTGTGTTAGACTTCTGGTATGTGCATGATCTATACATCACCTTCAATCTTCAAGTCTATACACTGGTTTATTCTTCAAGTCTGTACATCCACAGTTAGACTTAAAGTCTGCACTCTAGTCTTCAATGTCAAGTCTGCACATCGGTCTTCGATTTCAATGTCCATACATTGGGCTTTTACATGAAGTCTACACATTGTTGTTTGCAGTGAAAGTCTATACTTTGGACTGTTCATCAAAGTCTGTACATCATACTGCTATAGCAAGTCTGTACAGTGAGTGATTCATTGGTGAAGTCTGTACACTTAACTGTACTTCAAGTCTAGACATTGCACTGTTCCCTTCATCTTCGTGTTGTTTTCAGTATGTGTCAATTTCGTCTTCGTGTCGTTTTTACCTCGTGTCGTGTTACCCCGTGTCAATTACTGTTCGACTTCGTGTTGTTTTCAACCCGAGTCGGTTACTGTTGTTCCTCGTGTCATTTTATTCGTTTTATACTGTTCACATAGCTTCATCACGTGTCGTGACAAGCCGTGTCTATTTTTCAGACCCTGTGTCTGTCTTGAGTGTTCCTACACTCCGTGTCGATTTCATCTTTTGTCTTTGTCTTGTGTTTTCATGACCTCGTATCGTTTTTCCTCTCATAACCTCGTGTTAGTGTTTCTGTGACTTCGTTCATGTTTCGTAACCACACTTCGTGTTGGTTACTGTTGTTTCTGTGACTTCGTGTCATGTTTCCACACTTCGTGTCGTTCATGTTTCGTAACCACACTTCGTGTTGGTTACTGTCGCTCTTATGACTTTGTGTCGTGTCTCCCAGACCTCGTGTCATTTTTCACTCCGTGTCTATTTCAGTTTTCGTCTTCGTGTTGTTTTCAACTCGTGACGGTCTCTGTCATCTGTCTCCATGTCGTACTCACTCCGTGTCATTTTTGTTCCACTGCGTGCAGAACATCGCAGCACCTCGTGTTGCTTCCTGTTTCACTTCGTGTCGTTTTCCGTTTTGTGTTCTTCGTGTCGTTCTTACTTTGAGTCGTTTTCTTTGTTATTTTCGTCTTCGTGTCGTTTCTATTTTCATGACTTCGTGTCATCTTCATTGTCTTAGTGTTGTTTTCACCGTGTGCTGTTCTCACTGTCTTCGTGCTGTTTTCACCGCGTGTCGATTACTGTTTCATCTAGTATCGTTTTTCCACTTAGTGTCGTTTCCGAATTATCTCTTCGTGTTGTTCTTCCTAGACATCGTGTCTTTCGTGTGTTGAAACCACACTTACTGTTGGTTTCTGTTTACCTCCATGTTGTCCTCGTGCCGTTCTCATTACTGGTTATTATATCATGTCGTTTTACTTCGTGCTACAGTCACCATGGTGTTCTTCGTGTCGTTCTTCTGGTTACCTCGTGTTGTTTTATAACCTCACTTCGTGTTGTTCTCAGTGCATCTAGTATTTCTATTACATACTTCGTGCAGCTTTAGTTCCTATGGCCCTCAGCTTTAATGATTTTCATCTCCTTGCAGATCCGAGGAAGAACATTCCACACACCTGGGCAGCACGTGATCCGAGGCTGGAATGAAGCCTGCTGAGAGACTGCCACGTGGACCGAATTCTTAGGGCTGGAAATGTGGAGGTCACACGTCGTGGCTGATGCTGCTGCTGCTGCTATATATATGAGACCTTCGTCCACAGATGAAGTTGATCGAGTTGGCAAAAAGAAAAGCTCATACAGAGAGCCACGATCCAGATAGAAAAAGAAAAGAAGGAATAGAAGAGCAGAAGGAGAAGAAGAAAGAGTGAAGAAAGAAGAAAGAGTAAAAAAGAAGAAGTGCAGCAGAGAGAGTGAGAGATTAGGAGAGTAGAAGAAAGAGAGAGAGAAGAGCAGAGATTGAGAGAGTGAAAGAGAAGAAGAAGAAGAAGAAGAGATGAGAAGAGGAAGAAAAGCTTACCTGAAGATCCGTCTACTGGACCGTGGATCAAATCCAAGCCAGTCAGCTCCGTTGAGAGCCACATTATGTGTTTCGTTTTTCAGCTTTCTGTTTTGCTGAAGTTATTCTTCGTTTATTGTTCTTTCCTTTGTTTTCTGGTTTGCTGAGCTTTTCGACCCTCTGGTTTGAGGTCGGGTTCCCTCCGGTTAGGAGGAAGGGAGATCTGATCTCCAGTTGCAAGTAGCTGGGAGCTACTTGTGGGTTCCCTCCAGGTCTGGAGGAAGAGAGACCGTGTGTCTCTGGTTTGCTAGTGACTGGTGTCACTAGTGGTTCCCTCCGGTTGGGAGGAAGAGGGGAGGCTGTTCCCCTGGTCAAGCTGTTTGGCAGCATTTGTTGCAGACTGAGTCTGCTATTTCTAGCGTGAGCTAGTGGAAGCCACACTCGGTTTGAGTGTGGGGTGGATGTAGGTCTGGAGGACCGAACCACCTAAAAATCCTCTGTGCAGTGGTCTGATTTCTCTATATGTTTTGCTTCCGCTAGATGTTTGCATAGGGGCGCTCCAAGTGGTTGATCAGATCTTGTTCTGAGTGTTTAATCCGTTGAGTGAGCGAAAGTTTATTTGAGTGGAAGAATGGTGCTACTGCTAATTAGTCTTTCAGATTTGATACATCTGTCTAGTTAGCACTCTAGATAGTTAGTGAGCATCATAACCTTTTAATTGGGTAAAGGTTTTTAAAGGGTTATATTCATTCACCCCCCCTCTGAATACTGCACCGAACCTAACATACGCTTCCCTCATAGGGACGGCTGTGGGCTTGGATTTCTTGTTGAGAGACGCCTCCACCCGGAGGAACGGCACGGAGGTCAGCCGCCCGGCTTACCTTTGGCGTGCGAGTGCTGGCCGCACTTGTTGCATTCGTAGGTCTTAGCCCATTTCAGTCCTGTCCCGCATCAAAGTGGTATCAGAGCCTATAGGTTTGCATCTAGGGTTGAGTCTTGCATTCCATTCAGCATGTGTCCACCCATATAGGTCTTAGTGAGTCTCCATTTAGGTCCCTTTGCATGCCCACTCGGGGTGGTACCCATTACCATCGCCCGGACACCATGGGTGACCCACGTGGTAACACCCAAGGAGGCCCTTCTCTAGAGGATTTCATGGCCGAGATCATGGAGCGCTTGGCTAGTTCTGAACAAGCCACTAAGGACCTGACCAACCGTCTGGAGGGCCGACTCAAGGCCATAGAGGACCGCGCTGAGGTTTCTGACCGATCCATCCAGGGTCTGCTTGGGCGGATAGGGAGGGTAGAGGAAGTGCCCTATCAGGACCCCCCTAGAGTTGATCGTGCCCCACAGGCGGCGGCTGCCCAGGCCCCACCATATCGGGCTGAGGAGCGACGGCCACGAGTCCCCGACTTTGAGGATTACGGATCCGACAATGATTATGAGGGGAATGGCCAACGCCACCGTGGTCACCGACCACGGAGGGATGACGAGGACGATCGGGCCCTTAGGACCGTTCGTGCGGACTCTCCCACTTTTGACGGGTCCCTGCACCCGAAGATCTACCTAGATTGGGAGGCTAGCAAGGACCGGTATTTTGAGTGGGTCGAGATGTCGGACCACCGGCAAGTTAAGTTTGCCAAAATGAAGTTACTGGGGCGAGCACAGACGTATTGGAGGAATGTGGAGAGTCTGATATTTCAGCGTCAGGACCCCCATATCGAGTCTTAGGGTGAGATGAAAGTCAAACTCCGAGAAAAGTATCTCCCCGCCACTTATCGCCAGAGGCTCATTGACAAATGGCAGAGCCTCACCCAGGGAGATCGGACTGTGTCCGAGTACATCGCAGAGTTTGATGAGTATTTCTTGCGATGCGGAGTCACGGAGGAGAGCGCCATGCCCGTCTCTCGTTTCCGTCGTGGTCTACGGCCCCATTACCAGTATGAGTTATTTCGCCGTAATGTGACCACCTTAGAGGTCGCGTACTAGGTCGCTATGGAGCTAGAGCAGTTTGAGGCGGAGTTCACTCCTACTCAGCGTCAGGGGACCACCAGTCAGCGGGGGTTCGACCCACGCACCACTCCCAGTTCCTACAGTCAGTTTCCGGCGGCTCGGCCCTCGGAACCACCTCGCCAGGACCCCACTGTTCCTAGGCCTCGCCTTCCCTTTCCGAGGGACACTCTCCCTCCCCCTCGCCAGCAACCTCCTTACCCCACCTCACGCCCTCAGCCTCCCGCGTTCCCTACCCGACCCCAGCTACCACCACCCCCGGCCCGTCATGATGACAAGGGGAAGGGGCCGATGATTGGTAAAGCATCTCCTAGCACAGGGGCGTGTAACAATTGTTATAGGTGTGGTGGAGTCGGCCATTATGCGAACAAATGCCCCACTAGAGAGTCGCTTGTAGTGACGGACCCCTCACCCACTGATCCCACGGCTGAGCTTCTGCTAGTCAGTTATGAGGCCGACCAGGAGTTGGCGGAGGAGTTCTTTGATGAGTTACTTGAGGGAGAGCAGGACGGTGACCCTAGTATTCAGTATCAGGGCGATGCGCAGTTAGGGGTAGTCCGGTGTATCCTTACCCAGCCCCAGGTGAGTGACGACTGGCGTCGTACCGCCATCTTTCACACCTTTTGTAGGCTTGGAGGGAAGGCCTGCAAGGTGATCATTGACAGTGGGAGCTGCATTAATGCTTTATCCACTGGTACGGTTACTCGTCTTGGGTTGACACCAATGGACCACCCTGCTCCATATCGGGTATCCTGGGTAGATTCTACCTCTATCCCGGTTAGGCTTCGTTGTCTAGTGCCATTGCAGTTTCAGACCTACCAGGATGAGATTTGGTGTGACGTGCTACCTATGGAGGTGGGTAGTATTATTCTAGGTAGGCCTTGGCTCTTCGATAGGGATGCCACCCTCCATGGTCGGTCGAACACTTGCATCTTCGACCATGCTGGCCATAGGATCACTCTTCACCCCACCCAGCCTAGGGAGCCTGCCGTTCGCGGGCCAGCCGGCCCCAGTGCCACGAACACCCCTCGTCAGGGGAAGGCCGACCCTCCTACCCCACCCTTGGTGCCTGCTACTGCCACCTCCACTACCCTCACCCTAGGGGAGCCTTCCACTAGGAGGTTGATGGTGATTAGTCCCCGTGAGATGGAGAGAGAGTTCACTAGTGGTAGTCCCCTCTTTGCTGTTGTTGTTCGAGAGGTGAGTGATGTCATCTCAGAGTCCGAGGGTGAGCTAAACCCCGAGTTGGCTGCGATTCTACGCGAGTTTTCTGATATCTTTCCGGAGGACCTCCCTGGAGGCCTTCCACCTATGCGTGACATCCAGCATGAGATCGACCTTGTCCCGGGCTCTTCATTGCCTAACCTCCCTCACTATAGGATGAGCCCCGCGGACCATGCCGAGTTGCAGAGGCAGGTCGAGGAGTTGATGAGTAGGGGATCCCTCAGGGACAGCAAAAGCCCTTGCGCTGTCCCCGCTTTGCTAGCCCCGAAGAAAGATGGCACATGGAGGATGTGCATCGATAGCCGTGCGATCAATAAGATCACGGTGAAATATCGTTTTCCTATTCCCCGACTAGATGATTTGCTAGATATGATGTCGGGAGCCACTATTTTTTCTAAAATTGATCTTCGAAGTGGCTATCACCAGGTTAGGATCAGGCCGGGAGATGAGTGGAAGACTGCATTCAAGACCAAGGATGGTCTGTATGAGTGGTTAGTGATGCCTTTTGGGCTATCTAATGCCCCGAGTACATTCATGCGGTTGATGACCCAGGTCTTGCGCCCTATGATAGGGGTCTTTTTGGTCGTCTACTTCGATGACATCCTTATTTATAGCCGCACTAGGGAGCACCACTTAGACCACCTCAGGCAGGTCTGCATTGTTCTGAGGCGAGAGAGCTTATTCGCCAACCCGAAGAAGTGTGCTTTCATGACCGATCAGGTTTCCTTCCTTGGGTTCATAGTGTCTCGCGATGGGGTCTCCGCTGATCCGGAGAAGATACGTGCCATTCAGGAATGGCCGGAGCCCCGCACCCTCCACGATGTTCGGAGCTTCCATGGCCTAGCGACGTTCTATCGTCGCTTCATTCGTGGCTTCAGTTCCATCACTGCCCCGATCACGGATTGCATTAGGAAGGGGGCATTCACATGGACTAAGGCTGCAGCCACGGCCTTTCAGAGCATCAAGGAGCACATGACCCAGGCACCTGTTCTTACCTTACCTGATTTTTCTAAGGTGTTTGAGGTCACCTGTGACGCTTCTGGAGTGGGTATAGGGGGAGTCTTAAGTTAGGAGTCTCATCCCATTGCCTTTTTCAGCGAGAAGCTGAACGATGCCAAACTGCGGTATTCCACGTATGACAAGGAGTTTTATGCAGTCGTCCAGGCATTGAGATATTGGCGGCACTATCTCCTACACCAGGAGTTTGTGCTCTTTTCTGATCACGAGGCTTTGAGGTTTCTCCACACTCAGAAGAAGCTGAATGCGCGTCATAGTCGGTGGGTGGAGTACCTTCAGGAGTATACCTTTGTGCTTAGGCACAAGGCAGGGGCCGAGAATAAGGTGGCCGATGCGCTGAGTCGGCGGATGATGATGTTGTCCACCATGGGAGTAGAGGTGGTGGGATTGGAGAGGCTGAGAGAGGCTTATGTCGATTGCCCGGACTTCGGTCCGATCCATGCTGCCCTTCAGTCAGGCCCCTCCCGTGACTATAGTGAGTTTGTCCTTCAGGAGGGTTATTTATTCCAGGGTGGTAGGTTGTGCATCCCACGGACGTCTGTTCATGATTTTCTCACTTGGGAGTTACATGCAGGGGGTCTTGTTGGCCATTTCGGCCGGAACAAGACCATTGAGGCCGTTGAGCATAGGTTCTATTGGCCTAGTTTGAAGAGGGATGTTGCTCGCATCGTGGCTCAGTGCCGCACTTGCGCTATGGCCAAGCAGAGGAAGCAGAACACCGGCCTTTATACTCCCCTCCCTGTCCCGGACAGTCCATGGCAGGACATTAGCATGGACTTCGTGTTAGGTTTGCCGCGTACCCTCCGTCGGCATGACTCCATTTTTGTGGTGGTAGACAGGTTCTCTAAGATGGCTTTGTTCATTCCCTGTTCCAAGACTTCAGACGCCTCTAGAGTTGCCCGTCTGTTCTTTACTCACTGTGTCTCCAGGTTTGGGCTTCCACGTACTATAGTGTCTGATAGGGATGTGCGCTTTACCAGCTATTTCTGGAAAACCCTATGGCACATGATGGGCACCCAGTTGAAGTTCTCTACCGCCTATCACCCCCAGACTGATGGTCAGACGGAGGTAGTCAATAGGAGTCTAGGGGATCTTCTTAGGTGCTTAGTGCGTGACCGTGTCGGGGATTGGGACTTGGTTCTACCTCTAGCAGAGTTTGCATATAATGACTCGGTCAATAGGTCTACAGGTCTGAGTCCCTTTGAGATTGTTACTGGTCGTAGACCTAGGAAGCCGATAGACTTGGTTCCATCTCCCATCCAGGCCCGTGTTTCTGAGTCAGCTGAGTCCTTTGCAGAGCATATTAGGTAGTTGCATGAGCATGTACGTCGTCATATAGAGGCCAGCAACGCACGTTATAAGGAGTTAGCTGATGCGCATCGACGCACCCGTGAGTTCCGAGAGGGAGAGTACGTCATGATCAGGGTCAGACCTGAACGGTTTCCTTCAGGGGCCGTGAAGAAACTCCAGGCCCGCGGTGCTGGACCCTTTCGAGTCTTGAAGCGAATCGGGTCGAATGCGTATGAGATTGAGCTGCCAGACGACTATGGGATCTGTTCGACGTTCAATGTCTCAGATCTGGTGGCATATCGGGATCCCGCGGTGATTCCCAGTGAGCTTTTTGGGCCTTCCCCTCCTGTTGAGAGTATTACACCTTCGGAGCGTCCACCTCTTCCAGCCCCATTACAGACACGCGAGCATATAGATTGTATACTGGATGAGCAGGTGACCACGACCAGGAGTGGAGCATACCAACGCTTCCTAGTGCGTTGGAGAGGGCACCCTGCGACAGACGACGCCTGGATCACACGTGGAGAGCTGGAGAGGATCGACCCGGACCTGCTGGAGCGCTACCTGAGCGACCGTGACCCTTACTCGACGGGGTCGAGTTCTTCCCACCCGGGGAGAATTGGTGAGGACACGCGCCGCATCACTCGACGGAGCACACGGAGCACGCCAGCATCTCTTTGGCTAGGCGACTATGGCATCTATTAGTGGATCTTCATTCTCATTTGAGGCCATGTTGGGCCTAGGTTTAGTCCCTGCGTGGACACGTTATCTAGTTCTTTATGTTATCAGACTATGTGTATGGAATAGTGGGCTATCTGCTTTTATTATTGGGCTTGGGCTTGGCCCATAGTTGATTGGATTAGGGTTAGGGTTAGGGTTTAGGGAGGAGGGCGCATCCCTCATCCATGGTGGATGCGCCACCTTCCCCCCCCCCCCCCTTGGCCCTCCTCTTTCCTTTTTGGGCGCCCCCCCTTTCCACATTCCACCTCACCCCATGCCCCCCTTGATCCCCTCCTTGATTGGAGGAGGGATGGCTGCACCCCCCCCTTGAATGGGGAAGGGTTGGGTCGCACCCCCCCTTCCAGTTGCGCCCCCCCCTCCCATGTGGCAAGGAGAAACCCTAGCTTCCCCCCCCCCCCCCCGATATAAAAGCTTGTATCTTTTTCTTTTGGAATTATTGAATAGAATTGAAAAGTTTTGCTGAAGGTGGCTGCGACCCATCCACTGTTCCTCCTTGCTCCTGCGATGGGAGCAAGCCCGGGGTGTGACTCCCCATCCCTCGGTGCGACGCCGAGGGCCCCTTTCTCTTCTATCCCTTCTCAAGTTCTAGTTCGGTGCGCCCGAATTTCCCATCCAAGAGCAGCGACGACCACCCCCTGTTCGTGAGGATCTTGGGCGACCAGCCCATTTTTGTGTGGTTCTGCTACGAGTCACCAACGCGTGCGAGGTGGTCTCGCCTCATTCAGAGATCGGCACGGCCCGTGGCAATTTTTCTCGTGAGCGCGCGCAGGGCCCCTCTCCCTGCGGGCCTGGTTCTGTTCGCCCCATTACAAAAATCCCACATGACGGAAGTCTGCGAGTTTGGGCGCGGGATCTTCACCGATCGTACCTCTCCCCGTCCTCTGTCCAACACCGCTGACCTCGCGTCGTTCCGACATCCGAGCTGCTCGTGGCATCCGTTCCCGTGAAGTCATGCAGGTCTGCCCTGCCCAACCGGTGCCGGAACCACCAGCGGATTTCAGAGCCTGCTGCTCTCAGCCAAGATCAGATCTGATCGAGCCCTTAGGGCGGGACCTGTTGCTCTGCGTCCTCTCCGTCCTCCAACAAGCGGAGCCCCGTTCGCCCTCCGGATCCATTTCTTATTATTTTTCCCGCTCGAGCATGCAGTTCTGGGAGCAGAATCCAGTCACGACTTGCAGGTGCGCCCCCGGCTTCCACGGACGGGATCTGCGCGCGCCCTTTGATTGAGGCTTCCTCCCGTGACCTACCTGCGCGCCATCGCTGATGGCGCTTCAATCGGACCTCGGAGCAGGTCGTGGGAGCTTCCACCGCCGAGTCACGCAGTGCTGCGAATCTGCCGACCCCCCGCACGGGACCTCCTCGTGGCCAGCCCTTCACCGAGTGCTGCCCGTCAACCCGTGCATCGACAGCCCCGGATCTCCTTGTGTAGCCTGTTATCTCCCTGCGAGGAGTGGGCATTTGTGATTGAGATTGTATTATTGCTCGTCTTCGTGTACCGGGGTTGTTGGTCTCGGCCGGGGTTCCTTCCCCACGCCTAGGCGTGGAGGTACGTGCAATACTCCTCACCGTTGGCATTTTGCTTTACTAGTATACTCTCTAGCATGCAGCGTGAGTGCGTATAGGATCCTAGCTCTTTTGCTAGTCACCGCGTGGTTGAGAGTTGAGAGCACCCATTCCGTGGCCCTAGTCGAGCGCCGAGCTCGGACTAGATTCCCATAGGCGCACGGCGGCTCCTTAGTCGCTGAGATCCCTACACTTCCCTCATAGGGACGGCTGTGGGCTTGGATTTCTTGTTGAGAGACGCCTCCACCCGGAGGAACGGCACGGAGGTCAGCCGCCCGGCTTACCTTTGGCGTGCGAGTGCTGGCCGCACTTGTTGCATTCGTAGGTCTTAGCCCATTTCAGTCCTGTCCCGCATCAATGACGAATGAGGATGATGCAGCAGATATCTCTTGATTTTTTTTATGATATTGTGAAAAAATGACACATTTGAATTAGTGTAACTATAACTTTTTTTATTCATTGAGTTATGTGTTGTGGATGTTCTTTATTGTAATGTTCGATGGATTTTATCCTATCGTGTGTTGTATAACCTATTTATTGCGTGTTTTATGTTTAGTTGTGTACATTGTGTAGTGTATAATTGTAGCTTTAAACAGGTTTTTAAAATTTTAAAATATATAAAAAAATGAGGAGAAAGTTTTCGACGGAATTTCGACGTATTTTCGACCAACTAACACTTCGTCAGAACTAATTTGCAGCACAGGTTTCCGACGTCTAAATTATTCATCGCAAATATGTCGAAACTTTTCGACGTCTTTTCGACTAACTAACGCTTCATCGGAACTAATTTGACCCACAGGTTTCCGACGTATAAATTATCCGTCTCACATATGTCGAAATGTTCTGATGTCTTTTTGATCAACTAACGCTTCGTCGAAACTAATTTAACCCAAAGATTTCTGATGTCTAAATTATCCATCTCAAATACGTCGAAATGTTCCGACGTATTTTCGACCAACTAATGCTTCGTCGGAACTAATTTGACCCATAGATTTCTGACGTCTAAATTATCCGTCTCAAATACGTCAAAATGTTCCGACGTATTTTCGACCAACTAACGCTTCGTCGGAACTAATTTGACCCACAGATTTTTGACGTCTAAATTATTCGTCTCAAATACGTCGCAAATTAACGACGTATTTTTGACCAAATTAACTTTCATCGGATATAATTTTACCCACAGGTTTCTGACGAAATAATTTTTATGTCGCAAATAAGTCAGTAATTTTGCCTATAATTTTCCGACGGAATAGGTTTTAGTCGCAAATACGTCGAAAAGTTTAAACGTATTTGTGACCAAATTATGTATCGTCGTAAATATTAATTAATTTCCTTATTATTAATTACCGACATAAATACCGATGAAAATTTTGACAGTTTCTTTTTGTCGGTAATTGCTGACGAATTTACGACGTAAATGTATTATGTCAGAAATTAGCGACCTAATTGTGCCGACGTCCATATTTCGTCAGAAATACGTCGTAAATCCGTCGAAAATGCACTTTTCGACGTATTTCCGACGGATTTGTGATGGAATATGGACGTCGAAAAAACTTATTTTCCTTGTAGTGAATTACCTTCTTTTGAAAATAACGTGAGATACGCTTCTGATAAATAGACACATGATCGGCCGCATTGAGCCTCTTCTCATCTAAGAGTTCCAGCTGGACTAGCAACGCCTCCTGACGTTCATCGAGATTGAGTTCCTTATCCAGCTGCACCATCGGGAAAGGGATTAAAATCTCATATGGAAGTATCGCCTCCATCTCGTAACTGAGAGCATAGGGGTTTGCCCTGTAGGAGTACGGACAAAGGTACGATAAGCCCATAGAGCTTCTACCAATTGTTCAGGCCAATCAGAAAATTTGTGTGATTCGTACATTTTCTTTATTATTTTAAGAAGGGTTTTGTTGGTGGCCTCGGCTTGACCGTTGCCTTGGGGATAATATGGGGATGAATGATACAATGCAATATTGAACTTCTTACAGAAATCCTGGAGCTCTTGCGATACGAATTGAGGTCCATTGTCGGTGATGATAGTGCTTGGCACTCCGAACCACGAGATGATGTTCTTCAAGTTAAAGCGACACACTGTGGTAGCTTTGATCTCCGTGTACGCCTCAGCTTTGGCCCACTTGGTGAAGTACTCAGTGGCGGTGAGGATGAAAGATTTTTGCTTGGACTGAGAGTTAGGATCACCTAGTGGGCCTACGATGTCAAAAGCCCACATGGAGAATGGCCAAGGAGCAGAGAGAGGATGAAGGGACGAAGCAGGTGCATGAATCTTATCAGCATAGAGTTGGCACTTAAGGCACCTACGGACATAGGCGGAATAGTCTTCCTCTAGAGTGGGCCAGTAATAACGCTGCCTATGGATCTTCTTCACTAATGCCTGGCCATTAACATGCCCTCAACACTCGCTAGAATGAGCTGCTTCAACAATCTTCCATGCCTCATCATCGTCTAGACACCTCATGAGAACTCCATTAAGAGCACGCTGATACAGTTCCCCAGCAACAATAGTGTATCTTGAGGTGGCTCTTCGAATGGCCTTACGCTGCTCAGCGTTTGCCGACTCCGGGAACGATCCATCTTTGCAATATTGCTCAATTTCATGATAGCACGGCAATTCCTCTTCTTCCAAGATCTCTTCCAACTCTATCAAGGAGACCTCCTTCAAATCCAACTTCTCGACCTTTTCTTCTACAGACGTCCTAAGGTTATTGAACCAAGGATTCTGAAGGGAAGGAGCGTCTAACCTCTAGATCACAGTAGTCTCAGTTGACCGACTGAGAGGAAAAGACAAGGAGGAGGCAAGCGATGCCAGCGCATCGGCAAGGATATTCTGAGATCGAATAGTGTGAATGTAAATCAGTTTGTGAAATTGCTTAGCCAAGAGGGTGAGCAAATCTTGATATGGCTTGAGTTTTGGGTCACGGGTGCGATAGGTGGAAAGAACCTGGCGCAGGACAAGCTGAGAATCTCCTATGATGTTCAAATAAGCGCGCCCAAGAGATAGGCGTTCTTCGATCCGGCTAGGAGAGCCTCATACTCGACAATGTTGTTGGTAGTTGGAAAAGAGAGCTTGTATGCAAGAGGAATGGTCACTCCCTCAGGAGTGAGGAGAACGGCACCTACCCCTCGGCCTTTAGAGTTGAGCGCACCGTCAAAGTGCAGAGACCAGAAGGGATGATGAGTGAGGACAGCTAGATGTTCATCAGGGAACTCCTCCTGAATAGAATCGATACAAGGAATAGGCAAGTGGGCAAGGTGTTCGGCAATGGCATATCCCTTGATTACCTTCTGAACGACGAAGGCGATATTGAATTGGGAGAGGAAACTCTGCTAGCGAGCTAACCTACTAGATAGGACAGGCTTTTCTAAGAGATAGGGAATTGGGTCCATTCTAGAGATCAGCTTAACCTGATGGGCCAAGAAATAATGCTTCAGTTTTTGAGCTACCCAAACCAGTGCGGCACAGGTCTTCTCCATAGCAGTGCATTTGGCCTCTACAGGATT
Source organism: Amorphophallus konjac (assembly GCA_022559845.1). NCBI lineage: Eukaryota > Viridiplantae > Streptophyta > Magnoliopsida > Alismatales > Araceae > Amorphophallus > Amorphophallus konjac. The sequence goes on from CM040118.1 coordinate 428,275,668, forward strand.
GAATAGCCTAGAGAGGTAATAGGCTGCCCTCTCTCCACCTTCATCATCCACTTGCCCCAGGATAGCTCCCAGGAGTCCTCAATAACAGAAATGCAAAGGATTAGAGGTTTTCTAGGGACAAGAGGTTACAAAATCGGGGGATTAGACAAATAAACCTTTAAATCCTCATAGGCCTTTTGACATTCTTGATTCCACTCAAACTTTACCCCCGCCTTCAGTAGTTCATAAAATGGGCAGCACCTCTGAGAATGTTGAGATATGAATCTCCTAATGAACCGCAGACGTTGTTGAGTTATGGTTTTGATGATTATTGTGTTATGGTTTTGATGATAACTATACTTAATGTGTGATTAAGTGATGATAACTAAACTTGTGGTTGATTGCTCATGCTCTTGTTATCTATGTATGGTTGAGATGGCAAATGGCAACGGTTACATGGTCTTGATCCTTGGTTTGCATATGTTGGTTCTACAAGAGGTTTCAAGTCTTTATATGTTTGAACATATAGACTTGAGCTCTGATGAACACTTTTGTTCAAATCCTGATCAAATAGTTTGAAACCTGTTTGGTTGATTTTTACTCATACCATACATGCATTTGTCAAAGCAACAAGTGTTCCAATCTTATATGTGAAATTGGGTCTCAATATAAATCACTTCTTGAACTCTAATACATATTTCACATATCATTTTGAGCTTGCATTATGTTAAAACAACTCATGAGAAACTTGCTTGAAAATTGGAATAATGGTACTTATATCTTGCTCAAACGGTTTACAATAAGCTCTTGTTAATTGATTAAAACTGTCAAATGGCCAAAAGGGTTTCATACATGTACTTCATGTAATTACCACATGAATTATTGATCAAAGTTCTAATTCTTTTTTCTATGGTTTTGTAGGTCAAAACACTCAACATATATTCCCCAGGATCAAAGGAGTTTGAAGCCTCAGACTTAAATGGGTTACAATGGAGTTCGGGGGTGAAACCTAAAAAGTCTGAAATTTACTGTAGCTTTAGGTCGACCGCCCCAGGTCGACCGACAGTAGCGGTCGACCTCCCCAGGTCGACCAAAAATTCCAGGGATCAAATTTCTACAGGGTTTCTCAGTAGCGGTCGACCGCCAGCTTCCACAGGTCGACCGCCAGCCCCGAGCCAACACTAGTTGACTTTGCTCTCCACTTCAAGAAGGGCCATTCTCCTTGTATTTCTTTAATCCTAATGACACCCAATCATCCACAAAATGTGGATATGGTCTGGAGGATGTCCAAGGACCATTCAAAGGTTATAAAACCTCTACAAGAAGGGTTAGAAACCTTAATGCTTCAAGGGGATCAAGAGAGTTCAAGGGAGGCTAGAGGAGGAGATTCATGGGTACTGTAGCACCTCCGTGAACAGTGCTTCGAGCTGAAGTTCTTCATCCATTCCAAGTGATTCAAACCTAGATCTGGAGCCTTCATCCTCCCATGAAGTGAAGAAACAAGCATCCAACCAGAAGAGATCGAAGGAGAGCCCATCAACCAAGGAGTTTATCAATGGAAGAAGAAGAAGGCTGCTACAAGGAAGAAGGAATCTCTTCATCCATCTGAAGGTATGCAAGCTCCATTTTGAACCCAACAACCTCAAAGGAAGAGAAGAAGCAAGCAAGGATCAAGGAGATCAAGGAAGTTATGCAAGCAAGAAGGAACTGTTACTGTAGCCGTGAATAGTGTTCCGTGGATCAACTCTTCATCCAAGAGCTAAACATTCATGGTCCATCTGAAGCCATCAACTTCCAATAAACTGAAGAAGCAAGCATCACTCAAAGATCATCAGCAAACATTCAGGGGGAGCCAAATCAGGGGATTTCTAAATTGTGCCTTATTGTGTTTCAAGCTCATATTCGTGTGTTGTACAAACTGTGAAAACTTGTGTGTGTGTGGATCGTTCTGGATCCGTGTTTGTGTGTGGTTGTCGTATTTGATTCGTGTGTGCGTAGGTCTTCCTAGATCTACGTGTGTGTGTGTGTTTTTTTTTATTCAGATCATAGTGTTTGTGTGTGGAGTGCTGCACTTGTCGTAGCATGTGTGTGTTTTGTTGATCCGCTTGTTGGATCGTGTTGGAGACCTCGTCTCCGTGTATGTGTGTGTTGGGGTGCGTCCCCGTGTGTGTATGGACAGGCGTCGTCCTGCGTGTGTGGTTGGAGCGTCGTCTCCGTTTGGGGATTTATCCCCGAGTGAAGCCTCACCAGGTTTGGTGAGGGGTGGACGTAGGATTGCCATCGTTTCATCCGAACCACCTTAAAAACCGCTGTGCATTGTGTGTTATTTGTGTGGTTTGATTGTATTCATTTTATGGTTGTGTGGGAACGGTGAGTTTGAGAGAATTGGTTAATTAGTTTTCATATTACTAATTAATGTTTATCACATATTTTGTAAAAAATCAAAAGTTTCTTTAAAATTTGTAAACACCCAATTCACCCCCCTCCTGGGTGTCATTGATCGTGGGACTTTAATTGGTATCAGAGCCAATGCTCTATTCTTCATAGATCTAAGGATCTAGAGATATCCAGATCAATGACTACCAATATGTACACCTTGAATTCTCCACCGGTGTTTGATGGTTGCAATCTAGTCAACTCGTATGATCCTAAACTATGGAAGCTTATCTCACATGGTCCTTATGAGTTGCCTAAAGACAAATCTGTCTGGACCGCAGATTCCAAGCTTAAACATGATCAAAATTGTTTGGTTCTAAAATTGCTTATTGCTGCAGTTGATTCTAATCATTTCCCTTTTATCTCCCATTGCAGATCCGTGAAGGATATCTTGGTTGGCTTAACCAAAGTCCGGGAAGAGCATGAAGATCAATGTCTTGTGGTAGGCACGAGTGATCAAGGGAGTGATCAGCAAGTTGAATCAAGCTCAAAGGTAAATTCTGATTCTGATAATGAAGATGAATTTAGCTATAAGGAGTTATTGATTGCATATGATGAGCTTGCTGATAAATATGAGAAGGTTAAGTCTGAAAATAAAAAATTGAAAAAGAATGTTGGACAAAATAAATGTGATTCTCCATGTAAAGAATGCTCGCACTTGAAGGAATTGATTGATGGTCATGTGTTTGACATTGAAATTCATAAAGATCAAATTTCTTCTTTGAGAAATGAAAACAAAGAGCTGAGAGAGAGAGTAAGTCTTATGAACAATGGTCAAAATGAGTTTGCTCATGATAAAAATCTTGAAATAGAAAATGAGAAACTGAAGGAATTGAATAGAACCATTTCTGAAAGATTACTTGCTTTTGAAAAAGGAAAATCTACGAATATTGATCAATCTGAAAAAGTGCATATTTTGTTGCAAGAAATTGAAACTCATAAAACCATCAATGCTACTTTACATGAACAAGTCAACTCTTGTGAAAATAAACTTCTTTCCTATGAATTGCACATTGCATCTCTTGAGAAAGAGATTATTGACTTGAATGCTTCATTGTCTAGATTTGTGAATGATCAAGAAAATTTGGACAAACTATTGGGGACGAAAGTGAATTTTTAATGGGAAGGGCTGTGTTTTAATCCTGTGAACAAAAAGAAGTTTGAAAATAAAGTTTATACATCTTTTGTGCACAGTTCAAACATAGCCAGCACATCAAATAAAAATCTGAAAAAGGAAAACCATGTTCCACACACACATGCATCCACAAAGAAAATCAACTTGCATCAAAAATCTAAAAATATTGCTAGCACTTCCATGCATGTTAACCATACTTCCGCCACACACACACAACCAACTAGAAAGAAACTCACATACTTTTATTGTGGAAAACATGGACATGCTATGCATAATTGCTTCATTATGAAGAATGATGACTTGAGAGCATGTAAAAACTAAGCTGTTTTAAAAAATGCAAAGAAAGTCTTCACCACAAAACCTTCCATGCATTGTAATCACTATGGTAAAAGAGGTCACACCAAGTCATACTGCTAGTTACTCATGAAGAAAGAGAGTTTTCACTCAACAAGTCATGCTCACATACATAAACCAGTAGAGCCAATGAGAAAGAAAAGTGTAATGTCACGTGTTCCCCCCATCACTTTGGCAAATCTGGAAATGTTAAGCATGATTATTTTCCTGTGAAAGATGATGGTTTGAATATTGTTAAGAAGTTGAAACCATGTGCAAATATTGCTGCTAACCCACAAGGACCCAAAAGGATTTGGGTACCTAAAAATGGCAAAAGAGAAATCTATTTTGCAGGTGTGTCTTTGGAATGTAAAGCATGAAATCTATTTTCATCAAGAAGGTAAGGCACACGGGTAAAGTGGCATAAATCAGGTTGGAAGAAAAATCAAAAATGAAATTTCAAGATCATGTGATATCTCTCCTACTTTCTGTAGTGAATGTGTCATGTCTCAACTTACTTTGTGTCACATAGTCATGTAATCTTGCATATGTCTGTACATGCATTTCATTCATAGTTGTATACATATTTGTGCGCATATCAATTGTCATATAGCATCTTTGTGTAAAGAAGACCTTGAAGATTCATCAAAGCATGATTTCACTACATACATTGAGAATGCATATACTTTCACATATTGTCATGCATAAGTTGAACATTGTGTATTCATGCCATAATGTAATTGCAATCCCCCTGCCTTCATCATCCATGATTACATAGTATATTAAATGGTGACATGTGGAAGGGCAGGTTACGCCTGTCTGAAAGCTATCACTACGCGTGAGGTGATCTTCGGATCTAAGTTCTTCATCTTGTACTATGAGTCATTTACTTAAAAGGCTGCATATGGTGTTGGATTGTTACTAAACATCTTGCATTCATGCATACACTAAGGGGGAGCAACCACATTCCTCATATGGGCTTAATGTTTAGGTTCAAACACGAGTCATGCATTGCATCTAGAGCTGTCTAGGGGATGTTGGTTGTTAAAAGAATTTGTCATACCATTCTTAATAAATCTGAATTGAAACTGATAAATCAAATCTTCTTGTCCTTGGATGCAGATCATACTCTCAAAAGCTAAAATGATAATGAGCTAGTCATGACCAGGCTTGAATCAATTAAGTAACACCTTGCAAGGATAAAAATGCTAAGAAATTTCCTCCACCACCACCAGGAGATAGGAAATGATTTTGATGAGTACCCAAGGCATGGTATGAAAGGCGCACATCTCTTTTGACTGAGAATTGGTTGAATGGGTAAGGTTGATTAAACATATCTCATGAGGCAAATCAGGTAAAAGACACTTTAGTGGTTCAAGCATATGTGGATGATATCACTCTTTAAACCACTAATAATGTCTGAACTACTAATAATGCTTTTTCTGAATAATTTGTAGGGTTTTTTTTTGCAAGGAGATTTTGGTATAAGCCTCGTGAATGAACTGAATTTTATTCATCTTTGGATTGCAGGTGGAAGGCTTAGATCAAAATGGATTCTCAAGGCAAAAGTATAAAAAGTAAAATCTGAAGTACTAACCGTCGTGGGGTTAGCAATCTTAGTGCATGAAGGCTTTCGATCTTGTCATCTAAACCAAGGTAATTCAACCTTGTTAATTCATGCAATGGCCTTTTGTCACTTGGTGACACCTTTAGATGACATGTATTATTTCTAAATACCTGAAATGATTGCTCCTCCATTCTGCGGTGATTAACTTGCTTATTGGTTGAATGAAACTGAAAATCTTGAACTTTATGTTGACCTTTGAACATCCTTCAATCTGATTGCTTGAGCACATTTAAGCTTAATTGAGTATCTGGTATATCAAATATTGAGTAGTGAAAAGGGTGGATTATCTTCACCTAGAAACTCTCATTATGCGTGAGTTGGTCTTTGGACCAAAGTTCTCCGCCTTGTACCAGAACTGGAAGAAATCGATTGTTTGGCCTTGAAAGAATTTTATGATGCTATTATTTGCTCCTTGTTAGCTAGCCCTATGTCATAAGAGAAACATTGCACTTTCACTGAATTTTTCTGAGATTCATGTTTTTGTCAAAGGGGGTCTTGCTTGCTAAACAAGTTGAAATGAATGCTATTTCATTCTCTATTGACTGAGTTATCTCCAATTGAAACATGCAACATGCTCATGATGAATTGCTTCAAAATTTCTCAAATTGATCCTTGTTGAAGTGAAGAGTTCTGCAATAGAAATGTCAACTCCTGAATGACTTGTGATTGATTTCTAAATCTTTAAAAATCTATTCTTAACAATCTTTGACAATAAATGATTTCCACTGTATGCCAAATGATTTCTGCACCTTTGTATATAAACCACTTGTGATGAATAATGTTCCATGCTCATCTTTCAAATTTGAACTGCTCTCTTGTATATAATGTCATTTTTCATCTTGTATTCCTTTCTCACATAGTTATAGGTTGCATGCATCATAATTCAATGCATAATGTGCTTTTAGATCGTGCAAATGAAAATCAAAAGTCTGGATCACTTTGCACATCGCATCGCATTCTCATATGCTCATATGTTGTATTGCATTGGAACTCATGCATTAGTCGCACTTAGTTCATTCAGTTGGCATCCATTCAATTGGTATCAAATCTACATCACATTGCTTGCATGTATGTCATAGTGCATTTGCATAAACTCCCAATGTGTGCTTGTGTGATATTATATGTTATTCAACCCCATCCCTTGGCATTTCTATGGCCTTATGTCTTCTTGATAAATAATGCTGCATTTGAGTCTGTTGGGTCCCGTAGTGCAGGAACACGGTTCTAGAGGGGGGGTGAATAGAACCCTCTACTAAAAACTATGTCCAATTAAAAACTTAAACCTACTCGCACAGCGGAATTAGCAAGATTAACAAGATTGAGGAATTTAAGCTAAAAAAGCATGATAAACTAAATTCACTTAATCTCACCGTGCTCACACGATCGCATAAATAGATTAAACGGAGATGCACACAATCACACAAATCAAACCATGAGACACGGGGATTTTTAAGGTAGTTCGGGACCACGATGGGCTCCCTACGTCCACCCCTCACTAAACCGGTGAGGCTTTTTCCACACGTTGCGAATGCAGCAAACACGGAGATTTCTCCCCACACACACGGGGTAAAAACTCCAAACCACACGCTACGAATGCAGCAACACACGGGGATTTCTCCCCACACACACCGGGAAAAGAATCCCAATACACACGCGGATATGCTCCGCACTACACGACGCACAATCATCAACACAAACCACTCGGAGAACCCATTCTCTGAACCCACACACAGAATAATCGTTCAGAGAAAGATGAAGTGTCCACGAATGTATACAATAGACTCCAAACAAACTCTATGGACTAAATCAAAGAAGATATAGCATGTATGAAACTCCCCCTTCAAGGAATACTCCGGCTCTTCTTAGCTCGTTGTCGGATGGCCGCGATTTTGGCGTCCTCACGTTCCTCTCTTCGAGATGCTTCTTTTCTTCTTCTACCACGAGCTCTAAATCCTCAGAGATGGACATGAGAACCACCTTGCAATAGCTCCTCTTCCTTTCCCCCTTTTTTTTCTTCTCCTACAAGACAACACAAACAAGCATTAGAGTTCATTTCTTATCAAATTCGGAGGTCACATGTAAGTATATATAGAAGGTACCAAAAGACCCATATACCCATGTAAAACCCTTGCAAAACCACTCTAATATGTTCATTAGTAACCTAGGGGCATTGGTGTAAAATTTCACCCCAATCGGAGGTCATTTGGATGGGCTACGGTGGCCCACGGAAAAGTCGCGTGGAGCTGCGAAACCAGATGGGACGTCCCATCTAGCAAGTGGGTCGTCCCATCTACAAGCATAGTTCTGGTTTTTGCCCAGAACAGGGAATGGGTCGACCCATCTCTGCAAGTGGGTCGACCCACTTGCAGACAAAACACTATTTGGCCATTTTTTGGCCCAAGGGTCGACCCATTGAGAGGGGGGGTCGACCCATTCACTTATAAACATTAAAAATAGATTTCTAAACCATTCCCAATGATCTAAACATGCAACCCAATGAATTCTAACATCCATTTATGAATTTTAATGATGAAAAACAATTTTTTTCAAATGGAGTGCATGTAATTCAACATCATGAAGGTTTTCGCATGAAAGCACATCCTAAACCCGGATTTCATCAATTCAAGCTCAATGAAAAACTATTCTTCCTCATTCAACATATAAATCAAATAACCATGCATTAATATATAAGATGTTGGCATATTTTTAGACCTCATTCAACAAATGGTCATTTCAATGGCTTAAGCATTTTGCAACCTCAAAGGAAAAGTCATTTAGACAATGCATGAAACACTTTGGAAACTACAACACCATATGAAGTGAATGCATGAACCAAGTGATATCAAACTGATTTCCATCAATGTCTATCCTGCAAAAATAAGATAAATCATTAGATATACATGGAAATCAAGATCAGGGAGTTCCACTCTTAAGACATGCATTCGACCATGAGTGCTATAAAAGAGTCAAACATATTATGAGCCTCAAGGATCATGAAGAAACCATGAACCACAAATAAGGGTATTGCAACCTATACACACTATGCATGAAAACTCATGACTACACAAGATTGTTTCTATCACATGAGCACACTAGCATTCAAATGAGCAGTATGCCATTTCACCAATACAAGATTTTGTTATGATGAACTTGAATCTATCACTCATCCAAATATAAAGACATGAAAGCTCAACCTCAACCTCCTCCAATTCAAGCACACAAGGTGGTTAGATATTACCATGATCCCATGAGTATCAACCATGAATTTTCCTCCTGAAAAGCATGATAAAGTACGAGATTATATGAGAATTAAAATCCTTGCATCAAGCATCAATTCTATGAACATGTTCACAATAAAATACATCAATGAACCTATTCAAACATGTATTTTGCTTCTCATATCAATCAACAAAAATATATTTGACCAAATGACAAGGTTTTGAAATGATAAGCATGAATCTATCATTCAATCAAATATATTGACATGGGAGCTCAAACATTCAAATAGCTTACATGTATCTTTCATAATTTGAACATCAAAATGCTTCAATACCCAAATGTTAACAATCATACCAAATGTAAAGTATGTAGGAAAGCATGAGAACACATTCATTCAAATGGCATTCTTGTTGACAAAAACTAACATTCATGAAGCATTATTTTCCACAAAAACTTTCTCATCAATACAGAGCCATGAAAATATGAATAATCATTCAAGCACAAGGCCAAGCAAGTCCAGGCAACAAAGTCATTTTGTAATCATCAAAATCACATACACAACAATCTCCCCCATTTTGATGATGATAAAATGTTATGCGTTAATGCTCATTAATGCTCTCTCCCCCTTTGACATAATCATAAATGGGGATCAACATGGAGAATTCGCGATAGCATCAAGACCAAACCAACATGCTTTCTCCCCTTATGGCAAAATTAGAACGGACAAGCAAAACATATGATATTCATGAAAGAAGCACAAGGAACAGTCTCTCCCCCTTTGTCATTGACAATGAATCGACAGACAACGGGGTTATTAAGAGAACCATATGCATACTATGTTCAAGAAGATGCAATTCAAAATATGCATGTGTGAATGCACTAAATGTCAAATATGCATGAACTAATTTGCACATGTTTGAAATGCAAGTTTTGGGCACTATGAAGATGCAGAATGCAAGTAAAATGATCAAGTATTATTGACTTCCAAGTAAGTAAATCTATATACATGCAACATAGCTCCCCCATTTTATTTATAATGAGAGGATAGGTGTACGAAAGGTGCATGTGAGTCAATAAAACCATGGTGCTCATGTGTACACCTAGGAGAGTGCGCAGATAGATAGCAAAAGACATACACCAATCATGCAGTCAATCAAATTTTTAAAACACATATTAAATCAAATTATCATGTGTATAAGTGAATAACATGAAAATAGGCTTTAGCCATATAGATATCCAGATTTTCAATTGAACACAAGAGTAATTACACATACTACATTTAAATCTAGAGAACAACGTATTGGAGGCTACGCTCTGCCCCATTAATTTTTCATCAGAATTTTTCTCAAAAATTTCACATTGACAATCTGAAATTTTCTTAGAGTGATCAGGTTCAAATAATTCCTTTTTACGCGAGGAGACACATGGAGCTCATGCCAGAATCTCTGGTTACTCAGAATATTGAACCATTTCACTTCATTTTGAACAGAGGTACTTTAGTCAATAATTTTTAGAAATGAACCACATCATGTCTTAGGTGACGTGTATTCAGTTTACTCAGTGAGATTAAGCATTGCTCTGCCTTTCATTTCATCCAAATTTTTTTCAGCTGAGGCAGGCAGCTTTTTCCTCAACTGCCTCGTTATCATAAATGCAGCAAGTTTAATTACTTTATAGTGTTGAAATGAAATTCCTATATCCTTATGAATAACACTCTTTTTCACATTAAAGTACATGAAGTGTGAGAATTTGATTTAACATGTATGTAGAAAATTTAACTCAACATAAGATAGTGTAGCTCCCCTTATGTGAATGCACTAAATAGTCTGTAGCTCCCCCTGTGTGGTTAACATTAAGCACAATAGTTAAGACTCAGATGCAACATTATTTATGAAGAGATATGAGGTCTTAGAAGTTTCAAAGAAGGAATTTTAGCATATATTAACATGCAAGCATACAACGGAAACATGCAAATATGCAATGTAGAGTGCATCATGAATGCATAATTTCAGATTTTATATGAATGTTCCAAATGCACCTAATGTACAAACTCTTATGCGTGCAACCTATAACAACATGAGAATGCAATGCAAGATGCCAATTAAAGGCCCAATGTTATGAAGTTTCAGTTCATGAAGGTTAGCGGTGTTCAAAATGATGCATCTCAAAGTATGCACTATATGTATGCTGAAAATGTCAAATATGCACATAGGCACACAATGAGCTTCATCTTTCAAATTGAAATGAGTATGTACTATATGAGAGATAAGTATGCAATATATGCAACTATGCACACTATGACTTCCATCTTTCAAATCCAAAGTTTATGCTCAAGATTAGACGAAGGGAGAATGTATGAACAAGTAATGTTTTAACTAACTATTCATGCAAGCACTCATGATTCAAGATATGCAATTATCATGAAATATATGCATATGCCCTATATGCATGAATATGCAATATGCATTTTTTTTATTTTGTGTGCCCATAAATCATGGCTTTCAAGCATAAATAAGTCAACGTATGTAAGAGACTCAAATTCACAAAGCATGCATGATATGTGAATGATATGCAAAAATGCCAATGCGATATTTTTATGGAGATTTCAATTTTTTTTTGTGCATTCTTGAATACTCAAGTGAACATGAAATCAGTTAATACATGAGTTGAGTTTTCAATGAATTTAACACAGGACCATAAGCATTTCATTTCAAGCTTTATCATGAGCAGCTATTTTCCTTACAACCCAAACATTCGACTATGACCATTCAAAATGGTATTGCATGAGATAAATCTTCAGATTGAACAAATCAAGCAATTTATCGATCATGTAGAGCAACCACACACATGGTCAACAAGCTTTAAACTAAGTCATGATCATCATCCAATGCCAATTGTTGCATTAAAGAACAAGCAATTTCACAGTTCAAAAATTTTGTCTTCTTGAAACATGAAAGATTTTCAAGTTGTACCAATTGTAAATTTAACATCACTGTAAATCAAGGCAAATTGATTTCATTCCAACAGACATGTTTCCTCATAAGTCAAACATGTTGAATTTTTGAATTTTGGTACTAGGCGGAGAACTTCGATCCTAAGATCGACTCATGCATAGTGATAGCTTCTTGATAGACTTAATCTGTCATTTCACATATCACCATTTGATATACCAAAATATTCATTCAATGAAGACCTGTATGATTTGTGAAGAATTCAGAACATGATTCCAACAACATAACAAAGTAACTGAAGTGAAAACATCAAAATCACCAAGTTTGACAATAAGAAAAAGTAAAGTCAGGGTTTTACCAAACGAGTGTGCCTTGTTTCCTTTTATTGGAACCCCTTTTAATTTATTTTCTCAAGGCACACCTGTATCAAATTCAACTCATTTGATAAATTTGGGAACCCAAGCCTTCTTAGGTCCCTTGGAGTTAGTGGCATTACCACCCACCGAATTCTTCCACACTTTCATTACTTCTATGTCGTCATTTCTCATGATCTTGCAGTCCTCAATCACATGACCATGATTTCCACAATAAAAACATTGAGGAGAAGAATTTCTAGCAAAAGATGTTATTTCATGAGCAAAAGTATTTTCAAAAGTATTCCATCTCCTATTTCCAAAAGATCTAGGTCTAATAAAATTAAACCTAGCATTCGTTCTAGAAGCATGAAAATTATCACTTTTCAAAAATTAACAGTTTTTCATTACATGATCGTATTTCCCATAATGAAGATAACAAAGAGATGTGGGTCTACGGAAAGCTTTTTCATTGTTTATATGAGTTTTTGGAAAGAAGTTTCTCTTGTAAGATGAAAACTTTTGAGCATGAATTGTATGGTTATCATTGAATTTTCTTTGAACATTGAACTTAGCATTGTTAGCATAAAGTTCATCTTTTTGCTTCACAAAGTAATTTTTCATCACATGGCCTAGTTTATGACAATAAAAGCATGAAACATTTCTTTATCTTTTGCATGCAAATTCTTCTTTGCATGCATGTTGGTCATCTTTTTTCATGATATCACAATCATCCATAACATGACCATGCATGCCTGTGGACGCACTTAATTTTGAGAGATCTTCGTTCTATTCGTTCATCCGTTTGTTGGTTTTATTAAGTGTGTGGGCGTGCCAGTCACAAAGTGACGATTTGTTCGGGCTCCGGAGAGCCCATGGTGCGCTCTATCTGACTCAGTCAAGCGATTGTGTGGTTCAGGTCGGGACTGGGATCCGTTGTGCCATAAAGGTCACAACGTCATTTACATCCCCTCGGAGAGGGGAATACCCTTGATTAATTGCCAAAAATAAGGGCTCCACGGTCGACAGAAATACTGATTAATGCAGGAAGGAAACACCCGTCGGGTTATGCGGTGAGCCCGAGGTGGGGGCCTGAATACTCGGGTCATGTCGGTCACTGATGGACCATTTCATGTTTGGACACAAGTTCACACGGAAAACGAGATGATAACTTGGGAGACGAATCCGTACACATGTTTGCCGAGGGACGGCAATTTTAATGCAGGGAGGCAAATCAGATCCTGATGAGGGAGGGGACCCTGATGAATTATCGGCCCGAAGTAAGGCCGGGCGGTCACCATGATAAGAGAGAGAACTCTCGAGAGTGACTTCCGGCTTACAGGGGCATCATTAATATCCCCGGGTTCGGAATCCAGGAAGGAGAGACTGCTGCCATATTGTTGTATTCACGATGGTCATCGACGCTTGTTATTATCGTTTGTTTATTGACATTACCCTTTCTTTGATATTATCTTCCCTTGTTGTTATCTTGGTTAGGACCACCCCTTTTATCTCATTATTGTTATTACTATTGATCGTTCCTTTTATCGTATAGCCCCCCTCCCTTTTATTGCATGCATGTGTGTATTCGTAGGGGAGATGATGGAGACTAGGGTGTACCGCTGAGAGATGAATGGTGTGTGCGGTTCAAAGTGTAAAGAAGGGTGTACCACTGGGGAGCGTACCGCTGGAAGAAGGGAGGTGGGCGTACCGCTAAAGGGTAGAGGGTGTAGCGTACTGCTGAGGCACTAGGGGAGCACACCGCTGGGAGAATGTGGAGCGTACCGTTGGGGGACTGGAAGCGTACCGCTGGAAGGGCTGGAGGAGCTGATGCGTGAACGAGCCACGAGGACTGTACAGACGTGCTGTATGCAACAGACAATGTATAGCCTTGCCCAGCGATGCAATGTATAGACTTGACCAGTGGTACAATGAATGTATGGACTTGTTCAACGATGCACACACATAGCGGCGATGTATGGACTTATCACATGAGTGTATGAGACAGTGCAGTGTATAGACTTAGACAGACTTCACTAGCGTGGAATGTGCAGACTTCATGCAATGCAACGTACAGACTTTAGAAAGGAACGTGCAGACTTCATGCAATGCAACGTACAGACTTTATGATGTGAAACGACCACGGGGTATGCAGCAAGCAAACCGAAACTTAGGACCTATTCCGCAATCACAACCACATAGCAATTCAGTTGGCATATAGGGCCAATTTGCCGTCGCACACACACGAGCCCGGGGTGACTAAATGATGCTAAGGGGAGGTGATGGATCAAGACCCTTGCTGGTAGAGTGCCAGCAAGGCTAGGGTTGCCCTCCCGAAGGTATGAAGCCCACAATTAAGGGGCTGGCCGGGTGCCACTTGGAGCAATAGGTCCCTCTCTCACACACTCCACGGTGACCGCTCGTAAGTGGGGCAAGTGGGGTCGGACACTCTCTCACTTGCTCAACAGAGCGGCTTCTACGGATATTAAATGAACAAGCACCAGAAGGAAATGGAGCAAAGGTTAGAGCTCACCTGGTTGGTTTGAAGAGACCAACCCCATTCGGAGACGAGGGCGAGCGGGGAAGTGTGGGTTCCCCGCACACTGCGCCGGTGTAGCTTGATCCCTGTTTAATAATAACATTCACTACACCTCACGCAGGAGGGTGGACTTGGGGTGGGGATGATTTGTATTACATGCAAACACTACCTCCACGCAGGGAGGGGCGGTGAGCCGGCCAGGTGGGGAGGGGAGATTCGCCGAAGAGCGGGCGGAGAAGCCGACGCCGAATCTGCCGGCAGGCTGCGAAGGCTGACTGACAGTCGGGGTCGAGGCCGTAGATCTTGTTCTGGAATCTTGCTTATGACGAGATCAGCGGCGAACGCTTCGTAACTGGGACGGGGATGCCTCAGAATTTTGCTGAATTCTTCTAAAGAAGGTGCTGGTCCGGGAAGTGCTTCGAACAGAGTGACTGAATCTGGACGCAGTAGCTTCCTGTTTCTGACAGTAACTTTCAGAGGTTGTGCCGACTGCTCCCGGGCTCCAAATCATGAACTGCCAGATTTTATGGAACCGTGGACAAGCCCCCTTCGCAGCAAAACTGACGGGGAAGCCGTCTGATGCCGGAATGGACAGGGATACTCCGAAGAGTGGAGGTTGGTCGTTGCAGACTGTGGGAGGCAGACCCGCGCAGCTGAGGGAGAAAAATGGTAACTTGGTACCACGGTCTCCGATCGATGCTCTGCTTCTTGATCCTGAAGACAGACAGAATGAGGAAGAACTTTGTAGAAGAGCCCTCAGCCTAATTCTTCCGTGGTTCATCGTGGCACAGCTCCCTTTCTGGTTCAGGTACTCTGTTGGGGAAGCTCTACGCAGTCCGGGGAGAATGGTCACCACAAACTGTAGCAAAGTCGGAATGAGACGATTCCACCTCGCTTGCGAAGAAGACTCGCAGACCTTTCCAGAGATGTAAGGTGAACCTCTAGATGACGTCGTATGACTCCGGAGTTGGCTCTGCAAGTCGGGCCCCAATCTGCTACCTGCGGGTTGAACAGAGTAAAGGGGCTATTTGGTGGAGAAGGGTTGAAGGGACTGCAATGGGGAGGGGGCTAATGGCTGTGGGGCTTGGATGGTGGTGGGTAGAGATGGTGGAGAGGTTGGAGAAGGAGGTTGGGTCGCAGCTAGCAGGTGGAGGGGAAGGGGGGTGCGGCCAAGGCTGGAGGGTGAAAGGGGGGGGGGGGCGCAAGTGGCTTGGAGGGAGAGGGAGATTTGAACTTGGTTTAATGTGGGCATGGTTAATGTGGTCTTGGGAAGGGGAAGAGGTGTGTTGGGGATGTGGAGAGGTGCTTGGGGAGGTGGGATTCTCCCTTGGGAGATGGAGGGGTGGCTTGGGAAAGGGAGAGGTTGTCTTGGAAGGTGAAAGGTTGCTTGGGGATATGGTGTGAGTAAGGGGAGGAATTAAGTGGACCTTGGGAAGGGGAAGGGTTGGGATGAGGTGGAGGATGATGTGGCAAGGAGAAGAGAGAGAGAGAGGGGTGAAATTTGGAGAGAGAGGGGGAGGAGAGAGAGAGGGGGCCGCCCCCTTTAGAGAAAGATAGAAGAGGAGAGAGAGAGAGAGAGCTAGAGAGAGAGAGAGGTGCACTAATGCTCAAAATTCATTCAAACTTTCATTACTGAACTCAAGTGGAGTTGGGGTCCTATTTATAGGAATCCCAACATTTACAAAAAGTCCCTGGAGAAAGTGCTAAAAGCAAATAAGCAAGGGGGTGGGGAAGGAAGAGGGCGCCCATGGGCCAGGCCCATTTAATTGGGCCCATATGACCCCCTAGCCTAACAAACATAGGTAAATAGCATGATGACCTAGGGACATGACTCAAAACAAAGGGGAAATTACATCAAAATGACTCAAGAAAAATATAAAAATACATAGCTGAACTTAGGAAATCAAGCTGAACATAATGGCAATCATCCGGACCCGTGGAGAAGTGGGAAGTGGTAAGCGATGTCCCCATCATACTCCCGGGGTGCAGAGAACTCGACTCTGTCGAGTAAAGATCCATCGTATGCGGAGGAAGCCACAGCGAGGTTGCTCTCAAGTCCACCAAAAGTAGCCGGTCCTTTCCACCAAGCGAGGTAGTGCCCATCCCTCTGCTCCAGATGGCTGTAACCTGTTCATTCAATATCCGCTCCAATCGCTCACGTTGGCCCCTCTGGGTTGGTGGAACTCTCTTATGGGTGGTGACTCTCTCAAGAAGTGGAACAGGCTCAATATTCTCACTAGGTGTCACCGTGGGACCCTTGTATGGCACCAAGTCAGCCACATTGAATGTGGGACTTACTCCGTACTACTCGGGGAGGTCCAACACGTAGGCATTTGTGCCGATCCTCCTCAGAACCTGGAAGGGGCCTGATCCACGCGACCTCAGTTTTGAGACATTCCCAGGGAAAGGTCTCTCAGTTCTCACCATCACAAAGTCACCCACGCGAAACTCTTGGTGGCATCGGTGGGAATCAGCCGATTTCTTATACACCTTATTGCTTTTATTGGTGTGTTTGCGGATGTTACCATGCAGAGTTGTGAATGATCCTTTAGCGATGAAGGGAGGGCCCGGACAACCAAATGTGGACCTAACATGCAATGGTGTGACGTGGACTTTGATGAACCTAGGAGGACCGGGACATCCACTAGTGGCCCTATCATACCTAGTCTTCATAACAATGGTGGGAGGGCCCTGGTATCTGTAGGAGAACCTATTACATATGGTGGTGATGAATGCCGGGGGACCTGGACACCCGTAGATGCTCCTAACGTGCATATGATCAATGATGAATGAGGGAGGACCAGCACATCCAAATGTGAGCCAGTCATGCATTGGGCTAAAAGTGTGCGTGACATGTATGACATGACTAGGCTTAGTAGCCCTACCAAATGATGCACAATGTAGTGGCACATGTATTTTCATCCAAATGGTTCCTCCTATGCATATGGCTTGGTGTGGGAGTTTCCACTCATAGGGGTCAAAGGGGTCAAGAAAAATGGAGTGGGTTTGGTCTAATAAGGTCGGTTGGGGTGGGAAAAGGTTGGCGGAGAGTAAGGTGGGGGGGCATAGGAAGGGGTCGAAGGGGTCATGGTAAGGGTCACCTAAGGAGAGGAACTCTAGGTCCTTATGGTCCTCATAACCATTGGATGGCGGACTCTCCTCCCCAGGTAATATGATCGGGCCAAAGTTTTTGGTGGGATGGTCGGCCATGAATGGAGGACTAGATGTTCTACCCGAGACAAGCAACTCTAGTTTGTGAATAGCATCGGGCCCGTCGGGTGTAGGGAGGAGTAAAAGAAGGTCACTAGTGTAGCAACCCACAGTGTAAATGGAGGAGATTGATCCGACACATAGGTGTAGGAGGTCAAGGCTCCTAGGTCGGTCGGTTATTGTAGACATCATGCCAGTTAGCTCCATTTGCCAAACTATACCCTTAAGAAGATCCCCTAATGTTTCCACTTGATAGGATGATTGATTGTGGTGTGATAGGTGGATAAGGGTACAATGGGAAGGTTTTGCTCCATGGGTGGGTAAACATAGGACACGATGGGGTGAAGTGGTCTCTCCTTTAGCCATCTAGCCAGGGGCCCCTCTATGATTACAGTGCTGCTTGTGAAGGCTTGTGGCTCTTGGGGGTCCAAGCTATGTGAAGGGGACATTTGTGATTCTTCCTCACCATAGATATGAACTTGGGTTTCATCAAGGATGGGGATGGGTTCCGGACTAGCATCTACTCCCATGTGGATGGTTGTGGTCTCCTCTCTCAAGGGAATGGGAAGGTCTATTGGGGGTGGGGTGATGATGGTTGGTGCATGGTGTACTCGGGGTGGTGAGTGAGGCCGGACTTGGGTTGGGGTTGGGAGTGGAAGTAGCGGGGGACTAGGTTTGGGTAGGATAAGAGTTGGAAGTGGAAGGTGGGTTGGGTGAGTAACTTTGGATTGGGGAAGGTGGCTGTCACGGGCCTAGGTGGAGGGGTGGACATGGGGTCCACGTGGGTTTGAGTGGTGAGGGTGGAGTGAGCCATGATGCTTCTTCCACCTGGGAGGGGAACTTCTCGGCCTAACCCATGACACTGTGATTCATATTCCTCTTCCCAATCTAGTGGAGCCTCATAGTCTTCGGTCACCTCTTTAAGTTCCTTTTGGAAAGGGGTGGAAGAAGGATTTTTGGAAGTTTGTGGGGTGTGGGTTTGATGGAGAATTTTGGGTTGGGTGGTGGGGAAAGGAGGAGTGGGAGTGCTCCTCGGGTTATGGTTCTCAGGGTAGGAGTGGGAAGGTTGGGGAGTGAAGATCTTCCTGATCTCAATCCTTATATCTTCCAATAAATCTAGGGGTCCTTTGGGTGGTGGGGTTTGGGTCCTAATAGAGGTTTTGGGTTGACGGGGAGGGAAAGGGGAAGTGGGAGTGCTCATTGGGCTATGGGTGCTTGAGTTGGAAGAGTGGGAAGGTTTTGGAATGAGGATCTTCCTAAGTTCTACCTTCATCTCTTCCCATGAGTGAATGGGCTCTTGTCTCTCAATCCCCCTTCGAATCTCAAGCTTTCTCCATTCTGTCTCGCCGAAGGGACCAAGGGTCGTCTTGGCGATGCACACTTTTCTTTCCTCGGTCATGTAGTAGTGGTGGAAGTATCTATCCATGGAGGTCTCCCATTTCCTATATGTGTGAGGGTTTCGGGACCCATCGAAGCGGGGCAACTCCGGCCCGATAATGAAGTAGTCATCGGGGTGCCTGGTGAGATACATGGTTTGGATGCTCGGATGACCTCAATGCAATGTGCCCTAGGACAAGACTTAGTAGAGACAAGTCTAGAACTTGCTCTGATACCAACTGATGTGAAACAACCACGGGGTATGCAGTAAGCAAACAGAAACTTAGGACCTATTCCGCAATCACAACCACATAGCAATTCAGTTGGCAGATCGGGCCAATTCGCCGTCGCACACACACGAGCCCGGGGTGACTAAATGATGCTAAGGGGAGGTGATGGATCAAGACCCTTGCTGGTAGAGTGCCAGCAAGGCTAGGGTTGCCCTCCCGAAGGTACGAAGCCCACAATTAAGGGGCTGGCCGGGTGCCACTTGGAGCACTAGGTCCCTCTCTCACACACTCCACGGTGACCGCTCGTAAGTGGGGCACGTGGGGTCGGACACTCTCTCGCTTGCTCAACGGAGCGGATTCTACGGATATTAAATGAACAAGCACCAGAAGGAAATGGAGCAAAGGTTAGAGCTCACCTGGTTGGTTTGAAGAAACCAACCCCGTTCGGAGACGAGGGCGAGCGGGGAAGTGTGGGTTCCCCGCACACTGCGCCGGTGTAGCTTGATCCCTGTTTAATAATAACATTCACTACACCTCACGCAGGAGGGTGGACTTGGGGTGGGGATGATTTGTATTACATGCAAACACTACCTCCACGCAGGGAGGGGCGGTGAGCTGGCCAGGCGGGGAGGGGAGATTCGCCGAAGAGC
This sequence comes from Amorphophallus konjac, assembly GCA_022559845.1. Taxonomy (NCBI): domain Eukaryota; kingdom Viridiplantae; phylum Streptophyta; class Magnoliopsida; order Alismatales; family Araceae; genus Amorphophallus; species Amorphophallus konjac. The sequence continues at coordinate 428,295,707 of CM040118.1, forward strand.
GGGCGGAGAAGCCGACGCCGAATCTGCCAGCAGGCTACGAAGGCTGACTGACAGTCGGGGTCGAGGCCGTAGATCTCATTCTGGAATCTTGCTGATGACGAGATCAGTGGCGAACGCTTCGTAACTGGGACGGGGATGCCTCAGAATTTTGCTGAATTCTTCTGAAGAAGGTGCTGGTCCGGGAAGAGCTTCGAACAGAGTGACTGAATCTGGATGCAGTAGCTTCCTGTTTCTGACAGCAACTTGCAGAGGTTGCCCCGACCGCTGCCGGGCTCCAAATCATGAACTGCCAGAGTTTCTGTAACCGTGGACAAGCCCTCTTCGCAGAAAAACTGACGGGGAAGCCGTCTGATGCCGGAGTGGATGGGGAGACTCCGAAGAGTGGAGGTTGGTCGTTGCAGACTGTGGGAGGCAGACCTGCGCAGCTGAGGGAGAAAAATGGTAACTTGGGACCACGGTCTCCGATCGATGCTCTGTTTCTTGATCCTGAAGACAGACAGGACGAGGAAGAAATTTGTAGAAGAGCTCTCAGCCTAATTCCTCCGTGGTTCGTCGTGGAACAGCTCCCTTTCTGGTTCAGGTACTCTGTTGGGGAAGCTCTGCGCAGTCGGGGGAGAATGGTCACCACGAACTGTAGCGAAGTCGGAATGAGACGATTCCACCTCGCTTGTGAAGAAGACTCGCAGACCTTTCCAGAGATGTAAGGTGTACCTCCAGATGACATCGTATGACTCCGGAGCCGGCTCTGCAAGTCGGGCCCCAATCTGCTACCTGCGGGTTGAACAGAGTAAAGGGGCTATTTGGTGGAGAAGGGTTGAAGGGACTGCAATGGGGAGGGGGCTAATGGCTGTGGGGCTTGGATGGTGGTGGGTAGAGATGGTGGAGAGGTTGGAGAAGGAGGTTGGGTCACAGCTAGCAGGTGGAGGGGAAGGGGGGGTGCGGCCAAGGGTGGAGGGTGAAAGGGGGGGGGGCGCAAGTGGCTTGGAGGGAGAGGGAGATTTGAACTTGGTTTAATGTGGGGATGGTTAATGTGGTCTTGGGAAGGGGAAGAGGTGTGTTGGGGATGTGGAGAGGTGCTTCGGGAGATGGGATTCTCCCTTGGGAGATGGAGGGGCAGCTTGGGAAAGGGAGAGGTTGTCTTGGAAGGTGAAAGGTTGCTTGGGGATATGGTGTGAGTAAGGGGAGGAGTTAAGTGGACCTTGGGAAGGGGAAGGGTTGGGATGAGGTGGAGGATGATGTGGCAAGGAGAAGAGAGAGAGAGGGGTGAAATTTGGAGAGAGAGGGGGAGGAGAGAGAGAGGGGGCCGCCCCCTTTAGAGAAAGATAGAAGAGGAGAGAGAGAGAGAGCTAGAGAGAGAGAGAGAGGTGCACTAATGCTCAAAATTCATTCAAACTTTCATTACTGAACTCAAGTGGAGTTGGGGTCCTATTTATAGGAATCTCAACATTTACAAAAAGTCCCTGGAGAAAGTGCTAAAAGCAAATAAGCAAGGGGGTGGGGAAGGAAGAGGGCGCCCATGGGCTAGGCCCATTTAATTGGGCCCATATGACCCCCTAGCCTAACAAACATAGGTAAATAGCATGATGACCTAGGGACATGACTCAAAACAAAAGGGAAATTACATCAAAATGACTCAAGAAAAATATAAAAATACATAGCTGAACTTAGGAAATCAAGCTGAACATAATGTCAATCATCCGTACCCGTGGAGAAGTGGGAAGTGGTAAGCGATGTCCCCATCACTTTAGAAAGGAACGTGCAGACTTCATGCAATGCAACGTACAGACTTTAGAAAGGAATGTGCAGACTTGGTGCATGAAACAAGCCAATGAGGAGTGTATAGACTTTCACAATGTATGGACTTGCCAAAGGAGTGATGCGTGAGCAGACAATCAACGTATAGACTTAGCCAAGACAACTGGACGATATATAGACTTGAGCAAAGCGAGGTCTGTATAGACTTGAGAGTTCACGACGTATAGAATTATAAGTGCGTGCGACCAGACAGTGTGCAGACTTCATGCTCAGGCTATATAGACTTCAATTCAAATGATGCAATGCATGAACAAGAAGACGTTGTACAGACTTTGAACGTGAATGATGAAGCGATGTATAGACTTGATGGAACGCTGGGAGGATGCGTACCGCTCAGACAGAAAGGGGGAGCGTACCGCTGGAGGATAGAAGGTTAGGGCGCACCGCTAGAAGAGGTAGGCCAGGGTGTACCGCTGGGAAAAGTAGCAAACGAAACCAAGCGGAGTGTGCCGCTGAAGGGGTGGGCCAGGACTCAAGAAAGGGTTCCTTGTTCAGTTCAAGATGAGGCATCTTAGATGGTTAAGCTTTCATTCTCCTATCATGAGATTGAGTCCCGAGTCATGTTCAGCAATGCAGTGCTTGAAGTCTTATTCAGTCCAGTTCCTTGAATCTTGCATAGTCCTTTTAGTTGGCTAGAGTGTTTTTATCATTGCTCAGTCCATCTGTTTGCTGCTTCTTTTCATCTCTTAAATTTGTTGTTATTCCTGGTGAAAATTCGGCAGCACCTCCCCTTGACTCGGGAGGTAAAGGAATAACAAGGAACATGCCCACGGGGGTGGCATGAACCAACAGCTGAGGGGGGTGCCAGAGCAGCTGCCTTTAGGGAAACTTCGGGAAACTCGGAGAAAACATCGAGCGAGGAACCAATAGACTGACGCAAACTATGAGTACGCCGGGAAGTGACAATCAAGGAGTGCCAGGCTGACAGTCCAAGGGTGTGCCGCTGAGCGGCCAAGGAAGGGAGGTGTGCCGCTGACAAGAGGAGAAAGGGTGCACCGCTGAATGGCCCTAAGGATAGTGTGCCGCCAGGTAGACTCAAGGAAGGCTGTACCGCCAAACGGCCAAATGGGAGAGGCGTACCGCTGGGGGCCCTGAGTGGTTGAATGACTGGGAGCTTGAGGGTGTGTGGGCATACCGTTGGTCCCGAAGGAGGGCGAAGGAGGATGTTCTGGGTGTTGAGTGACTCCAATGTGTCAAAGAGGAAGGGCTCCCACAGACCCGTATGGCAAGATCAGGAGTTGTTATGCAGTGGAAAGCCATTGAAGAGGGACGAGGCTGGCCATACCCTGTCAAGCCAGGGGCAAACCCTATCGACCGCATAAACCAGCGCCACGGGAAATCAGGTAGAACAGGGAGTTGGGAGGTTGAAGGAAGAGAAAGCAAAACTACAAGAGACCGGTGAGGAGAAGACGACAAATGCAGTAAGAAGCAAAACTGAACATTATTTCATTCATGGAGGATTCGATGTAACAAAGATCGTGGCTCGAAGACCCCACATCGTACAATGCATCCCTAAACAAAAGGAGGGAAGAAAACTAAGAATAGGAAAGAAAAGAAAGTTGAGGAGAGGGTTGGAACGAGGAAGGGCAGCCATTCCCTTTCCTCCATTCCTTCCCCCTCTGCTACATGCAACGCTCCTCTCTCTTTTTCCTATATTTCTTCTACCTTCTTCTTCTCTTCTTTCGCTTCGAACGAGTTTCTTCCCACGCAGCTCCTCTCTTCTTTCTCTGTCTTGTTTTTCTCTAGTAGAAGTCCATCTCCTTCCTTCTATTTTTCTTTTTTGTCTGTGGAGGGCCTTTTATATGCGGACGGTTGACGAGGTCGCCTCATGATGGCACTGCCATCCGAGGCTGACTTCGGTATCTTCCTCGTCATGCGAAGATCTCCCATCCTCCAGCCAGAAGGTGACAATGAGATAGGCGCTAGCTGGCTTTGAAGTGGCTGGACTGCGCGCCAATGGGTTTGCCTATTAACCATTGTGTCTTCTGCCGGTGCATGCCGTCGGGAGGCTTTCAACGTTGTACCGATGGGGAAAGGGCGCATGGCGTTGAGGGCAGAAAGGCTGTGCCGCTAAAGGGCCAAGACTTGGTAGATGAGTGTATAGACTTCGCGTGCATGAACTCTGTACAGACTTCGCACTGTGAGTGTATAGACTTCGTGTTTGTACGAACTCTATACAGACTTCAACGTTGTGCCTCTGGCAGCTTGTTGCAGTGTGCTGTTGAGGGGTTCCCCAGACCGTGCCGCTGAAGGGCCAAAGGCCTTGCCGCTAAAGGTGCCAAGAAGCCCTGTGCCGCTGGAAGGGCCAAAGGCCATGTGCCGCTGAAGGGCCAAGACTTGGTAGATGAGTGTATAGAGTTCGCGTGCATGAACTCTGTACAGACTTGCCTCATGAGTGTATAGACTTTTGGCAAGGCAACTGGACGATGTGCAGACTTGAGCTTAGTTGCAATGTATAGACTTGCAGGGGCCGATGTATAGACTTTGTCAATGCATGACTTCGACAAAGTAGAGGTTGTACAGACTTCAACTCAGCTGCAATGTATAGACTTGCAGGGGCCGACGTATAGACTTCATCAATGCATGGACTTTGGTAAAGCAAAGGCCGTATAGACTTCAACTCAGCTGCAATGTATAGACTTGCAGGGGCCGATGTATAGACTTGGAAGCTCCACCGGCGGATGTACAGACTTGGCGAAACCCTGAATGAAGCGTGTCGCTGAAGGGCTAGATGGCCGTGCCGCTGGAGGGCCACACGGCCGTGCCGCTGAAAGGCTGAAGGACCGTGCCACTGGGGGCTTATGGCCGTGCCGCTGAAGGGCCTCAGGCCCGTGCCGCTGGAGGGCCTTTGCTCTTGCTTATGTATCTTGAAGCCATGCATTCTTTGGGATATTTCTTCACCGTTAAGGGCCCGAGGGAGGGTCCCTTGCAGTGTGTTAATTCAGGGGGACATCCCATGACTTCTCGGTCCTTTAATGCGCTCGTGCAAATGCGGGGATTTGCCAGGCGGTAGTATCTTCCCTGAGCCCTGGATGGCCAGTCTCTCCGGGTCTTCTTCCTTTGACTTTGACATCTAATGCGGGGCTCGGCGGGACGTATGGACGTGTAATTTTAGGCGTCCAAAAATGCCCCCCACCACGGGTAGCGCAGGCGAAGGATGAGCCGGGCGGTGCCTACGGTTGTACTGGTCTCTTTTTTCTCTTCGTCGGTGCTGACACGGTGCCGGGAGCCGACCTGGCTTGTTGTCTCTTGGTCTCTTCGTCAGCGCCGACAGGGTGCCGGGAGCTGACATGATATGTCGGTCTCTTCTGTTCTTTTCTTTCTCTCTCTCACTTTTTTCTTGAACCACATTACCGATACAAGTGCCCTTTCGGGTTTTCACCGGCACCGGCCCCCTCTTACTTTTGCCCACGCGCCCTCTTGGGTTTTCACGCGGCGGGTACCTGATTTTGCCCGTAGCGCCCTTTCGGGTTTTCGCCACAGCTGGGTCGTTGCCCTTTTTGCCCTCGTCCCTGAGTAGGGGCAAGTCCGGCGGGGTATCTCTATTTTTAACCCCATTTTTCTTTCTTTTTGACGAGCGAGTGATACGCAAGTGTCGGCTAGGGCACGAAGCCTTGCGCCGGAAGGTAAGGCTCATTCGTTGGCAAGAAGAAAATGCCAGCGCAACGGGAGAATTCATGCCGATTCGGACGTAGGGTCTGTAATGGCAATATTGTATGGAGTGGGTGGCTAGGGCACGGAGCCTTGTGCCGGAAAGGGGTGTGTTCGCTGACAAGGGACGAATGCCAGCGCAAGGGTAGAGGTTCTGCCGAGCCGGGCGTAAGGCCCGTGACGGCGATTTTGTACGAGAGAAGGTGGCTAAGGAACTAGGCCTTGCGCCAAAGGAGAACTTATTCGTCGGTGAGGAATTGATGTTGACGCAAAGGGTAGAGTCGTCCTCACCCGTATGGACGTCCGTCGGCTCGGAAGAGCGTGAGGATGGACCGTTCCAACGGAGACATGTATCATGGTGCGCTATTTATATACGTATATATATATATATATATATATACATATTTATTATTATTGTTATTTTCTCTCCCCTTTTTTTTCTTTCTCTTTTTTTCCCTTTTTTTGCCCCCTTTTTCTTTTACTCTTTTGTTTTCTTTCTTTTCCCCCTTCTTTTTTCTTTTCTTTTCGCTTGCCATATAAAAGGGCGGGGGCGGTTCGAACGGCTACCCCGTTTCGAATTCTCCCTCCCCTCTTTCTCTTTCTCTCTCTTCGGTGGACGAATCCCCCCCCTCTCTCCTTCTTCCTCTTCACCGGACGTCGCCATCGAGTACGGCCGCCACCGCCCGCCGTCGTCTTCCTGCTCCGGTAGGGGTGCTGAGAAGCCCCCCCTCTTCTTCTCCTCTTCCCCTTCTCTCTTCCTCTTCCTCTTCTCCTTTCGTTCTTCTCCTTTCGCTCTTCTCTTCCTCTTCTTTTCTTCTGCCCGAGGGACGACGGAACCCTAGGCTCCTCGTCTTCCCCTTCCTTCTTCTTCTTCTTCATCTTCCTCTCATCTTTCTCTCTTCTTTTCCTTTGTCTCTTCATCGTCTGCTCTTCGGCGTGGGGTAGAGGTGGGCACGGCGTCGGGGCGTGCCGCTGGGAGCAACGCAGGGCGTGCTGCTAGGGAGGCGGGGCACGGGCGTGCCGCTGACGGGAGGGCACAAGCGTGCCGCTGGGACTAGGGGGCACAGGCGTGCCACTGGGCACTAGTGGGAGCGTGCCGTTGGGCACATTGAGGGTGTGCCGCCAGGGGGTGTGCCGCTGGGAAGAGGCACAGGGAGCATGCCGCTGGGGCCACTGAGGGCGTGCCGCCAGGGGGTATGCCGCTGGGAAGAGGCACAAGGTGTGCCGCCAGGGGGTGTGCCGCTGGGAAGAGGCACAAGGTGTGCCGCCAGGGGATGTGGCCTGGGCGTACCGCTGGAGAGAGGAAAGAAGACTTCTTCAACTGGGGGACCTCCGGTGTCGCCCTTGGGCACACCGTGACTTTGTTGGGGCCGTCACTCCTTGTGGGCATGCACCCGTGTTTTCCCTTACGCCTCCGGCCTAGGGGAAACTCTACCGAAATTTCATCAGAAATTATTGGCATTCTTTTAATTCAACTATAGTGTAGCCCCCTTTATAATTCCCTTTCCTTTTCCTTTACTTATGCCTTGTTCTGACTTGCGGTATCTTGCCCTTTACAGAGAAATGGCTGCCCCGAGAGATTCTACTGCTTCCGGTGCCGAGCACGTTCCCCCACCTCCGGTGCCAGCAGTCACTTGGTTCAACGTAGAAGACTTGGATAGGGAGCACACCGAGATAGCGGCACTAGCCGGATCGTCGGGCTCAGACACCGAGATAATGGATTACCGCTGGCTTACTCAGGTTGACGGCATCATGACTTTTGACCGAGCTATGGGGGAGTACCGGAAGGACTTCCCGAAGGACAAGCATCTCGTTCGCTTCCTGAAGCACCTCAGTCACCAGGAGAGGCGGAACTTTTGGGTTGTCAAAGAGGCTGAGCGGACGATTCTGCAGTCCCGGGACAGCCTATTTTATAGTGTTTCGAGGAGCATCCCGATATACTTAGTGGGGGAAGCTCGGGAGTGGAAGCCCATCTTGGGGCTCGAAGCCGTGCTGCCGGTAGAGGACAAACTAGTGTGGGCGCCTCAGTTCATCCCTGCTCGGTGGGACACATCTGCCGGGCGGGTTCAAAGTGAGCATCCCCGGTTCGGTCTGTTCCTGGCTCCGTTGAAGTGGGAATACAGAGAGGAACCTTTTCTGCTGGACTGCTTGGCCATCCGATTCAAGCATGAACTGGCTCTGGGCTGGTTTGGAGAGTTGAAGCTCAAAGACGCGCACAACTTCCGGGAAGGGGCCGTGGAATTCACAGAGTATGTGCTATTCAACTATGCCCCGATCCTCATCCGGGCTGGCATCTACCACAGTATGTACGCCTCCCGGTACAGTTACCCTATTTCCAGGGGTCTTTGCTGCGGGATGATCGAGGTGTTTAATGCAGAGACCAACACCTTTTACACCGCAGAGGGCGAGACTTCGTTAGACCTGTGGAGTCTCAGTCATCTCAGTGGCTTGCCCATTGACGGGGAGCCTTACGAAGAAGTCTGTCCGCCGGATATGATCAAGGATGAAACCAACGGGGATGGCTACTATTCCCTGGGCTATTCATACCGGTACCTTATGAAGGAGTACCGGGAATTGTATCAGTTGTCGCATGGCGGGAGGCAACCCCCCCGAGGGGAACGGAAAAGGGTCCGCATGGTCCTCTGGGTGCGGTATTTCTACGATGGGCTGAAGCAGTATGAGGAGTTCCCACAAATTGGCACTGCTGCCGGCCGGAAGAAACGCGCCAAGTCAAAGGTTGACGTGAAGATTCCTTCTCGAGGGCACCGCGGCGGGCCGAACCCGATGGGAGTCGACCCATTGACACATTGTGTGGCGTATCTGACGTACTGGCTGTGCTCGTTCACCATGCCCCACGGGGATGAGACCGTCATTCGCCCGGACGCCATTTACCCTGCCTGTCAGATGGCCTGGGGTATCAAGCTGTCTTTGTGCCCGACAACGCTGTGTCTGATATACAAAGCGCTAGGGGACATCAGCAGCCAACAGTTCCCACGTCAAGCGCGGTATGTGTGCCCACTGTATTTTTTCAATGCGTGGGTCTGTTCTTTATTCCCAGAATTCGCCCCGTGCACCATTCAAGGCTGGGGATTGGTTCCACGGATGTTGGAGTTTACGAGTGTGGCGTCAAGCTCGATGTCCATGCGACTGTACGACATTCGAGGCAAGTTGACGACGGTGCCCCTTGATGCCGTGGGCACCATCCACTTTTGGACCCTGGCCGCTCACTCAAGTCCATTAGTAAACAGTAACCGGGAGTGCCGAGACGACCAAGTGGAGAAGTATGTGCACCCGATCAGTCAGGAGAACGTGGTTCGCCCGCTATTGGAGCCAGAACTCAGGGCCTGGGCGCTGTCCATCCGTCCCAGTGTGCTGGCCTTCCGCAAAGGGGACAGTTTGCTGTTGGAGCCATATTATCCTTTTCGCTTCGACAGGAATTTTGGATATGACCAGCATATCCCGGCACACAGTGCTCGCTTTGAATTACCGGTGCGAAGTCTCCGGGGGAGTCCTACCACCAAAGCTGCCCGAACCTGGTGGGATTTCTTTCATCGGGCAGACACTGCCAGCTTCCGGGTGCCAGCCCCGGGTCGGGTTCCACGGGTGACCCCCGAATATGTGAAGTGGTGGAACGCCCGGACAGCTTTTTACCGGTTATGCCGAACCGACTGCTGGGACAGGGCAGAGAGAAAGTTTTTGTGCCGACAGCCAGTGCCGGTGCTGGATATTGACCCGGAGCGCCTACTCCGATTGAGGCGCGGCAAGGAACAGGAAGTTGCCACCTACATAGTTGTGCGCAAGGTAGCTCGCGAGACCAAGCCAGCGCCGCAGGCCAAACTGCCTCCTGTGGCAAAGGATGATTTCAAGAAGACCTTGCGAGACCTCTGCCAAATCGGGAGTGACCACCTGGAACTGATCAACTACCCATTCCCGATGGAGGAAGAAGGCACCCCGGCGAGGAGCTGGCGACCGGAGAGGGAAGCACTTTGTCCCTATCGCACATTTGTGAGGAGGGAGGAACGGAACCCAGAAACTTACAAGGACACCACGTGGCTCTACGTTCTCCTCCGAGTGCACGGGTTGAAGATAGAAGATTCAGCAGTGGTCATCTTGGGCAAGTGCCTCCACATTGCCTATTACTATGCCGAGGGATGGGGGATGGACCATTTCAACCTCTTCTGTCACCTGGCCGCCAAGAAGCACGCAGACCTGGCTGCCTTCTCAGATCGCTGCCAGAAAATTGAAGACGTATGTTGGCTGGTCCGGGAGGCGGCTCGTCGGGACAAGGAGCTGTCCCTCAATTATTGGCCGATAACGCTGCGACTGTACACTGGCCCACATGGTACTTAGTGTTCTCTTCCTTCCCTTGTGTTCTCCAATGCTGACCCCCTTTTTTTTGAATGCTGGACGTTGACCGGGTCCTTTGATTTCCATTTTTTTGACAGATCACCCCGACAGCACTCAACTGGCGACGTATCACAATCTCCTACGGCAGGCAGGCAAGCCGGCCTAATTTGAGGAGGTGCCAGCACCTCCGACCACGACCCCCCTGCCTCCGCCTGCGAAGAGGCCCCGGGCGAAGTCGCCCATGAAGAAGGCTGTGGATGCTGCTAAGGCGGCTGGGCGGCGGGAGGCCAAACGTAGAAAGACAGAGGCTGCCAAAGCCCCGCCGACCGCTCCCCCGGCACCCGTAATCTCCTCATTCGAGGAGTTCGAAGCTGCTCGGGCCGAGCCGAGTCGGCCTGCAGGTTGGGTCCCTTCCGCTCTTCGAAGCTCTTCAGGGTTTATTGAGATATTAAGAGGGACGCTCCTTGTGACGCCCGTGTCCTCTTTTTTTTTAGCTGTCGTCAAGAGGCCCGCGCCTGTGACCCACGAGGCTGTAGAATCCGTCGGAGAGACCTTCTTCATGGGCATGACTGAATCTGGATTTTGCCTTGCTTATACAGGAGCTGATGCGGCGGTCTCAGAACCGGAGGTGGCCCCGGAGGAATCCCGGTTCGGGCAGATATATCGGAAGAAGGGGCGGCGGTCAAGGAGGGCACGACTGCCGACCCCGGATGTTGAGGTGGGGGCTGCCTTGCCAGCAAAGGAGGTGCCCACCAGCCCTAGATCTTCGTCGGGCGAGAAGGTAGACTATATCTACTCTTCTGACGAAGTACTTCCAATTGAGGGTGTCCCCGGGGAGCCCAAATCTCAAGTTCCTGCTTGGAAAGCCCTGGTACTATCTGTGTCTCTTAGCCTGGTGAAGCAGGCGCCTATAAGTGCGAACCTGTTAATTCAGGTTTTCTTTCATTAGGCCCTCGGCTAATCTTCTTGATCTTATTGTTCTTGGCTTTCAAAGGGACAGGCCCTGTCAAAAGATGTAGAGATCCACGTTCCGGGGGCTGGAGCTATCAGGCGAGAGACAGCTACTACAGGTTTGGACGAATTGGCGTCCCTGGCCGAGGCTGTGTGGCGAGAGGAGGTCGTGGCGAGCTCCAGTGTTGCCGTTTCGACCGCCAATGTCTCATTTCGAGAAGAAGCGGCAGTGGCTGTGAGTGCATAGTTTCCTCTTCTTTCTTTCTGAGCTCTCCCTCGGAGTTATTGACTTATTCGAGGCAATACAGGCTTGTGCCTCTGAAGGTGGCATGGAGACCTCTACCCCGGCCGCCGAAGCCCTAGAAGAGGGAGAGATAGCACCGGAGGTCGAGGTGCAAGTGCCGATGGTACCCGAAGCCGAGACTCGGGAGGAGACAATTTTTGACGTTGATGCCCGGGGGGAGGTAACGCCAGAGAGCAGCATAGTGCCGGTGGGCGAGGTAAGCATAGGAATACGCTCGGCCTTCTTGAGGATTCAATGATTTATTCCACTTGGCATGAGGCTAACTTCTCCTCACATGGCCAGGTAACAACAACGCCCCATGGAGCACGAGCGCCTCGGGCTCGTAAGGCCGTCCCCAAGTGGAGCTCATCTTTCCGCGTGCATGCGGCTAAAAGGCTGAAGATGCTTCTGGGGCCAGACTCGGGGTCCTTGACGTCTCTTCTACAGATGGGGGCCGTCCCACATTTGGTGATCCCACTGCCACCGATCCTGAGGCCGGTGACACCCGAGGAAGCCCGACTTCTAGGGAAGATATTGGTGATCCTCCATGAGCACTCGGAGGAATTCCGGGCAGGGGGAGATGAAGACTTCCTGGGAGCGACATTGGACCCGCCTGTCATAGAGACTTTGCCAGCCGAGGCGGCGGAGGCCGAAGCAACTTTGTCTGTCGGGGCTCTAGTTATGATGGAGGAGGCGGCATCGTCGAGTTCGGGATCTGCCCGGTCTATGGATCTGGAGCAGTCGCTCATCATGGCGGCGCCGAACGTCTCCGTTATGGTCTCTCCCTCACCTGTGGCAGTGGCTGGTCAGGGGTCATCTTTGGAGGTCGGGAGACCCCTCCTTTCGTCCGTGGCCCTTCCGGGTAGCTCGGTCGTGGTCGACACAGAGCTGTGGGTGGCTGTGGACAGCGAAGTCAGCTTCGACCCACCAGTCATCCCTTCTGTCGGCCATGTGAGCTCGAATCTGCCCGTCCGCCAGATCCTATTGGTATTGCGCTCGATGGTCGTCGCCGACCCGACGCTCACATACCAAGGCGCGAAAGCTATTGTGGAGCAGCTAACCAAGGCGTTGCAAATGATGGGCTGCCCACTAGAAGAATGGTCGCGACGTGTTCTCTTATTGTTGAAATACATAAACCATCGCGCATTCCTCGAGACCCTAGCCCCGACCGAGCTCACAGCTATCGGTGCCTAGAGGGATGAGTATCTGGAGGCGCTGGCTGTTTGGAGAGACAGCCGGGAGCAACATCAAGGAGCCTTGGATAGGTACAATGCCGACATTGACGCCTTGGGGAGCCGGATAGAGAAAGTCCGGGGCTGGCTTACCCAGGCGGAGTCTGACCTGGTCAAGGCAGAGATGGCTAAGGCCCAGGAGGCTGAAGAGTTGGCCGTTGTCAAGGCAGGCGTGGCCTCTGTGACGACAGAATTGGAACGCCTCGAGGCGCAGGAGGGCCGCTTGCGTGAGATGATAAGCTTCCCTTGCGTCGGGATCCTCCCTTTTGAGGACATCTTCCGAGGGCTAGAATAGCCGTCGATTCCCCTTCCACTCCCTTCTTTGCATGTAACACCGGGGTATGCCCCGATGCCAATGTAATTTTTTTCTGAAAAGAATACAATGCAATTATTTCATGTGTCTATGGTATGCATGTGGTGTCAGACGGTTTCTTCCCTCCCTTTCTTTTTTCTTGCTATGTGATGGAACGCAAGTTCACGTTAACAGTTTATTCGGGGAGAGCCTGATGAGATCCGCATATGAGCATAGGAGAGTGCTCGCCCCTTCCAGAGGGGGGACGAGGGGACCACTCCACCATGTCCATAAAGTGACTCAGTCGAATGATGTCACCGGTATGTTTAACCAAAGTAGGTTGATCCGACCTTAGAGAGGCGGAGAGAAGAGTTTGTTCATCCGGCGACCCAGACGGGAGGTATTGGTCAAAAGGGGTTATTCGTCGCCCGAAGGGATGGAGAGAAGAGTTTGTTCGTCCAATGACCCTGACGGGAGGTATTGGTCAAAAGAGGTTTGTTTATCTGTGCCGATAGAGTGCCGAAGATAGGTGTGATTTATTTGTCTCTGGGTGTGTTCGTTGGTACGGGTGAGTGCCAACGCAAGGAGATGGGTTGATGCCCCAATATCAGACGGAAGGTCCGGGTGGGGTATTTTTCCGTCAGTGCCGACAGAATGTCAAGGGCTGACAGGGTTGATTCGTTTATTGGAATATTCATCGGTACGGGTGAGTGCCAACGCAAGGAGGTGGGTTGATGCCCCGCTCTCGGATGAAAGGTCCGGGTGGGATATTTTTTCATTAGTGCCGACAGAATGTCAAGGGCTGACAGGGTTGATTCGTTTATTGGAATATTTCGTCGGTACGGGTGAGTGCCAACGCAAGAAGGTGGGTTGATGCCCCGCTCTTGGATGAAAGGTCCGGGTGGGGTATTTTTTCGTCAGTGCCGACAGAATGTCAAGGGCTGACAGGGTTGATTCATTTATTGGAATATTCGTCGGTACGGGTGAGTGCCAACGCAAGGAGATGGGTTGATGCCCCAATTTCGGATGAAAGTTTCGGATGGGATATTTTTTGTCAGTGCCGACAGAATGTCAAGGGCTGACAGGGTTGATTCGTTTATTGGAATATTCGTTGGTACGGGTGAGTGCCAACGCAAGGAGATGGGTTGATGCCCCGATCTCGGACGAAAGGTCCGGGTGGGGTATTTTTTTCGTCAGTGCCGACAGAATGTCAAGGGCTGACAAGGTTGATTCGTTTATTCAAAAGGGGGCCAAATCCTCCTCCTTTCTTCCTTCTTCTTTTCTCACTTTTCCTTTTTTTTCTTCTCTTTTTTTTCTTCCTTTTCTCGCTTCCTTCTCTTCCCCTTTCTTTCTTTCTTTTCTCTTCTTTCTTTTCTTTCTTTCTTTTCTTGCCCCCCCTTTTTTTCTTTTTTTTGTCTTTCCTTTCCTTTTTTCTCTTTTTTTTTCTTTCTCTTCCCTTTTGTGTCTTTTCTTTTCCTCTTTTCCCTTTTTTTATACGCGTGTTCCCTTTGGTCGCTTCTCTTGTGGTTCGTAACAGGTGGCAAGCAAATCATTCGAGCAATTGAAAGCAATGGAGGAATTGGAACGTGATACAATCTCAGATGCCTACCATTAAGGGGTGGAAACTAGACCTCCCCCTGATGATCGACTATCACATATGCCCCGCCTTCATAAACCTTTTGGATTACATAGGGTCCGAGCCAATTTTCATTCAGCTTGCCCTTGGGGTTGGAAGCCATGACTTCCCTCCTTTTGACCATAACGATGTCACCCTTCTTGAATTCACGCTCTTTGACGAGCTTGTCGAAGGCGCGAGCTATTCGGGCTTGATAGATCTAGATGTTCTACTGGGCTTGAAGCCGCTTCCCCTCCAGGTCGGAGAGCTCTTCGAGCCTTCGCTCGACATTTGTTTGCTCTTCCTGGACTAACCCGTGTTGGATTGCGACCCGAAGGGAGGGTATTTCCAGCTCAATGGGGACGAGTGCCTCTGAGCCATATACTAAAGAGAAGGGTGAACAACCCGTCGGAGTTTTGTATACAGTTCGATACACCCACAGGGCCTCATACATTTTCTCTTCCCAGTCCCTCTTGTTAGAATTAACAATTTTGGACAGGAGAGTACAAAGAGTCTTGTTGAGAGCTTCAGCCAAACCATTGGCTTATGGGTTGTAGGGGGTTGACATTCTCCAGTCGATCTTGTACTTCTCGGCCAACTGGTAGATTTTCTGGCTACGGAAGTGGCTTCCATTATCTGAGATGATTCGGTTTGGCGTGCTAAACTGGAATATGATATTGCACCGGACGAATCTGGCGACGATTTCCTCAGTCACTTCTCTCAAAGCAACGGCTTCTGCCCAACGGGAGAAGTAATCAGTTGCCGCCAAAATGTATTTGCACCTGGCGGATGACGCGGGTAGTGGGCCCACGACGTTTGTTCCCCACTGGGCGAACGGCCAGCTGGGCAATGTCGGATGTAGCGGCACGGGCGGCCTCCTGGGTACTGTGGCATGCTCCTGGCATTTCTAGCAAGACTTGGCGTACTTGCAGCAGCCATCAAACATGGTTGGCCAGTAGTAGCCAAGCTTCTTTATTTCAATTTTCATCTTTGGTCCCGCCTGGTGTGCACCTGCTGTTTCGGCGTGGACTTCTTTCATGACCCTCCAAGCTTCTTCCGTGGATAGGCACCGCAGGAGTATTTTCCATTTGGCATCCGCCATAATTCGGAATAGGATCCCGTTCCGGACCTCGTAAGAGTCCTTTGTTCTGATCAGCCTGATCTTTTCTTCTCTCTGCTTAGGCAATTACTGGTATTTAAACCATTGCATGAGGGAATCCCTCCAGTCCGGTAGGCCGACAGCTTCTGCTGCAGCGACCTCCAGTTCTTCTTCTTCTGGCTCTTCTATCATTCTAGGCACCTGGCGCTGATTCACTACCCGGATGCTAAGAGATCCATCAGGCAGGACTGCTAATGAGCTTGCCAGTTTCGCCAGTGCGCCGGCTTGTGCATTTTCTCCCCGGGCAACGTGGCCTATCTCGATAAGGTAGAATTGTTCCATGAGCCGCTTCGCTTTAGCATGGTAAGGCAGCAGCTCAGGCTTTCGGACATCAAACTGCCCCTGAACTTGCTTGACGACTAGTAACGAATCGCCAAACATTTGCAGCATTCTAATCCCCATCTGTAACGCAACTTGGAGACCAATAATCAGAGCTTCATACTCCACCTCATTATTTGTGCAAGGTTTATTGATGGAGCAAGATGTATGCAATACTTCTCCCTCGGGGGATTTGAGGATGATGCCGGCCCCTGCCCGTACTTTTGTATGTCCGGACTGGGCCGTTTCTGTTCTCAAAGCTCCATCAAAGTGCAGCTGCCAAGCGATCTGTTGGACTTGGTCCACCTCCAGTGTTTCATCTTCGGGCAGCTCTATAGCCAATGGGGAATCTTCGGGCACAGGATGTGCTGCAAAGAATTCGGCCACGGCTTGACCCTTAACGGCCTTCTGCGGCACGTAGGTGATATCAAATTCCATTAGCAGCACGGCCCATTTGTCGAGACGTCCCTTCAGGACTGGCTGGGAGAGAATGTGTTTGACTGGATCGGCCTTGGAGATCAGGCTCACTTCATGGGAGAGCATGTAATGCCTCAGCTTCTTGACTGCGAAGACCAGGGCAAGACAGACCTTCTCGATCGGGGTGTATTTTGCTTCTGCCCCCACTAGCCTCCGACTGAGATAATAGAGAGCCTACTCCTTCCCCTCATCATTATTCTGAGCGAGCATTGCCCCCAGGGAGCATTCGGTGGCGGCTATGTATAGAATAAGTGGCCCCCCCTTGACAGGTGCCCCCAGCACAGGCGGGGTCCTTAAGTAGTCCTTCAGCTGATCGAAGGCCTTCTGGCATTCCTGGCTCCAGTTAAAAGGTACATTCTTCATCATCAATCTGTGGAATGGCTGACAGCGCCCCAACAAATTAGAAATAAATCTTCAGATGTAGGCCAGCCGACCCTGCAGGGATCTTAGCTCTCCCAGATCCTTCGGAGGAGGCAGCTCCTGGATGGCTTTTATTTTGAAAGGGTCGATCTCGATCCTTCTGTATCGGACAATGAAGCCGAGGAACTTCCCGCTGGAGATGCCGAAGGCACACTTCATCGGGTTCATCTTCAGCTCGTACTGCCGGAGCCTTTCGAAGATGACTCTAAGGTCCTCCAGGTGATCTTCCTTTTTCTTTGTCTCGACGACCAAGTCATCAATGTAGCATTCGACTTTGTTGTACAGCAGCTCGTCGAATATTTTGGTCATCGCCCGCTGGTAGGTGACGCCGGCATTTTTGAGGCCGAAGGGCATTCTTTTGTAGTGGAATATTCCTTTGGGCGACCGGAAGGCCGTATGAATTCGGTCGTGCTCAGCTATCCAGATTTGGTTATAGCTGGATGATCTGTCCATGAAGGACAGGGCCTCGTGGCCAGTGGTTGCGTCAATCATCACTTCAGTGATAGGCACCGGGAAGTCATCTTTTGGGCAGGCTTTATTCAGGTCGCAAAAATCCACGCAAATCCTGATATGTCCATTCTTCTTCTTTACTGGCACAATGTTGTCTAACCAGGTAGTATACTGGTTCTCAGCTACGAAATCGACATCTATGAGCTTGTCGACTTCTTTACAAATTTGGTGTATCAGTTCCCGTCTCATGCGCCGGGGAGACTGCTTCACTGGCTCAACCTTGGGGTCGATGGCAAGAACATGTTGAGTCACGCCAGGACTCAGGCCGGGCATCTCCTTATAATTCCAGGAAAAACAGTCCCGGAACTCTTTTAGCAACTTGATATACCGTTCCCTCTCCTGTAGAGGAAGAAAGGCACTTAGAAAGGTCGGCCTGGGGTCGCCTTCCGTGCCCAGGTTAATTTCGATAAGTTCATCTACTGTGGCCTGACCGCCATCTTCAATTTCTGGCGGTGCTGGCAATAAGTCGATGAAATCTTGATCTTCGTCGTCTTCTGCTTTGAGGACACCATAGATGTCACCCTGCTCCGCCTCATTGGGCAATGAGGCTTTGCTAATGTCCCCCTGTTCCAGGCTTGCAGGTTGCGGCTCCGGGGGGTCCTCCTGTGCGGGGAGACAAAGAACCTCTCCGGGGTCTTCTTCGTAGTCATCATAGACGGCTCCAGCTGGGACCGAAGTAATTGATTGCCACACCGGGGACTGGTTCTCTGCCGGTGACCGGGGTTGCCCATTCTCCACCACCTCTTCAAAGATCTGGTGCTGGACTGACACCATGTAGATATTTCTTTCGGGGTTGCCTGTCGCATGAGGGCGTGGTGGAGCTACCACGTAATCTCCCATTCTGAGCTCATCTTTCTCAATCAAGTCCTGAGCAATGTCCTTGAAGACGTAGCAGTCTTCTATGGAGTGACCCAGTTTTTGGTGGTACGGACAGAACAAAGGGTCACCACTTCTGCGAGCATCTTGCGGCCTCTTGGGCCTTGGGAGGGTAACCTTGCCATAGTAGCAAGCCCATTCAAAGATCCCTCGGGTTTTATTCCTCGGGAAGGAGTAGGGCCACCGCATTCTCTCTTGTAATGTGGGATTCCGGTCGGACGGCCGTCTGACTAGGGAAACAGTTGTGCCTCTAGTCTCCTTTCTCCAGTGCGTAGGGATGTTCGGGGTGGCCCCCCGGGGCAGGTGCATGCCGATATTCTACTGGCGGAAGATGCCCCCAATCAAGTCAGATATGAGTGCGGTTACTTCGGCCAACCAAGCCTTCAGCATCTCGATTTCTCGCTGATGTTGATAGCACATGGCAAACATGGTGGAGTCGCACCGAGGGAGGCCCGGAGTTCGACTTGCCTCTTTGCCTTTTACAACAGTGTCCGACGAAGGCAATGACGGCCCGTCGCTGGAGTCGTTCGGGGCCTCTCCCTCAGAGGAGGACGGGGCCTTCCCCTTGTTCTTGCAGGGAGGCGGCTTCCATAAGAATACCTCCTCGTCCTGATCTTCATCGACTGAAGGCTTAAGGTACTGCCGACCTTGCACTTCCTGTGGGCCTTGGGCGCCCGCGAGGCTGCTGTCGCTCAGAGCCGAGATCGATATAACGTCGGCTTCGTAGGAATCCTCTAATGAGAAACCTAATCCCGGGTGCCGGGTGATTTGCAACAACCTCCGATCCAGGTTTGGTGGGTTCCACATCTTCTCGAACATGTCCTTCTAACTGGAGAGCTGGCGAAAGGGGACCCCTTGTTTCCTGGTCATTCTGGCTACACGACCAGTCATGTCGGGCAGTCCCGTGATCGGGACGAGTGGGTCATGCAGTTCATCAGGGAGTTTACAATCATCATCCCCTCTGATCGGGTGTTCATTAGCCACATAGAAAATAGTGGACCGTCCTCCGGGGTTAGGCACCTCAAAGGTCCTCAATGGTTCAGCCGCTTGGTAGTCAACTTCTGCGAGAGGCTTGATGATCCTGAATGGGACCCTGATGTCCTCCAGTAAGTCTTCGAGGTGCGGCAACCCTGGTGCGGGGTAGATGGAAAGGGGAGTTGCTTTGAATACTCCTTCTGCCCCAGAAACAAATGCTACTTGACGGGGAGCCACATATCCTGGCGGCGGTGGAGGGAACTAACTATCCGGCTCCGCCTTCATCTTTCCCTTGTCTAAGGTGACTTGGGGAGTTTGCTTCGGCTTTTCTAGATACAGGTTGGCATCTGAGAGATGGCACTCGAACACCTCAAAAGGGTGAAGGTCGGCAAAGATTCTCTCCTCCTTCCTGTCGCCAGGGTACTTGATGCATTGATGCAGAGTAGACGGCACGACCCTGTTCTGGTGCAGCCAAGGCCGGCCGAGTAATGCTTTGTAGGAGGTACCAGAGTTAATAACATGAAATTGGACCTTAGTAGTGAAATCACCGAGAGAGAGGTTAAACTCTGCAATCCCCATGGGTACCTCACACTTCTGGTTGAAGCCGGCGATCTTAACATTCTTGACCTCGATCAAGTGCACGTCGAAGTAATGTTTTTGATATACTCGGTAAGGGAGTTTGTTCACTGCGGCCCCAGGGTCAATCAGTACCCTATTGATGGGGCTCCCATTCAGCTGCCCTTTCATGTAGAGTGGCATGTTGTGACTGCAGGTAGGCAGGAGCATATCTTCTTCCGTGAAAGCCACCGCTACCTCGGGTGACATTTCTGCTAGGCAAGCCTCCACATAAGCTGGCGTCTGGAGTGCTGCGATGACGGCCCGCCGCGTCTCTTCATCCAGAGATAGAATCTCCCAGACGGTAAACCTGGTTGGGATCTTCTTCAAGTGCTTGACTATTCTGTTGCCGGCTCGGACCTCGAGCAACTTCATCTCTTCGGCTCTGCTACGCTTGCCCCCAGTCTGGGCCTGGGGAGCCGGCTCAGGGGGCGTCTCCTCCGCCGGGTCAGGTATTACATGGGCTTGCGGGGCCTGTTGGGTTTATGCCTTCTCTTGCATGAACTCGATAAGGTTCGGGATGTTGCCAATCTCTTCCCTTGACAGAGGAGGACTTGCCATGAGTGGGGCCGAGAGGTTACTTGCTTCTTTGACCTGTCGAGACTCTCGGGGGCATGACTGCCTTTCCCCTTGAGTCGTTAGAAACTCAATAAATGAAGGGGTATTCTGGCCGATCGGCTCTCCGGGGTAGAGACCCGAGGGAGGGGGAATCTCCATGCCTTGGATCCTAGGTTCAGGGATATGATATGGATGTTCTCCCCTGAGCAGGATGTTATGGTTAGCCTGAGGAGGGCGTCCCCATTTCCTTTCCGACCTGGTGGCATGCTGGGAGGTGGATGCCTCGGCCTGGTTCACTTTCGATGGCTCAATGGGCGTCTCTTGCTCTTCCTCCCCCAGAGAGAGGGCAGTGTCAAACAACGCTGACAGGGTGTTACAGGAGAGAACAACCCCGCTCTTCTTCTTGTTTCTGTGCCTTTTCTTCTTCTTTTTCTCATGTTCTTCAGTGGCTGGCAACTGGCCTTGGGGGGGCTCACCCCACAAGAGGGGCTCTTCCTTTGCTTCGGCTTCTGCTTCTGGAGCCAGTTCGAGTGATTCGAACTCCCTCCAGGGGACATATTCCTTCAACTCCACAGGCCAGATTTCGGGCTGCTCATAATCTTCAAGGCCATCAATAATGGCCTGGAGTCTTTCCACTGCAGGACTGGTCTCTTTGTGCACCCGCATCAGGGTATGCTTCTTCCTGTTGTTAGTGAAGCGCCGCACGACTAGCCAGGGGGCTGTATCATGCCAAGCAGGCGTCACTGGTGGTGGGACTGGTCGAGGTGTGACACCCCTTATATGAACCTCCGGCATGGGCCGGGGGACTTGCCTTCTTCTTCTATTCCTCGTCGGCGCAGCCTACCAACCTCCTTGGTCTTGAGCTGGTGCCATGACAAAGGCTTCATATGTTGCAGCTGTACTGGCCTCTGCCCATTCCTCAGGCCGCTGCTGGTAAAGAGAGATCATGTTAACGGAAGTGCCGAGGTTTGGCATCTCATGCGACTGCGGAGGATCCAACATGTGCTCCCCCATGTCCAGCTCTCCCTTCTTAACCAAGGATTCAATGACATCCTTGAAGATATAACACTCCTCGATAGTATGCCCCAGCATCTGGTGGTACGGGCAGAAACGAGGATCATCCTTTCTTTTTATGTCGCCAGGCCTCTTTGGTTCTGGCAATGTAATTTTATTGTATCTGGTGGCCCATTCAAACAAGATCCGGGACTTATCTCGAGGAAAAGAATACAACTTATTCCTCATTTTCTCCCGCAGGGAAGGACCTTCTCGCCATTCAGTAGCCCTGGCTGGAGGTGGGTTGGCCGTCTCCTTGGCCTTCTCTGTCTATTTCTCAAAAGCTTGAAAGTCCAATGTGTGGACTTCTGGTGGCATCGGCTTCTTCTCGGCTTGTCTGGCCCTTTGACTTGATGTAGTTGGAGTGGAAGAGTATCGAGCAAGGAATGCCTCGATCTCCGCCACTATGTTGTTCAGGCGGTCAAACGAATTTACCTCGGCACCGATCATTCTTTTAAGGATTTCCTTCTTCAGGTTCTGTTTACAAATTTGCACCGCGTCCTCCTGATGCGGGGGATGCCTGCACCTCATACTGAGGTTCCTTCACCTCTTTATATAGTCGAGTGCCGACTCATCGCTTCTTTGCCTCGTGGCGTAGAGTTCTGCCACGGTGACCTCCCGTTCAGCTATGTAGAACCTTTCTTTAAATTTCTTCTACATGTCGGGCCAGTCTGCAATGGACCCGGCGGGCAGGCTCGAGTACCATTCGAAAGCAAGCCCGGTAAGTGTTGAGCCAAAGAATTTGAGGAGATGGGCTTCATCTGCAGCTAAATCCCCCATAATATTCGCATAGTAGGCGATGTGCTCCCTGGGCGACCCTTGCCCATTAAACTTTTCAAATTTCGGCGGTTTGGTGATGCTGACCGGGAGCCTCCTTGCAGCATAGTGTGCCAGATAAGGTACCCGATACACATCAAAGGGCGTGCAATCACTATCGCCCCTCTTTGCCAGCTTCATGTCTATCATCTGTTCCAACATAAGTCTGTTCACCATCGTCGGGTCCACCGGGTTCGGGTAGAAATGAGCCGGTTGCGCCAGTGGCGTCGTTTACACTGTCGCCTGAGGCGCAATGGTGGATCCCTGGAATGGTAGGTTCGGCGGCGGGGCCGGAGTTATGTGCTTTGGCTGGTGCAGGGGTATGCCCCCGATGTAGCCGGGGATCGGCGGAGACACCGTCGCCTATGGAGAAGCTTCCAAGGCCTGACCGTTACCCCCAGGGATCTCCGGTAGTGCTACGGTCTACTCGGACGTTAAGGGTTGAGCAGCTCTGGCGGTCAACTACTTTTTTAGCAACTCGATCTCTCTTTTATATTGCTGCATCATGAGTAATACAGCAGGGTCACTCACTGAGAGGCTAGGGGTGCCCTCTCTCTCTTTGGCTGGCGCCTCTTCGGACGAAGTGGATGGTCCTCCCGTGGTGCCTTCAGTAATGACATTGGCGGCCAGGGCCGTCGATGACTCCCCGTAGTCAGTTCCTCCAGTGTGAGCTTGTGTCTTTTCGGTTGCTGCCTTCCCTCTTCTGGTGAGAGGTCCCGGCCTTGCCACAAGTCTGGCCATTTCTCCGGGCTCGGTCGGTAAGGCCCCGTACCGTCCGGACACTCCTGCCATATTGCAAGTGTAGGCCCTTAGGTCTCTGCCTTTTCTTGTTGCTCTTCTTGACAGCCTGCCTGGGAAGACCAATCTGTCAAAGACCGACCCCCGCGGCCTCACCTCTTCCTTCGGCGGGGACTGATAGCGCTCCTCAGAGTAGTTCCTCGAGTCGGCACTAGGCACGGGTCGGGTTTCTTCTTCTTCAAATGCTGAGGCCACCGCCCCCAGCAATCTCTGACGACCCAGGGGAGTGCTCCCCGGGCCCCGCAGATAGTTTCTCATGGCCTGCTCCACTCCTTCCCAGTCTTGATCTGGAGGAGAAGCCAGTGGTGTGGCCCTGTTGACAGTAACAGGCATGTAGGCTGCAGGCTCCGCACGGGCAACCTAGTAGTGACATCGGTGGTGTCGACGGCGGGTGTTCTCTGGTGGGGTCAGTGTGGCCGATGCCGGCTGATAGACGGGGGCCGATGTCTTGACCCGGTCTGCTTGTTGAGCCCTTGCCGGGCGAGAGGTGCTGGGTCCCATCAAGGCTGGTGAAATAGCCCGGGCTACCTTGGGAATCCACGCCTGCTTGCCCTTCGGTCGGCCTAGGGGCCGGTCGGTGCTGTGGGACTGTGGCCGGAGCTGCGGGCGTCATCCTGCCCTTCATCTTCTCCAGTGGCTGAAAAGAGTTACGCACCGGAACGGCGGGTATGATGCGATCCGGGATCACTTCGGAGCGCCGCCCGGAAAGATGCACCCGGAGCGTTCCGACGACAGCAGACTTACCGGTGCCAGAGACCCGGCCTCGGGATGATATGGTTGCACGACTCCTACGGAGCCTTCTCTGATGGGAAGCCGAGCCTAGGCAAGATGGGACGGCGGTTTCGTGCATATGGTGCACGTTGCAGCCCAATATCTTCATAGGGGCAATCTTGGGGGATTCGGCCATTGGTCGGCTGGCAGCAGCTTCGGTGGCCCCCTGGGTGGAGGCGTCGTTCTTGATCCCGTCAGACGCTTCCAAGTCCAACAGGTGAGTGAAGGCCACTCCCAAAAAGTTGGGGAAGCCAACCGAGGGAGGGAAGCTCCCGAAGGTGAGAGGGACGGCCATGTAGCCATTCCCCACGTGACTCTCGACGGGTTGGTGGCCGAAAGTGGGTGCCATCGGGACGTCCGTGACGCAACCTGCATTTGCAAATTAGGGAATCAGTATTACAAGAAGGGGGCCATGGAGCCCTTGGTTCCGGCAAAAAGATGAAGGGTGATCCAGTCCCACCGGGCGTGCCAGACTTGTGGACGCACTTAATTTTGAGAGATCTTCGTTCTATTCGTTCATCCGTTTGTTGGTTTTATTAAGTGCGTGGGCGTGCCAGTCACAAAGTGACGATTTGTTCGGGCTCCGGAGAGCCCATGGTGCGCTCGATCTGACTCAGTCAGGAGATTGTGTGGATCGGGTCGGGACTGAGACCCGTTGTGCCATAAAGGTCACAACGTCATTTACATCCCCTCGGAGAGGGGAATACCCTTGATTAATTGCCAGAAATAAGGGCTCCACGGTCGAAAGAAATACTGATTAATGTAGGAAGGAAACACCCGTCGGGTTATGCGGTGAGCCCGAGGTGGGGGCCTGAATACTCGGGTCATGTCGGTCACTGATGGACCATTTCATGTTTGGACACAAGTTCACACGGAAAACAAGATGATAACCCGGGAGATGAATCCGTACAAATGTTTGCCGAGGGACGTCAATTTTAATGCAGGGAGGCAAATCAGATCTCGACGAGGGAAGGGACCCTGATGAATTATCGGCCCGAAGTAAGGCCGGGCGGTCACCATGACAAGAGAGAGAACTCCCGAGAGTGACTTCCGGCTTACAAGGGCATCATTAATATCCCCGGGTTCGGAATCCAGGAAGGAGAGACTGCTGCCATATTATTGTATTCACGATGGTCGTCGGCGCTTGTTATTATCGTTTGTTTATTGACATTACACTTTCTTTGATATTATCTTCCCTTGTTGTTATCTTGGTTGGGACCACCCCTTTTATCTCATTATTGTTATTACTATTCATCATTCCTTTTATCATATAGCCCCCCTCCCTTTTATTGCATGCATGTGTGTATTCGTAGGGGAGATGATGGAGACTAGGGTGTACCGCTGAGAGATGAATGGTGTGTGTGGTTCAAAGTGTAAAGAAGGGTGTACCGCTGGGGAGCGTACTGCTGGAAGAAGGGAGGTGGGCGTATCGCTGAAGGGTAGAGGGTGTAGCGTACCGCTGAGGCACCGGGGGAGCACACCGCTGGGAGAATGTGGAGCGTACCACTGGGGGACTAGAAGCGTACCGCTGGAAGGGCTGGAGGAGCTGATGCGTGAACGAGCCACGAGGACTGTACAGACGTGCTGTATGCAACAGACAATGTATAGCCTTGCCCAGCGATGCAATGTATAGACTTGACCAACGGTACAATGAATGTATGGACTTGTTCAACGATGCACACACATAGCGGCGATGTATGGACTTATCACATGAGTGTATGAGACGGTGCAGTGTATAGACTTAGACAGACTTCACTAGCGTGGAATGTGCAGACTTCATGCAATGCAACGTACTGATTTTAGAAAGGAACGTGCAGACTTCATGCAATGCAACGTACAGACTTTAGAAAGGAACATGCAGACTTCATGTAATGCAACGTACAGACTTTAGAAAGGAATGTGCAGACTTGGTGCATGAAACAAGCCAATGAGGAGTGTATAGACTTTCACAATGTATGGACTTGCCAAAGGAGTGATGCGTGAGCAGACAATCAACGTATAGACTTAGCCAAGACAACTGGACGATGTACAGACTTAAGCAAAGCGAGGTCTGTACAGACTTGAGAGTTCACAACGTATAGACTTATAAGTGCGTGCGACCAGAAAGTGTTCAGACTTCATGCTCAGGCTGTATAGACTTTAATTAAAATGATGCAATGCATGAACAAGAAGACGCTGTACAGACTTTGAACGTGAATGATGCAGCGATGTATAGACTTGATGGAACACTGGGAGGATGCATACCGCTCAGACAACAAGGGGGAGTGTACCGCTGGAGGATAGAAGGTTAGGGTGCACCGCTAGAAGAGGTAGGCCAGGGTGTACCGCTGGGAAAAGTAGCAAACAAAACCAAGCGGAGTGTGCCGCTGAAGGGGTGTGCCAGGACTCAAGAGAGGGTTCCTTGTTCAGTTCAAGATGAGGCATCTTAGATGGTTAAGCTTTCATTCTCCTATCATGAGATTGAGTCCCGAGTCATGTACAACAATGCAGTGCTTGAAGTCTTATTCAGTCCAGTTCCTTGAATCTTGCATAGTCCTTTTAGTTGGCTAGAGTGTTTTTATCATTGCTCAGTTCATCTGTTTGCTGCTTCTTTTCATCTCTTAAATTTGTTGTTATTCCTGGTGAAAATTCGGCAGCACCTCCCCTTGACCCAGGAGGTAAAGGAATAACAAGGAACATGCCCACGGCGGTGGCATGAACCAACAGCTGAGGGGGGTGCCGGAGCAGCCGCCTTTAGGGAAACTTCAGGAAACTCAGAGAAAACATCGAGCGAGGAACCAATAGACTGACGTAAACTATGAGTACGCTGGGAAGTGACAATCAAGGAGTGCCAGGCTGACAGTCCATGGGTGTGCCGCTGAGCGGCCAAGGAAGGGAGGTGTGCCGCTGACAAGAGGAGAAAGGGTGCACCGCTGAATGGCCCTAAGGATAGTGTGCCGCCAGGCAGACTCAAGGAAGGCTGTACCGCCAAACGGCCAAATGGGAGAGGCGTACCGCTGGGGGCCCTGAGTGGTAGAATGACTGGGAGCTTGAGCGTGTGTGGGCATACCGTTGGTCCCGAAGGAGGGCAAAGGAGGATGTTCTGGGTGTTGAGTGACTCCATTGTGTCAAAGAGGAAGGGCTCCCACAGACCCGTATGGCAAGATCAGGAGTAGTTATGCAGTGGAAAGCCATTGAAGATGGACGAGGCTGGCCATACCCTGTCAAGCCAGGGGCAAACCCTATCGACCGCATAAACCAGCGCCACGGGAAATCAGGTAGAACAGGGAGTTGGGAGGTTGAAGGAAGAGAAAGCAAAACTACAAGAGACCGGTGAGGAGAAGATGACAAATGCAGTAAGAAGCAAAACTGAACATTATTTCATTCATGGAGGATTCGATGTAACAAAGATCGTGGCCCGAAGACCCCACATCGTACAATGCATCCCTAAACAAAAGGAGGGAAGAAAACTAAGAATAGGAAAGAAAAGAAAGTTGAGGAGAGGGTTGGAACGAGGAAGGGCAGCCATTCCCTTTCCTCCATTCCTTCCCCCTCTGCTACATGCAATGCTCCTCTCTCTTTTTCCTATATTTCTTCTACCTTCTTCTTCTCTTCTTCTTCGCTTCGAACGAGTTTCTTCGCACGCAGCTCCTCTCTTCTTTCTCTGTCTTTTTTTTCTCTAGCAGAAGTCCATCTCCTTCCTTCTATTTTTCTTTTTTGTCTATGGAGGGCCTTTTATATGCGGACGGTTGACGAGGTCGCCTCATGATGGCACTGCCATCCGAGGTTGACTTCGGTATCTTCCTCGTCAGGCGAAGATCTCTCATCCTCCAGCCAGAAGGTGACACGGAGATAGGCGCTAGCTGGCTTTGAAGTGGCTGGACTGCGCGCCAATGGGTCTGCCTATTGACCGTTGTATCTTCTGCCGGTGCGTGCCAGTCGGGAGGCTTTCAGCACTGTACCGCTGGGGAAAGGGCGCAGGGCGTTGAGGGCAAGGAGGCCCGTGCCGCTGGGAAGCTTGAGGCCGTGCCGCTGGGAGACAGGCTTGGCGAGTGAGTGTATAGACTTCCGGGGCATGGACTCTGTACAGACTTCGCACTGTGAGTGTACAGACTTAGTGTTTGTACGAACTCTGTACAGACTTCAACGTTGTGCCGCTGGCAGCTTGTTGCAGTGTGCCGTTGAGGGGTTCCCCAGACCGTGCCGCTGAAGGGCCAAAGGCCTTGCCGCTGAAGGAGCCAAGAAGCCCTGTGCCGCTGGAGGGGCCAAGACTTGGTAGATGAGTGTATAGACTTTGGCAAGGCAACCGGACGATGTACAGACTTGAGCGTTCACAATGTATAGACTTTGGCAAAGTAAAGGCTGTACAAACTTCAACTCAGCTGCAATGTATAGACTTGGAAGCTCAACGGCGGATGTACAGACTTCACCAATGTGTAGACTTTGGCAGAGCAAAGGCTGTACAGACTTCAACTCAACTGCAATGTATAGACTTGCAGGGGCCGATGTATAGACTTGGAAGCTCAACCGGTGAATGTACAGACTTCACCAATGTGTAGACTTTGGCAGAGCAAAGGCTGTACAGACTTCAACTCAACTGTAATGTATAGACTTGCAAGGGCCGATGTATAGACTTGGAAGCTCAACCGGTGGATGTACAGACTTCACCAATGTAGGGACTTGGAAGTTGAA
The DNA here is from genome assembly GCA_022559845.1 of Amorphophallus konjac. Taxonomy (NCBI): domain Eukaryota; kingdom Viridiplantae; phylum Streptophyta; class Magnoliopsida; order Alismatales; family Araceae; genus Amorphophallus; species Amorphophallus konjac. Next base: position 428,323,910 of record CM040118.1, read on the forward strand.
CTGGTGAATGTACGGACTTGCCACATGAGTGTATAGACTTCGCGTTTGCCTGAACTCTGTACAGACTTCAAACATGAGCGTATAGACTTCGTGGTCATGGACTCTGTACAGACTTCACATTGTGAGCATGCATGAGCCTGTACAGACTTCAGACATGATATGGAGTGTGCCGCTGGAGGGCTAGATGGCCGTGCCGCTGAAAGGCTGAAGGGCCGTGCCGCTGGGGCTTGTGGCCGTGCCGCTGAAGGGCCTCAGGCCCGTGCCGCTGGAGGGCCTTTGCTCTTGCTTAAGTAGCTTGAAGCCTTGCATTCTTTGGGATATTTCTTCACCGTTAAGGGCCCGGGGGAGGGTCCCTAGCAGTGTGTTAATTCAGGGGGACATCCCGTGACTTCTCGGTCTTTTAATGCGCCCGTGCAAATGCGGGGATTTACCAGGCGGTAGTATCTTCCCTAAGCCCTGGATGGCCAGTCTCTCCGGGTCTTCTTCCTTTGACTTTGACATTTAATGCGGGGCTCGGCGGGACATATGTACGTGCAATTTTATGCATCCACAATGCCGCAGTAAAAACAACTCAACTTTGAACTTTTAGGAACATGAGCATGCTTTTCATGATTTTGGTGAGAATCAAATTTTTTATTATGACTCTTAGGACCATTTTGACAGTTGGGTGATGGAGCAAATTTCGTGGTCCTAGGTTGGACATGAGTTTTAATCTGGGATTTCTCAACAAAGTATGCATTAGAAGTGTTGGATTTTCCAGCGTCTCCCGTGTGATTTGTTGCTCCACGTGGGGTATGGGACCCACGTGGTGCATCGGCGCTTGACAGCCCAACCCGCCGCATGGATTATGGGTCCATGTGCGAAGCCCCTCATGTCCACCCACAGCACGATAGTGTAGGGTTCTACGCTGCCATAAAGAAATAAGGTTCCGCCTTCGCTACTAGCTCGAGCTTTTAGCGCAATGGTAGGGGCTTGATCCTATAAATTGCTATCAGAGCAAGGTCGCGGGTTCAAATCCCCCGGGTGTCGCTGGGGGGGAGATTGTTGGATTTTCCAGTGTCTCCCTTGTTATTTGTTGCTCCACGTGGGGTATGGGACCCACGTGGTTCATCGGCGCTTGACAGCCCAACCCGCCGCATGGATTATAGGGTCCATGTGCGAAGCCCCTCATGTCCACCCACAGCACGATAGTGTGGGGTTCTGCGCTACCATAAGGAAATAAGGTTCCGCCTTCGCTACTAGCTCGAGCTTTTAGCGCAACGGTAGGGGCTTGATCCTATAAATGGTTTTGATGATTGTTGTGATTGTTAAGTTATGGTTTTGATGATAACTAAACTTAATGTGTGATTAAGTGATGATAACTAAACTTGTGGTTGATTGATCATGCTCTGTTATTTATGTGTGATCAAATAGTTTGAAACTTGTTTGGTTGATTTTTACGCATACCATACATGCATTTGTCAAAGCAACAAGTGTTCCAATCTTATATGTGAAATTGGGTCTCAATGTAAATCACTTCTTGAACTCTAATATATATTTCACATATCATTTTGAGCTTGCATTATGTTGAAACAACTCATGAGAAACTTGCTTGAAAATTGGAATAATGGTACTTATATCTTGCTCAAACGGTTTACATTAAGCTCTTGTTAATTGATTGAAACTGCCAAATGGCCAAAGGGGTTTCATACATGTACTTCATGCAATTACCACATGAATTATTGATCAAAGTTCTAATCCTTTTTCTATGGTTTTGTAGGTCAAAACACTCAACATATATTCCCCAAGATCAAAGGAGTTTGAAGCCTCAGACTTAAATGGGTTGCAATGGAGTTCGGGGGTGAAACCTAAAAGTATGAAGTTTACTGTAGTTGTAGGTCGACCGCCAGCAGCGGTCGACTGCCCTAGGTCGACCGAAAATGCCAGGGATCATATTTCTACAGGTTTCTCAGTAGCGGTTGACCGCCAGCTTCCACAGGTCGATCGCCAGCCCCGAGCCAACATATGTTGACTTTATTTTCCACTTCGAGAAGAGCCTTTCTCCTTGTAATTCTTTAATCCTAATGACACCAAATCACCCACAAAATGTGGATTTGGCCTGGGAGATGTCCATGGACCATTCAACGTCTATAAAACATCTCATTTGGAGCCATAACCCTAATCATCCAAGATGGCTTCAAGGGAGATCAAGAGGGTGGTATCCAAGGAGGAAGAAGAGAGTACTGTAGCTCCGTGAACAGTACTTTGTGCAGCAAGATCTTCATCTATCTCCATCCCATTCAAGGTACTTCTCAAGCCAACAAGTATCTATGAAGTAAAGAATCAAGCAACCAACAAAGAGAGATCAAGGGTGAGGCTATCAAGAAGCAAGCAAGGGTTTCAAGAAGAGATCAAAGGAAGGTTATCCAAGGGAAGAAGAAGAAGGATGCTACAAGGAAGAAGGAGCCATTCAAGCATCATCTGAAGGTACTCTAGCTCCATTTGAAGTCAGCAGTCTTAAAGGAAGAGAACAAGCTCACAAGCATCAAGAAGATACATGGATTTGTCCAAGGAAGAAGAAAGGGTACTGTAGCCGTGAACAGTACTCCGTGTAAAAAGATCTACATCAAATACAAAGCCATTCAAGCTGAGTCTCAAGCTATTCAAGTGAAGAAGGAATCAACACGAACATCCAGAGCACACACTCAGGGGGAGCCTAAATCATGAGCTTTCTAAACTCTGGTTTATTCATGTTTGTGTTTTGTGCTTTATAGTGTCAGATTTGTGTTTCTTATAAACTACAAACTGTGTGTGTGTGGATCGTTGTTGGATCCGTGGTCGTGTGTGTGTGTGTGTGTCGTACTTTATTCGTGTGTGCGTAGGTCTTCTTAGATCTGCGTGTGTGTGTGTGGATTTATCCAGATCTTAGTGTTTGTGTGTGTAGAGTGCTGCACTTGTCGCAGCGTGTGTGTGTCTTGTTGATCAGCTTGTTGGATCGTGTTGGAGACTTCGTCTCCGTGTGTGTGTGTGTTTTGGGGTGCGTCCCCGTGTGTGTGGACAGGCGTCGTCCTGCGTGTGTGGTTGGAGCGTCGTCTCCGTTTGGGGATTTATCCCCGGGTGAAGACTCACCGGGTTTGGTGAGGGGTGGACGTAGGATTGCCGTCGTTGCATCCAAACCACCTTAAAAACCGCTGTACACTATGGTTTGATTTGTGTGGTTTGGTCCTTTTCTTCTACCTCCATTCTAAATGAGTGTATTTGTTAATTGTTGTTACGGATTTATCTACATATATCTTGCATATTCTATATCTCATTATACAACGTTTGATAAATCCAATCTGTGTACTAATAGTTTTGAATCCCTAAACTAGCATTCTATCACATATTTTATAAAAGGCCAAAAGTTTCCTTAAAATTTGTAAACACCCAATTCACCCCCCTCTTGGGTGTCATTGATCGCGGGACTTCAATTGGTATCAGATCTAAAGCTCTATTTTTTATAGATCTAACGATCTAGAGTGATCCAGATCAATGACTACCATTATGTATACTTTGAATGCTCCACCGGTGTTTGATGGTTGCAATTTTGATTTGTGGTTAGGAAGGATGTGTAGTCTAGTCAACTCATATGATCCTAAGCTATGGAAGCTTATCTCACATGGTCCTTATGAGTTGCCTAAAGATAAATATGTCTGGACCACAGATTCTAAGCTAAAAAATGATCAAAATTGTTTGGTTCTAAAATTGCTTATTACTGCAGTTGATTCTAATCATTTCCCTTTTGTAATCATCAAAATCACATACACAACAGAGTCATTATTGGCGTGTTTCATATCGTACACTCTGGCAGAGTTTATATTTCATAAGTGCATCTATTTAGGGGGAGTTGCACTGTTATGTATTTATGATATTTTCGTATACATGCTGAATCAAATTCGCACACTTCATGCACAAAATGCAAAAATGAGTGTTAATGATAAGGATATATGAATTTCTTTTCAACACTCTCGAGATGTTAAACTTGCTGCATGTATGTTGAAGAGACAGTTGAGGAAAAAGTTACCTACCTATCCTGTTTAAAAATTTGGGATGAAAATGAAAGATAGAGCAATGCTCGGTCTCACTGAGTAAACTGGGCACATGTCACCTGAGACGTGATGTGGTTCATATCTGAAAAGTGTTGACTAGTATCTCTGTTCAAATGAGGTGAAATGGTTCAGTATTCTGAGTAACCGGAGATTCTGGCATGAGCTCCATGTGTCTACTCGCGTAAAAAAGAATTATTTGAACCTGATCACTCTTGAAATTTTTTTTTCTAACTATCATGTGATATTGGTTGAGTTGAAAAATATTGGTGAAACTCATTGTGGTAGAGTGTAGCCTCCAATACGCTGTTCTCAAAATTGAAGTGCAATCTGTAAAATGTCTCCTTGTGTTGATCTGAAAATCTGAATATCCATATTGCAACTATCGTTTTTCATGTTACTCACTTACACATCTGGAAATTTGATTTAATATGTATTCAGAAAGTTGATTGACTGCTTTAGCAATTGCATGAATCTCCTACATGATTGCACAATCCCCCATGTGCCATACATATGCATTTCGGTTGTCATGACTCTCTTGCATCTTTCTTATACCCATTCCCTTCTTATATATGTACGGGGGAGATTACATGTATGTCTATACGTAAATGTGTGGTTGCATTGTGTGCACTTCATGAGTCATCATCTGCATATACATAGCTTCATGCATTTAAATAGAAAATACAAAAATCAGAAAATTTTGAAAATCAAAGAAAGTTATTTTGATATGCCCTCTTGCTCTTGTTTGTTGTAAAAATCTAACATGTGATCTAGATTTTGAATGCTATCATGCTGTCCACCTCATCCTGTGCACATCTCCTTCGATTCATATCCTTGAGGTCAATCACCACCTTCAATTGGTATCAATACATGCTTGACTGTATTTGCTTTGGATGGTTTCATATTGATTTGTGAGAATAATCACCAATTGGTTTCTTCTAATTGGAATCATATTACTTTGTTCATCCATGATTTGCCCTTGCTTCTTCTGATTTACTACGATGGGCTATTACTATTTCAAAGGGAGTTAGGCTTGTTCTTCCTTGCTTGGCTTCTTCCAGCATTGTTGCTATTGTTGATCATGTCATAGGAGGAGAAAGATTTACATTATCCCGCCTTTTGATTATGTCAAAGGGGGAGAAAAATTGATGAGTGTGTGTAACAGGGAAGAAGAATTTTTGTGCCATTTTGTTGTATCATCATTAATAAGCTTATCATTAAGTTTGTCATCATCAATAAGTTTGTCATCATCAAAAAGGGGGAGATTGTTGAGTTATGGTTTTGATGATTGTTGTGATTGTTAAGTTATGGTTTTGATGATAACTAAACTTAATGTGTGATTAAGTGATGATAACTAAACTTGTGGTTGATTGATCATGCTCCTGTTATCTATGTGTGATCAAATAGTTTGAAACTTGTTTGGTTGATTTTTACGCATACCATACATGCATTTGTCAAAGCAACAAGTGTTCCAATCTTATATGTGAAATTGGGTCTCAATGTAAATCACTTCTTGAACTCTAATACATACTTCACATATCATTTTGAGCTTGCATTATGTTGAAACAACTCATGAGAAACTTGCTTGAAAATTGGAATAATGGTACTTATATCTTGCTCAAACGGTTTACATTAAGCTCTTGTTAATTGATTGAAACTGCCAAATGGCCAAAGGAGTTTCATACATGTACTTCATGCAATTACCACATGAATTATTGATCAAAGTTCTAATCCTTTTTCTATGATTTTGTAGGTCAAAACACTCAACATATATTCCCTAAGATCAAAGGAGGTTGAAGCCTCAGACTTAAATGGGTTGCAATGGAGTTCGGGGGTGAAACCTAAAAGTTCGAAGTTTACTGTAGCTGTAGGTCGACCGCCGCAGGTCGACCGCCAGCAGCGGTCGACCGCCCTAGGTCGACCGAAAATGCCAGGGATCATATTTCTATAGGTTTCTCAGTAGCGGTCGACCGCCAGCTTCCACAGGTCGACCGCCAGCCCCGAGCCAACATATGTTGACTTTATTTTCCACTTCGAGAAGAGCCTTTCTCCTTGTAATTCTTTAATCCTAATGACACCAAATCACCCACAAAATGTGGATCTGGTCTGGGAGATGTCCCTGGACCATTCAACGGATATAAAACATCTCATTTGGAGCCATAACCCTAATCATCCAAGAGGGCTTCAAGGGAGATCAAGAGGGTGGTATCCAAGGAGGAAGAAGAGAGTACCGTAGCTCCGTGAACAGTACTTTGTGCAGCAAGATCTTCATCTATCTCCATCCCATTCAAGGTACTTCTCAAGCCAACAAGTATCTATGAAGTGAAGAATCAAGCAACCAACAAAGAGATATCAAGGGTGAGGCTATCAAGAAGCAAGCAAGGGTTTCAATAAGAGATCAAAGGAAGGTTATCCAAGGGAAGAAGAAGAAGGATGCTACAAGGAAGAAGGAGCCATTCAAGCATCATCTGAAGGTACTCTAGCTCCATTTGAAGTCAGCAGTCTTAAAGGAAGAGAACAAGCTCACAAGCATCAAGAAGATACATGGATTTGTCCAAGGAAGAAGAAAGGGTACTGTAGCCGTGAACAGTACTCCGTGTAAAAAGATCTACATCAAATACAAAGCCATTCAAGCTGAGTCTCAAGCTATTCAAGTGAAGAAGGAATCAACGCGAACATCCAAAGCACACACTCAGGGGGAGCCTAAATCATGAGCTTTCTAAACTGTGGTTTATTCATGTTTATGTTTTGTGCTTTATAGTTTCAGATTTATGTTTCTTATAAACTGCAAACTCGTGTGTGTGTGGATCATTGTTGGATCCGTGGTCGTGTGTGTGTGTGTGTGTCGTACTTGATTCGTGTGTGCATAGGTCTTCTTAGATCTGCGTGTGTGTGTGTGTGGATTTATCCAGATCTTAGTGTTTGTGTGTGTAGAGTGCTGCACTTGTCACAACGTGTGTGTGTCTTGTTGATCCGCTTGTTGGATCGTGTTGGAGACTTCGTCTCCGTGTGTATGTGTGTTTTGGGGTGCGTCCCCGTGTGTGTGGACAGGCGTCGTCCTGCATGTGTGGTTGGAGCGTCGTCTCCGTTTGGGGATTTATCCCCGAGTGAAGCCTCACCGGGTTTGGTGAGGGGTGGACGTAGGATTGCCGTCGTTGCATCCGAACCACCTTAAAAACCGCTGTGCACTATGGTTTGATTTGTGTGGTTTGGTCCTTTTCTTCTACCTCCATTCTAAGTGAGTGTATTTGTTAATTGTTGTTACAGATTTATCTACGTATATCTTGCATATTCTATATCTCATCATACAAAGTTTGATAAATCCAATCTGTGTACTAATAGTTTTGAATCCCTAAACTAGCATTCTATCACATATTTTATAAAAGGCCAAAAGTTTCCTTAAAATTTGTAAACACAGAATTCACCCCCCTCTTGGGTGTCATTGATCGCGGGACTTCAAGAAGAACATGAAGTATGCACGAATGACGTTTGGGTTTTCAGACCAAAGACTTTCTTTTTAGTGGGTTCATACCCAAGACCTTCCCTTTGAAAATTCACCTTGGTCCCCAATATTTTATCCAAGTTATCTTTCCCCTTGACAAATTTGGACAACGATACATTCAAATCAATGATTTCATTTTCAAGGGATGCAATGTGCAACTCATAGCTAGCAATTTCTTGTTCACTACAAACATTACATTCATTCAACACTTTATTTACAGTTTTATAGCTTTCAAGTTCTTGTTCTAGCATAAGTAGTTTTTCAGATTCAGCATTGACATCTACAACTTTCCCTTTTTCAAAAGTTACCAATTTTTTAGACATAGCGTTGTTTAAATGTTTCAGTTTTTCATTTTCAGATTTTAACAACACATTCTCTTTTTCAAAATTTTCAAGACGTTTCAAGCTACCCTCAAGAAGAGAAATTTCAATTAGCATGACACCATTTTTCTTTTTAAGTTATTCATTTTTATCTAAGATGCCCTTGCTATCAATTTCATTATCAAGAAGTTTTTCAAACAATTTCTCATCATCAGATAAAGAAGCAAGATTGTTCTTAAGGCATTCTTCATTCTTCTTTATTTGATTGAATTCATCCTTGAGAGCTTCATTTTCACTCCTTAAACATGCAATTGTATCTTTGTATTCTTTAATGTCAATCATGCATATCTCATTTAATTCCTCATTCTCAGTACAATTTTCACAGAGGGAGTCATGAACATTGTCTTCAACTTCCTTTTTCAATTTTTTGTTTTCTGACTTGATTTTCTTATATCTACTTGACAACTCCTCATAAGCATCAAGTAGTTCTTCAAATGACATTTCTTCTTCATCAGAGTCAGAGTTAGAATTTACCTCATTTGAATTTTCATCTCCATGAGCCATTAAGCATGGATCCATCACTTTTTCTTCATACTTTCGTGCCAACTCGTCCCAAAGGTCTCTTGCCGACCTACACAAGGGAATTTATGAAATTATATTAGATTTAATGGCATTCATGAGGAAATTGCATTTTTCTTGACATGCATATCATCCCATTTGTTATGTTCAGTAGGAAGCTTGTATGAACCTTCACATATGACCTTCCAAACATTAGGCTCATGCAAACCAAGATAAACACACATAGCATTTCTCCAAGAAATATAATCATGACCATCAAAAGATGGAATGCAATTCATAGAGATTTGATCAATTGAAAAATTCATGATTGTAGAATGCAGTGGGATCACTCGGTAGATCGTGAGATCTAGGGACAACAGAACCTCGCTCTGATACCAATTGTTGGGTCCCGTAGTGCAGGAGCACGGGTCTAGAGGGGAAGTGAATAGAACCCTCTACTAAAAACTATGTCCAATTAAAAACTTAAACCTACTCACACAGCGGAATTAGCAAGATTAACAAGATTGAGGAATTTAAGCTAAACAAGCAGGATAAACTAAATTCACTTAATCTCACCGTGCTCATACGATTGCAAAAATAGATTAAACGGATATGCACACAATCACACAAATCAAACCCCGAGACACGGGGATTTTTAAGGTGGTTCGGGACCACGACGGGCTCCCTACGTCCACCCCTCACCAAACTGGTGAGGCTTTTTCCATACGCATTCGGAGATTTCTCCCCACACACACGGGGTAAAAACCCTAAACCACACGCTGCGAATGCAGCAACACACGGGGATTTCTCCGCACACACATCTGGAAAAGAATCCCAACACACACGCGGATATGCTCCGCACCACACGACGCACAAGTGTCAACACAAATCACTCGGAGAACCCATTCTCCGAACCCACACACAGAATAATCGTTCAGAGAAAGATGAAGTGTCCACGAATGTATACAATAGACTCCAAACAAACTCTATGGACTAAATCAGAGAAGATATAGCATGTATGAAACTCCCCCTTCAAGGAATACTCCGGCTCTTCTTGGCTTGTTGTCGATGGCCGCGATTTTGGCGTCCTCACGATCCTCTCTTCGAGATGCTTCTTTTCTTCTTCTACCACGAGCTCTAAATCCTCAGAGATGGAGATGAGAACCACCTTGCAATAGCTCCTCTTCCTTTCCCCCTTTTTTTTCTTCTCCTACAAGACAACACAAACAAGCATTAGAGTTCATTTCTTATCAAATTCGGAGGTCACATGTAAGTATATATAGAAGGCACCAAAAGACCCATATACCCATGCAAAACCCTTGCAAAACCACCCTAATATGTTCATTAGTAACTTAGGGGCATTGGTGTAAAATTTCACCCCAATCGGAGGTCATTTGGATGGGCTACGGTGGCCCACGGAAAAGTCGCGCGGAGCTGCGAAACCAGATGGGACATCCCATCTAGCAAGTGGGTCGTCCCATCTACAAGCATAGTTCTGGTTTTTGCCCAGAACAAGGAAAGGGTCGACCCATCTCTCAAAGTGGGTCGACCCACTTGCAGATAGAACACTATTTGGCCATTTTTTGGCCCAGGGGTCGACCCATTAAGTGGGGGGGTCGACCTATTCACTTAGAAACATTAAAAAAAGATTTCTAAACCATTCCCAATGAGCTAAACATGCAACCCAATGAATTCTAACATCCATTCATGACTTTTAATGATGAAAAACAAATTATTTCAAATGGAGTGCATGTAATTCAACATCATGAAGGTTTTCGCATGAAAGCATATCCTAAACCCGGATTTCATCAATTCAAGCTCAATGAAAAACTATTCTTCCTCATTCAACATATAAATCAAATAACCATGCATTGAGACAAGATGTTGGCATCTTTTTAGAGCTCATTCAACAAATGGTCATTTCAATGGCTTAAGTATTTTGTAACCTCAAAGGAAAAGTCATTTAGACAATGCATGAAACACTTTGAAAACTACAACACCATATGAAGTGAATGCATGAACCAAGTGATATCAAACTGATTTCCATCAATGTCCATCCTGCAAAAATAAGATAAATCATTAGATCTACATGGAAATCAAGATCAAGGAGTTCCACTCTTAAGACATGCATTCAACCATGAGTGCTATAAAAGAGTCAAACATATTATGAGCCTCAAGGATCATGAAGAAACCATGAACCACAAACAAGGGTATTGCAACCTATACACACTATGCATGAAAACTCATGACTACACAAGATTGTTTGTATCACATGAGTACACTAGCATTCAAATGAGCATTATGCCATTTCACCAGTACAAGATTTTGTTATGATGAACTTGAATCTATCACTCATTCAAATACAAAGACATGAAAGCTCAACCTCAACCTCCTCCAATTCAAGCACACAAGGTGGTTAGATATTACCATGATCCCATGAGTATCAACCATGAATTTTCCTCCTGAAAAGCATGATAAAGTACGAGGTTAGATGAGAATTAAAATCCTTGCATCAAGCATCAATTCTATGAACATGTTCACAATAAAATACATCAATGAGCCTGTTTAAACATGTATTTTGCTTCTCATATCAATCAACAAAAATATATTTGACCAAATGACAAGATTTTGAAATGATAAGCATGAATCTATCATTCAATCAAATATATTGACATGGGAGCTCAAACATTCAAATAGCTTACATGTATCTTTCATAATTTGAACATCAAAATGCTTCAATACCCAAATGTTAACAATCATGCCAAATGTAAAGTATGTAGGAAAGCATGAGAACACATTCATTCAAATGGCATTCTTGTTGACAAAAACTAACATTCATGAAGCATTGTTTTTCACAAAAACTTTCTCATCAATACAGAGCCATGAAAACATGAATAACCATTCAAGCACAAGGCCAAACAAGTCTAGGCAACAAAGTCATTTTGTAATCATCAAAATCACATACACAACAGAGTCATTATTGGCGTGTTTCATATCGTACACTCTGGCAGAGTTTATATTTCATAAGTGCATCTATTTAGGGGGAGCTGCACTGTTATATATTCATTATATTTTCGGTATACATGCTGAATCAAATTCGCACACTTCATGCATAAAATGTGAAAATGAGTGTTAAAGATAAAGATATATGAATTTCTTTTTAACACTCTTGAGATGTTAAACTTGCTGCATGTATGTTGAAGAGACAGTTGAGAAAAAAGCTGCCTACCTATCTTTGTTGAAAAATCTGAAATGAAAATGAAAGATAGAGCAATACTCGGTCTCACTGAGTAAACTGGGCACATGTCACTTGAGACGTGATGTGGTTCATATCTGAAAAGTGTTGACTAGTATCTCTATTCACATGAGGTGAAATGGTTCAGTATTCTGAGTAACCGGGGATTCTGGCATGAGCTCCATGCATCTACTCGCGTAAAAAGGAATTATTTGAACCTGATCACTCCTGAAAAATTCTGACTATCATTTGATATTGGTTGAGTTGAAAAATATTGGTGAAAAGTCATTGTGGTAGAGCGTAGCCTCCAATACGATGTTCTCAAAATTGAAGTGCAGTCTGTACAATATCTCATTGTGTTAATCTAAAAATCTAAATATCCATATTGCAACTATCACTTTTTCATGTTACTCACTTACACATCTAGAAATTCGATTCATTATGTATTCAGAAAATTGATTGACTGCTTTAACAATTGCATGTATCTCCTATATGATTGCACAATCTCCCATGTGCTACACATGTGCATTCCAGTTAGCATGACTCTCTTGCATCTTTCTTATACCCATTCTCTTCTTCTATATGTACGGGGGAGATTGCATGTATGTTTATATGTAACTGTTTGGTTGCATTGTGTGCACTTCATGAGTCATTATTTGCATATGCATAGCTTCATGCATTTACACAGAAAATATAAAAATTTGAAAATTTGAAAATCAAAGAAAATCCTTTTGATATGCCCTCCTGCTCTTGTTTGTTGTGAACATCTGACAGCCAATCTTCACCTTCAATTGGTATCAATACATGCTTGACTGTATTTCCTTTGGATGGTACCATATTGTTTTGTTAGTCCATGATTTGTTGCTACTTCATCTGAATTCTGAGCCATTACTGTTTCAAAGAGGGAGAAAGATTTGCCCTTGCTTCTTTTGATTTGATAAGATGGGCTATTGCTGTTTCAAAGGGAGATAAGCTTGTCCTTCCTTGTTTGGATGCCACCAGCTTGTTGATCATGTCATAGGGGGAGATAGAGTTACATTATCCAGCTTTTTGATTATGTCAAAGGGGGAGAAAAATTGATGATTGTGTATGATAGGGGGAGAAAAACATTTGTACCATTCTGTTGTATCATCATTAATAAGTTTATCATTGAGTTTGTCATCATCAAAAAGGGGGAGATTGTTGAGTTATGGTTTTGATGATTGTTGTGTTATGGTTTTGATGATAACTAAACTTAATATGTGATTAAGTGATGATAACTAAACTTGTGATTGATTGCTCATGCTCTTGTTATCTATGTATGGTTGAGATGGCAAATGGCAACGGTTACATGATCTTGATCCTTGGTTTGCATATGTTGGTTCTACAAGAGGTTTCAAGCCTTTATATGTTTGAACATATAGACTTGAGCTCTGATGAACACTTTTGTTCAAATCCTGATCAAATAGTTTGAAACTTATTTGGTTGATTTTTACGCATACCATACATGCATTTATCAAAGTAACAACTGTTCCAATCTTATATGTGAAATTGGGTCTCAATGTAAATCACTTCTTGAACTCTAATACATATTTCACATATCATTTTGAGCTTGCATTATGTTGAAACAACTCATGAGAAACTTGGTTGAAAATTGGAATAATGGTACTTATATCTTGCTCAAACGGTTTACAATAAGCCTTTGTTAATTGATTAAAACTGCCAAATGGTCAAAAGGGTTTCATACATGTACTTCATACAATTACCACATGAATTAGTGATCAAAGTTCTAATTCTTTTTTCTATGGTTTTATAGGTCAAAACACTCAACATATATTCCCTAAGATCAAAGGAGTTTGAAGCCTCAGACTTAAATGTGTTGCAATGGAGTTCGGGGGTGAAACTTAAAAAGTCTAAAATTTACTGTAGCTTTAGGTTGACCGCCCCAGGTCGATCGACAGCAGCGGTCGACTGCCCCAGGTCGAACGAAAATTCCAGGGATCAAATTTCTACAGGGTTTCTTAGTAGCGGTCGACCGCCAACTTCCACAGGTCAACCGCCAGCCCCGAGCCAACAAAAGTTGACTTTGTTCTCCACTTCGAGAAGAGCCATTCTCCTTGTATTTCTTTAATCCTAATGACACCCAATCATCCACAAAATGTGGATTTGGTCTGGAGGATGTCCAAGGGCCATTCAAAGGTTATAAAACCTCCACAAGAAGGGTTAGAAACCCTAATGCTTCAAGGGGATCAAGAGAGATCAAGGGAGGCTAGAGGAGGAGATTCATGGGTACTGTAGCACCTCCGTGAATAGTGCTTCAAGCTGAAGTTCTTCATCCTTTCCAAATGATTCAAGCCTAGATCTGAAGTCTTCATCCTCCCATGAAGTGAAGAAACAAGCATCCAACCAGAAGAGATCAAAGGAGAGCCCATCAACCAAGGAGTCTATCAATGGAAGAAGAAGAAGGCTGCTACAAGGAAGAAGGAATCTCTTCATCCATCTGAAGGTATGCAAGCTCCATTTTGAACCCAACAACCTCAAAGGAAGAGAAGAAGCAAGCAAGGATCAAGGAGATCAAGGAAGTTGTGCAAGCAAGAAGGAACTGTTACTGTAGCCATGAATAGTGTTCCGTGGATCAACTCTTCATTCAAGAGCTAAAGATTCAAGGTCCATCTAAAGCCATCAACTTCCAATAAACTGAAGAAGCAAGCATCACTCAAATATCATCATCATACATTCAGGGGGAGCCAAATCAGGGGATTTCTAAACTGTGCCTTATTGTGTTTCAAGCTCATATTCGTGTGTTGTACAAACTACGAAAACTTGTGTGTGTGTGGATCATTCTGGATCCGTGTTTGTGTGTGGTTGTCGTATTTATTTCTTGTGTGCGTAGGTCTTCCTAGATCTACATGTGTGTATGCGTGTTTTTTTATTCAGATCATAGTGCTTGTGTGTGGAGTGCTACTCTTGTCGCAGCGTGTGTGTATTTTGTTGATCCGCTTGTTGGATCGTGTTGGAGACCTCATCTCCGTGTGTGTGTGTTGGGGTGCGTCCCCGTGTGTGTGTGGGCAGGCGTCGTCCTGCGTGTGTGGTTGGAGCATCGTCTCCATTTGGGAATTTATCCCCGAGTGAAGCCTCACTAGGTTTGGTGAGGGGTGGACGTAGGATTACCGTCGTTGCATCCGAACCACCTTAAAAATCATTGTGCATTGTGTGTTATTTGTGTGGTTTGATTGTATTCATTTTATGGTCGTGTGGGAACGGTGAGTTTGAGAGAATTGGTTAATTAGTTTTCATATTACTAATTAATGTTTATCACATATTTTGTAAAAAACCAAAAGTTTCTTTAAAATTTGTAAACACCCAATTCACCCCCCTCTTGGGTGTCATTGATCGTGGGACTTCAGACGTCCGATTAATCCTTGAAGTTCTATGATGTTCTTTGGCGGGGGCATGTCCATAACAGCCTTAGCTTTATTAGGATCAATTTGGATCCCCCGTTTGCTAACAGCTTCCCTGAAGATACTCTGAACACAAATTTATTTGGATTCATTTTCAGCTTATACTCTCTAGCTCTTTGCAACACTTTAGCCAAGATATCGGGGTGTTCTTCCTTTGTCCTCGATTTCACCAAAATATCATCCACGTAGGCTTCCATATAAACATGCATCATATCGTGGAAGATGGCCATCATCACCCGTTGATAGGTGGCGCCTCCATTCTTTAGACCGAACGGCATAACCACATAATAGTAGGTGCCCCCGGGCGTGGTGAACGAGATTTTCTCTTGATCTTCCGGAGCAAGATGGATCTGGTTGTAACCTGAATAACCATCCATAAATGAAAGGGCTTCATACCCAGTCGTGTTATCTACCAACACTTCTATATGAGGCATCAGAAAATCATCCTTGGGACATGCCTTGTTTAGATCCCTAAAATCGATACAAATCCGAACCTTCCCATCCTTCTTGATGACAAGGACTATATTCGCCACCCACTGAGGATATAAAACGACTCGAATAAACCTGGCCTTATGCAATTTATCGACCTCTTCTTTCATCCTTAAGGCCATGTGGGGGTAGAATTTTCTTTATTGTTGTTTCACGGGGTTCGCCCCTGGCTTAAGCACAAACCGATGTTCCACTAAGGCGGGGTCGAGACCCGACATGTCCTCATATGACCAGGCAAAAGAATCATTATACTCTCTTAAAACCATAATCAACTCCTTTCAACCTCAGGAGGGAGATTAACAGAAATAATAATGGGCCTGGGATCCTCATTAGTTCTTAGATTAATTTCTTTTGTAGGTCCATCCACTGCCGTCGACGGCTCATTAAACCTCTTTAAACCGTGGGCGTACAAATCGACATTGTCATCTACATCATTGTCCTCATAATCAGCTGGATCCTTCTCACCCATGATTTCATAAACACCTTGACCATCATCGCTCCACACCCCCTCTTGCTCCTCATCTTCTTCTAGGACAATCGCTGTTTCAACAAACTCCGGACATTTGAGGAGGGCATGACAACGCTGAGCTAAGTCCTAGAGGAACCTATCAGGAACAAACTTGGAATGACGCGTCACTGGGCGCGCCTTAGGCATGGAGGAAGGGTTGGAGACATTAGAACAAGACCCTACTTCGACAGACCCTACTTCTCTAGTGTAATGCCCTGGATCCTTGGTAGGTCTTGCTTGATCTTCATTGGATCTTCTGGATTGGTTTCAGTGAGTTTCGGTTCGCTTTTGTGGCTTCCGAGTTGAGCTTTACGAGCCGTGTGGGTTTTTCTCTCGTACTAGTTACGGAACCCTACTGTGAGTTTGTTTGTCAGTTCATCAACGCGTGGATGCTACAGCGACGATGTACTCTTCGAGCCGGTCGTTTCGACTATTTTTGTGTATTTTTCGGAGATAGGGCCAGAAATCAGATTTTTCAGAAATTAGGAAAATTCCTAATTTCTTTTCCTTCTTTCCTTTTCGTCTCTCCTAATTCTCATTCACCGCCGCCGTCTCTCTCTCCCGTTTCTCTCCCGTTTCACCTTCCTCGGCTCCGACTGCAGACGGAGGACCTAGGAGCGAGTGCTGGGGATGCTGTGGAGCTGGCTGGGTGCGTGATGGAGCGAGGATCGGAATGGTTTTGGCGCGATCCCGAACGGTGGATTTAAAGCCGATGTTCGAGCTCGCGGCATGATTTTCGGCGTGGTTTAGTCCCTTCGGGGCACGGTTTCTTCGGTGGAGGTAGGGTGATGGTTCCTCACTTCCTCCTGCTCATTTTCCCTGCCCTTGCACTTCCTTTGACGCGAAAACGGCCGAGTTTGGGCTTGTTTAGCCTAAACTGTGATTTTAGGGTTTTGTAGGGTTCGCCAGAGAACGGCAACCATTTGTAGCTCGGTTAGTGTTGAACTGACCATTGGGATGTTAGGATCCCATCCATGCTAGTTTCGTGTTGATCGGTGGTCATTCGAGGCCGGTAGGAGCCCGGGAACCTCGTTGACCCATTTGGGGTGGATTCGTTGGAATCGCCCCGATCTTGTGTTTTTCTGCTTGCATGTGGGCTTTTTAAGCCTTCTTATGTTATTTTTCATCATCGAGGGTTGTTTCCCCTGTGCTTCGGCGTGAATGGGGCGTGGAACGGGCCGATTTGGCCAACCCTCCGTTTTCCCGCCGTAACTGGTATGGCGGTCGTTCTAGGGATCGTCACATGCCCTGACGGCCCCACAACTGATCGTTACAGCGGCTGGGTTGATTTGAGTTCTTCGGGGTTTTGAGAGTGTGACGGCCCAGGGGTGGCGCGTCACATCTCTCTGACGCGTCCCGTGAGACGCGTTACGTCTATTTTGTCATTTTATGTTTGGGTTAAGTCGGTTCCTCTGACGCGCTTGCCCTTGTGCGTCAGGTGAGTGTAACATGCCTGCCCCCGGCCGTTACATTCTGGTTGACAGGCATTGACCTTTTGAGGCGGTTCCCCTGGCGCGCCTGCCCTAGCGCATCAGGTGTGCGTAACGCGCCTGTCCCAGGCCGTTACGTTATGTTTGACCGTGTTTGACCGAGTGAGTCGGTTCGCCTAACGGACGTGCCCCCGTGCGTTAGGTGAGTGTAACGTGCCTGCCCCAGGCCGTTACATGCTGTTTTGGCTGAGTTGGGGTGGTTGCGTCGTTGTTGTTGATTGTTTGTTTACCTATCTCTTCTTATCTTCTTTCTTTTTTAGTAGTTGATTGTGAGGGTTTTGAAAAATGATATGGCAAGATGGTAAATAAACTACCAAAGATCAGCTCAACCTATGCACATGTGAACATGAACCTAGGCAATCAAATCTGACTCTAGCATGGGCACGCTATCTCAATCAAATTACGCTAAGGGAAAAACGAAAACACACGCCGGGGCGTGGAGCAAAGATAAATAAACACACCGCTAGGGGTGGAACAATCAAGGAGAATAAATAGATTTGATGAAAAAGACAGCTAGTGCCCAACACTAAGGAAAGTCGTGATCGCCACCAAAGTAAACACAAGTCAAAGACTCGAATATACCTTGGAAATAGGTGGATGAAACACCCGCCCACGGGAGAGAAAACCAAGGAAAGCCTGCAGATCAACTTGCAAATAACGGTCCAAACCCTGTGCGTCGCTTGGAAGTAACGGTCGTGCGATAGATCGCCAAAAGGAAATAACGCTCCTGCACCTGACCGTCAGATAACCTGCAGTGAAAAGATATGAACTCTTTGAACTCCAACCCTTCCAGCCGGCTAGAAGGCCTGGGCCTCGTGCTAGTGATCCTGTAAAACCTGCCAAGGATGTAGAAAGCAAAACAACACAACCTCAATTAGCCCTCAACATAAGTATAGCATCAATCCCTAAAAAGCTTGAGAACATCAAAAGGAGAGGGGATTACCGGGGAGTTGTTGGTTTTTAACCTCTCTGGGCATTTTTTAAGTTTAGGAGGATATGTGTATGCTTAGCAACAGTGAAAACGTGGAGGAAGAGGAGGGACAATGCTTTTGATTAATAAAACCAAGGGAAACTTGAGCATGCAATGATGATGATCTTGACAAACTAAAACCTAAAATACTCCCTTGACTTGGAAGATGGACGTGGGAAGCAGCTCCTCCTGGATGTAGATGACTCCTGAATTTGGCAGCACTTCGTCGTGAATCAAACCTTCCTCTCTTGGGTTATGAAATCAAGAGTTCTATTTATAGACTCCCTCAAATTCTCAGGTCGAGTTGAAGATAAATCAGCCAGAAAAGGAGGATAATCCTTAGCAAATCCTTGAGGATAAAATCAACAAGAGTCCAAAGAAACAAACGAGAGGTCCTGAGGATTAGAATTGAAGGAGATAATGCCAATCCAAAACCCTATCTCGTCCACGGAGTAGCAGAGAAAAGGCCTGAACTGTCAGGACTCTCTGAAGGAAGTAACGGCCTTACGATAGACCGCCACTTTGAAATAATGCTCCAAGGAATGACCATCATATTCAATCTTATCCAAAGGATAAGATCGACGGGAAGAAGATCTAAACAATAGGACTCTGCAAATAAGTAACGGCCAGGGCATAGGGCGTCATAAGGGAACAACAGCCAGGGAGTAGACCGTTATTATCAAATGGCAACGAGACCCTAACTCTTGGGACTCTTCAAAGAGTGACGGCCTATGATTCATGCGTTATTATGAAATGACGCGCCTAGTCCAGACCGTTATTATCATTGATTTTCAAGAAAATAGAATGGAGGGATTGCCAAGCTTTTGAACGAAGTGCCACCAGGAACCAGGTCTAATCCAGGAATTGAGACCCAGAAAACAGGCTTCAACTGATTAAAAGAAATTCAATGAAGAGTGAACAACTCGAAGCACCATATTGAATAAATAAGGAGATGACCCGACTTATTGGGTATAAAACGGGTGTCAACAGATGCCCCTCCTTAACGTCCTCTTTGCAGGGGAACGAGCGGAAGTGAAGCGAAAGTGAAATGGAACATGGAGGTGAAGCGGAAATGAAACGGAGTGGATCAAAAAGAGGGCGTTAAGGTAAACGACACCCGTTTTTCACCAACAAGCGATAAGAATTTTCTGGAAAAACTTCAAAACTGATCACAAGGAAATAGCTAACCAAAGGACGCAAGTCTGGAGGATTTAATTAACTAAGGAAAGGAAACACGGATGGCCGCCGGAGGCAACGGAAAGGAAAGAGACTAAACTCCAGACATGAATCTTCAGTCAACCAGATCAAGCGAGCAAATCGAAGGAAACCTTCAAATTCAGAGTGGAATAATTCTCCTTATCCGGGATCAAGAACACAGCTGTTCACCGTCAATGAGACCTCTTGACCAAATGAAGCTCATGAATGCTCAAAGAATGCGTATGATGCATGCTGGGCTAAAGAAAAACAAATCTTCAAAGCAAATGCAATAAAATATCAAATACTCGAGAATAATATTGCTAGATTGGAGAAACCAGAGTCAAGACACTATCTGCAACCACGGCGTGCAAGATAGAACCATCATCTCCAACTTTTCCAACCTAACGGCCTGTCCAACGATTATTCATGTGAACTTAGATCATCATCATTTTTGTTTAAGGGGAACATCAGATCCCAGGACACCTGAATGACCAGCCGGTTCTCGAGGTAATACATCATAGATAACATATAGTAATGCATTAAGGGATAAGGGAACGAGATACAATACCTGACTTACCTGCTTGACGGACGGCGAAGCGTGCCTTCTGTTCATAGTTCCAACAATAATCCATCAAAATAAGAGTTTAGGCATAACCATTGTCTGTGCAAAAAGTACCCATAAGGAACAACACGATAGACAATAGGAATATTCAAGTATTAATTGGACCATTCATTCATCAAGAAACTTGCAAGCATATAACGGCCTGACTCAGGAGCGTCACATGAAAATGACGGATTACCCCTAGTCCGTCAACACCAAGTCGGTTCAAATTCTTCAATAAAACAGTCAGTCACAAATGACGGCCTTAGAGGGGAGCGTCAAGACGATGTGACGGTCTAACGATAGACCGTCGCTTCTCTTGAGTTTTCAAAAAAAAACAAACCGAACGGCTTCGGTCTCATTCCATACACTCAACCCCGCAAAACACCAAACCAGAAAAACCCACCGGCGATCTCCACCTCCACCTTCCAATGGCCGGCGACGAGGCACCGCAGCCACCACCTCAGAAGAGAGGGAGAGGAAAGAAGATGGCTATACGGCGGCTTCGCCGCCGGATCGAACGGGAGGTGATCCCGCCGGCAGAAGCGGAACAACCGACGAGGGGAGATCAAACGGAAGAAGAAGAAGTTCCCACGACTACGGGGGACGAGGGGGAAGTTCCCTTGGGTGCAGAGGAGCCCAAGGAACCACAGAAGAAGAAGAAGAGAGCCATGGACCACGAGGTAGGCCCTCCGCCCTAATTTTCAAATTTTGATTTTTTATGTTCTTAATTCATGTGTGCATGTGGGGAATGAGGGTAGAAATGGGTCTACGAACCCACTAGGAGTCATTGTAGGCCCTTTGGCCAAAGTGGGAAACCACAAGAATGCAAGGAAAAAATCCCAACCAGCAGACGAAGTGACGGTCCTGCCAGCGACCGTCACTACCCTGACGCTCCATCCTGGGTGCGTCAAAAACAAGTAACGCCCTAACACAGGGCCGTTACTTCTGCCAGGGATTCAAACTATTTTCTAGGGTTTTCAATTTTTAATTTTTGTTTTGTTTTCAAT
This sequence comes from Amorphophallus konjac, assembly GCA_022559845.1. Taxonomy (NCBI): domain Eukaryota; kingdom Viridiplantae; phylum Streptophyta; class Magnoliopsida; order Alismatales; family Araceae; genus Amorphophallus; species Amorphophallus konjac. The sequence goes on from CM040118.1 coordinate 428,345,294, forward strand.
TATGAATGTTTATGCCATGATTATATGATGCAAAATGGACTAACTAATGATCTAATATGCAATGCAGGGAAAGAGGAGATCACGGATCTCCTGGCTTCAGATCCAGGTGGTGTACCAGGCACTGCCCGACTACCAGAGGGAGAGACTTGCCGAGATGGGATTCGCCGAGGTGCTCAGCATCGAGGTGATCCGGATGGATACGCCACTGCTATACGCACTTCATGAGAGATGGGACCCGATCAGCCGTGCTTTCATCTTTCCGTGGGGCCACATGATCCCCACATTGGAAGACATAGCGAGGATTACAGGATTAAGAGTCCACGGGTCTGCAGTGACAGGATGGACGTACGGGGACTACCGGGAGATAGCGCAGCAGCTGCTGGGGTTGGACCTGATCAGGCCGGGTCAGTCCTCTTCCCAGCTCGCGAGATCGGTGCTGCAGGAAAGTTTGGGATTGAGGGGAGCGGCAATCACCGTAGGAGAGTTGCCGGAAGAGCATCTGGGCAGGGTGATTGACCAGGTGCGCCCTCGCGTGGCGGCAGAGGTAGGGGCAGAGGGAGATAGAGTGCTCAGGCGCTTCCTGATGCTACTGTTCGGGAAGCTCCTGTTCGCGACTCGGGCAGATGTCTTCAGCTGCAGATTGCTGCCGCTGCTAGAGGATCTGGGCAGAGTGAGGAAGTATGCATGGGGGGCAGCGGTACTAGCATTCCTGTTCGACTCCCTGAGCACCACGGACCGGCAGACCATGCTGGGCGGCTTCTCACCTTTCCTACAGGTAAATGCATTTTAAATGCTTTCTACTATGCCATGTTTATGCAATGCAGTGATTTATGCAAAATGTCTTATGCAAATGATTCGACTGACTTGATCTCTAAATGCAGGTCTGGAGCTACATGTACCTCCCGGGCATTGGGAGAGGTACATTACTCCATCCCGGCCTCATACCAATCGCGAGGCGATGGTCGGTGGCGAGGGACACGGGATCGATCCTCAGATTGACCCGGACGATCCAGGACGACCTGGACGCCTACCCACACACATCGGTAAGCCCGAGACTCAAAATGATTTCTATATGCTTCTATATGCTGACAAATGCTGACAAATGGATGAAATGAATGAAATGCTTTCAGGTGAGATGGACCCCGTACCGCAGCGAGGGCTACACAGGACAGCCGTGGGTGGAGGCGTCCTTATCGTACCGGGGGCGAGACATATGGTTGCATTGCATCCATATCATCGAGCCTCTGCACCACAGGCTGATCCTGCGGACTCGGGGACTACACCAGCCCGAGGTGGCCTTTCCACATCGCAACGATGACCGCCCAGGCAAGTCGGCGAGGGGCATCAGTGGGAGTGTGGATTGGCACGCCCGGAAGGCGAAGTACGTCCTCGACTGGAGGCAGCGAGGCAGGGCCGTGAAAGAGCGGGACGAGAGCGACGAGGCCTACCTGAAGGCCTTCGCTCGACACTACGGTGACCGGGTATACCGAGGTACCCGACGACCGGTATGCAATTCTAAACTAAGAAACTCTTTCTTATATGATGCAATGTGGAGGTGACATGCTGGCTTATTCTTTCTACATGCAGCTCGATCCTGAGGGGCGGATAGCTGAGCTAGAGGGACTACTCCACTCTACCATCCTGCAGCGGGATGAGTACCGGACTGCTCTGGAGCTCCTGGTGAGATTCTAAATGCTCATGATATGACTATGATTATGCATGATGCTAATGCTTCGGCTATGACAATGCAGCGGGCAGAGGGAGCTCAACGAGCCGGACCGGATGCCCCATCGTCGTCCTCGCAGCCTGCGGGAGACAGGGCTGGGCGAGATGCTGATTTTGCTCGGGCGGTCGCCCGGGCCGAGGAGGCGGAGGCCACCCTCGCGGAGCGGGTAAGATACTTACATGTTTTTTGATTATGCTTATGCTAATTAAATTTATACGACTAACCTATATACAATGCAATGCAATCTACAGGCGATAGAGCTGGCAGCGGCAGTGGCGAAGGCCACTCAGGCGAGGGCAGAGGTAGAGAGGAGCCGGGCCGAGACTGATCGAGCTCGAGCAGAGACGGAGCTCGTGCGGGCAGAGATAGCCCGACTAAGAGCGGAGACCCCTCGTCATGCGGACGACGTGGAGATGGAGCGACTTCGGGCAGATTTAGCACGGGCGCAGGCCGAGGTGAAGGACCTTCGCCTTGGGACTGCGGATCTTGATCGCTACCGGACCGAGGCACGGGAGACGCGACGCCAGATCTTCACACTGAAGATCAAGCTGCAGACCATGGAGCAGACGGTCCGGATGCTAGGCCGGGCACCAGAGCGGAGTTCTTCCCGGAGCGGGGCTCATAGGAGTGCTGCCCCTAGTGGCTCGGTTGGGGATTTCCTAGTTAGTTCCGCCGGCCAACAGAGAAATGAGAGGGCGGAGAGAGGACAGCAGGAGGAGAGTGCTTCCATAGCACCGCCACCTCCGAGGAGACCAGAGGATGGGGAGGATGAGGGTGGCCCAGCGGATAAGCCGGCCGAATGATGCCTTTTCTTATGTTTTCTTTTTATTTGTATAGAATCTTTGGTTAAAAATGGAATGAAATTATCTTTTTCATTTTTCTGTTTTAATTTGATGCGAGCGTGAATGGATGAATGAGATGTACAGGATGGATGAAATGTGGATGAATGAATGAGATGTATGCCGGAATGTATGTATGAAAATGGGAAGAAGATGAGGTGTATAAATGTGAAAGACCGCCAGGTCTAGTCAAGGATTAAAGGAATAGCTTGAACCCAGCAGCAGAGAAAGTGACGGTCCACGATCTGACCGTCATAATCAAGCGACGCTCTGGTGAGAGACCGTTAATCATCAGAGGCCCACACGGGCTGTGGGGCTTCAGGATAAACGACGGCCAATGGATGGTGCGTCAGAGACAGATAACGGCCAAGGCTCAGACCGTTGATCATGGCAGAACGTTAGTTGGGCAGGGCAACTAGCAGGAAAATGTGACGGTCCGAAGGGGATGCGTCAGAATCAAGAGACGGTCAGAAGTAAGACCGTCAGGAAGCGTTTTTAGCCCAGAAGAGAAAGAACCAAGTGGCTGAGAATGTGACGGCTCAGGGATAGAGCGTTAAAGAAAGCGACGGTAGACCATACGGCCGTTACTCTCCACAGAACATGATCCGGGAAACTGAAACTCACAGAGAATGCGACGGTCGAGTGATGGCGCGTTAGAGTGGAGTGACGGCCATGCGATGGACCGTTAGAGTCTGGGTCGCAATCCGAATCGGATTGAGTCGAGATAACTAAAACCCGAGGTTTAGCCACTTAAATCACCGCTAGGACTTATCCTAATTGAAGATAAAGCCTTCTAGCCCGAGTCTTACCCTTCCAAAGTTAAATACAAGCCTTGGCAACTTAAAACCTTAATCAAAATCGCAGTTTTGCTAAAACCTCTGTTCTAGGGTTTGAAGAGCCCTCTCTAAAGGGCAGAAAACATGATGAAGAGGAGCTTCGAGTTGATGGCTATGGAGGAGAAAGCCCACACCGGCCCTAAAGCTGCAAGGAAGGAACATGGAGAACTCCAACGGCTAACCTCAATCCCCAAGCATCTAAGCTCTAATGTCCAAAGGGTGGTAAGCTTGCATGACTTCATCCAAAGTTCAGATTTTTTTGCTGCACTTTAATTTTCTTCATAACCTTCCTTCTTCTTTTCTTCTTCAAGCCTCTTCCTGGCCCAAGGTGTTACTCCAACCTGAAGTGGGTGGCTCCCATGGTAAAGGCACTCTCTTTAGAGGTGGTATCAATCCTCAAAGCGTGGCACCTCCAACCCCTCTTGGTTCTAGGCAAAAACTTTCAGAAATTGTCTTTAGACTGGCCATGCCTTTCAACCCTTGTGGAACTATGGCATCCACAAACTCATACCTTCATCTTCCCTTCCTTTGAAGCAACCGTCCTATTGGAGGAGGTAGAGACCTACCTAGCCCTTCCTAAGACTAAGGTGGGGGATGAGGATCGGGTTTGCTATACAATAGAACCTATTGATCCGTCCTTGATCTTAAGCGACTTCATTCATAACCCAAAGGACGTGCGGACCATGATCAGCCCGCGCCACATTCACTTGATCCCTATGGCACAATGGATAGTGTCTCACTGTAAAAACAAGTGGGAGAGACACGAAGCAATAGCCAAGGCGGCAGCGGTTTGCTTGTGCGGGGTCTTCCTTTTCTCCACAACCGACCACCTCTTAGATATCCAAAATCTTAGCATTATTAGCGGACTGTGGCGGGGTATGTCTATTTCTCAAGCGGTCCTCTCATACCTCTATGAAGGACTAAGCTCGGCTTGCCTTGGAGGGCCTTTGTTCGGTTCCATGATACTCCTTGAGTGTTGGATAGGAGTGAGAATCAAATTCCTTCCCAAGGAAGATATAACTTCGGCGAGCCGGATCTTTGGGAGCCACCCCCTCTTCTTCATTGGAGGGGCTTTTGGATATTCTTCTCATGTTGAATGCAGGACGGCGGATAAGAAAACGCGGGATGAATGGCGCCTCTTCTTCAATGCTTTGCCTCTTGAAAGGTTCATCATGCGACCAAGCGTTCTTCGAAGCATTCTTCTTAAAATACCGCGGCGTCAAGGCCTGGACCTCCAGCTGGTTGGAAACACTACCATGGCGATCTACAACCCGCACCGATGCCACCTTCAGATCGGATTACCTCGAATCAGTGTTTCTGCACTATCGCACTACCCTCCCCTCCTACCTAGGAAGATGGGGACCGAGGAAGATGAAAGAGCGATCCGGAACGCGCTGACCATGTGGGAGATCAGCAAGGTGCGCCCGTGGTAGGCAGAAGTTGAAGAAAATGACGAAACACGCCGAGATTACTTGAAAGAGTTGAGAAGAATCCGCCCTCTTGCGGATAAGAAGTTGAATGTACTTTGATTTTCCTTTGTTTATGAAAGATGTTATGAGATTGCCACTCAGAACTTGGTTTATCATGAATTACATTTTATTAAGCTTGCTTGAATGAGATGAGATTGCCTCAATTGAAAGAACTTGAGTTGTGTGCTTTGGAAGATTAGATTGATGTGAATAATCAGAGTTTCTGGGGGGAGTAACGGATGTACTCTGGGGCGCTATTTGGAAACGACGGTCTGAAGTAGGCCGTCATAAGGGAAGTAACAGGAACTCAATCTCTGAAGGAGGTGACGGATGGATCTTGGGCCGTTATTTCAAAGTAACGGTATGTTCCCAGACCGTCATGATGATGGTTTAATTGAAAGGAAGAAGGCCCACGCCTGAAGGAAGTGACGGTCCGAGATGGGCCCGTTACATGACTTTAACGGTCTGATGCTGGCGCGTTACACACCTGAACCTGCATAGTTGTGAGCTTTTACCTTTGGGCTTGCCCCTGTACTCTGCACACACTTAGACATGGAACAAGTTAGATCCGTTCTTAGACTCAACCCCTTGCCTCGAAGCAAGTTAGATAATGACCGTTTCTTGATATTTGGTCAAGGGGTAGAGCCTTATTAAATAGGCGAAAACATAATGAAAATGCGATGCATGTTATGCAGATGATGGAAGTATTGAATGCTTTTGAAAAGATTTGATTTGTTTGGATTTTTTTTTGAAATATTTGATGTTTTTGGATTTTGAAAATATTTGATTGTTTTTAGATTTTGAAACATATTTGATGTTTTTGGATTTTGAAACATATTTGATGTTTTTGGATTTTGAAACATATTTGATGTTTTTGGATTTTGAAACACCAGTGCCTTTCTAGCAACACGAGACCTCCCTTGTTTTTAGCTTGAGTCTCGAGACCGGCGTGCAAATAGTGTGACAACCCCTGGCCGAGACCTGATCATCGTGACGGTGTTTTTACCAAAGCCATACCTAGGGTACTCGTCTCAGTCCTAAAAAGAAAAAGGAATATGGGGGTAAGCTTAGGCCAGATATGGAAGTTTTTAGAACTTGATTCCCTCACCGTACAACCTTATTAGAGATTTGGTCTGTTGTGCCGGGGCTCTTTTATGTCCGTCATCGAACCTTTATCCACTTAGGTATGCATGCGACCGGGCTCATAACGTCCCGCGGGGAACTGTACTGCCACTCTTGTCATGCCTAATTTCTTTTCTTTTGGAGCTTTTGAGAATTCATTCACAGACCTTGAGGTGATGTTTTTTTGATTTCATGGTAAAGAGCACTCCTTTGCTTTTCTTTTCTTTACTTTCTTGTGGAGTCAGGTCATAACGGACTTGCCCCTATTTGAGACCTCTTCTCGTTAGGGAGTTTGGATCGGTTGTCTCCTTCTTATTTACTCCTTGCCCCTGGATGCAGCCGAAGAATGAAACGTACAGGGACTTTGACTTTCCCCCAAAGCATGGCCGAGGAAAAACGGTGTCTTTTTAAGCAAGGAACTCGACCAGGGGCGTCGTGTAGTGTGTGTTTGCCTTACTCAAGACTCTCTTTTGAAGATAGGGAGGCATTTCTTATTGCCGGAAAAGTACATGGTTTAGATTTTTAAGGAAAGAAACGCTTAAGATACAACCCATTCCACGGGTGAGAGAGCTCCTCACCTTCCGCGTTGATTAGACGATAAGCATTCCCTGAATAAGCTTCTTTTATTACAAACGGTCCTTCCCAGTTAGGTTGCAATTTAGACCTAGGACCTGCAGACCGAATGAATTTGCGTTTCAAAACCATTTCACCCTTGCAAAATTTTCGTTCAATTACCTTCTTTTGAAAATAACGCGAAACTCTCTTTTGATAAACAGATACGTGATCGGCCGCATTCATCCTCTTCTCATCTAGGAGTTCCAGTTGGATCAGCAACGCCTCTCGACGTTCATCGAGATTAAGTTCCTTATCGAGCTGTACTCTGAGTGAAGGGATTAAGATCTCATATGGGAGCACCGCCTCCATCCCGTAGGTTAGAGAATAGGGAGTTTGTCCCGTAGGAGTACGGACGGAGGTGAAGTAAGCCCGCAGAGCTTCCACCAATCTTTCAGGCCAATCAGAAAATTTGTGTGCTTCACATGTTTTCTTAATGATTTTAAGAAGAGTTTTATTAGTGGCTTCGGCTTGACCGTTGCCTTGAGGGTAATATGGTGATGAATGATGCAATGTAATTTTGAATTTCTTACAGAGGTCTTTAAGCTCCTGGGAGACAAACTGGGGCCCGTTGTCGGTGATGATGCTGCTTGGCACTCCGAACCGCGAGATGATATTCTTCATGATGAAGCGGCACACCGTTGTAGCTTTGATCTCTGCGTACGCCTCGGCTTCGGCCCATTTGGTGAAGTACTCAGTTGCTGTGAGAATGAAGGATTTCTGCTTGATCTGAGAATTAGGATCACCGAGTGGGCCGACGACGTCGAAAGCCCACATAGAGAATGGCCAAGGAGCAGTCATAGGATGAAGAGATGAAGCTGGAGAGTGGATTTTATCAGCATGGAGTTGGCATTTAAGACACCTCCGGACATAGAGGGAGCAATCTTCCTCCAGAGTGGGCCAATAGTAGCCCTGCCTAAGAATCTTCTTTGCTAGAGCCTGGCCATTGACATGACCTCCACACTCGCTAGAATGTGCTGCTTCTGCTACTTTCCAAGCTTCCACATCATCTAGGCATCTCATGAGCATTCCGTTAGTAGCGCGCCTGTATAGTTCTCCTGCAATGATAGTGTACTTTGCGGCGGCTCTTCTTATTGCTTTGCGCTGCTCAGCTCTTGCCCCTTCTGGGAATGCCCCTTCTTTGCAAAATAACTCGATTTCATGGTACCAAGGTAATTCTTCCTCATCCAAAATTTCCTCTAGTTCTGCTAATGATACCTCCTTGAGATCTTCCTTTTCAGCTCTCACTTCTGCAGACTTCCTAAGGTTGGTGAACCAAGGATCCTGGAGAGAGGGTGCGTCCATCCTCTGGACGACGACGGTCTCAGTACTACGACTGAGAGGGAAGGATAAGGAGGAGGCCAGAGATGCCAATGCATCCGCCAGAATGTTCAGAGAACGGGGAGTATGGATATAGATTAGCTTGCGGAATCGCTTAGCGATGAGCGTGACCAAATCTTGGTAGGGTTTGAGCTTGGGGTCACGGGTACGGTAAGTGGACAGAACTTGCCGTAAGACGAGCTGAGAGTCTCCTATGATGTTTAAATAACGCGCGCCTAAGAGATAGGCGTGCTTCAAGCCGGCCAGGAGAGCCTCATACTCAGCGATGTTGTTGGTAGCAGGAAATCGAAGTTGATAAGCGAAGGGGATGGTTACTCCCTCAGGAGTAAGCAGGACAGCACCGATCCCTTGGCCCTGTGAGTTAAGCGCACCATCAAAATGCAGAGACCAGAAGGGATGCTGAGAAAGGACAGAGAGATGCTCATCAGGGAAATCGTCCTGAATAGAGTCGGTGTGAGGAATAGGGAGATGTGCAAGATGCTCAGCGATGGCATATCCTTTGACTGCCTTCTGAACGACAAAGGTGATATCGAATTGAGAGAGGAAGCTCTGCCAGCGAGCTAACCTACTAGAAAGAACGGGCTTTTCTAAGAGATAACGGATCGGGTCCATTCTAGAGATCAGCCTAACTGGGTGGGCGAGAAAGTAATGTTTAAGCTTCTGAACTACCCACACTAAGGCGGCACAAGTCTTCTCCATAGCGGTGTACCTGGATTCAGCTGGATTAAACAACCGAGAAAGATAGTACGCAGCCCGCTCTTTTCCTTCATCATCCACTTGTGCTAAAACTGCCCCTAGGGAGTCCTCAATGACCGAGATGTATAGGATCAGGGGTTTCCCAGGGACAGGAGGTTGCAAAACCGGGGGATTGGATAGATATTCCTTGAGGTCCTCATAGGCCTTTTGACAATCTTGATTCCATTCGAACTTGACCCCTGCCTTGAGCAATTCATAAAACGGACGGCACCTTTGAGAATGCTGGGATATGAATCTTCTAATGAATTGCAATCTACCAATCAGTCCTCGAAGTTCCGTAATGTTCTTCGGCGGAGGCATATCCATGACGGCCTGTGCTTTGTTAGGATCAATCTGGATCCCCCGTTTGCTCACTATGAAACCTAGCAGCTTCCCCGAGGAGACTCCGAATACGCACTTCTTCGGATTCATCTTTAGCTTGTACTCCCTGGCTCTCTGCAGCACTTTAGCCAAAATAGAGGGGTGTTCTTCTTTTGATCTTGACTTCACCAAAATGTCATCCACATAAGCTTCCATATAGACGTGCATCATGTCGTGGAAGATAGCCATCATCGCCCTTTGATAGGTGGCGCCTGCGTTCTTTAATCCAAAAGGCATAACTACATAGCAGTATGTGCCCCAGGGCGTGGTGAAGGAAGTTTTCTCTTGATCTTCAGGAGCGAGACGGATCTGATTATAGCCTGAGTACCCATCCATGAATGATAGAGCTTCGTACCCGGCAGTGTTATCAACAAGGACGTCTATATGAGGCAGCGGGAAATCATCTTTAGGACACGCTTTGTTAAGGTCCCTGAAATCAATGCATATGCGCACTTTTCCATCCTTCTTGAGAACAGGGACTATGTTTGCCACCCACTGAGGGTATAAAACTACTCTGACGAACTTGGCCTTGTAAAGTTTGTCGACCTCTTCCTTAATCCGCAAGGCCATGTGGGGGTGAAATCTTCTCGACCTTTGTTTAACAGGTGTTGCCCCTGGTTTAAGCACGAGTCGGTGTTCCACTAAGGAGGGGTCAAGACCTGGCATGTCCTCATAAGACCAGGCGAAAGAATCGCTATACTCCCTCAGTACCTTAATTAGATCCTCTTCTACCTGTGGAGGGAGATTAGCTGAAATATTGATGGGCCTTGGATCTTCTTCTGTTCCCAAGTTGATTTCCTTTGTAGGTTCATCCACTGCCGTCGACGGCTGGTCGAATCTCTTCAGTCCCTTTGCATATAAGTCGGCAGTGTCCTCTACATCGCTGTCTTCATCAATTGGGTCTTTCTCATCCAGCACTTCATAGACGCCTAATCCGTCATCGCTCCACACCCCTTCTATTTCTTCTTCATCTTCAATCGCAATCGCCGTGGCGACGAATTCTGGGCACTTCAAAAGAGCATGACACCGCTGAGCTAGATCTTGCAAGAACCTATCAGGAATAGATCGGGAAGGATGCGCAAGCGAGCGTGGCTCAGGAGGGGAAGGGTTGAACGACCTAGAACAAGACCCTACTTCTTTAGACCTAACTGACTCTACTTCTCTAGACTCGCTAGACCCTAACTCTGACCTGGGAGAGAGGAAGCTTAATGGAAGGGAAGGAGCAGGGGACTCGTGCCCCTGGGAGGAGGAGGATGGAGACAGGATAGCATAATCTTCCACTGAAATCTCCGTTTCAAATTTGACGTTTTTTTTTGGAGATCAGTGGAGACCACGTAGCACGACGGAGGAGGCGGGAGCTGCATAGGGAACAGCTCAGGAAAGATGCAATCGAAGAAAAGATCACAAGAGGAGGAACCCCACATCTCGTGGATTTGAGAGTTAAAAAACGGAGGGATGGGGAAAGCAGGCAGATTAATGGGGCAGCGAGGCCCATAAGCAGGAGGATTGATCGGAATCTGGAATGGATCACTGAAGGATGGATTGATCATAATCGGAGGAGGACGGGGTACAAACCCCTTCAGCTGGATCATGCACTGAAAATGAGAGGGAGATAGAGAAAGGGCAATCAGCGAGCTCCCTTCTTTCTTTGAACCATTACCAGGCCGCTTCTTCGGCCTCCACTGCATGAGCTGATCCTTCTGTGGCTTCTGGCTGCCTCTTTCACAAAACAGCCCCTGGAGAGCCCAGCTGTAGTCGATCACATCGTCACTTAGCCCCCTTGGCAACGGGGGTGGACTGGCGACTGGACAAACCGTGTCGGTTTCTGACTGGACTGGCTTCGCAGCTAACGTGCCCGGCTGTGGGGGCCCTCTGACAAAATGCTGACGGTAATCCCAGGTAAGCGGCCCAGAGTCACCCATCATTGATAATGCTGTCTCCTTGTAACCGAGACCTCGTCTGCCCATTTTTCTTCCTTTTGGTATGGGCTTGGTCATCCCTTGCAGCTGTGCACCGAGGCCTCTCCCCGGTTGATAGCCCAGTTTCAATATAATGTTCCACCCCTTTGAATCTCGAATCTGCGGCTTTGCCTTGATATTGACCGGGGTAGTGACGGGCCTAGGAGTGGTGTACGCCCAAGGAAAGTTTAGGTCCAGCACTGATAGCACGGGCCGGCTGCTTGGCCAGAGAGTAGGAAGAATCTGTTCAGAGATGGCCTTCACTGACTGTACCGTGGATAAACTTTTAACTTTGACGACCCTCCCTTGAAAAGGGAATTTAATGCATTGGTGCGCAGTAGAGGGCACGGCGCCAAGTGTGTCGATCCAGGGACGACCCAAGATAGCCTTGAACATAGGGTCGATATCAAGTACATAGAATTCTACAGCCATGGAAAGAGGCCCGAGCTCAGCCTGAATAGTGACTACCCCGTGACATGCCCGCCTTGAGTTGTCGTATGCTGCTATAGTGGTGGGGGTAGACCGTAGTAACTCCTCAGATATATTGCAGGCTCGGAGAGTGCTGAGGGGGCAGACATTAATTGAGGCCCCAGTGTCGACCAGTGCTGCTTCAACGTCGACTTTGTTCAAAGTAATTGTTATGCAGAGCGGCATTTGCCGAGCCCCCGGAGGTGCAAGCTCGGTCTCAGAGAATGTGATTGCCGGCCCTTTAGAGATAGTTGCTAGTGCCGTTGGTAGACTGTCGACTGCCATGTCTTCACTAACCATGACCTTCTGCAAAAAATCCCTCAGTGCATCTTGATGGAGAGTGGACCTTTTGATTAACTCCAGCACAGATATCTTGGCGGGTACCCGATCTAGATGATGCAGTAAATCATATTGAGTCCCCGGTAACGGTTCAGCTTCCTCTTGTTCGGCCACCGGTTGGGAAGACTGGGGATTGCTAGTAGTGGCGTAGTTCCGATGGAACATCTTCCCGCTCCTTAGAGCACAATTTGCCGCGGCATCGGGGGATAGTATGATGGGCCCTGCGGGGCGAATGAGTGGAATAGGTGGCGTGGGGGAGGCAGTTTGGTAAAGCGGAGGGTTGGTGAAGTTAATGGGGGATGCGCGGATGATAGGTGAAGGATTGGTGGGTGGTAGGGTGGTGATGGATGTGGGTGCTGGCGAAGGCAGGGTGAATGGATGGGTAAGGATAGGTGCGGGATTGGATGGTGGTGTGATGACGGTGACGGGGGTTGGCGAAGGATACGACGGGATGGTGAGCGGAGCGGGTGTGAATGGTGGGATGAGTGGAGAGGGTGTTGGTTGGGTAGGGAGGATGAAGGAAGGTTTGTGGTGGAAGGCCATGACCTGTGGTGCGGCGCCATCATCATCAAATGACCACCCAGCGTTGGAGGCCGGTGGTTGGACTACATTAACTTGTGCTGGTGCTGGCGGCTGCTGCGGAGGAGCGGGTTGATGGTTTGGCATCGGATTCTGATGGATGCCCAGATCTTGTGCTTGCTGCGGTGGCTGCTGTTGTGGCGGCTGCTGCGGCTGCGGTGCTGGATGCTGCTGCACTTGCTGCCCCTGCGGCTGCCTTCTCTTCTCTTTGATCTCCATAATGGCCCTATGCATCTCGGCCCAGTCTATTCTCTGTCCTTCGTGTAAGTCGTACACGAGATCTCGGAAGTGAAAGCATCCTTCTATAGTGTGACCCGGCTGCCGATGGAACATGCAATACTTAGTTTGATCAACAGCTGGGTTCCAGACAGTCTTTTCTGGAGGAAGTTGAATTGCATTTACTGCCATGAGCGCTGAGAATATGTCGGTAAGTGTCTCTGGCAATGGAGGATACTGGGCTCTTCTGGGAGCCGGGCGCTTGCTGTTGGGATTATTATTGTTGTAGCCGCCGGGTGGAGGGACGTTATGGTATTGCGGTGATGGTGGTGGTTGTTGTGGTGCGGTGAAGGTGTTTTGCGGGATGGTGAAGGTAGGCGGAGGGTTTTGTGGAGTGTTTTGAAAGTGTTGCGGAGCGGAGTTTTGCGGATTGCGGGGGCTTTGGTTGTAGCGGAATGGTGCGGCTTGGTAGGGAAAAGCAACAGCTTGTACTTGCTCATTTGTCTGGACTCCTTCGGTAACCGGCCCCTGTGGTTTCTTATGGTACTTGGGCTTTTGGTTTTCAAAAAGAGAATGGATAGGGGAGTCCTTAAACTGAGTTTGTATAAATCGCGCCCGGCTATACAGTTGATGCATATTGGCTATATCGTTCATTGCCAGGATGTTCTTGAAGGTGGGCGTAGCATTTGAAATTAGCAGTTTAACTTTTTCTTCCTCTGGAATATGGCCGGGCACCCTGGCGGCCATCTGCCTCCATCTATCTGCATAAGTTGCGAATTCCTCATCCGACTTCATTTTCTCGGCCACCAGATCTGTGAATGAATATTCCGGGCCGACCCGGTCTTGGAACCGCTGAATAAACTTGTCCTTGACCACTTTGAAGCTCTCGGCCTCTTCTAGGGGCAGAGAATAAAACCATTCCAGAGCAACGCCATCCAATGATCGGCGGAATAGGTACGCCATAAGGCGATCATCATATTGGAACTGCGCCGATTCATACAGAAAATCCCTCACATGGATGAAGGGATTGCTGTTCCCATCATACTTACGGTAGTTGGGGAGCTCAGACTGCGGAGGGAAACGGATGTTCTGGAAGCTTGGGACGGGAATATCAGCCAAGGATTGTGGGCCCACCTTCTTCTGGAGAAAATCAAGCTGTTGCTGCATGGCGGCCCACTTATTAAGCAAATCCTGCTCTCGAGAGGGAGCAGGGGCAGTGAAGGGAGTTGATTGTATCTGGTGAGCAGAAGGAATGGCGGTTGCCGAGGGCGGGAGCCCATAGGAAGGAGCAGAAGGATAACTAGTGGAATTAGGGGGGCCGTAAGAAGAATACTGGGCCTGAGATAGACCCGGATTGGAGTGAAATTGGGCCACCCCGTGCTGTTGGGGCAAGAAATCGGATGGGCCCACGAGGACCTGTGGGGCCGCCGGAGCAGAGGGGTGATAATCCATCGGAAGAGAGGGGATAGGCGATTTCCCCTTATCAAAAGATTGATGGGTCGAATTGGAGGATTGACCCATCTCCATGCCAGCAAAGGTGATGGTCCGGGGCTGGACCGGGGTGAGCTCAATCGGGGTGGGCTGAACAGACGGCCCAATAATGGAAGAATTAGAGTGCCCCTGGACGGTAGCGGAGGGAGGAGGATTGGACCCTTGCATGGCCTGATAGAGGACCTGGAGTTGGGTCGGATCTAACTGGGCCATCATATGGAGGACAGAGCCCGCGGAAGGAGTGGATAAAGAAGGGATGACCTGACCACCTTCTACGGGAGTGGAGGATGAGAGAGGGGCGGTCCCCTCTCCAGCGGAGAAAGAAATAACCCTCGGGGGGTTCTCAAGGAGCCCTTGAGGAAGGGAATCTTCTTGGGAGCGAGGAGGATTGCAGGATGCCATGGTAGATTCGAAGAGGGGATTGGAATAGAACGTGAAGGAGGAAGCGATTCGAGGATATGATTCGGACGAACGAAAACAACTCCACATGCAACGGACAACCTTGATAAATGCAAAACAACAAACACAACAAACACACAATGAGCAACCGCACCTAGGTGACTCAAACAAGATATAAGTGATAGGGAATGAAGATACTCAAAAGCCAACCAAGTTGCTTAAGATGATGCAAACAAAGTTTCTTTATGGTTTCTCCTTTGGAACTTTAGTGAATTGATTGATATGTGCTCTCTCCAAATGGGTTCCTAATAGGAGGTGGATATGGACTTGGCTTGACTTTAAGTGTGACCACTCCTTCACTTATGCAACCCTAGACACAAGGGGGGAAGGTACAACCGGCCCGGCGTCCGTGTGGGAATCCACGGCTCGCGGGGACTTATGGAGGTCCCTGCTGTGATTTCCTAGTCGGCCCCAAGGAATATGGAGACGAGAGGTCCTCACAACAAGGTAGGAAAATGCAGTCTAATATATGAAAAGATGGATGACCCTATGTGCACCGGAGTGCATGCAAAGTCTAGCCTAGAATCTAGCAAACAATGGTGCACATAATGATATGAAGATATGAATGGAATTATGGCAGAAATCAAGCAGCACCCAAGCAATAAATCACAGCCAAAAACTGCGGAAATAACTGCACCTCGGATGCGTACCTGCCAGGAGAATGACGGACGAAGGCCCCTGCGTCAGAGCCGAATAACGGTCAGAGACCAGACCGCCATAAATAATGTAACGCAGGGCTTCCAGACCGTCGTATGAGCCAGGGAACCAAAAACAAACTGAAGTAACAGGAAAACCCGTGAAAGCTCACACCACAAAGACAAGCGACGGCCAGATGTCCCTGCGTCAGACCACTGTAACGCGCCGAGACAGGGCCGTCGTATGTTTCAGAAAACCAGAAAGGGGGGGAAAACAAAGGGATCAAAAGACAACTGAGCAAACAGATGATGGCAAGTTTAAACAGGAATCAGAAGCACGATTGGCACTAGTTTGTCCCACCGTGATCGCCAAAAAATTATCTGTTGATTGTTTGTTTACCTATCTCTTCTTATCTTCTTTCTTTTTTAGTAGTTGATTGTGAGGGTTTTGAAAAATGATATGGCAAGATGATAAATAAACTACCAAAGATCAGCTCAACCTATGCACATGTGAACATGAACCTAGGCAATCAAATCTGACTCTAGCATGGGCACGCTATCTCAATCAAATTACGCTAAGGGAAAAACGAAAACACACGCCGGGGCGTGGAGCAAAGATAAATAAAACACACCGCTAGGGGTGGAACAATCAAGGAGAATAAATAGATTTGATGAAAAAGACAGCTAGTGCCCAACACTAAGGAAAGTCGTGATCGCCACCAAAGTAAACACAAGTCAAAGACTCGAATATACCTTGGAAATAGGTGGATGAAACACCCGCCCACGGGAGAGAAAACCAAGGAAAGCCTGCAGATCAACTTGCAAATAACGGTCCAAACCCTGTGCGTCGCTTGGAAGTAACGGTCGTGCGATAGACCGCCAAAAGGAAATAACGCTCCTGCACCTGACCGTCAGATAACCTGCAGTGAAAAGATATGAACTCTTTGAACTCCAACCCTTCCAGCCGGCTAGAAGGCTTGGGCCTCGTGCTAGTGATCCTGTAAAACCTGCCAAGGATGTAGAAAGCAAAACAACACAACCTCAATTAGCCCTCAACATAAGTATAGCATCAATCCCTAAAAAGCTTGAGAACATCAAAAGGAGAGGGGATTACCGGGGAGTTGTTGGTTTTTAACCCCTCTGGGCGTTTTTTAAGTTTAGGAGGATATGTGTATGCTTAGCAACAGTGAAAACGTGGAGGAAGAGGAGGGACAATGCTTTTGATTAATAAAACCAAGGGAAACTTGAGCATGCAATGATGATGATCTTGACAAACTAAAACCCAAAATACTCCCTTGACTTGGAAGATGGACGTGGGAAGCAGCTCCTCCTGGATGTAGATGACTCCTGAATTTGGCAGCACTTCGTCGTGAATCAAACCTTCCTCTCTTGGGTTATGAAATCAAGAGTTCTATTTATAGACTCCCTCAAACTCTCAGGTCGAGTTGAAGATAAATCAGCCAAGAAAGGAGGATAATCCTTAGCAAATCCTTGAGGATAAAATCAACAAGAGTCCAAAGAAACAAACGAGAGGTCCTGAGGATTAGAATTGAAGGAGATAATGCCAATCCAAAACCCTATCTCGTCCACGGAGTAGCAGAGAAAAGGCCTGAACTGTCAGGACTCTCTGAAGGAAGTAACGGCCTTACGATAGACCGCCACTTTGAAATAACGCTCCAAGGAATGACCGTCATATTCAATCTTATCCAAAGGATAAGATCGACGGGAAGAAGATCTAAACAATAGGACTCTGCAAATAAGTAACGGCCAGGGCATAGGGCGTCATAAGGGAACAACAGCCAGGGAGTAGACCGTTATTATCAAATGGCAATGAGACCCTAACTCTTGGGACTCTTCAAAGAGTGACGGCCTATGATTCATGCGTTATTATGAAATGACGCGCCTAGTCCAGACCGTTATTATCATTGATTTTCAAGAAAATAGAATGGAGGGATTGCCAAGCTTTTGAACGAAGTGCCACCAGGAACCAGGTCTAATCCAGGAATTGAGACCCAGAAAATAGGCTTCAACTGATTAAAAGAAATTCAATGAAGAGTGAACAACTCGAAGCACCATATTGAATAAATAAGGAGATGACCCGACTTATTGGGTATAAAACGGGTGTCAACAGTTGTCTCTAACGGCCTCGTCCCCATGCGTTAGGTGATTATAACGCGTCCGGTCGGGACCGTTACATGCCTCTCAGCCAGTTGTTGTTCTGGGTTTTGCTGGCCATGACGTGCTTGCCCTGGCGCGTTAGGTGGCTGTAACGCGCCTGGTCTAGCGCATTACATGGTCCGAGTGTGTGTTGAGTTTGAGGGTTGTTGGCCCTGACGGCCCCGGTCGGGCGCGTCAGGCTGGTGTAACGCGCCCGGTGCTGGCCGTTACATGCCTTTGTGTTTCTGGAGCTGGTTAGGGCGGTGTGTGTGACGGCTTGTTCCCTGACCGTCACGTTGGATGTAACGGCCTAGCGTTAGACCGTCAGGTTCATGTAACGATCTAAGGGTGGTGCGTTACATGCCTTGTGCTCCGATTTCCATGATTCCGGTTTCTGCTTGTCTTGGCTTGGCCTTGTGGTCTGCCTGTTGTCCCGTGGATGTCTCTTGACGTCCTATGAGGGCTAGGACTACTTTTTAAGGTAGCCATGAGTCTTCTTGATTGTGGTAGGATTCTCTATCCTACTCTTGTGTGTGTCTTTGGTTGGGTTCCGGTCAACCCGGGGTGACCCAGCGGTTGACGGGCGACCTTGCGTGTGGGTGTCTTGGCAGTTTTCGTCCAGTCTGAGACACTGGTTCTGGATGCCTCGAGGTGTTGTGTTACCTTGGGTTGCGTGTCCAGACTTGTGTTGAGGGTCTTCGGCATTTCCTCAGTTCTCTGTGAGTCATTTTCTACGGAGTGTCATTTTTTTGTGGCTTAGGATTAGACCGATTGGCGGCTTGTTCCGCTGTTTGTGATGATCTTGCCTTTGAGTCGTTCGACTCGGGATCGTTACGTGGTAGGTCTAGTTGCCTGGTCCTGAGTCGGTTGGTAGTGGTTGTACTGCCAGTGGTGCTTTGTAGTACGTGTGACAGGGCTTCCGTAGACTGTCTGTACTCTAGCACTTGTGTTTTGGAGTCCGTGCCTTGTGAACCTCCACTAGTCGTAGCCTGTGACGTAGGCTTTTTAGTACGTCACCCACCGGGAGTGGTGGACGGGCAGTTTCCTGTTACACGGTTTTTAAGCTAGTTCCGTGGGCCCCGGCCAACGGTAGCGTCCTACCGAGGGGAATACTAGCTAGAGGCCTGACCTAGGTAGTGGTCAGTGTGTGCACACGTGGTCAGGGACTGAGGACTTGTGTCGACGGGCGTGACCCTGACTAGTCACTCGCAGCGTGGTACTGCGGTCATGTGTCCGTGAGGTGCCATTTTTCCTTGGAACGTCGTTGTTCCTTGGACCTAGTTCTTGGTATGTCTAGTCTCCTCCGTGCTACACACGGTCTGGTAGACGTGACACTTATGGCACAGTGTAAGACGTCAGTGGACGCATCTGGTTGTTCTTCTAGTGTGAGGGTACTCCTATCACTTGACCGGCGACTCTCGCATTTCTCGGAGCCGGTGTTCTCCTTTCCGTGTCGCCTAGACCTTGCCTTGCCCAAGATTTGCTTACCTGGCTGTGTGGTCTGTTCTTGGCTGTGTCCAAGATGAGCCTGGGGTTGCGTACACGATGTTCCAATCGTGTAGGCCGATGTGGTTGTTTTATCCGTCCTTGCAGGTCTTCGTTTTGGACCTGGTTTCGGGTCGACAGATTGGTAACTTCTGACTTTTCTGGATCAGAGTCGCCCTTCTGTTGCTGCTTGGAGTAGTTTGGGGTGCCGAGGTTAGTTTGGCCGCCGCTTGTCTGGCGCGGGTTCTCCCCCTTTCTTGCTTGTTCCCTACTCTTACTTCCCGTCTGCTTACTACTGCCTATAGTGTAGTTTTACAGCTTTGTAGTGTAGTTCCTGCTTTACTACACCTGCTGTTTTTATCGTTGTTGTTCCGTGTTACTGCGTGTTTTTCAGTGGGGATCCGCGTGACCCCTACTGAGCCAGTGACACGTGGCTCACCCCTGCTCTTTCAGGTGGGGTGGCGTTGTTCGTTCTGCTTCCGTGTGGTTCCTGGAGTGTGCGTGCTCGTTGCGTGCCGTTGCTGCCAGCTGGTACCTGCGTCGGGCTTCCCCCGACTTCTTGGTACGCCTTTCCTTTCTGTCGACTGTACTGTGCTAGACTTGTTATCTTTAGCTTTGGACTGACTCTGGGATATAATTGTTAATTTGAACAGTTAAAAAAAGTAATTTTATTTCTGCTACTTTAGCAAACCGATCTAATGAAATTTAATTGCTTACTGTACTATCTCTATGGCTTCATTGTACTCTACACGTGCCTTTTTCCCTTCGGGGCTTTCCCGCTCTTGGGAGGCCTCGTGGGTTCCATGCGGTATCACGCGTATCCGGTAGTCCTACCGGGGATGCTGGGTATCCGGAATCCGGGTCGCTACAGCTTGGTATCAGAGCAGTGTTCTGAGGTGTTCAGAGTTCTTTTCTGAGCTATCAGAGCGTTGTCGTGTGAAGTACATGGGAATCAGAGATATACAGTATCTAGAGTCGTGAAAGTCTAGTATAGTCTTCAGCTGGCTTCGGTTTGCGCTCCTTTGTCGCTTTGTGTTTTTGGTGTGTTGTCTTGTGCGTGCTGTTCTGGCACTGTACGAGATGGTTCTGCTCTCGTCAGGTTGTGACGAGGTGTTTCTTTTTTTGTCGTTGTGTTTTTTTCGATCATGTTGTACTTGGCAGTGTTCGCCGAAAGGCTTGAATCTGCAGTATGTTGTTCGAGGTTTTCTTGTAAGTTGATCAGGTTGCTGTTGACCTTTGGCCTTGGTTTGATGACCGTACACGTTCTCACGTTGTCTTGGTCATCCCAGCTTGAGTCTGTTTAGCTCCTGATGTGTCTCGCTTCTGTTGAAGTGCTTGATTCGATTCTGTGTTGGAGAAGTTGCTCAGGCAAGATAGGATTTTCCCTTCCTGGTGAGCTTTTGTGATTGAGCTTCTTGCTTCTCGTCCCTTATGGTGGAATCTTTTCGAGGTTTGCCTTGGAATTACTGTCTTAGTGATGCCTTTGTCATGTGTCTGCTTAAGGGTGGACAGCTTTGTTTTGAGCCTGATCTGCTCTCTATTATACGGTTGCTTGGCTTTGGATTCCATGATGGTGTTAAGAGCTGTCGCGTACCGTAGTTGTCGCACCGTGTCTAGCGGCCAATGTATGGTGAGGGCTCATTTATCATTTTTCAGGACGTGAAGGTAAGCTGAGGTTAGCATTCTTTTATGCTTTGTGCTGAAGCTGGTGCTCTTCTCCTGTTGCACTTAGGCTCCTTGTGATTGGTTGTTCGCGGGATCGGTACTCGTGGCGTGTGATTTGCGATCTTCATTGATTGCGAAGGCGTCTGGTGTGTGCTGAGGTGTGACTATCGAGGTTGTTCTGATGCCTGCGTGCGTTGTTGAGAGTGCAGCGGAAGTGTGTGGGTTGGCTACCCACGTGTCGAGAGGTTTGTTCTTCCTCGATGTGACTTCATCTTGGCTTCTTGTGCCTTGACTTCGTCTGTTGCTGGTGTCTGTCTGGTGTTGGCATTGGCATTTGCGAGTGTTGGGGAATTTGTCGGCATTCCTGCTTATTGAGTACCCTTTGCTCTGCATTTCTTTCTTGGGTGTTGTGCTCTCGAGGCGTGTTGGTGGTCCTTGAGTTGCGTTCCCTGTGATTGTTGTCGTTTCTTGTTATTGTGGGTCTTCTCTTGGTGAGCAGTCTGATGCGTGACCCGTTTCTTGTGGTCGTGCGCTCAGCTGTTCTTGTGCCTTGTTGTGACCCTGCTTGTAGTGGTATTCTGTGGCCCTACGTATTGTGCAGAGCCGAAATCCTGCAGGTGCTGCCTTTGTGTTGTTTCTGTAAGTGCTGTTTCACTATAATTTTGTGTCTCTGTGTGGACCAAGTCTTGTCGGTTAGCCTTGCTGTGCTCTTTTCCTATAGTTAGCTTGCGACTCGATCAGATGTAATATCTGAGTAAGGACTGACTTGATTGTGTTTGTGGTCCGGTGTTGCTGTTGTCGTTGGTGTCCTGTGTGCCAGGTGTTCTCTGTCGCCTTTGGCACTGGAGCTGATGATGTCGTCGAGCTGTCAGCTGTGGAGATTGTGTTCCCTTGGTTAAGATGATACTCGCCGTGCCTGTCGTTGTGTTTCTTGGTCGGTTGTCTGTTGTTGTGGCAGTCGTGTCTCCTGTCCTGTGAGAGTAAGCGACGTTGCCTTGTTTCAGAGGTGTCAGAATTGTGCTAACTTGGGTACCGTGCTCTTTTGTGGATTGTTGCCTTGAGATCCTGAGCGTGTGCCTGTAATTGTGGTCTGATAGTGTTCCTCTGAATTGTGTTCTCTCGAGATTTGTGTTGTTGGGTTGTTCTTCACTGCTTCTCCTTTGTTAGTCCTTAATTTCAAGGGCGAAATTTCTTAAAGGAGGGGAGGATGTAATGCCCTGGATCCTTGGTAGGTCTTGCTTGATCTTCATTGGATCTTCTGGATTGGTTTCGGTGAGTTTCGGTTCGCTTTTGTGGCTTCCGAGTTGAGCTTTACGAGCCGTGTGGGTTTTTCTCTCGTACTAGTTACAGAACTCTACTATGAGTTTGTTTGTCAGTTCATCGACTCGCGGATGCAACAGCGACGATGTACTCTTCGAGTCGGTCGTTTCGACTATTTTTGCGTATTTTTCGGAGATAGGGCCAGAAATCGGATTTTTTGGAAATTAGGAAAATTCCTAATTTCTTTTCCTTTTTTTTCCTTTTCCTCTCTCCTCCTTCTCATTCGCCGCCGCCGTCTCTCTCTCCCGTTTCTCTCCCGTTTCGCCTTCCTCGGCTCTGGCTGCAGACGGAGGACCTAGGAGCGAGTGCTGGGGATGCTGTGGAGCTGGCTGGGTGCGTGATGGAGCGAGGATCAGAATGGTTTTGGTGTGATGCCGAACGGTGGATTCAAAGCCGATGTTCGAGCTCGCGGCGTGGTTTTCGGCGCGGTTTAGTCCCTTCGGGGCACGGTTTCTTCGGTAGAGGTAGGGTGATGATTCCTTACTTCCTCCTGCTCGTTTTCCCTACCCTTGCACTTCGTTTGGCTCGGAAACAGCCGAGTTTGGGGTTGTTTAGCCTAAACCGTGATTTTCAGGTTTTGTAGGGTTCACCGGAGAACGGCAACCATTTGTAGCTCGGTTAGTGTTGAACTGACCATTGGGATGTTAGGATCCCATCCATGCTAGTTTCGTGTTGATCGGTGGTCATTCGAGGCCGGTAGGAGCTCGGGAACCTCGTTGACCCATTTAGGGTGGATTCGTTGGAATCGCCCCAATCTTGTGTTTTTGTGCTTGCATGTGAGCTTTTTAAGCCTTCTTATGTTGTTTTTCATCGTCGAGGGTTGTTTCCCTTGCGCTTCGGTGTGAATGGGGCGTGGAACGGGCCGATTTGGCCAACCCTCTATTTTCCTGCCGTAACTGGTGTGGCGGTCGTTCCAGGGACCGTCACATGCCCTAACAGCCCCACGACTGACCGTTACAGCGGCTGAGTTGATTTGAGTTCTTCGGGGTTTTGAGAGTGTGACGGCCCAGGGGTGGCGCGTCACATCTCTCTGACGCGTCCCGTGAGACGCGTTACGTCTATTTTATCGTTTTATGTTTGGGTTAAGTTGGTTACTATGACGCGCTTGCCCCTGTGCGTCAGGTGAGTGTAACGCGCCTGCCCCAGGCCGTTACATTCTGGTTGACTGGCGTTGACCTTTTGAGGCGGTTCCCCTGGCGCGCCTGCCCTAGCGCGTCAGGTGTGCGTAACGCGCCTGTCCCAGGCCGCTACGTTCTGTTTGACCGTGTTTGACCGAGT
This sequence comes from Amorphophallus konjac, assembly GCA_022559845.1. Taxonomy (NCBI): domain Eukaryota; kingdom Viridiplantae; phylum Streptophyta; class Magnoliopsida; order Alismatales; family Araceae; genus Amorphophallus; species Amorphophallus konjac. Next base: position 428,368,405 of record CM040118.1, read on the forward strand.
GAGTCGGTTCGCCTAACGGCCGTGCCCCCGTGCGTTAGGTGAGTGTAACGCGCCTGCCCCAGGCCGTTACATGCTGTTTTGGCTGAGTTGGGGTGGTTGCGTCGTTGTCTCTAACGGCCTCGTCCCCGTGCGTTAGGTGATTGTAACGCGTCCGGTCGGGACCGTTACATGCCTCTCAGCCAGTTGTTGTTCTGGGTTTTGCTGGCCCTGACGCGCTTGCCCTGGCGCATTAGGTGGCTGTAACACGCCTGGTCTAGCGTGTTACATGGTCCGAGTGTGTTTTGAGTTTGAGGGTTGTTGGCCCTGACGGCCCCGGTCGGGCGCGTCAGGCTGGTGTAACGCGCCCAGTGCTGACCGTTACATGCCTTTGTGTTTCTGGAGTTGGTTAGGGCGGTGTGTGTGACGGCTTGTTCCCCGACCGTCACGTTGGATGTAACGGCCTAGCGTTAGACCGTCAGGTTCATGTAACGGTCTAAGGGTGGTGCGTTACATGTCTTGTGCTCCGATTTCTGTGATTCCGGTTTCTGCTTGTCTTGGCTTGGCCTTGTGGTCTGCCTGTTGTCCCGTGGATGTCTCCTGACGTCCTATGAGGGCTAGGACTATGTTGCAAGGTAGCCAGGAGTCTTCTTGCTTGTGGTAGGATTCTCTATCCTACTCTTGTGTGTGTCTTTGGTTGGGTTCCGGTCAACCCGGGGTGACCCAGCGGTTGACGGGCGACCTTGTGTGTGGGTGTCTTGGCGATTTTTGTCCAGTCCGAGACACTAGTTTTGGATGCGTCGAGGTGCTGTGTTACCTTGGGTTGCGTGTCCAGACTTGTGTTGAGGGTCTTCGGCATTCCCTCAGTTCTCCGTGAGTCGTTTTCTGCGGAGTGTCATTTTTTGTGGCTTAGGATTAGACCGATTGGTGGCTTGTTCCGCTGTTTGTGATGATCTTGCCTTTGAGTCTTTCGACTCGGGATCGTTACGTGGTAGGTCTAGTTGCCTGGTCCTGAGTCGGTTGGCAGTGGTTGTACTGCCAGTGGTGCTTTGTATTACGTGTGACAGGGCTTCCGTAGACTGTCTGTACTCTAGCACTTGTGTTTTAGAGTCCGTGCCTTGTGAACCTCCACTAGTCGTAGCCTGTGACATAGGCTTTTTAGTACGTCAGCCACCGGGAGTGGTGGATGGGCAGTTTCCCATTACACGGTTTTTAAGCTAGTTCCGTGGGCCCCGGCCAACGGTAGCGTCCTACCGAGGGGAATACTAGCAAGAGGCCTGACCTAGGTAGTGGTCAGTGTGTGCAAACGTGGTCAGGGACTGAGGACTTGCGTCGACGGGCGTGACCCTGACTAGTCACTCGCAGCGTGGTACTACGGTCTTGTGTCCGTGAGGTGCCGTTTTTCCTTGGAACGTCGTTGTTCCTTGGACCTGGTTCTTGGTGTGTCTAGTCTCCTCCGTGCTGCAAACAGTCTGGTAGACGTGACACTTGTGGCGCTGTGTAAGACGTCAGTGGACACATCTGGCTATTCTTCTAGTGTAAGGGTACTCCTACCACTTGACCGGTGACTCTCGCGTTTCTCGGAGCTGGTGTTCCCCTTTCCGTGTCGGCTAGTCTTGGCCTTGCCCCAGATTTGCTTCCCTGGCTGTGTGGTCTATTCTTGGCTGTGTCCAAGATGATCCTAGGGTTGCGTACACGATGTTCCAATCGTGTAGGCCGATGTGGTTGTTTTATCCGTCCTGGCAGGTCTTCATTTTGGACCTGGTGTCGGGTCGACAGATCGGTAACTTCTGACTTTGCTGGATAAGAGTCGCCCTTCTGTTGCTGCTTGGAGTAGTTTGGGGTGCCGAGGTTAGTTCGGCTGCCGCTTGTCTGGTGCGGGTTCTCCCCCTTTCTTGCTTGTTCCCTACTCTTACTTCCCGTCTGCTTACTACTGCCTGTAGTGTAGTTTTACAGGTTTGTAGTGTAGTTCCTGCTTTACTACACCTGCTATTTTTGTCGTTGTTGTTCCGTGTTACTGCGTGTTTTTCAGTGGGGATCCGCGTGACCCCTACTGAGCCAGTGACACGTGGCTCACCCCTGCTCTTTCAGGTGGGGTGGCGTTGTTCGTTCTGCTTCCGTGTGGTTCCTGGAGTGTGCGTGCTCGTTGCGTGCCGTTGCTGCCAGCTGGTACCTGCATCGGGCTTCCCCCGACTTCTTGGTACGCCTTTCCTTTCTGTCGACTGTACTGTGCTAGACTTGTTGTCTTTAGCTTTGGACTGACTCTGGGATATAATTGTTAATTTGAATAGTTAAAAAAAGTAATTTTATTTCTGCAACTTTAGCAAACCAATCTAATTAAATTTAATTACTTACTGTACTATATCTGTGGCTTCATTGTACTCTACATGTGCCTTTTTCCCTTCGGAGCTTTCCCGCTCTTGGGAGGCCTCGCGGGTTCCATGCGGTATCACACGTATCCGGTAGTCCTACCGGGTATGCCGGGTATCCGGAATCTGGGTCGCTACAGCTTCGTATCAGAGTAGTGTTCTGAGGTGTTCAGGGATCTTTTCTGAGCTATCAGAGCATTGTCGTGTGAAGTACGTTGGAATCTGAGATATACAGTATCCAGAGTCGTGAAAGTCCAGTACAGTCTTCAGCTGGCTTCGGTTTGCGCTCCTTTGTCGCTTTGTGTTTTCGGTGTGTTGTCTTGTGCGTGCTGTTCTGGCACTGTACGAGATGGTTCTGCTCTCGTCAGGTTGTGACGAGGTGTTTCTTTTTTTGTCGTTGTGTTTGTTTCGATCATGTTGTACTTGGCAGTGTTCGCCGAAAGGCTTGAATCTGCAGTACGTTGTTCGAGGTTTTCTTGTAAGTTGTTCAGGCTGCTGTTGACCTTTGGCCTTGGTTTGATGACCGTGCACGTTCTGACGTTGTCTTGGTCGTCCCAGCTTGAGTCTGTTCAGCTCCTGATGTGTCTCGCTTCTGTTGAAGTGATCGATTTGATTCCGTGTTGGAGAAGTTGCTCAGGCAAGCTAGGATTTTCCCTTCCTGGTGAGCTTTTGTGATTGAGCTTCCTGCTTCTCGTCCCTTCTGGTGGAATCTTTTCGAGGTTTGCCTTGGAATTGCTGTCTTAGTGATTCCTTTGTCTTCTGCCTGCTTAAGTGTGAACAGCTTTGTTTTGAGCCTGATCTGCTCTCTACTATACGGTTGCTTGGCTTTGGATTCCATGATGGTGTTAAGAGCTGTCTCGTACCGTAGTTGTCGCGCCGTGTCCAGCGGCCGATGTATGGTGAGGGCTCATTTATCATTTTCAGGACGTGAAGGTAAGCTGAGGTTAGCATTCTTTTGTGCTTTGTGCTGAAGCTGGTGCTCTTCTCCTATTGCACTTAGGCTCCTTGTGATTGGTTGTTCGCGGGATCGGTACTCGTGGCGTGTGATTTGCGATCTTCATTGATTGCGAAGGCGTCTGGTGTGTGCTGAGGTGCGACTACTGAGGTTGTTCTGATGCGTGCGTGCGTTGTTGAGAGTGCAGCGGAAGTGTGTGGGTTGGATACCCACGGGCCGAGATGTTTGTTCTTCCTCGATGTGACTTCGTCTTGGCTTCTTGTGCCTTGACTTCGTCTATTGCTGGTGTCTGTCTGGTGTTGGCATTGGCATTTGCGAGTGTTGGGGAATTTGTCGGCATTCCTGCTGATTGAGTACCCTTTGCTCTGCATTTCTTTCTTGGGGGTTGTGCTCTCGAGGCGTGTTGGTGGTCCTTGAGTTACGTTCTCCGAGATTGTTGTCGTTTCTTGTTATTGTGGGTCTTCTCTTGGTGAGCAGTCTGATGCGTGACCCGTTTCTTGTGGTCGTGCGCTCAGCTGTTCTTGTGCCTTGTTGTGACCCTGCTTGCAGTGGTATTCTATGGCCCTACGTGTTGTGCGGAGCCAAAATCCTACAGGTGCTGCCGTTGTGTTGTTTCTGTAAGTGCTGTTTCTCTATGATTTTGTGTCTCTGTGTGGACCAAGTCTTGTCGGTTAGCCTTGCTGTGCTCTTTTCCTAGAGTTAGCTTGCGACTCGATCAGATGTAATATTTGAGTGAGGACTAACTTGATTGTGTTTGTGGTCCGGTGCTGCTGTTGTCGTTGGTGTCCTCTGTGCCAGGTGTTCTCTATCGCCTTTGGCAATGGAGCCGATGATGTCGTCGAGCTGTCAGCTGTGGAGATTGTGTTCCCTTGGTTAAGCTGATACTCGCCGTGCCTGTCGTTGTGTTTCTCGGTCGGTTGTCTGTTGTTGTGGCAGTCGTGTCTCCTGTCCTGTGAGACGTATGCGACGTTGCCTTGTTTCGGAGGTGTCAGAATTGTGCTCACTTGGGTACCGTGCTCTTTTGTGGATTGTTGCCTTGAGATCCTGAGCATGTGCCTGTAATTGTGGTCAGACAGTGTTCCTCTGAATTGTGTTCTCTCGAGATTTGTGTTTTTGGGTTGTTCTTCCCTGCTTCTCCTTTGTTAGTCCTTAATTTCGAGGGCGAAATTTCTTAAAGGAGGGGAGGATGTAATGCCCTGGATCCTTGGTAGGTCTTGCTTGATCTTCATTGGATCTTCTGGATTGGTTTCGGTGAGTTTCGGTTCGCTTTTGTGGCTTCCAAGTTGAGCTTTACGAGCCGTGTGGTTTTTCTCTCGTACTAGTTACGGAACCCTACTGTGAATTTTTTTGTCAGTTCATCAACTCACGGATGCTACAGTGACGATGTACTCTTCGAGCCGGTCGTTTCGACTATTTTTTCGTATTTTTCGGAGATAGGGCCAGAAATCGAATTTTTCAGAAATTAGGAACATTCCTAATTTCTTTTCCTTTTTCTTTCCTTTTCCTCTCTCCTCCTTCTCATTCGCCGCCGTTGTCTCTCTCTCCCGTTTCTCTCCCATTTCACCTTCCTCGGCTCAGGCTGCAGACGGAGGACCTAGGAGCGAGTGCTGGGGATGCTGTGGAGCTGGCTGGGTGCGTGATGGAGCGAGGATCGGAATGGTTTTGGCGCGATCTCGAACGGTGGATTCAAATCCGATGTTCGAGCTCGCGGCGTTGTTTTCGACGCGGTTTAGTCCCTTCGGGGCACGGTTTCTTCGGTAGAGGTAGGGTGATGGTTCCTCACTTCCTCTTGCTCGTTTTCCCTGCCCTTGCACTTCGTTTGGCGCGGAAACGGCCGAGTTTGGGCTTGTTTAGCCTAAACCGTGATTTTCGGGTTTTGTAGGGTTCGTCGGAGAACGGCAACCATTTGTAGCTCGGTTAGTGTTGAACTGACCGTTGGGATGTTAGGATCCCATCCATGCTAGTTTCGTGTTGATCGGTGGTCATTCGAGGCCGGTAGGAGCCCGGGAACCTCGTTGACCCATTTAGGGTGGATTCGTTGGAATCGCCCCGATCTTGTGTTTTTGTGCTTGCATGTGGGCTTTTTAAGCCTTCTTATGTTGTTTTTCATCGTCGAGGGTTGTTTCCCCTGTGCTTCGGCGTGAATGGGGCGTGGAACGGGCCGATTTGGCCAACCCTCCGTTTTCCCGCCGTAACTGGTCTGGCGGTCGTTCCAGGGACCGTCACATACCCTGACAGCCCCACGACTGACCGTTACAGCGGCTGGGTTGATTAGAGTTCTTCGGGGTTTTGAGAGTGTGAGGGCCCAGGGGTGGCACGTCACATCTCTCTGACGCGTCCCGTGAGACGCGTTACGTCTATTTTGTCATTTTATGTTTGTGTTAAGTCGGTTCCGCTGACGCGCTTGCCCCTGTGCGTGAGGTGAGTGTAACGCGCCTGCCCCAGGCCGTTACATTCTAGTTGACTGGCGTTGACCTTTTGAGGCAGTTCCACTGGCGTGCCTGCCCTAGCGCGTCAGGTGTGCGGAACGCGCCTGTCCTAGGCCGTTATGTTCTGTTTGACCGTGTTTGACCGAGTGAGTCGGTTCGCCTAACGGCCGTGCCCCCGTGCGTTAGGTGAGTGTAATGCGCCTGCCCCAGGCCGTTACATGCTGTCTTGGCTGAGTTGGGGTGGTTGCGTCGTTGTCTCTAATGGCCTCGTCCCCGTGCGTTAGGTGATTGTAACGCGTCCGGTCGGGACCGTTACATGCCTCTCAGCCAGTTGTTGTTCTGGGTTTTGCTGGCCCTGACGCGCTTGCCCTGGCGCGTTAGGTGGCTGTAACGCGCCTGGTCTAGCGTGTTACATGGTCCGAGTGTGTTTTGAGTTTGAGAGTTGCTGGCCCTGACGGCCCCGGTCGGGCGCGTCAGGCTGGTGTAACGCGCCCGGTGCTGGCCGTTACATGCCTTTGTGTTTCTGGAGTTGGTTAGGGCGGTGTGTGTGACGGCTTGTTCCCCGACCGTCACGTTGGATGTAACGGCCTAGCGTTAGACCGTCAGGTTCATGTAACGGTCTAAGGGTGGTGCGTTACATGCCTTGTGCTCCGATTTCCGTGATTCCGGTTTCTGCTTGTCTTGGCTTGGCCTTGTGGTCTGCCTGTTGTCCCGTGGATGTCTCCTGACGTCCTATGAGGGCTAGGACTATGTTGCAAGGTAGCCAGGAGTCTTCTTGCTTGTGGTAGGATTCTCTATCCTACTCTTGTGTGTGTCTTTGGTTGGAATCCGGTCAACCCGGGGTGACCCAGCGGTTGACGGGCGACCTTGCGTGTGGGTGTCTTGGCAGTTTTTGTCCAGTCCGAGACACTGGTTTTGGATGCCTCGAGGTGCTGTGTTACCTTGGGTTGCGTGTCCAAACTTGTGTTGAGGGTCTTCGGCATTCCCTCAATTCTCCGTGAGTCATTTTCTGCGGAGTGTCATTTTTTTGTGGCTTAGGATTAGACCGATCGGCGGCTTGTTCCGTTGTTTGTGAAGATCTTGCCTTTGAGTCGTTCGACTCGGGATCGTTACGTGGTTGGTCTAGTTGCCTGGTCCTGAGTCGGTTGGCAGTGGTTGTACTGCCAGTGGTGCTTTGTAGTATGTGTGGCAGGGCTTCCATAGACTGTCTGTACTCTAGCACTTGTGTTTTGGAGTCCGTGCCTTGTGAACCTCCAGTAGTCATAGCCTGTGAGGTAGGCTTTTTAGTACGTCACCCACCGGGAGTGGTGGACGGGCAGTTTCCTGTTACACGGTTTTTAAGCTAGTTCTGTGGGCCACGGCCAACGGTAGCATCCTAGCGAGGGGAATACTAGCTAGAGGCCTGACCAAGGTAGTGGTCAGTGTGTGCAAACGTGGTCAGGGACTGAGGACTTGCGTCGACGGGCGTGACCCTGACTAGTCACTCGCAGCGTGGTACTGCGGTCTTGTGTCCGTGAGGTGCCATTTTTCCTTGGAACGTCGTTGTTCCTTGGACCTGGTTCTTGGTGTGTCTAGTCTCCTCTGTGCTGCACACGGTCTGGTAGACGTGACACTTGTGGTGCAGTGTAAGATGTCAGTGGACACATCTGGCTGTTCTTCTAGTGTGAGGGTACTCCTATCACTTGATCGGCGACTCTCATGTTTCTCGGAGCCGGTGTTCTCCTTTCTGTGTCGGCTAGTCTTGGCCTTGCCCAAGATTTGCTTCCCTGGCTGTGTGGTCTGTTCTTGGCTGTGTCCAAGATGAGCCTGGGGTTGCGTACACGATGTTCCAATCGTGTAGGCCGATGTGGTTGTTTTATCCGTCCTTGCAGGTCTTCGTTTTAGACCTGGTGTCGGGTCGACAGATCGGTAACTTCTGACTTTGCTGGATCAGAGTCGCCCTTCTGTTGCTGCTTGGAGTAGTTTGGGGTGCCGAGGTTAGTTCAACCGCTGCTTGTCTGGCGCGGGTTCTCCCCCTTTCTTGCTTGTTCCCTACTCTTACTTCCCGTCTGCTTACTACTGCCTGTAGCGTAGTTTTATAGCTTTGTAGTGTAGTTCATGCTTTACTACACCTGTTGTTTTTTTCGTTGTTGTTCCGTGTTACTGCGTGTTTTTCAGTGGGGATCCGCGTGACCCCTACTGAGCCAGTGACACGTGGCTCACCCCTGCTCTTTCAGGTGGGGTGGCGTTGTTCGTTCTACTTCCGTGTGGTTCCTGGAGTGTGCGTGCTCATTGCGTGCCATTGCTGCCAGCTGGTACCTGCGTCAGGCTTCCCCCGACTTCTTGGTACACCTTTCCTTTCTGTCGACTGTACTATGCTAGACTTGTTGTCTTTAGCTTTGGACTGACTCTAGGATATAATTGTTAATTTGAACAGTTAAAAAAAAGTAATTTTATTTCTGCTACTTTAGCAAACCGATCTAATGAAATTTAATTGCTTACTGTACTATCTCTGTGGCTTCATTGTACTCTACACGTGCCTTTTTCCCTTCGGAGCTTTCCCGCTCTTGGGAGGCCTCGCGGGTTCCATGCGGTATCACGCGTATCCGGTAGTCCTACCGGGTATGCCGGGTATCCGGAATCCGGGTCGCTACATCTAGTAGACTTGACACACCCAAATCCCAGCCTAGGAGACACAGGACCAAGGAGACGTAATGAAAGGGAATCCGGGACCTCGTGCCCCTTGGAGGAGGATGAATCAAGCAAAGCATAATCTTCGACTGAAATCTCCGTTTCAAAATTGACATTTTTTTGGAGATCAGTGGAGATGACACAACAAGAGGAAGAGAGGGGGGAGAAGGAAGTGCAAGAGGATAGATGGAAGGATAGAAGAGATCTAAGAGACGATCGGAGGAGGAGAATAAAAGATTTTAAAAATCAATTGGTGGGCAGCGCCCACAATCATAGGTCTTAACAACCAGGAAATCTATTGGAATTTCAAGTGGATCAATCAAAATGAGATCAATCAAAATGGGAGGTGAACGGGGTATAAAGTTGAGCTTTTAAAAAAATGATATCAGACGGGAAGGAGACCAAGTGAAGGTGATGGGTGAGCTCCCCTCTTCCCTCAAACAGTAAGCTGGCTTTCCGCATGAATTCTCCAAAATCTGCACCTCCAGATGGCATGGACATTTTTCTTCATGAAACATTCTTGAAAAGGCTTCAGAAAAATCTTTCATGTCATCCACGGGCCCTCTGGGTAACAATGGTGGGCCGGAAACTGTGCATGTAGTATCTTCTTTTTCATCATGACTTGGCGGGGCCTTTAAGGTGCCAGGCTATAACGGGCCCCTTACGAAATGTTCACGGTAATTCCAAGCCAGCGGTAGAAAGTCTTCGAGAGCGGACAATGGCAACTCTTGGTCGCCCAAGCCCCTCCGGTTCATTTTCTTGCACCTCGGGACCGGCTTTGTGCGCCCCTACAACTGTGCACCGAGACCCTTTCCCGGTTGGTACCCCAGCTTCAATATCATGCTCCATCCCTTGGGATCCCTCATCTTGGGCTTCTCCTTGGTGCTTACCTGCGCAACGGCCAGCTTGCGTTGTGTGTAGGCCCATGGAAAGTTGAGGTCGAGTACGGAAATGATAGGCCTATTACTAGGCCTGAGTGTCGGCAGAATCTTCTATTAGATAGCCTCAATCGACTGGACCGTGGAGATACTTTTAACCTTCACCACCCTTCCTTGGAATGGAAATTTGAGGCTTTGGTGGGCGGTAGACGGTACAACGTTAAGGTTGTCGATCCAAGAGCGACCCAGGATGGCCTTGAACATTGGGTCAATATCCATCACATAAAATTCAACGGGCATTGACAACGACCCAAGTTTGGCTTGAACGGTGATCACCCCGTGGCACGGCCTCCTTGAGTTATCCTAGGCCGCAATAGTGGTCAGAGTGGGCCTTAATAGATCTTCTGAAATATTGCAGGCTCGCAAGGTACTTAGTTGACAGACATTAATAGAGGCCCCGGTGTCAACCAAAGTCGCATCAATACTCACCTTATTTAGGGTAATGGAGATGTACATCGACATTTGGCGAGCCTCGGGAGGTGCTAACTCGGTCTCAGAAAAAGTAATAGTCGGCCCTTTAGAAACTATAGCCAGAGCAGATGGTAAACTATCAACTGCCATGTCCTCATTTACCAGGACCTTTTAGAGAAAGTCCCACAAAGCATCTTGATGGAGCTTGGACCGCTTGATTAATTCTAGAACTGAGATCTTCACGGGCATCCGGTCCAAGTGGTGTAGCAAATCATACTGGGTACCCGGCAATGGATCCACCTCCTCTTCATTAACAGCCTACTGTGGAAACTGGGGATTGGGTGCGGATGCACCTGTTGTAGGGTAACTCCGATGGAACAAACGCTCGCTCCTAAGGGCAAGGTTCTGGGTTGGCACGGCATCAGATGGGCTCATGAATGGTGGCTTAATAAGCCCAATGAGGTGAACAAATGGTGTAAAAGTCGGGGTTATGGGTGAAATAGGGGTGACAAATGGAGGAGCGGGCTTGACGGGCCCTACTGGGAGAATGACGGGTGAAGGGTTAGGTGAACGGGTGGTAAAGGTGGGCGTGACAAGTGTTGGTGTAAGGATTGGTGAAACGATGGGGAATGCGGGAGGTAGAATGAGGGGTTTCGGAGGGACAATGGGCATGGTGGATATTGCAGTAGGTGGGTTGAAGGGTTGGCTGAAGAATAACAGAGGTTGGGGGTGATGACGAAGGAGAGAGCGTGTTGTGGTAGGTGTGGTGGAGGGCCATGAGCCGGTGGACGGACGACTCATCATTATAAGACCATCCGGCGTTGGGAGTCGGGTGATGAACAATGTTCGCTTGGGCCGGTGCCGGTGGCTGAGGTTGCGGAGCAGGCGGATGGTTCGGCATTGGATTTTGGTGGATCCCCAAATCCTGCGTGGGCTTTTGCTGCTGAGGTGGCTGTTGTGGCTGCTGCGGCTACTGCAACTACTATCTTGGCGCCTACCTTCTCTTTTCTTTGATCTCGGTGATGACTTTGTGCATTTTGGCCCAATCAATATGCTGCCTTTCGTGCAAATCATAGACAAAATCCCTGAACTGGAAACAAATCTCTATTGTGTGCCCGAGTTGGCGATGGAATATGCAGTATCTGGACTGGTCCACGGTCGGGTTCCAATTAGGCCGTTTCGGAGGAAGCTGCAAAGCACCAATGGACATGAGGGCTAAGAAAATGTCCGGGAGGGTTTCAGGTAAAGGAGGATATTGAGCCCTCTTCGGACCCGGGTGTTTAGGTGCATAGCCATTGGGAGGTGGAACATTATGGTATTGCAGTGGCTGTTGTGGCTGCTGGTTGATGGGAAAGGATGGATGGGCAATTTGTGGAGTGGCGGGCTGAGGATTGTGGGGAGGCTGTTGGAAGCGAGGTGGAGCGGATTGGTTAGGGAACGGGAAGCTAATGGCTCGCACTTGTTCATTAACTTGGACTCCTTCGGTAACCGGCCCCTGAGATTTTCTATTATATTTGGGCTTTTGGGTCTCGAACATGGCATGGATGGGAGAGTCCTTGAACTGGGTTAGGATAAACCTGGCCCAGCTATATAGTTGGTGCATGTTGGCAATATCGTTCATGGCTAAAATGCTACGGAAGGTAGGAGTGACGTTGGAAATGAGCAGCTTAACTTTCTCTTCCTCCGGAATGTGACCGGGCACGCGGACATCCATCTGCCTCCACCTGTCAGCATAGGTAGCAAAACCTTCATCAGCCTTCATCTTCTCGGCCACGAGGCCGGTGAAAGAATACTCCGGGCCAACCTGATCTTGGAATCTTTGAATGAACTTCTCTTTGACTATCTTGAAGCTTTCAGCATCTTCTAATGGCAGAGCATAGAACCACTCAAGTGCGACCCCATCCAACAAGCGGAGGGATAGATACTCCATAAGGTGGTCATCATATTGGTATTGGGTCGACTCGTACATGAAATCTCTCACATGGATGTACGGATTACCATTCCCATCATACTTTCCGTATGAGGGGAGCTTGGATTGAGGAGGGAACCGAATGTTGTGAAAGCTGTGGACTGGAACATTGGCCAAGGATTGTGGGCTGACCTGCTTTTGAAGAAAGCCAAGTTGTTGTTGCATGGCATCCCACTTATCAAGAAGCTCTTGCTCTCGGGATGGAGGAGGTGGAACAAAAGTAACGGGCCCAATGCCAGGAGCCGACGGATACACAGATGGAGGGTGAGGCCCATAAGAAGGATATTGGGCTGAAGAATGGCCCACGTTGGAGTAAGGGAGATGGGCTGCCCCTAGCTGAGGGTGAGAGAAATCGACCGGCCCCACAAGGGCTTGAGGCGCTGAAGAGATGGACTTATAAAGGTCAGCCCGAGGAGAAGGAGGAAGGGGAGCCTTTCCTTTGTCGAGAGGCGCGTGGGCCGAACCCACAGACTGGCCTGCTTCAAGATTAGAAAATCGGAGAACCTTGGGCTAAATAGGAGTGAGATCTATCGCGGGCGGTGCAGTCGTGGGCCCATTAGCTGGAGGTTGGTGGGCGGATGCGGAAGACATGCCCTGAGGAATAGTGGGTGAAGGGATACCAGGCCCCTGCAAGGTCCAATAGAGAGCCTGGAGCTGGGCCGGATCCAGCTGGGCCATCATGTGCCGAACCTGGTCTGCAGAATTCTCAATGGGAGGGTTGGATGAGGAGGGGTGACTGTCCTTAATAGCAGCAGAAGGCTGAGGAGGGGTGGACCCTTCTCCAGCCAGGAAAATAACGACCCTAGCATGGTCCTCAAGGAGTCCCTGAGGAAGAGAATCCTCATGGGAGTGGGAGAAATCGAAGGATGACATGGCGGAGTTGAACAAGGGATTGTTGTAGGAGGTAAGAAAAGAGGAACTCTTAGGGGACGATCCTACAATCTTGAAGCAACTCCACATGCAATGACGCGCCTAAGTGGAGACAAACAACCAAGATGCAATGACTAAGATGGATCAAACCAACCAACCAAAAAACATAAATGACCACAACCAAGTTGAAATGATGCACAAAAACTTTTACTTGTTTCCCCTTTTAAGAACTTTAATGGTTTTTATTAAGCAAATGTTCTCTCCAATAAAATGGGATTCCTAACAGGGAATGGATCATGGGAACTTGGTTGACTCTATGTTTGAATACTCACACGAATGCAACCTAGACACGGGGTGGACAAGGTACGACCGGCTCAATGTCCGTGTGGGAATCCACGGCTCACGGAGACTTACAGAGGTCCTAGATGAGATCACCTAGTCGACTCCGAGGAATACGAAGCCGAGAGGATCACTCACCAAAGTAGGAATGCAACTACGATATGAGATGAATGACCCTATATGCACCGGAGTGCATGCAATTTCTAACCTAGATACTAACAAACAATGTGCAATCAATGATGTAAATATGAACAGTAATCAGGGAGAAGAGAAACAACATCCAAGAACCAATATGAGATAGTAGAAAATGAATAGCAGTAGTAAACCTCGGGATGAATACCTGAGAGACAATAGCGGTCGTCGGATGACCGCTATCTAATGGAGATAGTCCTCAGAGGACCACTATCAACTAGGGGATAGAAAACAATAGAGAATGAAATGGGAAATCCGAGAAAACCATAGAGAACATTGAGGAAAGAAAAATAGGAGCAGGTCAAACAGTACTCAACACGACTGGCACTAGACATCCCACCATGATCGCCAAAAAACTAGGGTGTAGATATATAAGATGATCACCTTCAAATGAATAAATGGATGCAGTAATAGAGATATGGTAATATCACCTCAGAAGCAAATAGCAAATAGTAAAGAAAACTAAACTAAAGCACATGCCGAGAGCGTGGAGCAAAAGATGTGAAGGAGAAAGGAGAAGACACACGCCGTAGGTGTGGAATAACTAAAAGAGAATAAGTAAGCAACAAGGTGATAAATCCCAAAACATGAAGACCCGTGATAGCCACCAAGGTATATAACGCAGAAGAATTGCCCTACGTACCTTGGAACGTGTGCAGTGAAGATGCACTCGCAAGCGAGAAGAGAACACTGGTGCGGAATAGGCTGTGGTCTTCCTGGGGGCCGCTACTTGAAGCAGACGGTCCTGTGATGACCGCTAACAGAAGTAGGCGGTCCTTTGATGACCGCAATTGACACCCAGAAAGTAAAACATGGGAACTTGTTCCTCCTCCCCTTCTGGCCGGCCAAAAGGGATGGGCCTCGCGTTAAAAGTATTGTAGACCTACAAAAGAGTGTAGAAGACACATAAAATAACCCAATTAGATCCAGGATGCGCAATATCTATAAACCAACCATGATTAATATGCATAAAAGGAAGGGTCAATACCTGGGGGTTGGTGGATTTTTAACCCCTGTGGAGACGTGAAAACAATAGGAGGGTGTATATGGATGTATTGTGAATGCAAAGAAACATATGCTATAATGATGCAAAGATGAGAGAAAATAACTAAAAAGGAAACACAAAAACACAATGAAAACCGGCTACTCCCTGAACCAAATGATTTGAGGACGGAAGAAAACGACGCCCCCTAGTTGAGACTCGTAGTAGAATCCAACAACACTTCGTGGCGAGCTCCAAAAATCTCCTCCTCACGAGCATTAAGCCAAGGGTTCTATTTATAGACCCCCAAAACTCTAGCCCGAGTTGGAGGGATACATCCGAGAAAATAGCCTTGAAACCAGATAAATCCCAGAGATAATATCACCAATTATCTCTAGGATCGATCAGTTGTCTCTAGGGATCGAAATCCTCAGAGAAAATTCCATATTAAGGGCTCTATTTCGAGCACGGATGGAGAGGGAACACTCTAGTCTGGGCAGGACTCTCGGCCCCAGAAGGCGGTCTCGCGATAGACTGCCACCATCAGGTAGCAGTCTCACGACTGACCGCTATCTAGGTGGCCGTTTGAAAATAAAAATAAAAATAAGATAAATAAGCATATTTATCCTAAAACCAAGCCTTATCTAGGCCCTTTAATCCCAAATAGTGACAAGTGCGAGAAATTGAGCTCAACCAGGGAGAAAACCCAAAAAATAAGCCCTTAACCAGTTTAAAGTTATCAAATAAATAGTAAATAACCTGGGACATCACAAAATAAGGATAAGAAAATGCCCCGACTCGCTGGCATAAAACGGGTGTCAACAAACACCTCCTTTCCAAGTCCATCTCGAAATAACTCTTCCATATTTGATGCAAACAATAGAGTCCTCTTGTGATTTTTCATTTATTTAAATTTACATAGAGGCCGGAGTCGACAAATTAAATTAGCGTCTATGATCCAGACGCTATTTCACAAATTCACGTCCATCTGACTTTATGTTAATTTATTCTGAGCCGAAAAAAATGGCGTCCTTTTGAAAGGTCGCCAATTTAAAAATTCACGTCCTGCCTCCATGATGTTCATTTCTCTTGCAATAAAGAAATCATATAAAATTATTTTTGCAAGGACTTTAATAATAAAAAAATAATTATGTAATTTTCCTTTGTTATGTATTTATGATCTCACACATTTATTTTATACCCTATAAATTGATTAAATTCATGAAAACTCAAATTTAAGGTGAGATTAAAATTAAATATAAGAATTACATAATTGTTTCTATGAAAGCCCCAAAAAAGTCTACGTGACATAAATAAATATGTAAAATTAAATATTTATCACACCTCCCAACTAACTCGTTGATAGTCCCTTAACAGTGCAAACAATTAAAACTTTAGGACCAACAAGAGTTTAAAAAAACCTTTATACCACATTTCCAGATCTTCCTTCGTAGAATCAACTTTGGATTAGGACTTTGGAAACGTTAAAGCACACTAACTTTAAATTTGGACGTTAATGTGCATAACTTAGAACACAACCAAAGTTCTATAGCACTTGTGCTCGTGAAATCTAAATTCACTGTTGGACAATTGCATCCTTTATATATATATTTTTGTAAGTAATTTGCATTTGTATTAAAGAAGGAATGGTCTGTACATCATAAACTGCTAGGATGGTCTAGCAGATATGAATAATAGGGGACTCAAGACCACACATGTTGTGGACTCAGAGATTAATGAAAATTTAAATTAAACCTTTTGAATATGGTTTCTTCCCTCTTTATTAATCGGCTCCGCCCATGAAATTCTATATAGCTTCTAGCATCTTCAAGGATATGGATGAGGAGATTTATTTTTGAAGTTGTAGCAATGTCCTCGAATATTCTAGTACATCGTTCCCTCCAAATCTTCCATATAGTCATACAAAGTAGGATTCTAACAAGTTTCACCATTGGACGGGAACCTGGAAATTGTAGCTGCAGCTGCTGGAGTTCGTGGCACAGGCCAATTTCTGGCTGTCTGTGGAGATCAAACCGAATAAGAATCTGCTTCCATACCCATTGAGTATATGAACATTCAAAGAAGAGATGTTCTTGAGTCTCATTGACTTTCTTGCATAGTACACACATACTAGGAAGTTGGTATCCCCTCCTCTGAAGATTCTCAGTTGTGGGTAACTTATTAAGTGCTGCTTGCCAAGTATAGTGAGAAGCCATTTGTGTAGTCGGGTTTTTCCAGATCCACTCATGGGAGACAAATGAGGGACCTTTTTCGCAGATTGCCTCCCAAATGTGACTAGCCTTTTTTGCTTGCTTGATATGTTTCCATTTGATAACATCCCTTCCTCCATTGTGTATTTGAACTTCATTTATAAGACTCTACGGATCTGCCATTTCCATGGAGAGTGCAGTGGCATCCTTTATATTTCTATCTATGATAGGTGTCTTTCAACTCTGCTCATCCCAGATTAGAACATTGAGTATGGTAGCTTTCACTCTGCCTACTTTTTTTCTCTTCTGTATTTTTTTTTCTTTTCAACACATGGTGCTGCACATCCCTTCACTGTTTGACGCGGACCTCAACTCTTGCCTTAGGAGAAGCAGGCCATGTTACTAAGATCAAGGGCATTTTCCATTATTTTTCTTCTTCTTTTTCCTGTGCTTTGCACTGATTTGCAGGTAGGTAGCTTTTTCTAAAAATATCTCTTCACTAAGAACCGCAGAGTATCAGACACCACACTAAATAATAGAAGGCTCATCTCGCTTGCTTCATTAGTGTGCAAGTGATCTTTTCTTATTTTTTTTGAAAGTGCTATGGAACTTTAAGAGATTTTATGTTAGTTTTCCATGGCTAGATATTAAAATTATCCACCATCCTTCTCCTTAGTCTCATCTATTCCAGATTCTCTTTTAATGAAAGCATGAATTGCATGAAAACTCAGTTGGGGTTTTTTTTTCTTTATTTTTTTAACATATTTTTTTTGACACAAAATGATAAGAGCAGGGAAAACATGGAATATAACATGGAAACAACAGGTTGTAAAAAATGTAACATGAATTCCCTCCCCCCAACTTGAATGACATTGTCCTCAATGACATAAGCAATATTGAAAATAGAACAATGTAAACATGAATTTTATTGGAAAGGAAAGGTACAACCTAAGGCATGCAGTTGTGGCTTCCTCATATATGGTTGTGCTTCGATAGCGATGCCTTCACCACGGCTATCCCTGCATACCGAAAAATAACACACAAGAAAATAAATCATTAAACATTGGGTTGCCTCCCAACAAGTGCTAAGTTTACCGTCTTCAGCCAGATGCATGCAAGCTCCATAACCAACGTGTTGCATTGAGAATGAGTCACCATGTTATCATATCTTCTTTTAATTTCCAACATTTGTGCCATAAGAAGACAAGATTATGCATGTACGTGCATGGGTTCAAAGTAAGTTGGTTCCGCACATTGTTGAATTTAACATTAACAATATGTGTGAGCCAGTTCTCTTCTTTAAGGGTCATGTAATGATCAATTGCCATTAATCTTCCAAGATCGGGGTGGAACCTGTGCCCAGTATCTACCCATTGGTCACCTTGTCGTGTATCTACCCACTTGACTACCCCTTTATTGACTACTTCCTCCACGGTAACTTGTTCAGGCACCGATGGCTTTTGAATAATATCGACATTATTTGCCACACTCCCCTTAATGATAGCATCATGTGTATTAAGAGCACTAATCAACCGGTCTTCCTGATGATAAGTCAAATTAAAGGTCAATATAGCTGACATATCCCCCTCAGGTCCTAGAATGTCATATTGGAAGTTGAACATGTGTGCAACATGATTAATTTTATGGTTTTGATGATGTCTGCCTCTGTAATCATTAATGAACTATACCTGCAATTGATAGGGTTAATATTCATTCATTTTAGGTCATTATACTTCCAGCGCAAAAGATCAAGGATGACACATAAATCTAGGCAACTGGATACACAGATATCAAGGCATATGACAATATTGGAGGCATAAAAATCTAGCATGTTTCAAGCATAGAAATCAAGTTGAATAGCATCACACATAAGGTCATTGCGTATTCCTTATATGATCAATGCATATCTTGCCTTATGGATGGTTCAAGGTCGATGCAAGCTCACAAAAGCATGCTACAAGATAATCCAAGAAATGGAGTGGTGTTGGCAAAGGTGAAAGCTCATTGATCGTGCCCAAGTAAACATGCAAATCTCTTTTACAAGCAAAAGTTGACATTTCACATTCGGCTCGTCACACATCCAAGGTCAATCCACAAAGAAGTATAGCCAAGAGAATCCAAGGCCAGAGACTCAGTTGATACCTTTTAGACTATCAAGGGAGATGCCACAGACATGAACGGGCTGCTAAAGAAGTCAAGCGACGGAGCTGAAGTGGCTAACAGACCGACCCGGGCTGGATCGGGGTCTGCCCAGCTGGCGGTCGACCGCCAGCACAGGGGCGGTCGACCGCCCCAGCCAGCAGACTCTCGTCTGTAGTTTTGTCAGCTGCAGGTCGACCGCCAGCCAGTAGCGGTCGACCGAAAATCCCAGGGACCGCCCGTTTGTAGATTTCTCAGTAGAGGTCGACCGCGAGAAGCTGTAGGTCGACCGCCAGCCCCGAGCCATCAATTGTTGACTTTTGTTTCCACTTCGAAAAGGGCCATTCAACATGGATTTGTTTAATCCAAAAGTCACCTAAACACCCATGATTTGTGGATCTGGTCTGTGGCTTATCTATAGACCATTCAAAGTCTATGAAACCAACACAAGAGGGTTAGAAACCCTAGTTGATCATTTGGAGCAAAGAGAGATCAAGGGAGGCTAGAGAGGAGATTGGAAGAAGAGGTACTGTAGCCGTGAACAGTACTTCGTGCAGAAGTTCTACATCCAATCCAAGGGATTCAAGCCTACATCTGAAGCCTTCAATCTCCAAGGACGAAGAGAAGCAAGCAAGCTCACAAAGGTGATCAAATCTTCATTCAAACCTCTTCGTCAACTCAAGGGAAGATCAAAGCTACATCCAACAATCTCTCCATCATCTCAAGGTGATTCAAGCTCATATCTCAATCCATCAACCTCCAAGGAAGAGTAGAAGCAAGCAAGGCTAATAAGGGAGATCAAAGGAGGCTGCAAGGGTGTGTTCAAGGGAGAGGAGTTCGAGTACTGTAGCTGTGAACAGTACTCCGGGAAGAAGTTCTTCATCAAATCCTCAAGAGATTCAAGCTCCAGCAAACCTCAGACAAGATCCTTTCTCTTAAGCATATTTTATATCTTGTTGAGTGTTTTTCATAAGTTGTTCTTATTCCATTTCTTTCAAACACTTGAACTTGAGAATCGTCCCTACCGGTGGTTAGTAGGAAGGCAATCGGAGGCTTTCCGATTTGCGATGTTGATGTCCCTACCGGTGGTTAGTAGGAAGGCAATCGGGAGTTCTCCGATTTGCGGTGTAGCCGTCCCTGCCGGCTTTGTGTGTAGGAAGACAGAAAGAGGGCTTTCTCTGTTCTGTGGTTGGGGCGTGTCCCCGGTCAAGCTGTGAGTCAGCAAGGAAGCCTCACCGGGTTTTGGTGAGGGGTGGACGTAGGTTGCGGGGTTGCAACCGAACCACCTTAAAAATTCCTGTGTTGTGGGTTGTTTATCATGTGTGATTGATCTATATCTTCTAACCCCATTCACAGGTTCGTGTGCTTCCATACTTGGTTAGATTGTTCACACACATATGCACTTTAAGTGATCAACATAGCACACACACACACGCACGGTTGTTGCAAGCTATTGCATGCTCTAGTGTTATGCTTTATGATCCCTGCACTACAAGGCTTATTTCTTTCAAGTTCACAAATGTGCTTAAAGAAGTGTGGACGTTTCATAGCTTGCAATCCAAGTCTTTTCATTTGAGCCACTCTACTTAATTCCGCTGTGCATTGTGCCTAAGTGATTCATTCACTTTATAAGAGTGGTTTAAGTTTCTGTTAGCTAAGAGTTTTAAATAGGCCAAAGCTTTTGATAGGAATCTATTCAACCCCCCTTCTAGTTCCATTTACACCTCGCGGGACCCAACAAGTGGTATCAGAGCGAGGCTCTGTCATTCCCAGATCCAACAATCTACTGGGAAAGATCCCGGTGTTTGTTATTTAGATGGCTTCATATGCTACACTTGCTTCGATGGCTTCTCCACCCATTTATGATGGTTCAGATTTTTCTACATGGGTTGGAAGAATGTTCATCTATGTTAGCTCCATAGATCCACAATTGTGGACTCTTATATACAATGGTCCTCATAAGCTGCCATCAAATTCAATTGATTGGTCAGCCGAACATGAGACCAAACACCATGATAATCGTCTTGCATATAACTTAATTACAGCTGCAGTTGATCTAAGACTAACTCATCTTGTGTCCTCTTGCAGCACAGCCAAGCAAGTATTGGATAAGTTGGTGAAAATCCATGAAGGGAAGGAACAAGAACAAGAATGCTTCATGGCCGACCGTGCAGAACAGTCCAGCAATGCATCCGCATCACAAGTAAACTCTGACTCCGAGGAATTCACTTTTGAAGAGCTTATGGAAGCCTATGATGAATTGATCACACAATACAAAAAAGGTAAAAATAGAAAACAAAAATTTGAAAAAGGATCTCAAGAAAATTAACCAAAATGAATGCTCGATTTGTAAAAAGTGTTCTATTTTTAAAGAGCTTAACAACACTCTCTTAGTTGATCTAGATACGCATAAACAAAGCATTGCATGTCTAAGGGAAGAAAATAAAAATCTTCATGATGAAATCACTAGGTTGGAAGAAATTGTAATAAAACTTCAAAACCAACCTAAGTCAATCTCTAATGATCAAACTATGGCCGATGGGCTAATCCATGATGAGAAGTTGATTGAAGAAAATAAAAATTTTGTTTCATGCTCTGCTAACTTTGTATGTGAAAAATGTTCATTCTTAAGAAACATAAATGTTGGTCTTCATGATGATCTTGAATGGCAACAAAAACTGATTGATTCTCTGAAAGAAGAGAATAGAGAGTTGTTGGAAAAGAAAATTGAACTTGAACAAGTTGAAGAAGAATTGCATGAAAAATTGGCTGCACATGAAAAAGGCAAATCTGTCATTGAAGATCACTCTGAAACTTTGCATGCTTTAGAACAACAAAATCAAAATCTTAAAGCAGTAAATGCCATGCTCAATGAGCAATTGGCAGCATGCGAAGAGGGCCTTGTTGAATCTAAACAACATATTTTCTCACTTGAAAATGAAATTCAAGGTTTGAATGATTTCCTGTCAATGTTTACCCAAATCCAAGATTCTGGTTCACCGGAAGCCACCACTTCATGTGGTCACCAAAAAGGGCACACTGCTCGAAAGAAAAGTAAAATTTAGCATGCTCATCAAAACATGCACCATAACACGTCCAATGCTAAATATCATGCTTTCCACAAAATGAATGTCCATTGCTATTATTGTGGTAAACATGGTCACACTGTGCATGATTGTTTTATCTTGAGAAATGATGAGCTTAGAGCAGGAGATCAAGTGAAAGGGCAAGGAAAGAAATAGGTCAACACTGGCAGAGGGCTTGCTCAACAGAATTTTGTACAGAATCACATGGAGAATCAGCAGTGTCGACATTCCTATCCAGACAGGTCGACACTCCCCATGGCCTTTAATAGAAATGCCTCTCTTTACTGCTCTCATTGTGGTAAGACTGGTCACACTGACCAGGAATCCTGGTATTTGAAAGAAAGACATCACCCTCATACCATGAAAGGTAAAAATAATGTTCGCCCATAAAAGCATAGTCCACATGCACACACACATGAACATAAAAAGAAAAATCAATCTTTTGTGTGTTGTTTCTATTGTGGGAAAAATGGGCATGAGATATATGATTGCCTCACAATGAGGGAGGATGATGTGATTGCCTTGAAAAAGATGGGCCAAGATGCTAAACATGTTGCTAACCCACAAGGACCCAAGCAAGCTTGGGTACCTAAAAATTTCAAATGAGAATTTTGGGTGCAGGATGCCTTGGAGCTGAACAGAGGATCATAAGGTAAATAAAAGCTCAAGGCACAGGTATGTACATAAACCTTTAAGTTTAGTCATCTTGCATGTTTAATCTTGACATGTAGATAGTGCATCATACGTCTGTCCAATGTCATTAGATTCTACAAACTGAATTGCTCTTAGAAATGCAAAACCCCCAAGGTGTGAGATGAACTTTTGAGCTTGATAACTTGCTCACACCATGCTTGATTTCAGATGTTTAATTCATGAAAAAAAAACTTATTATGCTAATGAAGTTGATGTGATGATGAGTTGCTTAAGCCTTGCTTCAGCTACATGAAATTCTTAGATTTTGGTTTTGATGATGCATACCATGGCTGTATTTTCAACTCGTTATTCATGTTAGCATTGCTCAAAGGGGGATTCTATCGGCATCATCATCAAGTTGCATTCAGTTCAAAATCAATTGTGAGTGATTTGTGTTTGCATCATATTATGATCACACATACCTTAATGCACATCATGCCTAGTAGACTCAAAAATGCACAATTATATTGCAGCATCTTCATTGCATTATGTATTCACATAAGTCTTAGGCTGCATAATTCATTGCCAACCCATGCATGTACTCAGGGGGAGTCAACATCAATCTAGTTTGAATCATTTCACATCATCTCACTCTTGCATGGCCATGCTATATCAAATGTTGATGTATGAAAAGGCAGGTTATGCTTGCCTAGAAGCACTCAATATGTGTGCGGTTTCACCTCCGCCATGTACCATGCGTCAATGTCGCATATAGGCTATATAGTAAGGGGGAGTTATCTCTTTGCAGTATTCATGCATATGTTTCATCTTCATTCTGTTGACATCATGGCATAGAATGCATCTTCTCAGGGGGAGCTTGTTCATCATGAAAATCCAGTCAAAATTCTGCAGGTCGACCTCACTCCTTTGATAGGTCGACCCCACATTTCTTTCTGTCTAAAAATTACGCTTGTCTGAGCTTAGTGCATAACCTCAGGGGGAGTGTTCTTCATCTATTCTTGCCTACCAGTTATGCAACACTCTCTTCTTAAATCAAGCCACTGCATGATATTGCTTAATCCTTGTGTGGTTCAATTTGGATTCAAGGTACCTTGAACTTCTTGGAGGATTCCCTATCTATTATTGAGGTTGTTAATCAGAGTAAATCTTCAAGAAGAATTTTCTCTTATAGAGTCTTGTGATTGCCTTGAACATGAATGATTTTGGTTTAATATTAATGATTTCTTGAGTCTTGAAGTTTGATGGTCTTGAACATGTTTGTGATCGGGCTTAATAGACTTAAACTAGTTTCTCATGTTTTGACTTGTTATGCCATCTTGAATCTGAAAGCTTATTTTGAGTACAAAGGCATCCTTGATCGAGAAACTTCAGCTAAGTATTATTTTTAAACATTTGTTGAATCTGTTTATTTCAAAAAGTGGCTATACTTAAAGTAAGCTCAAGGCAGAGCAATGGCACTGTTGCTGAGAAATATATCTCCTCATCAAAGAAAATATGGTTCGATATGTCATGAGGTGACTATGCTATCTCTGTTCTAAGTGAAGCAAAATCGTGAGCTATACTGAGTAACTGAGGGTGCTTGCGTCTGGTAAACGTGCACACTCACGTCAAAAGGTGGTTGCTACACTTGACTGCTCGTAAAATGATGACAATCATCTTTCAAATGATTTCAAAAAGAAAAATCTGAATGTGTAGCACTCATGAATCAAATCTAAGTCATCTAAGTGTTTAGCCTCAATACTTATTGTGGTCATTCTCAAGGGAACCAATGAAACTGAATGAGTAAGAAAAGAGAAGGTTAATCTGGTTTTGACATGAATTTCTGGTTCACTACTATTAAACTTGCATGCAAATGTCTTCATGTGATTCTACTGAGTAGGCCAGAACTCATTAGCATTAAACTAATCTGAATGTAAGAGCTGGTTCATTTGGGTTCTTTAACTTAAAATTTTGAAAAATCCATAACTCTGATTTATGAACTTGGTTTTAGATTAAAGAACCTCCATTCTTTCTTGAGAAGTCACATCTTGATGCTCCTTCTTGTTTGTCTTCATCTGTCATATCTACATAAATCATTCAGGCTGCCATGATTACATCACCTTGGTATAATCCAACAAGTGGTATCATCTTGATGCTCTTTTCAAGTCGTATCCAAAATCATTGGTGTCTTCTGTCAAGTGATATCACATTGCTTTCTCATTCTTTGGCATGTGGCATAAGTCTTAGCATCATTAGCATCATGCTTTCATGCAATAGGGTGGCATGCACGTCTTACTTCATACAATTGTAGCTTGCATTTATCATTTCCATGCACTGCATAGAAAATCCAAAAAATCTGAAAACTAGAAAACCACTAAAAATCTTGCAAAATTTGAAATCAAAAATTGCTCCTTGGCTGCTCTATCCATCTCCTATTTGAGAAATTGAATCATGCTGCTGTGGCTCCACCTTTCCTACATACATTGTCTTTGCCAAGCCACGGGACACCACCATGTTCGATACATCCATATCATTCATTGGTATCAGTCCCATAACTGGCTTTCCACAATTGGTTGTTCTCTTTGGTTATTTTGTCAAACATAATAAGTGTACAACCATTGGCATGTATTTCCACATCATCTTCTGGAATGTTGCATGCAATGACATGTTTCTCCACATTATGGTTGCTTGTAATGATGTCACATAGGAGATGCCAGAGCTTCTTGTAAGTCATTTTGTGTGCGTCATTAATGCGAGTCTCTCTGTCTCTTTTCTGGATCTTTTGATGTTGTCAAAGGGGGAGAAGTTTATGTGAGTCATCAATCAAAGAATGTGTATGTGAGTCATTAATCAAAGAATGTGGTACGTTTATGTGCGTCATTAATCCAAGAATCCACTCTGTGTGTCAAAGGGGGTGAGAACCATGTGAGTCTTTGTCAAAAGGGGATAGGGAGAGAATCATCATCTTCTTCTTCTTAAGAATGTTTTTGACTCATAATTGCCATGTGAATTACTACTGCATGTGAACTTATAATGACTCATAGTTCAGAATGACTCATAGTTGCCATCATCAAAAAGGGGGAGAATATTGAACATGTGTGCAACATGATTAATTTTATGATTTTGATGATGTCTACTTCTGTAATCATTAATGAACTATACCTGCAATTGATAGGGTTAATATTCATTCATTTCAGGTCATTATACTTCCAGCGTAAAAGATCAAGGATGACACACAAATCTAGGCAACTGGATACACAGATATCAAGGCATATGACAATATTGGAGGCACAAAAATCTAGCATGTTTCAAGCATAGAAATCAAGTTGAATAGCATCACACATAAGGTCATTGCGTATTCCTTATATGATCAATGCATATCTTGCCTTATGGATGCTTCAAGGTCGGTTCAAGCTCACAAAAGCATGCTACAAGATAATCCAAGAAATGGAGTGGTGTTGGCAAAGGTGAAAGCTCATTGATCGTGCCCAAGCAAAGATGCAAATCTCTTTTACAAGCAAAAGTCGACATTTCACATTCGGCTCGTCACACATCTAAGGTCAATGCACAAAGAAGTATAGCCAAGAGAATCCAAGGCCAGAGACTCAGTTGATATCTTTTAGACTATCAAGGGAGATGCCACGGACATGAACGGGCTGCTAAAGAAGTCAAGCGACGGAGCTGAAGTGGCTAACGGACCGACCCGGGCTGGACTGGGGTCTGCCCAGCTGGCGGTCGACCGCCAGCACAGGGGCGGTCGACCGCCCCAGCCAGCAGACTCCCGTCTGCAGTTTTGTCAACTGCAGGTCGACCGCCAGCCAGTAGTGGTCGACCGAAAATCCCAGGGACCGCCCGTTTGTAGATTTCTCAGTAGAGGTCGACCGCCAGAAGCTGTAGGTCGACCGCCAGCCCCGAGCCATCAATTGTTGACTTTTGTTTCCACTTCGAAAAGGTCCATTCAACATGGATTTGTTTAATCCAAAAGTCACCTAAACACCCATGATTTGTGGATCTGGTCTGGGGCTTGTCTATAGACCATTCAAAGTCTATAAAACTAACACAAGAGGGTTAGAAACCCTAGTTGATCATTTGGAGGAAAGAGAGATCAAGAGAGGCTAGAGAGGAGATTGGAAGAAGAGGTACTGTAGCTGTGAACAGTACTTCGTGCAGAAGTTCTACATCCAATCCAAGGGATTTAAGCCTACATCTGAAGCCTTCAATCTCCAAGGAAGAAGAGAAGCAAGCAAGCTCACAAAGGTGATCAAATCTTCATTCAAACCTCTTCGTCAACTCAAGGGAAGATCAAAGCTACATCCAATAATCTCTCCATCAACTCATGGTGATTCAAGCTCATATCTCAATCCATCAACCTCCAAGGAAGAGTAGAAGCAAGCAAGGCTAATAAGGGAGATCAAAGGAGGCTGCAAGGGTGTGTTCAAGGGAGAGGAGTTCGAGTACTGTGGCTGTGAACAGTACTCCGGGAAGAAGTTCTTCATCAAATCCTCAAGAGATTCAAGCTCCAACAAACCGCAGACAAGATCCTTTCTCTTAAGCATATTCTATATCTTGTTGAGTGTTTTTTATAAGTTGTTCTTATTCCATTTCTTTCAAACACTTGAACTTGAGAATCGTCCCTACCGGTGGTTAGTAGGAAGGCAATCGGAGGCTGTCCGATTTGCGGTGTTGACATCCCTACCGATGGTTAGTAGGAAGGTAATCGGGAGTTCTCTGATTTGCGGTGTAGCGGTCCCTGCCGGCTTTGTGTGTAGGAAGACAGAAAGAGGGCTTTCTCTGTTCTGTGGTTGGGGCGTGTCCCCGGTCAAGCTGTGAGTCAGCAAGGAAGCCTCACCGGGTTTTGGTGAGGGGTGGACGTAGGTTGCGGGGTTGCAATCGAACCACCTTAAAAATCCCTGTGTTGTGGGTTATTTATCGTGTGTGATTGATTTATATCTTCTAACCCCATTCACAGGTTCGTGTGCTTCCATACTTGGTTAGATTGTTCACACACATATGCACTTTAAGTGATCAACATAGCATGCACACACACGCACGATTGTTGCAAGCTATTGCATGCTCTAGTGTTATGCTTTATGATCCCTGCACTACAAGGCTTATTTCTTTCAAGTTCACAAATGTGCTTAAAGAAGTGTGGACGTTTCATAGCTTGTAATCCAAGTCTTTTCATTTGAGCCACTCTACTTACTTCCGCTGTGCATTGTGCCTAAGTGATTCATTCACTTTATAAGAGTGGTTTAAGTTTCTATTAGCTAAGAGTTTTAAATAGGCCAAAGATTTTGATAGGATCTATTCAACCCCCCCTTCTAGATCCGTTTACACCTCGCGGGACCCAACATTGGAGAGGCTTAACTTTCAGGGGAATCAAATTGGAAGGAAGCATGAGCCCAGAATCTAATTCATACAATGATTAAGACTTTATGGGACAGGGCTCAGGGGTCAGATCAAATGTGAAATTCTCTAATACGGCCCCTTCATCAATCGAATTAAGATTATCAATTGAATTATCCAATAATGGGATGGGCAAATTAAATATAAACTTTTCCAACAAGGCCCCTTCACCATGTTCTTCAAAAGGAGGATATTCAGAATTTGTCTCTTTTAAATCGTCATGATTATTAACCACAAAGTAATCCCCCCTTCATGTATATCCTTAAATGAGTTGTTTGGGCCACTATTCTTCACAGTGATACTCTTAACCTCAAAACATTCATAGGATGGGGTGATGATATCAATATGATCATCATTATCCTTCAATCCACCCCCTAATTCTTTCCCTCCCTTCATCATGGTATTACTAGTGCACTCCTCCTCACTCCCACTATTGATATCTTGAGCCAAAATGACAAGCATAAGATCATCATCATCATCATTCACGTGTTGAGGAGGTTGGTGTAATATTGAAGTAGGGTCATGGCAAGTAAACTGAGAGTACATGATTTGAGGTTCGGAGTAGTGGCCTCATGAATCCCCCTAGTATCGATGTTGTTGTTGAAGTAAGGGTGAGATGAGTTGTGCCGAAGTTGATTACACATGAGCTGCTCGTGGACTTCTTGGGGTGAAAGTTTGGACAAGTGGGCTTGGATTGTTTGATCCATCCAAGAAAAATTTGGGTGATTGCTCCAGCCTAAATTATAATCATCTAAAAAGGTATCACACTTGAGCTGAGAGAACCCTAGGGCATATTGGACATGAGCTTGGACAACTGATGGGAGTTGGGCTATAATAGGACACTCACTGACATGGTGAGTGGGACTAGCACAGAAATCGTAAGCTTCCTTGGAAGTTTGGGTTGGACTTTCATATAGACTTGATAAGGGTTGGGTAATGGCATTAACGTCCATCTTAGAGTCAAGCCCTACCCAATTTTCTATCTCGCAACACCCAGCATGTCTGAAAGGTTCTACATATTTTTTATGAGATGAGATTGAGGCAAGATTCATCGAATTTTCACTCAAAATTTTAAATAGATCATAAGCCTCATCTTCACTCTTGTTCATGAAGGCCCCTTCATAATATATGTCCACCATTTGTCTATCATAATCAGATAACCCCTCAAAAAATACATACATAACTTACCATTTGGGAAACCCATGATGTGGATATTGACGTAACAAATCCTTTAGCCTTTCCCAAGATTCATGAATCTGCTCTCTCGGAAGTTGAGTAGAGCCTACAATTGCCCTTCGGATGATGTTGGTCCGGACTATGAGGTAAAATCTTTTCTAAAAGTGTAATTGCATAACTTCCCCAAGTCCGAATGATCTTTCCAAAACTCCTTAACCAACATTTTGCTTTATCTTTCAATGAGAATGGAAATAAGATCAACCTAAGGGCATCATCACTAAAGTTCTAGATTTTGACCAGGGATCAAATTTCTAAAAAGTCATCTAGGTGCTATAAGGATTTTCATTGGAATTCTCATAAAAAGATGGGAGCATCTGGATGATATTAGGGCCAATCTCATAATGATCTACAAGAATATCAAGAAGTTCAATGGAGGTTGAGGGTTTATAAGTAGAAGGAATAAAGTGTTCCTTCCTAGGTGTGGGTTTTCCTCCTTGATGGATGGCCATTGATGTTGATTGCAATAAATGAGACCCAAATGATTTTTTTTTCAAGATTTTTTTTGAATTTTCTTTTTGTTGTTTGTTTTTGTTCTTTTATTTTTGGTCTTTGACTTTTTCATGCAAGCAAACTATCAATGATTTATTCCATGATTAGATCATTATTTAAACTAAGTCCACTATCAAGACGGTCCACCGGCCAGGTAAGAGGTGAGACAATGGGAGGTTTCCCTTACTTCCGCAAGGTCCTAATTAATTAATCACTTGTCCACTTAGGCGTGAGCTACTTAACCTCTAACCTAAGACACCGATTTCCCAGAAGAATAGTGGGTCCTAAAGTTTCTTTTTTTTAAGCTGGTAAGGGCAAACTACCTCCTTGGATCTTCAATGGTACAACTGGCCTAGTGATCAAAGAGGGACTCCTTCAATATTAGGGACTTATGGAGGTCTTAGTGGAGAAGATTCTGGTCCGAGGAGAGGAATTCTCAATCGGAGGGTCCTTCCAACACCAAGAAAGGTGTGCCTAAATTACACTTAAGCAGAATTTTATTTTGGCAAGGTATGCAAGAGATGAAAATAAGTAAATGAGCTAAAAGTAACAAGCAAACTAAACATGGCAAGAAAATTGACACAAAAGAGGGAAAGACTAACCTAGATAACAATCCCTCATTTTTTTATTTTTGTAAAAACTAGCAAAGAAAGAAAATGTACCTCATAATTTTTTGATCCTTTTCTGATTTTTTGATTTTTGTAATTTTTCTAAGCTATTTTTTTGAATTGTTTTTCTATTTTTCTGAACAGGACATTCACTTACAAATTTCTACTTTCTGTGATGCTTCTTTTCTCTGGATTTTCAAAAAATTGACTCTTTGCTGACAGATGTCTGCTTTCTGTGACACTTTTTCTGATAGATATTTTTCCTGTAATTTTAGGTCCGAATTTCTCATTTTTCTTTTGATTTTTTTCTACAAAATAAGAAAAAGAAACAAAGGTTACTATTAATATATACAAAAGAAAATAATAAATTATCAACATAAAATTCAAAAACCTCCCCGACAACAGCACTAAAAATTGATGCGAGCGGATACTCATCGTTAAAAATACTGCACACATAATTTTAAAATTTCACACTCACACAATAAAATTAAAATTTGAGCGTAGTGGCAAGTATGAGTCGATCCCACGAGGAGGTTAGAATTTTAAGGTTGAAAATTTTATATTTTGAAGAGAAAATTGTGGAATGATTTTTTTATGTTGAAATTAAAATTACATAAAAGTAAATCTACCTAAAGAAATTTAGAGGGTTAGAGAGAGAAATGTAGATAGAGAAAAGAAGAAGGAAATAGAGAGAAAAGGCGCTAGAGAGAGGAAATAACACCAATATAAATTTATTACTCCAAAATTAAATGTTTACAAGATGATAAGAAAAATAAAATTTACAATCCCAAATAAAATCTAACAAAACTAAAAATAAAGAAATATGGTGAAGAAATAGCCGTGAAGCGGATGAAGACGCCGTCACCCATGCCTTTGGGCCTTGGAGAGTTGCCCAACCAGGTGTGGATGCCGCCGTGAGAGAGAGCTTTAGAGAGAGAGAAGAATTTAAAGAGAAAAGAATAATACAAAATAGGAAGAAAGATAGATAGGTAGTGGAGGAGTTCAAAAATAAAAATAAAAAAATAAATCAGAATGAGTGTGTGCATATGTTGTGTGAAAAGAGAGAGAGATAGAGAGAAGAGAGAGGTCTAGAGGGGGAGAGACGAAGGGAGCAGCGTGGAGACGAGGGACATGGAGTGAAAGAGATAAAGAGAGGGACACAGTCGCTGCGAAGAGAAGGGAGACGGACAGGAGAGGAAGAACGAGAGAGATCAGCGAAGGGGATGCGGTCCAAAGAGAGAGCGACACCGGCGGAGGGCGGAGAGGTCGATAGGTATGCCGGTGCAGTCGACAGAGAATAGAGGAGAGGATGGTGCAATGAGAGGAGAGGAGGAAGAGTGGCCAAGGAGGACCCCCTGTTCAAAATAGGGGCACCACGAAGACGTAGAGAGAGAGAGAGGGAGGGGAGGAGAAGGAGAAGTGGAGGTCGGTGGGAGAGAAGAAGGGACACGGTGGAGGTGGTGTAGGTGGAGGGAGTAGAACACGGACAAAGAAGAGAGAGAGACGAGAGAGGAGAAAAGGAGAAGAAGGAGAGAAGAGTAGAGAGGGAGGAGGGACAATCGTCTGCGGTGAGGAGGAGAAGGAATAGAGAGCGAGAGAGAGAGGAAAATAAAGAGGAAGAATGGAGACGGGCGCCGGTGCAGAGAAAAAGAGAGAGAAGAGAGGGGAGTGGCTGCGGTGGAGAATAGGGTCGCTGGTACAGTGGTGCAACAGAGAGAGGAATGAGAGAAGAGAAGGGAGCCGGGGTGAGGAGGAAACGGAGGTAGACGAAGAAGAGAAGGACGGGGAAGAACGGGGGTTTTGATCAGAGGGCACAAGGGTTCCGTAGAGGAAAAGTGAGGGAGAGAAGAAAACAGAGAGAGCTGGTTGTGGTGGGGAGGAGAAAGAGAGAAGAAGGAGAGAAGAGGGGAGAAGAGAAAGGGAGAGGGTGTAGGAGAGAGAGAGAGAGAGAGAGGAAAAGAGAAAAGAGAGGGAGAGAGAGAGCCTGCGGCGGGGAGTTGAACAGGGAGGGAGAGGGAAGAAGAGAGGGTGAGAAGAGAAGAAGAAGAAGAAGAGATGGGACGTATACGATGGGGGAGGAGGAAAGGAGAAGGGGGCTGCCTTCAAAGGGGAAAGAAGAGGAGGAAAGGGGAAGAGAAAATAAAAGAAGGGAAGATGCAGAGAAAAAGATAAGAAGGGGATTGTCACTCATGGGTGGCCTCCATGTCTTTTCATAGGGGAGAGTTTCTCCCTTCAACACCTCCTTTCCAAGTCCATCTCGAAATAACTCTTCCATATTTGACGCAAACTGTAGCACCCCGAGAATTAATTAAATACGATAAAAGAGTAATAATTGAGAAAATATTTACTATTTAATTGGAAATTTCTTTAAGGGAAATTTTTAACTAATTTATAAAAATCTAGAAAAAGCATAATCGTGTAGAGGACTAAAATTTTAGATGATTTGTCTCCTTGGTCAGATCCTAAATAAAATTTTAATCAAGCCGAATTGATGGAATTAGGGAAAAAATCGAGCTTAAATAGATCGAATCTTAGATCGCTAAATTCGAACCCAAATCTCGATCATTTGACCACAAACCAGACCCAATCGAACGGCCTTAATGGCTAGATCATTCCCCCTCTCTTTGTGGGCGAAAACCCTAACCTTAGGAGCACAATTCGAAGCGAGAAGGCGGCGTGACCCGGTCAAACGTGAGTTTCGCACATGTTCGACATCGTGGACTCTTCCTAGCCTTATCACGCCCCCTAGATCGAAATACCTCCTTTAAAACTAACCCTAGCCTGACCTAGAACCCCCATTTGCTGTGGCGGCCGGCGAGGAGCTCGCTCGAGGGAGGATTCGGCTAGGTGGTGGAGCGCGAGTTCATGCGATCCTGAGTGTCGTCGTCCCCTTCTTCCTTTGATTTAGGTAGGTAATGGTGGTCTAAACTCAAAGTAAAGGATACCATGAGAAGCGTCTTCGAGTCCTCTTTCCCTCAATAGTAAAAGCCCTAATTTTATTCAGTATATCGCGCGTATTATTTGGTTTAGTAGCAGCATGTCACAGTTAGGGTTTCATCCATGTCCCATTCTCCTGATCGATTCAATGCTCGGTATAGGCAGACCCAAACTCTAATTAAACATGTTGTATTGTGTATTATTTTATCCTCTTTCCATTCATGCTATTTTGCCTAATTTTCATGCATTATATCGTCCCAATTAGTTCCTTGAATCAAGGTCTATCGGAGCTCGCAGGAGGCCGGTCATGGCGTCCTGACGGCGGTCATACCATAAACCGCCTAGGACCTTGGCGGCCCTGCGATAGACCATTTTTCCCTTTCGTATAATTTGATTCTCCTTAGGTCTTAGCGGCACCTCGATAGACCGCAAGGTCATGGTTTGCGGCCAGTACATGATCGCTTCTGACCCTAGCGGCCCTGTCAAGACCATTTTTGATGCACTGTTTTGGTTACATAAATTTTTGTTTCATCTTGTTTAGACATCATGAATAGGGTAGAAACCCACTAAATAAAAAGGGAACATATGGAGTACTGTTGATAATTGCTAATCTATGATCATGATTGTCATAATATCACTTTCATCCAATTGTATCGTCACGATTGTTTCTTTTGAATTGAATGAATAAATTGGTTCAATTAAAATTTATGATCTGTTGTTCAATTTATTAGGATTGTTTGACAGTCACACCACTCCTACGGTGCTGACTGGCCGATTACACTATTTTCGTATGTGGTATTAGCCTCAATCTTGTAATAGTTGGGACTCTCCGCCGGATATTCCTTCCGATGGACTAGGACCGCTATTATGAGACCTCCGTAAGCCCCCGCGAGCCTGGGATTCCCACTAGGACGTCGGGCGGGTTGTACCCCCAAAACCTGAACCTTTCAACTCGATCGAATCGCTTGGTTTTGCCCAAGCCCGGAATCGGGGCTGTCTTTTTGATTGCGGCCCTTCTGGGACCGCTGCTATCAGTTTGTGGCCTAGGTGTGACCGCCTGACCTTTTGAGCGGCCCTTTTCGTGACCGCTTTTAACTGGCTAGGTGCCAGGTCTTGCGAGTCGACCTTCCTTGTTTGTGGGTCGACCTAGCCATGTTGGAGTCGACCTAAAGCCTCTAGACTTGACCTGAGAGGTGTGGGCTGGACCCTGATTCGGTTCCACCATGTCTCGGGTAGGCTAGGAGCCCATTAAGTCGACTGCTTTAGCCTTACTGGGCCCAAACTAGTTGCGGTTGTCATAGGACCGTTTTATCCTCCACGCGGCCCTTCGAGGACCGTTTCTGGATGGGGCGGCCCAATTGAGACCATTTCCTTTTTGTTTGTGGCCCAATGATCCTTCTACTCTAAGCGGCTTCCTATGGACCGTCTTCCTTGGGAAACGGCCCAACCAGGACAATCTTGTTCTTGTTGCGGCCCCTCTCAGACTGTTTTCATCCTGCACGCTGGATTTCATCTCTTTGGCCCAGCTTTGGCCTTTGCGGTCTAGTATAGACCGTTTTCTCATCTTGGCGGCCCGATCATGACCGCAACATTCCCAGAGTTGTTTTCATGTGTGTCTTGCATACCCCTTTTAATCTCATGACTTTCCATTCAATTATTGATAACACTACTTGTTCCTAGTTGGTAAGTTACATAGCTTAACCTTGGAATTCCTGGCCGATTCCAATGAATGTCTAAGATGGTTGCTTGGATCTTGGATCCACCAAATCAATGCCAACGCATCATAAGGGTCCGGTCTGGTCCTGGGAGGAGCACCCTAAAAGTACTAGTGCCCCGGGGAGTTGTAATGACATGGTGCGGTATTGCACCGAGTGCATGACTAGCGTGAGGTCTATGACATTCATATATTCCTTGAATTCCTAGATGGAATTATTTCTACTTGACTTGCTTGTTTACTTGCTTGATCGGCCAAATACATGTAAATGATATATCTCTGTTCTATTTAACTCTATTACTCTCATTCCATTCCAGCATATGTTAGGTTTGTTTACCATCCTTTATTTATTTGCATAACAGTTAATTAAATTGTTAATTACTTAAACTTTACCTGCTATTACCTACTGAGCGTTCGCTCACCTAGATTTTCCCCCATTTAAGGTAGCTCCGATGATGAAATGCAAATGGATGGGGATGGGCAGGAGTGAAGACCAGAGTGGACCTGATAGATGTGACTTGATAGTTGTCTTAGTAGAGTCGTGGAGTGGCCACTTAGTGGTTCTAATGAGTCATTGTTTAGTGATGTTAAGAATTATCGTTAAGAGTTGTAATTTTCCCTATTTCTTTTTTTCGTCAAGTCGTAATGTATGATATTAAGAGGTTATTGGGAAATGATTTTATTTACTTATGAGTAAATTGATATTTTTGGAGTAATTCTATCTCTTTGCAATTATGTTCTTTTAATTCCGTTATTTGCTCTGCTTATCATGAATTTATACAACTGCTGCGTTCCGATATTTCACGTCGGGGCATGACAGTGTTGTGGTATCAGAGCCTAGCTTTTCTAAGTTCCTAAGTTTATAAGTGATGTCATAGAACCCATGACTTTATTAAAGTCTAAGGATCTAACCCGATGAGATTGGGTAGAGACTTGGGGTTGAGTTAATTAATAAACTCTAAAAGTTTCTCGTTAGGCTATTTCTAATTAATTTTTCCTGCATATATGTAGGAATTTAATCCGATGGTAGCGGAACGTGCGTAATGGAGGGATATGCATCGTACTGTGCATGGGCTTGACCCAGGCCCTTCAGCAGGTAGTGATGTGACACAACCTATGACTCAACAAGCAAGCACAATTAAGCATTCAAAACGGACCGATAATAGCAACCGCTCACCCGATGCTCACTAAGACCCGGGGTAACATGGCAATGCCAAGGGGAGGTTGTGTGGGCTAGGCCCTTGCTGGTAGAGGGCCAGCAAGGCCAAGGTTTGATTCCCCAAGGGTATGGCTGCCCAAATCAAGGGTCTGACGAAGTGCCAAAGGGCACGGGTTCCACTCTCTTCCCACGATGATCACTTATAGCAAATGAGCTTAAGGATCGGGCTCTCGTCACGGCCAGCGGAGTTTATGAACTAATATTGAAAGAACAAGCATGAATTAGAGCAAAGTTTTGGAGCACTCACTCGACCAGTTTGAAGAAACCGGTCCCGCTCGGAGACGAGGGCGAGCGGGGAAGTGTGGGTTCCCCACACGCCGCGCCGGGGTAGCTTGACCTGTTTAAGCTATTACAACACTACACCCCATGCAAGGGGGGGATCGTGGGGAAGGGGAGATGATAGTTACATCCAAACACTACCTCCACACAGGGAGGGGCCTTCAGCCAGCCAAGCGGGGAGGGGAAACTAGTGCTAAGAGTGATGAAGAAGTGATGACACCGAATCAGCCTTCTCTCTGTAATAGCAGACAGATAGAGGGTGTGGAGGCCACAGAACTCTCTCTGGAATTTCTCTGAGGGTGAGACCAGTGGAGATCTCTTCGTCTCTGGAACAGGAGTGCCTCTGAATTTTTCCAATTTCTTTCAGAGGACGCTGGCGGCCTGGGCAGGAGTACGAACAGGGTTGCTGAATCTCGGACTATCTGCAACAGACTACCAACAGTAGGAAGACGAGGCTGCCCCGACCGTTCCCGAACTCCGAATCAGTCGCCGTTGGAGCCGTTGGAACCGTGGGTGAGTCCTTTTTACAGCAGAATAAACGGGGATGCCAAAATATGCCAGTGAAGATCAGAGGACTCAGAAAAGTGAGAAGTGGTCGATGCAGATAGTGGGAAGCAGAGTCGAATGCCTGAGGAAGAAAATTGATAACTTCTGGTGCAGGATGCCGAACGGAGTTTCGCTTCTTGATTCTGAAAGTAGACAGGGAGAGGAAGAACTTTGCAGAAGAGCTCGTGGCCTGATTCCTCCAGGGTTTGTCGTGCTGAAGCTTTCTCTCTGGCTCAAGAGCTTTGCAGAGCCAACTCTGCGCAGTCGTGGGAGAATGGACCTCCTGTGCAGCTCGGTGCTCCGATGGGGACGAAATCACTGCCGTTGCGTAGAGGACAGGCAGACGCTTCTATGGACTCCTCTTGGACCTTCAAACTCACCGGGGTGTGGTCGTGGTGGCCGCTGCAAACGGCAGGTTCATCTGCAACTCTTGGACAGCAAACTGCAACTTCAAAGTAGCTTCCAATAACCAAGAGAGAAGAAGGGGAAGGGGGTCTATGGTGAAGGGGAGGTGGATGAAGGGTGGAGGGGGATTGAGGGGGAGTTGTGGAGGGTGTCTAAGGGTGTTGGAGAGGCTGGTGAAGGGGAAGGGTGCAGATGTTGTGCTGGTTCAGCCAAAAGGGGAGGATGAGAGGAGGGTCGAGGGTGAAGTGGAGGGTGAGGGGTGGAGGGAAGGAGGGGGGCGAACTTGGCCAAGGAGAAGGGGAGAGGGGCGGCCAAAGCTTTGGAGGGAAGGGGTTTCAAAATTCAAATGGGCCTAGGAAGTTGTGGGATTGTGTGGGGAAGAGGGGTGATTGTGTTGGAATGGGGAAGATTGTATTGGAATAGGGGAGATAGTGTTGGAATGAGAAGATTCTACCTTGGAACTAAGGGGGGAGTAATGGTGGCTATGGGAAGTGGAGTGGCATTAATGGAGGTAGGTGGGGGTTGGAGTTTGTTGGGAGGAGGAGTAGAGAGAGAAAGGGGCGAACCCCTTAGTGGAGGAGAGAGAAAGAGAGAGAAGAGGGGGGGTGGGGAATCTCTCATCCTAGGGCTTCTCACCCAATTGGTTTCACTCCACTAAACTAAGTTTGAAATCTCAAATGGCATTTTCATTGATTGATTCATTAAGTTGAAATGGGGGGAATGGGGTCCTATATATAGGCAACCCACATTTTACAATAAGTCCCTGACAAAAGACTAAATGACAAATAACCGAGGGGGTAGGGGGGTGCACTTGGGCCAAACCCAATGAATTGGGCCCAATAAGTAACTAAACAACATAATGACTCTCAAACTTAGGGAAATAAGCACAAGACCTAGGGACATGACTCAAGTAAAATGAAAATTACATCAAATGACTCAAATAAAAATTACGTAGGACTCAAAATTAGATAACTAGACCATGCCGGATGCAACCGGGGTGAGGAGACGAGCTGTGAACGTGGGCTTGGGAGGTGATGTCCCCATCATACTCCCAGGGTGCGGAGAACTCGACTCCGTCGAGTAAGTGTCCTTCCCTCCTCGGAGGGTGTAGAAGTGGTACATCCCTTAGGTCTTCCGAATGAGACCGATCCATCCACCTGCCGAGATAGCGCTCGTATACCTTGCTCCGGGTGGTAGTGACTTGTTCATCCAATATTTGTTCAATGCGCTCACGCTGGGCTCTCTTGGCTGGTGGTCTCTCCTTACGGGTGAGTGCTCTCTCAACGGAGGGAATAGGCTCAATATCCTCACTAGGTACCACCGTAGGTCTCTTATAAGGCACTTGGTCGGCTACATTGAATGTGGGACTCACTCCATACTCCTCGGGGAGATCTAACTCATAGGCATTAGCGGCAATGCGCCTCAAGACCTGGAAGGGGCCAGCCCCACATAGCCTCAATTTGGAGATGACTCCCGGGGAGAGCCTCTCCTTCCTCACCATCACAAAGTCACCCATGTGGAATTCTTGGTGACGCCGATGAAGAGTCGACCACCCTTTTATCAGTCACATTCTTCTTACTAATGTGCTTGCGGATCTCTTCATGCAATGTTGTGAATGCAGATATTGTAGGAGTGATGGGTGGACCTGGGCAACCAAAAGTAGACCTATCATGTAATGATGCAGTGTAGTCTTTGGTCAGCCTAGGTGGGTCGGGGCACCCGTAGGTGGCCCTATCATGCAAATTGGTGATAAATATCGGGAGACCCGGACATCTGTAGATGCCTCTGACATGCTTAAGACCCATGATGAATGAAGGTGGACCATGACATCCGAATATGGACCACTCATACTTTCTACTTGACATGTGGGTGATATGAATGAATGGACCCAACATAGTGTTCATGCCAAGGGGTGTGGTAAGCCTAGACACATGCATACTTTTCCCAAAGGTGACTTCCATGTGTATAGGTGTGGGACAACCTTTGAACTCCCATTGGAAAGGCTCGAATGGATCTAAGAAGGTGGTCGTCATGGGGTGGGGCACAACCTTATTACCTAGGGATATGTGGCCCAAGGTCATGGCTCCCAAGGTGTTACCCGGGTCATGGATGAGGTGGGTTTGGCCCAATATGGTGGGTGAGGGTAGGAAAGGGTGGGTGGTTGGTAAGATGGTTGGGTCATATGAGTCCCTTGACTCCCATTGGAATGGATCATATGGATCATAAAATGGGTCACCTAGGGGGAGGAACTCTATATCCTCAAGATCCTTAAAAGGTCCTAAGTCATCCTTCTCCATGATAGTTGGGCCAATGTTCTTGACAAGTGGGTCGGCCATGAGTGGAGGGCTTGGCTTTCTACCCGAGATAAGAAGCTCTAAATCGAGGAGAAGGTTGGGCTCATCGGGTGTAGGGAGGAATAGAAGGAGGTCGCTAGTGTAGCAACCAATGGTGCAAACCGAGGCGATAGACCCTATGCATAGGTGTATGAGGCTAAGGCTCCTAGGTTGTTCGACCATAGGGGTCAACATGCTAGTCATCTCTAATTACCATGCTATGCCCTTGAGAAGGTCCTCTAAGGTCTCCACTTGATAGGATGCTTGGATTGTGGTGTGATAGGAGAAGAAGGGCACTATGGGAAGGTCTCGTTCTATGGGAGGGAAAACATGGGCCGGGGTCTCTTGAATTGGGCTCTCCTTTAGCCAACTAACAATGGGTTCTCCTAAGATGAGCTCCGCCCCAACTAGAGAGGGTGGTGTAAGGTAAAGACCATCGTGTGAGGTTTCTTCTTCAGCTTGGACTTGGGTTTCCTCCAAAGTGGGGGGTGAGTTTGGAGTGCTCACAACTATTGGATTGGGTATGAGTTCTGCTACCAAGGAGGTGAGAGAGTCTTTTGGGGTGATGAGGGTTTGTGTGTGGTGTTCCCAGGGTAGAGGGTAAAGGGAAACTTGGATTGGGATTGGTAGGGTGTGGTTTGGGAGTGGAAGTAGTGGAGGTCTAGGTTTGGGTAGAATTGGGGTTGGAAGTGGAAGATGGGTTGGGTGACAGGATTTGGGTTGGGTGGTGGTGGCCGTCATAGTTCTAGG
This sequence comes from Amorphophallus konjac, assembly GCA_022559845.1. NCBI lineage: Eukaryota > Viridiplantae > Streptophyta > Magnoliopsida > Alismatales > Araceae > Amorphophallus > Amorphophallus konjac. The sequence continues at coordinate 428,408,495 of CM040118.1, forward strand.
TGGAGGGATGGACACGGGGTCTACTTGGGTTTGAATGGTGAGAATAGGGTGAGTGGTGGTCCTTATTGGGGAAACCGGGTCGGTTAGGGGTCTCTTCCCCTTGGGATCGGCCGGTTGTGGAGGGGTGGTAGTGGGGGCCAATTGAGTTTGGATAGATAGGTTTGCGGAAGGAGGTTTTGGTTGGAGTGTGGGGATCCTCATGGGATTTGGTGGAGAGGTGGTTGTTTGGTTTATTTGGGTCTTAAGGGAGAGGACTTGGTCGCGAAGTGTTGTTATGATGGTTGAGAGATGAATTGTTGGGGGTGGTGGGGGTGGAGACCAAAGGTTGGTCTCAAGTTGGCCGGGTGGGGATGAAGGAGTGGTAGTGCTCCTCGGGTTAGGGGTGCTTGAGTAGGAGGGGTGGGAATGTTTGGGGATGTAGATCTTTCTAAGTTCTACCTTCATCTCTTCCCATGAGTGAATATGTTCTTATCTTCCAACCCTCCTTAAGCCCTCTATGTGTTCCCACTTACTTTTGGCTTGACCCCGAAGTCGTCCCTTGGCCTTTCGGACTCTCGCCGGTCCATATACCCAAGTCTTTTCGAAGTGCTTTTCTATGGTAGCCTCCCACCTAAGATAGTCACTAGAATGTGATCCGTCAAAGGTAATATCCCTATCTAGGATGAAGTCCATGGGTGGCGAGTAGGCTATGTAGGAGGCCATGATGATCGGGGGGATCAATGCAAGGGTCGGATTGATGATGACACCAATGCAAGCATGCCCTAGGACTTGACTTGATAGAGACAAGTCAATGACTTGCTCTGATACCAATTGATGTGACACAACCTAGGACTCAACAAGCAAGCATAATTAAGCATTCAAAACGGACCGATAATAGCAACCACTCACCCGATGCTCACTAAGACCCGGGGTAACTTGGCAATGCCAAGGGGAGGTTGTGTGGGCTAGGCCCTTGCTGGTAGAGGGCCAGCAAGGCCAAGGTTTGATTCCCCAAGGGTATGGCTGCCCAAATCAAGGGTCCGACGAAGTGCCAAAGGGCACGGGTTCCACTCTCTTCCCACGATGATCACTTATAGCAAATGAGCTTAAGGATCGGGCTCTCGTCACGGCCAGCGGAGTTTATGAACTAATATTGAAAGAACAAGCATGAATTAGAGAAAAGTTCTAGAGCACTCACTCGACCGGTTTGAAGAAACCGGTCCCGCTCGGAGACGAGGGCGAGCGGGGAAGCGTGGGTTCCCCACACGCCGCGCCGGGGTAGCTTGACCTGTTTAAGCTATTACAACACTACACCCCATGCAAGGGGGGGATCGTGGGGAAGGGGAGATGATAGTTACATCAAAACACTACCTCCACACAGGGAGGGGCCTTCATCCGGCCAAGCGGGGAGGGGAAACTAGTGCTAAGAGTGATGAAGAAGTGATGACACCGAATCAGCCTTCTCTCTGTAATAGCTGACAGACAGAGGGTGTGGAAGCCGCAGAACTCTCTCTAAAATTTCTCTAAGGGTGAGACCAGTGGGGATCTCTTCGTCTCTGGAACAGGACTGCCTCTGAATTTCACCAATTTCTTCAAGGGTCGTTGGCGGCCTGGGCGGGAGTACGAATAGGGTTTCTGAATCTTGGACTGTCTGCAACAGACTACCAACAGTAGGAAGACGAGACTTCCCCGACCGTTCCCGAACTCCGAATCAGTCGCCGTTAGAGCCGTTGGAACCGTGGGTGAGTCCTCTTTACAGCAGAATAAACGAGGATGCCAAAAGATGCCGGTGAAGATCAGAGGACTCAGAGAAGTGAGAAGTGGTCGATGCAGATAGTGGGAAGCAGAGTCGAACGCCTGAGGAATAAAATTGATAACTTCTGCTGCAGGATGCCGAACGGAGTTCCGCTTCTTGATTATGAAAGTAGACAGCGAGAGGAAGAACTTTTCAGAAGAGCTCGTTGCCTGATTCCTCCAAGGTTTGTCGTGGTAAAGCTTTCTCTCCGTCTCAGGATCTCTGCAGAGCCAACTCTGCATAGTCGTGGGAGAATGGACCTCCTGTGCAGCTCGGTGCTCCTATGGGGACGAAATCACTGCCGTTGCGAAGAGGACAGGCGGACGCTTCTATGGACTCCTCTTGGACCTTCAAACTTGTCAGGGTGTGGTCGTGGTGGCCGCTGCAAACTGCAGGTTCATCTGCAACTCTTGGACAGCAAACTGCAACTTCGAAGTAGCTTCCAATAACCAAGAGAGAAGAAGGGGAAGGGGGTCTATGGTGAAGGGGAGGTGGATGAAGGGTGGAGGGGGATTGAGGGGGAGTTGTGGAGGGTGTCTAAGGGTGGTGGAGAGGCTGGTGAAGGGGAAGGGTGCAGATGTTGTGCTGGTTCAGCCAAAAGGGGAGGATGAGAGGAGGGTGGAGGGTGAAGTGGAGGGTGAGGGGTGGAGGGAAGGAGGGGGGCGAACTTGGCCAAGGGGAAGGGGAGATGATGTGACACGATATGCAGCGGAGGACAAAGATATCAATTTGATGTGTCGCGACTCCCTTGGACCTAGGATAGCAAGCAGCACTATGAGTCGGCAACGTCGCACATGCGGTTTCGCTCGCGGAAGCACACTCGGATCCATAGAAGGACCGGCGATGGTGGTGAGGGTCCGAGGTTGGACCTCGGGGCTCCAAGGGTCGGCCGGATAAGGATAGATCCCAATGGGCCAGGGATGCCCGATTTTAAGGGCGGCCGGCACGCCGAGGGCGTGGGATGCAATGGTTCTCTCTCAACTCGCTCCGCGGTGAACACTTGATTGGATTGAATTATAGATCGAGCGCTCGTCTCACCTCCGACGGACAACTAAGAGCGATACTAAGCTAGCAATGGTAATAACCAGCAGCGAAGAGTGGCCAGGAGCTCACCTGATCGGCGTGAAGACGCCGATCCCGGTCGGAGACGAGGGCGAGCGGGGAAGTGTGCTCCCCGCACACTGCACCGGTGAAGCTTCAAAACCTGTTCAAGAGTACAATTACTACACCTCGCGCAGGAGGGTGATCTCGGGGGTGGGAATTGGTTAATTACAGACAAACACTACCACCACGTAGGGTGGGGCGGTAAGCCGGCCAGGCGGGGATGGGAGGACGGACCGAAGTGATTAAAAAGGAAATCAATGTGGGTTCAGCTGCAATCTGGACTGCTGGATAGGGTGCTGTTGTTGGCTCTGTCTCGGGCTCGTCCGGACTCCGAATTGAGCGAAACCACCTCACAATGATTCCTGACTTGAAGCCAGTGTTGTCTGAATTTTTGGGCGGCCTCTGGAGCCAGGGACTGGCGACACCAGCGACTGAACCGAGTCGGCAGATGTGGTCTCTGGCCGGACCTGTTCTGTAGCAGCAGGTTGCAGACGCTGTTGTGAGCTCTCCCAAACTTCGAATGGCACGAAACCAGCGTCGTTGTCTCCGTGGTCGAGGTAGCTTTCAGCTGGAGTCAATGGGGCTGCGATCCAAGGCCGTGGACGGTCGGTGTGCCCTGAAGAGTAGGCACTGGTTGCTGCAGACTGCAGGAGGCAGATCCGCGCGACAGAGGGATAAAATTTGTAACTCTGGATCCTGGACGCCGAATGTCGTTCCGTTTCTTGATTCTGGTCGTGGACAGATGGAGGAAGAATTTTGAAGAAGAGAGTTCAGCCTGATTCCTCCACGGTTAGTCGTGGTGCAGCAACGAATTGGGTTGCAGACTCTGGCCACAGCGGCTACCAGAAATGAACAGTGGATTGCAGACGTTGTCCCGGCCGCTCCCGGATGCCAAATCTCAAGCCGCCAGAGTTGCTGAAACCGTGGACAATCCCTCTACGCTTCTAAACTGACGGGAAAGCCGTCTGATGTCGGGGTGGACTGGGGGATGCCAATGAGTGGAGGCAGGTCACTACCCACTGTGGGAGGCAGACCCGACCAGTCGAGGGAGAAAGACCAAAACTCTGACCTCCGGATGGCGAACGCACTTCCGCTTCTTGATCCAGTAAGAGGACTGGTGGAGGAAGATATTTGTAGAAGAACTCACAACTTGAATCTCTCACCGTCGGCCGTGGTGTAGCTTTGAACAGGGTTCAGGGGCTCTACTGATGGAGCTCTGCCCAGTCGGGGTAGAACAGCCTTCCCGGACGGCCACGAACTCAGAATGGGGTGATTCCACCTCGCCTGCGAAGAGGATAGGGAGGCCTTTCCAGAAAGGTAGGCTACGCCCCCAGAAACTTCAAGATGTTGTCGTGGTAGTCGCTGCAACTCGAGGCTGGTCTGCAGGTCAGCCTGCAGACAGAACTGAAGTTGACAAAAGGGGGGGGTGGAGGGGTCGGCCAAGGCAATGGGAGGGTGGAGAGGGGTTGAGGGGGTCGACCCTAGGAGGGAGGGGAAGGGGGTGGACGACCTTGGGAGGTGAAGGGGCTCCTTGGGCAGGGAAAAGGGCCCTTGGGAGGTGGGAGGTTGCTTGGGGAAGGGGGAGGGATGCCTTGGGAAGGTGAAAGGGTGCTTGGGGAGGTGGAGTGATTAATGGTGAAGTAATGGGGGTCTTGGGAGGTGAAGAGACTTGCCTAGGTGACAAGTGAGGTGGCAAGGGGTGAGGAGAGAGGGGAATTTCAAATTTTAGAGAGAGAGGGAGGGAGGAGAGAGAGGGGGTTCGCCCCTAGGAGAGAGGGAGAGAGAGAATTAGAGAGAGAGAGCTAGAGAGAGAGAGAGAAGACTCAAGGGGATTCAAGTGGGTTCAATTTTCATTCATTCATCAATTACCCTCTTCAAGTGGGGGATTGGGGTCCTTATATAGGAAACCCACAATTTACAATAAGTCCTCACATTGTGGACAACTGACAGAAGACCAAAGGTTGGGGAAGGGGGCGCCCATGGGCCAGGCCCAATAGCCTACTAAGCTAGTTAATGAAACTTGGACTTAGGTAAATGACTAACTAACTTAGGTAATAGACTCAATAAAAGGTAAAATTACATGATAATGACTCAAGAAAATTGTGGAAATTATATAGCTAGACTCCAAAACTCATGGCGAGCAAAATGGCGAGTAGCAGGACCCTCGGAGGTATGTGAAGGAGTAAGCGATGTCCCCATCATACTCCCGGGGTGCGGAGAACTCGACTCCGTCGAGTAAGGGCCCACCGGAGGAGTAGCTCAGGGCGTCCTGCAATCTCCAAAACCAACCTGCACCTGCGACCAGGGGACGGCTCTTCATCCTCTCAAGGCGGCCCGGACACACCCTCATGCTGGCGATGGAACCCTGCTGGCATAGTATTGCCCCTCTGTGTACACGTCGGGCTCTCAAGGCTGTTTTGTGGAAGCACTCCGGGGTGTCCCTCTTAAAGGAAGTTATAGGCTCAAAGTACTCACTGGGATTCACCGCGGTGCCCATGTAGGGTGCCGGATCAGCCGCATGATAATTGGGGTATATCCCATAGCCCATTAGTAAATCTAATCCATAAGCCAGGTTTGCCAAAGTCACTCGGAACATGAAAGGTCCAAGTCCTCGTGCCCTTGATTTGGAGGTGGCCCTAAGATAGAGTCGTTCCAATGCCACCATCGCGAGGTTTCCTCCTTGGATTTCAAAGCGCCACCCGTGAGTTATAGCCCACTCATTATGATCGTCACTACCCATATTTGGATGCTTGCTTGAATGAGTATGCTTTGAGTGATGGTGCGGTGGGGGTGGGAAGTATGTGGTATGCAAAGGGGGACCGGGGCAACCATACATAGACCTATCATTCATGGATGTGATGAGGCATCTTGTGGACTCAGGGGGGCCTGGGAAACCATAGGCGGATCTATTGTGTATGGCTGTGAGAGTTACCGGGGGACCCGGACATCCACGTGTGCTCCATTCAAGTGTAAGGGCTATGAAGAATGTGGGTGGACCAGGACAACCAAATGTAGGCCAGTTATGCATTGAGCCTAAACTGTGCGTGACATGCATGGGAGGGCTGGACTCATGACCCTTGTCGAATGATGTGACATGCCAAGATGGGTGCTTTCTTCTCCTAGAGATGATGACCATGTGTGTGGGTATGGGGTGGCCTTTAAGCTCCCATTTGTAAGGGTCGAAGGGATCATAGTAGGTATGCATCATGGGGTGGGGCACTACCTTGTTCCCTAGGTGTATACTGCCCATGGTCATGGTTCCCTTGGTGTGGGCTGGGTCTAGGGCGAGGTGTGTTGGTTCTAGCATGGTGGGTGAGGGTAGGAGGGAGTGGGTGGTGGGTAGGGCGGTCAGGTCCCATGGGTTCATTGTCTTCCATAGGGTGGGATCAAAGGGGTCATGGAATGTGTTACCAAGGGTGAGGTGTTCTTTCACCTCAAGGTCTCCAAATGAGGGTGAGTCCTCCTCCTCAAATGTAGTAATTGAACCGAAGTTCGAGGAGGGTTGTTTGGTCATGTTTGGAGGGTTTGGCATCCTACCCGAAAAAAGTAACTCCAATTCGCGGATAGCATCGGGCTCTTCGGGTATGGGGAGGGATAAAAGAAGGTCGCTAGTGTAGCAACCCACAGTGTAAATGGAAGAGATGGACCCGACACATAGATGTAGGAGGTTAAGACTCCTAGGTTGGTCGGCTACCGTGGTCAACATACCAGTTAGCTTCATTTGCCAAGTTAGACCCTCAAGAAAATCCCCTAATGTTTCCACCTGATAGGATGATTGGATTGTGGTGTGATAGGTGGATACGGGTACTATAGGAAGATTTTGCTCCATGGGTGGGTAAGCATGGACCACGAGATCTCCCAATGGGTTCTCCTTTTAGCCAGTGTGAAAGGGGTTCTCCTATGATAAGCTCGGTCCTTATTGAGGAGGGTGGTGTAAGGTGAAGACCACCATGTGAAGTTCCTTCTTCTTCCTGGACATGGGCGATCTCTATGGCGGGGGTTGGTGTGTTCACCTCTATGGGGTCGGGTATGGGAATCATGGGTTCCTCTATCAAGGAGGTGAGATGGTCCCTTGAGGGTGGGGTGGTGAGGGTAGGTGTGTGGTACCCCCGGGGTGGGAGGTAAAGGGGAACTTGGTTTGGGATCGGTAAGGGGAGAAGTGGAGGCCTCGGTTGGGGTTGGGTAGGGATTGGTAGTGGAAGATGGATGGGTTGAGGAGGATTGGGTTGATTGGTTTCAGGGGGTGTGTCTCTTTTAGGGGAAGATGGAGGGGTGGTTTTGGGGTCCAAGGAAGTTTGTGGAGTATGGGTTGGTGGGAGAGTTTTGGGTGGGGTGGTGGTGGCCATCATGGGCCTTGGTGGAGTGGACATGGGGTCCATACGGGTTGGAATTGTGAGGGTGGATTGAGCCATAATGCTTCCTCCACTTGGGATGGGAACTTCTTTGCCTAACCCATGATATTGTGATTCATACTCCTCTGCCCAATCGGGGGGGGGGGCTCATATTCCTCAACTTCAATCTCATTCCTTTGTGGTGTGGGGGTCTTGCTCTCCAGGGGAGTGGGAAGGCCTTTTGGCGATGGGGTGGTGCAAGTTGGAATTATTTGGGGTGGTGGAGTTTGGACCCTAAGGGAGGTGAAGATATTCTTAATCTCAATCCTTAGTTCTTCTAATGAGTCTTGGGGTCTTTTGGGTGGTGGGGTTTTGGTCCTAGTGGAGGGTTTAGATGAACTAGGCGAGAAAGGAGGAGTGGGAGTGCTCCTCGGGTAATGGGTCTTAAGGTAGGAGTGGGACGGTCGGGGAGCATAGATCTTCCTAAGCTAACTCTTCATCTCTTCCCATGAGTGAATGGGCTCTTGCCCCCAAACCCTTCTGAATCTCTCTTTGTGTTCCCACATTTTCTTAGCTAGACCCCGAAGTCGTGCCTTGGCCCTGCGGACTCTCTCGGATCCATATACCCAAGTTCTTTCAAAGTCCCTTTCCATGGTATTCTCCCACCTAAGATAGGCATGAGGATCTCCATCAAAATGAAGGTCCTCATCTACAATGTAGTCCATGTGGAGGGGGTCAATCGGACCATTTGGCCAACGAGGGGTGTAGACACGCCATTCTTGACGTCTCATGAGAAAGTCTCATATTACTATACGACGCCCCGCGATGGCCTACGCATTTCGAATCGCTCGAGTGCTTCCTTTTCCTGAGTCTTCTTCCGCCTTTTTCGGCATCCGGAATTGTCTCGTCACGGCATTCGGACGGCATCAACACCAGTCGGACGCATCAAGAGGTTCCGGAATCAAGAAGGGGGTCTGCCGGGCGGCCGCCGACGCCTGATTTGAGGACCCGGGTGGGTCTTAATGGGGGCGTCCAGGCACCTGGACGCCCCCATTTTTATAATTTATTTTATTATTTTTCTCAGGGCCCAAAAATAAATAAAAAAATATATATATTAATGGACGCGTCCAGGGCCCTGGACGCCTCCATAAAAACTAATAATAATAAATATTTATAAAATGCCAGTTGGCATAAAAAAATAAAATAAATAAAAAATACATATTAATGGAGGCGTCCAGGCCCCTGGACGCCTCCATAAAAATAAATAAAAAAATTAAAATGCCAGCCCTTGTATAAAAGACAAAAGAAAAATAAAAAAATAATAATAAACTTTTAGAGGCGTCCAGGCCCTTGGACGCCTCCATCAACTCCCTCACGGGCGCCGGCCACCGAACGACGGTTTGTCGTGTGTGAAAAAAGCCAAATATAGAGACGTCCGGTCAGCTGGACGCGCCCATTTCTGAATCACGAGGCGCCGCTCACAAAACCACGCGTTGTGCCGAACCGCGTGCGGCCGTCGTCGGTTTTCGGTGGACCTGCTTGAGGCGTCCGGGACCCTGGACGCCTCCACAAAAGTATTCCAAAAAAATCAATAAAAATAGAATAAAATATTATTTCGGCCCTGATGGAGGTGTCCAGGGTCCTGGACGCCTCCACCCTCCGGAGCTCTATAAATAGAGGCCCACCCCCTCAGTTCTGGGAGAGCTTCTAAGTGATCTGATAGGCTGCCGGAGCCCAGAGGCTACGGAGTCATTTTCTAACCCGTGGGTTCTTTTGTAGGTGGAGGTTCTGCCGGTTTCTCGGGTGCTCACACTCGCGAGAGGAAGGTTGTCTTCATCCACCGCGCTTCCACGTCGTCCCCACGCTGCCGGAGCTCCACCGGATTTCACCCTCGGCTCATCCAATAAGCCTTTTCTTCCCCTTTTTCTTCGTAGTTCTTTTGCATTCATCATCTCGCATCCTCTATCCCCCTTCATAAGGGCGCCTCTTCTTTTATACTTCTTGCATCCATCATCTCATTTTCCTCCTACTCGAGTCCGAGAGGGGTTTAAAAGATAACACCAACCAGGTGTGTGTCTTGCCATCATTTCGTTATTTTTATCGCAAGGATTTGAATACTACACCTCCATCTTTCTAATCCACTTGTCATTTGTTTGTTGTTGTTTTGCAAGGGTAGCCGAGGAAAGCCCTCTCCGTCGGCCGGCCGGAGGGAGAGGAAGAAGCAACCCGCCATCTCCCGCTCTTGAGGTAGGCGCGATCACTTTCTTATTTTGGGGTCTTTCGGCCCCTGGCGATCACATCTTATTTTCGAGGCCGCGGCGAGTCACTTCCCCAATGGCCGTTTAAATTTCCGTTCTTATATTCTCTTATACTCTGTTATATTCTGCTCATATCCTCGAGGCCGCGGCGAGTCACTTCCCCAATGGCCGTTTAAATTCCCGTTTTTATATGTTATATTCTTATCTATTCGTGTTCTCGAGGCCGCGGCGAGTCACTTCCCCAATGGCCGTTTAAATTCACGTTCTTATACGTTATATTCTTATATGTTTGTGTTCTCGAGGCCGCGGCGAGTCACTTCCCCAATGGCCGTTTAAATTCCCGCTCTTCGTATTCTCTCTATATTCTGTCATCTTATTATCTGTTCATATTCTCGAGGCCGCGGCGAGTCACTTCCCCAATGGCCGTTTCAATTCTTGTTATTTAATTTTTGCACCATTCCCGTCCCCCCGAGGCCGCGGCGAGTCACTTCCCGCTATGGCCGTTTAAACCCCATATTTTGCTATATCACACTTGTCCCGCTCGCCCCGCCGGAGCAATCTCCCGTGGTGGCCCCTTCTCTCTCTTCTCTTATTTCTGTGTTGCAGCAACAAACACCCAAAAGAAAGAAAAGAGGAGCCCGCGCGCGCTCCGCGTCATCTCCGCTCTTCCCGGAACCGCGTGACGTCGCTCACAGATTGGCGATCACGGTGGGACCTCTACTGCTTCCTCCCGGCTACCCTTACAAGTTCGGCACCACCCGTGCCTCTCCACCTTGGCGCCCACGCGCGCCCCCGTTGTGCTCACGGCAGCACCGTCAGTTCTGATTGGTTCTTTGTTGATTACATGTTTGTTATTTCTGTTGTTTTCCCACTCCATATATCTGTCAGCATTCCATTGCATACATCCATTCCTCTTTTCTATCCTTTTTTTCATTTTTTTTGAGGATCACCCTTTCCCGGTGAAGGAAGGACTCTCCGTTTGGGAATTCCTCTCAACGGACTAGAATCTCCTACACTGGGACCTCCGTAAGTCCCCGACATCGAAGAATCTCCTCTTCGTTCACTGGGCTGGTTGTACCATTGAAGTTCCCCGAAGTTAGTCATTTCATTCGTGGTGAGACGAGAGACCCTAGCTGCCACGGCGGTGAAACAAAAATAAACTAGGGTCCCTATCTTGTGTGAACTTCGGATCTCGCTAAAAACACACAAAAAAAATCATCAAAATCAAAACAAAAAAAAAGGGCGTAAAGGCATCCACTTGTTTGACAATCTCTGCTACCTACTTGCTAGTGTATGTTTTTGCGTTCTGGGAGAACTGTGAGCATGTCTCACGAGTCTTCTCAGGAGAACCACCCTAGCCGTGGTTTGACAGCCGACCCGCGAGTCCATGCTATGGACTCGGGTCCTTCTCATGACCCCTCGCATGAGGTGCAGGTTATTGCCGGGGACACGTCCCCGCCACAGGATATCACTTCCTTACTGGGCGTCCTCGCCAACACGGAGCTTACCTCTGAACAGCTCCGGGCCTTCCAGGCCATTCTAAAGGGGAAATCTGTTTCCCCCACGCCCCAGGAGTCAACTCCGGCTATCGCACCTCTCCACGAGTCCGTGCAGGCCATTCCATCTCCTTCATTGGCGCAAGCCATCCAGTCTCCCTCGCTTCAAGGACAAGCGAGCCAACAACCTCCCTCATTCCAATTCCCGTCACAATCTCAAACTCCCGGTGTTCCTCACACACCGTTTCAGCCAGGACCAACTGTCGGTGGTCCGACAGTTCCCTCTCATTCCGGGTTTCCCCCTCAAGTCTCCGGGAGACAGTTTCTCCCCCAATGGCAAGTGCCACCTTCACCCCCAGAGGAGCTCGCCCAATCGCTCCTCAATAGGTTCAATCGCATGGACGAGCAGTTTCAAAATCTGAGAAGAATGGTGGACGTGAAAGCCACCCCGGAGGTTGCTTTGCCAATCCTCCCCGTCATTCATCTTCCTCCCTCCGAAATGCCCACGTACCGCAGATACAATGGTACCGGCAACCCCTTCATTCACCTCAAGGACTTCATGTATGAGTCCTCCTATTGGCAAAACGATCAGAGGTCCCTGGCATACCTCTTTCGGAGATCATTGGATGGTCCCGCGCTTGAGTGGTTCTATTCTCTGGAGCCCCGCGAGGCCGAGAATTTTGAAATAGTGCAGAGAAGGTTCTTGCAGAAATATAGGGATAGGGTCGGTCCCTCACTCTCCATTACCGACCTAGTGGCCGAAAAGATGAAACCCGACGAGGATTTTGTCCGATATGCTGATAGATGGAGGTCTCTGGCGGAAAGAATAAGGGATACCCTCTCCGAGCCCGAACAAGTGAAAATGATTGTGTCTAATGCAACCCCGCAGTTCAGACACGTCCTCGCCATGAATAAACTTACTACAATGGAGGAACTCTATGAAAGGGCCCGATACATCCAAACCCAGCTAAAAGACTCCCCCATCATGAACATGTTTGAGTCGCCGAAGCCCAAAGTGGTCAGAAAGACAGGCGCCGGTGTCCCGGGCGGAGCCACAGAAGGGGTCGTGACAAATGAGCAAGTCAGTGCGGTCAACAATGCCAACTATGCAGTCAACCCAAGGCCTCCACAAATGCCCCGACTACCCCTTCAACCAGGTCCTTTCCCTCTCCGTCCTCCACCCCAAAATAATCCACCCCAGGATAATATGCCTCCATTACGCCAACCCCAGCAACAACAACCACAACCTCAACAACAACAACCACCGCTTCAGTACAACCAAGTTCCACCCCCGGGGAACTATGGTCCCCAACAGCAACAAAGGAGGCCGCTCGGTCCTAAGAGAGCCTACTATCCACCATTGCCAGAAACCTTAGCAGATATTTTTAATGCCCTCATGGCATCAAACCAACTCGCCCTACCCAGAGAAAGGCCCGCCTGGCCCCCCAATGTTGATACCTCCAAATACTGCGTCTACCACAGGCAACCGGGACACACAGTGGATTACTGCTTCCATTTCAAAGATTACATCCATGATATGAATGATGAACATCAAATAGATTGGGATGAGATGAGACGGTACGTCGCGGCTCTCAAGGCTAGGAGACCTCCTCAGAGGCCACAGCAGCAGTTACAACAGCAGCAGCAGCAGCAACCACCACAACAACAACAGCCTCAGCAGGCCCCACAACAACAGCCCGACATGGGCATAATCCAGAATCCACTACCGGAGCACCAACAGCCCAATCATCAGGTTAACCCCATCTCCTCCTTCCCGGAAGTCGGGAGAGAGCAGGTGTGGCACCAGGAAAGTACCTCCATCCTTTATACCTCCAACCCTATCGTCATGCAACCCCCTCACCTTGCCCGGGTAGCACCTCTCTCTCATCAACCCGCATCGGTATCGCCTTCACCATTTCCACTACCATTACGCGCTCTCATCCGCACCCCGACCTCCTATCAACTGACACTTTCTACTACGCCTTCACACCCTCTCACCTTCTCCCACTCCCCCACTTTACCATCCACCTCTACCACATTTACCCCTACGCCTTCTAAACCCCTTATCATCCGTCCACCATACATAACCCCGTCTTTCTCCACCACATCACCACTAATGCCTTCAAAACCACTCATCACCCACCATCCGCCTCAAAACCTTTACCCGTTTCAAACCTTACCTCCACCTCCACCTTCCAAACCCCTTATCCTTCATAATCCGCGCGATATCCCCTCTACTTCCTCCATGCCTCCACCTAACAAACCCCTCATCAGAATCCCTGCTCCCGTCATCACCCCTGCTTCATCAACCATTCCTCCACTACTACCCCTCAAACCCCTGTTAAAATCCACTGCTACCCCCACAGAGGTACAAAAGCCGCAGGCAATGGTGCTCCGGAGTGGAAGGATTTTCCACAGGGTTTTCCCCCACAACAGTCAGAATCCCGAGCAATCTCAGCCAGAGAAGGATGATGCAGAACAACCAGAAAGAGCTATCCCTGGAACACAGTATGATCTACTGAAACACTTGGACAAGACGCCTGCCCGGATCTCCATCCTAGAGCTACTTCAAAGATCCACATCCCACCAGGCGGCCTTGATGGAATATCTTCAAAAGGGCATGGTTAATGAAGACCTCCCCGTGGAGAAGATTTCGACCGTCCTAACCCCAACAGACACACAACCAGTCATCATGTTTCACAACTACGAGCTCGCTCCCAAGGAATCTCGGAAATATGCATTGTGCATTTCAATAAAAATTAATGGGGTATCCATAAACCCGTGTCTTGTCGACACGGGTGCGTCCATAAATGTGATCTCCATGAGCACTCTTCAGTTGTGTGGGGTTGACGAGGAACAAATAAGACCTTCCTCGATCACGGTCACGGCCTATGACAATAGCAAAAGGCCGCCGCAGGGGATGATTATTCTGAAGGCAGAACTAGGCCCCATGGCAATTCCCACGGAATTCCATGTCCTCGACATGGACCCCACATTCAAGGCCATACTGGGTCGTCCTTACATTGAAGCCATGGACGCTGTGCCTTCCACCAACCATCAGTGCCTGAAGTTTCCTTACAACGGGAGAATTATTAAAGTGGTCAGTACACCTGTCCTTCACACAGTGGATGCTATCAACACCTCTCTGCCCTCTGTTTGGCCGTCTCATCGGCCCATATTGTCACTGCTGGACGTGCGTGATCCATCTCGCATGCCACTAGCACCAAAAGAGCCGGTCAGGGCAACCACAACATCGTGTCTCCCTTTTCACTCCAAAGGTTGGGAGATTATGAGGAACATCGGCTATCGACAAGGAAAAGGGCTGGGCGCACAGTTACAGGGAATGCTCAAACCGCCAAAGGAAATTAGGCCGAACCGCAGGTTTGGCCTAGGCTTCAAAGGACCATTCAAGGCGGATTGGAAGCCCCTCACGTGGACTCTATCAAACCACTTCAACAGAGGACCCGTTGTTCAGATGGGAGATCACCCACGAGAAGCATATGGGGAATCACATGCTGTATATTTTGCTGAAAAATGTCCGAGGATCACCAAAAGAGGCAAGATCAAAGATCCGGAATGCGAGTGGGACAAATGGTTCGATATATGGGACATTTCCGTTGCACTGGAAAGGATGTTCTCATCTCCACAGCTTGAAAGACCACCATTGATCTCCGAAATACCAGAGAATATTACCACTCTTGCCAAGGTTCCAAACTATCCTCGTCCTCGCCAGAAGGACTCTGTCATCAACGGATCTTCATCCGTCCTCAACATTGCCGTCGACGGCTCATTAGCCGCCATCCTCTCCATCCACTCGTCTCAGCCTTTGCTGATATCTTCTTCCTGGGCCAGACAATTGTCTGATGATCTTCCCAGGTCCCCTTCTTTGCTTACATACCTACGCGGGCTTTTCAACCCGCGCCAGGTCTTCAACCATGATCTGCTCTACGAGCCCCACAATCCTCTAGCCATAACCACTTTCCTCTCTCCTCCAATCTCTTTTCACTGCTTTGTCATTAAAAATGAAAACGAAAAAAAAACGTCAATTTTCAAACTCTCCAACAACACATCTTCGTTGAGGAAACCTCCTACATCTCCCACGGGTGCGTACCGCCTTGCGGACCACCCGTCCAAGGTCCGATGAGCGACCTTTTCTACCCCTCCTCTGAGGGGTCTTCTCCTGTACATTCTACACCATCCTCCTCATCTTCCTCTTTGTCTGTAAATATTGTCAGTCAATCTAGGAATGATAGGCCAAGGGTAGTACCTAGGAAGAAATCCAAGGGTAGGCAGATCCCTCGTCGATTCCTTCTGGATTTGGCCGCCAGGTGTCAGGCCCTTCTTGCCATCCCCCAGTTGTTAGAAAATCCCATCCAGCTACCCGAAATAGAATACGAGGGCGACTGTGCATCTGATGAAGGGTATGGAGTCTACGAGATCACGAATGAAGAATGCCCCACTGAAGATGAGGGTGAAGAATATGAGGATGCGGCAGGCGCATACGCTAGCGGAATGAGGAGATTCGACGAGCCGTCAACCGCCGTAGAAGAATCCACCAAAGAAGTCAACTTGGGGACTGAGGAAGACCCTAGGATCATCCTCATAAGTGACAACCTACCACCCTCTGAAGAAGAGGCATTAATTGAGGTCCTCAAGGAATATAAGGACACGTTTGCATGGAGCTACGAGGATATGCCGGGTTTGGATTCAACCTTGGTCGAACACCGTTTAACCCTAAAACCAGGGTCCATCTCGGTAAAACAAAGGTTAAGGCGTTTCCACCCTCAGATGGCTTTGAAAATGAAAGAAGAGGTCGATAAGCTCCACAAAGCCAGGTTCATTAGAGTCGTTCTTTATCCTCAATGGGTGGCGAACATTGTCCCGGTCATGAAGAAAGATGGGAAAGTCAGGATTTGCATCGACTTCCGGGACCTTAACCGCGCGTGTCCAAAGGATGATTTTCCCTTACCTCACATTGATGTGTTAATTGATAACACGGCAGGTTTTGAAACCCTCTCTTTCATGGATGGATTTTCAGGATACAATCAAATTCGTTTGGCAGAAGAGGATCAGGAAAAGACGTCATTCACTACCCCTTGGGGAACATATTGTTACGTGGTCATGCCATTTGGGTTAAAGAATGCTGGAGCTACTTACCAAAGAGCGATGATGGCCATATTTCATGACATGATGCACATATATTTGGAAGTGTATGTGGATGACTTATTGGTGAAATCAAGGACCAGGATGGAACATCCAGAAGTTTTGGCTAAGGTCTTGCAAAGGTCAAGAGAATTCCAATTGAAAATGAACCCGAAAAAGTGTGTGTTTGGTGTGTCGTCAGGTAAATTGCTGGGGTTCATTGTGAGTAAAAGAGGGATCGAGATAGATCCCGACAAAGCCAAGGCTATCAGGGATATGCCGCCTCCCAAGAATTTGAGGGAAGTCCGAGGTTTAATCGGCAGGCTGCAGTTTATTCGTCGGTTTGTGTCTCAACATTCACAAAGGTGTAGACCTCTCTACGAGTTGACCAAGCCAGGAGTAGAATTCCACTGGAATTCTAAATGTCAGAAAGCTTTTGAAGGGTTGAAGGAATATCTGGCTAGTCCACCCGTTCTCATTCCACCTAAACCAGAAAAACCTCTGATCCTTTACATCTCAGTCTTGGATGACTCCGTGGGAGCCGTCCTCGCACAAGCTGATGAAGAAGGCAAGGAGCGGGCAACCTATTACTTGTCCAAACTTCTCAATCCCTGTGAGCAGAAGTACACCGGCATGGAGAAAACTTGTGCTGCCCTCGTTTGGGTAGTGCAGAAATTGAAGCACTACTTCTTGGCTCACGAAGTCCACTTGATTGCTCGAATGAATCCTATCAAATTCCTTCTGGAGAAAGCCGTCCTTACGGATAGGCTAGCACGCTGGCAAAGTTTTCTCTCTCAGTTCGACATCACCTACATCCAGCAAAAGGCGATTAAAGGTTATGCCATAGCCGAGCATCTCGCTCACCATCCTCTTCCCAAGTTCGATCCCGTCCAATCAGAGTTTCCAGATGAGGAACTAATGTCCATCAACCAATCAGATGAGCCAATGTGGACGCTATATTTTGATGGAGCTCTGAATTCTCAAGGGAGAGGAATCGGCATCGCCCTCCTGTCGCCGGAAGGCCTCACATTCCCATTGGCATACCAGCTCAAATTTCCAGTCACCAACAATATAGCCGAATATGAAGCTCTTCTAGCTGGCCTAGGACTCGCTCATTCTTTTCGTATCACTGAGTTGCGAGTCGTAGGTGATAGTCAACTCATCCTTCGCCAGGTACTCACTAAGTATCGCACTCGCGATCCCAAACTCAAGCCATACCAAGAACTCACTGCTGCCTTTGCCAAACTGTTCACAAAATTGATCTTTGTTCATATCCCTCGTCATCAGAATATTCTCGCCGATGCCCTCGCCTCATTGGCATCATCCATAAGGTTCCCTCTAGGAAGATGGTTTAAGTCCATTTCCATCTACAAACTTCACGCCCCTGCAGTCGATGATGCTTCCTACGTAAACATCAAAGACAGGATAGCAAGGAAGATCCTGCAGGAAGATATCCTTGAGAAGAGGGAGCTCATGTTGGCAGAGGCCGAAGAAGAACTGGCTGATGAAGAGAAACCATGGTTCTATGAAATTGTCAAATATTGCCAAAATCAGTCTTATCCTGAAGGGGCCACCGCAGAGGACAAGAAAGCCATAAGAAGGGTGGCTCAGAAATATACATTGGTTGGAGGTCTACTCTATAGAAGGAGCCTTAGTGGTATTCTGTTAAGATGTCTTGATGACGATGAGGTTTGGAAATGTGTAGAAGAGACGCACTCGGGTGTGTGCGGTGGCCACGTGAATAGTCAGATGCTCGCCAAGAAGATCATTCGTCAAGGCTTTTATTGGCCCACCATGGAAGAGGATTGTGCTGTCTATGTCCGTAGGTGTGTCAAGTGTCAACTTCACGCCGATAAAATCCATTCACCATCTTCCTCACTTCATCCAATATCCTCCCCGTGGCCTTTCTCCATGTGGGCATTCGACATCATTGGTCCCCTAGGTGATCCCAATTCCCTCACCAAGCAGAAATCTTTCATCCTTACTGCGACGGAATACTTCACCAAATGGGCCGAAGCCGAAGCTTACGCGGAAATCAAGGCGTCAACAGTCTGCAAGTTCATCATGAAGAACATTCTCGCCAGATTCGGCATCCCAAGCACGATCGTCACCGACAATGGGCCACAATTCATTTCTCAGGACTTACAGGACCTCTGCAAAAGGTACGCAATTGTATTGCATCATTCATCGCCTTATTACCCACAAGGTAACGGCCAAGCGGAGGCCACCAATAAAATATTGCTCAAAATCATCAAAAAAACCTGCGAGTCTAGTAAGTTTTCAGACTGGCCAGAAAAGCTTATCGAAGCCCTATGGGCCTATCGCACCTCAATCCGTACCCCCACCGGGCAGACTCCATTTGCCCTCACTTATGGTATGGAAGCGGTAGTCCCGTACGAGACTCTGATCCCTTCTCTCAGGGTACAATTGGATGAGGAATTTCCCCTCGACGATCGTCGTAATTCACTCCTCGCCCAGTTGGAACTCTTGGATGAGAAACGGCTGGCCGCCGCCGAACACGCGCGTGTGTATCAAAATAGACTCGCTCGCTTTTACCAAAAGAAAGTCGTTGAGAGAAAATTCAAAGTCGGTGAGATGGTCGTAAAAAGAATTTTTGTCAAACCTGGAGGGCCGCGTTCTAAGCTCCAACCTAATTGGGAAGGACCATTTGTAATCCAAGCCGTGTACCCTGGCAACGCCTACAAGCTAGTCAACGCCGAAGGGACCGAGTTATCCCACCCTTGGAATGGGCTTTATCTTAAGAAATACTACCCTTAGCACAAAACAAAAAAATGATGAAAAGATAAAAAACATCAAAAACAAGGAAATGTTGAAAACCACTAAAAATATGGAAAATTCAAAATGCCGATGCCTGGCAGGCACCATGTAGTTAAGTCCCTGCATCTAACCTTCATGTTAGGATAGGGCCCATTAAGGCTTGGTAGGCACCGGGTCTTGGTTTGCCAGAACCGTGGAGACCCCTGTCCGGCCACGTCGGCCTATGCTCGCTCGAAGGAAGCTAACATGTGTTCACTTATGTATTTTATTCAAAAAAGTTGGTAGCATCACCTACGGTAGGGCCACACCTAGAAGATCTCCGGAAGCTGTAATCTTTATTCTTTTCTCCTCGACCAAATGAGACAGTCGGCGCCCTTAAAACGCTGAGCATGAGAAACCGAAACTCAAACCCCAAAGGCAAGAGTAGGACCCATTTCCTCGAGCATCGATCAGAGCACGAGAAGAGGGCAGTGTCCCCGCAGGCATACGAAGAGGGAGCCCACCAACGTCAAACGACTATATCTCCCTCACAGAAAGAAATACAAAATCAAAATCAAGAGAAAAGCCTGGTCGTGACCGTGCCTGGTACGATAAACGGAACCCCTCAAAGCAAAAGTCTGAATCCACAAAGGGGGGCCGTGGAATGTAAATGCTCGAGATTTGGTCCGAAGTTGTCCGAAAGGAAAGAGTTAATGGGCCCTTATTCGCTCGCCGGGTTAACGGCTTTGCCGGTCCTCTCAGGAGGTTTATCCCCTACGCTCTTCCTTCTCCCTCTAAAGATGAAGGTTCGATGGAGTTTCTGAAAGGTGAAAACTGCCCAGGGTCTGCGACCTTATTTTAATATACACATTTTGGTTGCCTACTTTGAAAAGCAAAAGCTATCGCTGCGAAGGAGTCTCTGTGTTTCTGGCTGGTCAAGACCCCTGTTTACCACCTTGATGTCTTCTTGTTTAACCTCGGGCTTAGGCCAATGCAAGCGCGTCACCTATGGGTGCGACGGCGTCTGATTCCGGGTCAGCGTCGCGCGGTTGGTCGTTAGGGTTCCAGGGTGTTCCATCTTATACCATCTAGAGTTGTGAGGAAACAGACCCGGGTCGGGCAAATCATCTACCTCAAACACCTTTTGGGTGAATCCCTGTGGTCGGAAGCAACTGGGAGCCTAAGCATGGCATGACGGTATTGTCATCAGGGTAAGTCTTAGCCGGCGGGATCGTCATTCGAGGGGTCTAGAGGCCCAAATCAACCTAGATGTGCACTTAAGATACCTGGGAGGTTAGTAAGAAACCCCTGTCTCACGTAGGTTAGGTGCCATTTGGGTGCTTGCCGGGCGTTAGCAATAAAAAAAATTGAAATGATAAAAGCACAAAAAAATGGAAAAGAGAAATGTACATATTTGCAAACAAAAAAAAATCTTTTTATGATGAAACAAAAAAAAACAAAAAAATATCAAATATAAAAAAGAAAACAAATCAATTTTGCATGATTACATTTGCGTGTAGCATCTCACTTTTTAATATCGCTTGCATTCGTGTGCTTGCCTGTCGCATTTATCATCACCGCATCTTTCCCTCGCCTTCGTTAAATAAAGGCTTGGCCCCTTGACCAGTTATCAAGGACAGTCACAATGACCATTTGCTTATTGAGCAAGGGGCCGAGTCAGAACAGAAATTCTGATTTGTTTGTTTCAGTGATGTATGCAGGCAACAGAAGCATAGGTGAAAAACAAACAAACCGGACCTTGTTTTATTCCAAAAAAACCAAAAAATTTACATCAAGTTCCGTCCTCTCTCTCTGCATTACTCGTCCCACTACTCTCTGGGCAAAACACTCTCAAAGGTGCTACCCAACTACGAAAAGCGGTACTCCTGCCGCTCTGTACTCCTCTTCCTATTCCCACATCCCGGCGTTGATCCGCGGAAGCAGCAGAGAAGCTACCAACACGAAAGCCACGCTCTCGTGCTCTTCGGTAGCGCTCCTCACCTTCTCTCAGCCACTGTTCAGCAAGACCAAGGCTGATTCGGAGTTCGAATAGTTGGGCCTCCATGGCCCTTCGTTCCTCCCTTTCAGTCAATCTGTTGGCTCTTTCTCTCTCTGCGTCTCTTTCTCTCTCTGTCCGTTCTCTCTCACGGTCTTCCCTCTCCAACTAGAGAGTGATCCTCAGTTCCATAGCATCCCTGGATGAGTCGTCATCAGGATGACGCCGCAGTTCCCTCTCCAGTTCTGCTATCCTAGCCTCCTTCTGCGCAGCTTGGGCAAGCGCTTCTTCCGTCTCCTTTTCCTGTCGAGTGTACAATCTCAGATACGCGATAAGGCGTAAACAAAGAGAACTCAACGCTGAAACTTTTACCTGTATACGAAGCATTCCTTCTGCCTCCGCAGCACGCTGCGTGACGTGAGCAAGTTGCTCATGAAGCGAGTCAAGTTCTGAGGTGGGAATCCACAAGCTGGAAGAGGAACCACCTACTCCCATCACTGGGGAGGCTGCGCCAATCTGGGCATGCTGCGACCATGTGAATTAGCAGCCAACATCTGGAATCTGGGGTTTTAACTAGGAACGTACTGTACACCTACCAAGGCGCTCGTAGCTCCGCGGGCATCACCCAACTGTTGTTCCATCTCTGCCAAGCGAGTTCGTAAATTCGCTATCATGGCATCCCGGACATCCTGCAGCCTTACAAGTCAGCATTTTTACCAAAAAAACCAAGAAAAGGAGAAAGAATAGAAGAGAAAAAGGGGAAACCTACCTCCACAAGTCCCCTGGGTTGGAACCGTTCTGCGTACTTTGTCCTATATAGACGCAAGTAGTCCTCGCTGTCCCGCGCCTGTGATTCTACAATCGTGCCACCCCGTTGCCAGTCCTCATACTGTTCGGGGAATCGCACGCGCCAGTCAATGCAAGTCGCCGGTCCCCGCGTCTTTCTCCCGACACGAGGTGGCGCAGCTGAATCCACCCATTCTTGAGCCAGTCCTAAAGTCCTCATAACTAATCGTAGCCGAAGCGGCTCGATTTCATTCAGGCAGTGCATCCATAGTTCCCGTCCGAACCGGGCACGACTTGCTAGAACCCACGGCTGGTTGGCATCGACCATGTCTGAGTAGGGTCTCCAGTTTACCATCCCCGTAGGGAACTCCTGTAGCTCCCGCCTTAACACCATCAGTTGGTAGGTTAGGGGTGCCGCACTCATGACGGGTTCCCACCGCCTAGCTAGCGGCACCATCACGGGTCGCCAATGCCGAGCTCTCCCCATGGGGAGGTAATAATAACTCCACAGCTGCTCGGCGCAGGTCATCAGTACTTTACAAAAACACAAAAAAATACAAAACAAGCAAAACCAAAAAAATACCTGGATGAATGGTGTGAAACCACTCACAGTCATCTCACGATCCGTTTCTTGGAATAGGCCTGCAAACAAGTGTGCCAGCATGGCGGCTCCCCAGGCATAATACCCTACTCTTCCAAGGTCTGACAGCAGCTCCAGGAAGCAACAGTGGATACCATCCCCTTTCGAGCTCAGTACCAATCTCCCCAAAAGGAAGAGGAGAAATCTCCTCAAATCTATGTCACATCTTTCCCAGTTGCCGAAATCTGTGCAGTACACGGCACGGCATCCTATTTCTATCCTTTCCATGAACTCTTCTGAGGATTCGTCGTCCCGCCGACGAGTGTCGGTGAGCCCTAATGCATCCATAAGGGACGCCCTAGCTACCGACCTGTTCTTCCGACCATCTAGGTCCAAACCCAGTAACTTCTGGGCACCTTCTCTGTAGTCCGCGTAAGTGACTCCGGTCACTGCCTCGCCTTCTACCTTCAGGCTTGTGATCCGGACCACATCCTCCAAGCTGGGCACCATGTGCCCCCAGGGCATCAGGAATGCCCGGCTCACTGGGTCCCATCTCTCACACAAGGCTTGGATCAGGACTAGGTCAAGTTGGATCGGCTCGATCCTAAGGAAAGCTCCAAAGCCCATGGCGTCCACGCGCGCCCTCTGGAAATCCGGCAGCCCACGGTATGCTGCCACCACCAAGGACCAGCTGATCCGGCCCTTCATCACGCCCTGCAAACCACAAAACCAACAAAGAACACATCAGCATCATGAACAGTAATCAACAATAACACTGTATATACTATTTTATTTTATTTTTTTTTTTAAAAAAAATACATATATATTTTTTGGAGGCGTCCATGCCCCTGGACGCCTCCTTCCTATTTTCTTTATTCCTTTTTCGAAAAATAATCCAAAAACCAAAAATAAAAAAATATATAAATAATATATATATTATTATTGAGGCGTCCTAGGCCTTGGACGCCTCCTTATTTTTTAAATTTATTTTATTATTTACGAAAATTAATAAATAAATAAAAAAAAGAAAAAAAAGAAAAAGAAAAAGAAAACATGGAGGCGTCCAGGTCCCTGGACGCCTCCTTCTCTCACTACCCGCCTCTCCCTCACAGCCTTTCGCACACCCGTTTTAGCCTATTGAACCACAGAGTGAGGATTCCGAGGTACTTACCGGGTCGTGATCGTCATCTCCCGCGTCACCAGCATCCGCAGCAGCCTCCGCGGCCAGGAGAGGCACCTCCATCCCCTCCTCCGCAGCAATCTCCTCTGCTGCAGCCTCCTCGGCATCATCCCTCAACCTCCTCGCACGACGAGCCAGTCGTTTTCGCTTCCCTGGAACCTGGCTCGATCCTCCTCGCTCCATGGGGACTAAGAATAGGTCGTCTGGGTGACTGGGTCGTCAGATTGAACAGTAAATGAGCAAAAGGGGGGGGGGGCAGCCCTTAAATAGAAATTTCTTTTTTTGGGGCGTCCAGGCGCCTGGACGCCCCCATCTTTTTTTATTTATTTCAAAAAATTTTAAAAAAAAAAAAAATTTGGGGCGTCCACGCGCCTAGACGCCCCTAAAACAAAAAAATAAAATAAAATAAAAAATAATAGTTGGGGCGTCCAGGACCCTGGACGCCCCCAAAACAAAAAAATAAAATAAAAATAAAATAAAAATTAGGGGCGTCCAAGACCCTGGACGCCCCCAAAACAAAAAAATAAAATAAAAATAAAATAAAAATTAGGGGCGTCCAAGACCCTGGACGCCCCCAAAACAAAAAAATAAAATAAAAATAAAATAAAAATTAGGGGCGTCCAGACAGTTGGACGCCCCCAAAACAAAAAAAAATTAAATAAAATAAAAAAAATAATAGCGCGCGCAGGCCCCTTGACGCCCCCCCCATAATAAAATTTTTTTCAAACAAAAAAATATATATATATAAGAATATGTATATAATCCAAACAAAATAAAAAAAAACAACACAAAGAAAAAGAAAAATCATAAAAAAAGATAATAATTAAGGGGACGGGGGTCCGAAACATCCAAATGCCAAATTTTATTCCATCAGAAAAGCAGAGTGAACTACATCAGGGGCTTAGGCGCTTTAGGCCTTAACTTCCCCAGTTCGGTTACATAAGCCCTCCACGGCTCGCATTCTTCCACCACGTGCGCTAACGCCTTTCCCGCAACACTTGTCTTCCAGGGAACTTTAATGGCCTTCGCTTCCTTCGCATCCGCTTCAGTGCCCAACTCCCTTTTCTTCAAAGGAACAATGTCAGTCGGTGGCGGGAACGAATGGCGTGGGATGCCAATCTGGAGGCAGCACCGATGCGCGTTGTAAAGAACAAACTCGGTCGCGCCGATCAGTTGAAGATCAACTTCGGGAGAAGGCCTCATGAGGAGATCAAGCGAAAGCAAACATGCCGGTGCGCAAGTGAAGAAGCCTTGTGTCACGGTGCGGAAGTGAGACCGCCAGTCTTCGCGTTTCTTCAGCCACGGAACGCGGTTCACTACAGTACCACCAAAGCCTAACACGTCGGCTATGTGGTGAAGCGGGCTTTGTTGGAAGAGCTTCGAAACGGTTGGCATTCCCTCGCGGTGGTCGAATTTGAAATGCAAATCCAGCCAGCAATTCAAGACAAGTGCACAACCAAATGGAGGCTTACCCATGCTCGAGGCGGTAAGGCCGCTGTAAAGATAGGCAAGGACGGTGGGTCCCACCCTCTTTCCACGCCAGATCCCGCAGATAGCACTCAGCTGGTCTTCCTCCACTATGTTGTCGGTATAAGGAAACAAGAGAGCACCCGCCAGACAGATAGTGAACCCCTTCATGATTCCCTCCAAATAGTCATCGTCTGGTGACCCTCTCAGGGCGTCCATGACCCACTCCGCGAGCTTTTGGAGATCGATCCCCTTCTGAGTACGGACCTTTCTAGCTGCGTCGGGCGGCATGAAGCTTCCAAGGACGCTTTCAGAAGTACCCCGTGTCAGCATCCGCATAGCCTTCACCTTCCCGTCACTCTTGAATTTCTTCAGACCAAGCAGAAGTTCCACCTCCTCGAGGAGGATGGTCACCTCGAAGGTCGGGAAGATAAAAGTGTGGGTCTGGGGATGCCAGACCTCCACTAGCGCGCCCATAGCCGCCCAGTCCATACGAATCTTCTCGTGAATAAGGAGCCCCTGCAGATGCCACTTCGAGAGTATGGCCCTCATGCCAATGGAGATGTTGGAAGTCAGCTTTGAAAGCCATGGCAGCTTGGAAAACTTCCTCGGGCCTGGGAAGAGTGGATATGGCTGGGAGAGGAAAGAAGAAGAAATGAAGGAAGTAAGAAGAAGGTTCACGTGCAGAAATTTGAAAAGAGTCGGCTTACCATATGCGACATGATCGTCCCACTCAGATGACCCTCGAGGTCGGAAAGTCGCCTAATCTCGCTGCTAGGCTTACTCCTCTTCATAACGCGGGAAGACTCTCCTTCCATCCTGAAGATCTCTAGATTCTCCTCTCCTTCCTCTCCTGAGCTTCCAAAACCCACCTTGGTGCATTTGAATGAACTAGCCTAAGGGGAGTTCTTATAGGAAGGGAAGGGTGCTACAGGACAGAACATGTCACATCAGTGGTCATTGTCAAGATTTTGTCTGGATCTCCTTTGAACTGTGGTGCGATTCTGCTACCTTTTGATGTTGCTAACCTTTGCTGGCCTGTGCAGGTTTTACTAACGGACGTCTTTGTCTTATCTCCTGTCCCACCTTTCATTGGTTGGTCCCACCATGTCATGCATCATAGTATATGATACCTACGCTACTAGAACATGTCAAGGACCTTGCGGCCCGAACGAATCTGGGATTTGAGTTCCCCTTCAACAAAAATGGTGATGATCCCGGAAGAGTTTGGGTTGTACGGATAGGACGTCAATTTGTGATAGAATGGGGACGACGGTTCCATTCAGTGAGTTGGTACGCGGATAAACGGGCCCCAGCCCAGTATCAGCTCACCGGGTCGGTATCCTGACCCGTTCTTCACAAGTTGACAATATTATCCTTGGCTATTTTCTATTTTAGTTTGTTTTGAATTTTTCTTTAAACCTAGCATGCATTCATATAGGACTTTGATTTATTGCGGAAGATCATTCAAGCGATTCGATTGTGAAAGCCGTTGTGTTTCAATTCCTACAAATATGAGATATTCCACTCTGAATGAAATACTGAGTTTCTCTGAGACAGCCCTACGCTGCTCTTCCAAAGGAGACCCTTGTTTGGACAGACCCTCAGATATTCCTTTACCTTTTTGACCCACCTTGGCCGCAGCACTTCCACATTGGCTGGTAACCGCTCCCCAAAGGTGAAACCTCCGGTTCATGACCCAGGTACTTCCACACCGAGAAGTTGGTCTTCTTTTGTTTCATGCCTGAGTGCACATCTCACCCTCCCTTATTTGATCTCCGTCCAAGCAATCGTCAATATTTGAAAGACTTCCTTCAAGGTCGCCTCATTGAAACTTCAGGAAAGATTCCAAACAGTAACGTCACAAGCGTGTCTCATCACACCTTGGCATCAACTTATCAGTCCGCTCCCACTTCATTTCAGTCCACTTCGATACCATTCCACTACGTGTCGCTCCCTTGCAAAGCAGACGCCAAGGCAGGGCAGCTGTAGACACGCCATTCTTGACGTCTCATGAGAAAGTCTCATATTACTATACGACGCCCCGCGATGGCCTACGCATTTCGAATCGCTCGAGTGCTTCCTTTTCCTGAGTCTTCTTCCGCCTTTTTCGGCATCCGGAATTGTCTCGTCACGGCATTCGGACGGCATCAACACCAGTCGGACGCATCAAGAGGTTCCGGAATCAGGAAGGGGGTCTGCCGGGCGGCCGCCGACGCCTGATTTGAGGACCCGGGTGGGTCTTAATGGGGGCGTCCAGGCACCTGGACGCCCCCATTTTTATAATTTATTTTATTATTTTTCTCAGGGCCCAAAAATAAATAAAAAAATATATATATTAATGGACGCGTCCAGGGCCCTGGACGCCTCCATAAAAACTAATAATAATAAATATTTATAAAATGCCAGTTGGCATAAAAAAATAAAATAAATAAAAAATACATATTAATGGAGGCGTCCAGGCCCCTGGACGCCTCCATAAAAATAAATAAAAAAATTAAAATGCCAGCCCTTGTATAAAAGACAAAAGAAAAATAAAAAAATAATAATAAACTTTTAGAGGCGTCCAGGCCCTTGGACGCCTCCATCAACTCCCTCACGGGCGCCGGCCACCGAACGACGGTTTGTCGTGTGTGAAAAAAGCCAAATATAGAGACGTCCGGTCAGCTGGACGCGCCCATTTCTGAATCACGAGGCGCCGCTCACAAAACCACGCGTTGTGCCGAACCGCGTGCGGCCGTCGTCAGTTTTCGGTGGACCTGCTTGAGGCGTCCGGGACCCTGGACGCCTCCACAAAAGTATTCCAAAAAAATCAATAAAAATAGAATAAAATATTATTTCGGCCCTGATGGAGGTGTCCAGGGTCCTGGACGCCTCCACCCTCCGGAGCTCTATAAATAGAGGCCCACCCCCTCAGTTCTGGGAGAGCTTCTAAGTGATCCGATAGGCTGCCGGAGCCCAGAGGCTACGGAGTCATTTTCTAACCCGTGGGTTCTTTTGTAGGTGGAGGTTCTGCCGGTTTCTCGGGTGCTCACACTCGCGAGAGGAAGGTTGTCTTCATCCACCGCGCTTCCACGTCGTCCCCACGCTGCCGGAGCTCCGCCGGATTTCACCCTCGGCTCATCCAATAAGCCTTTTCTTCCCCTTTTTTCTTCGTAGTTCTTTTGCATTCATCATCTCGCATCCTCTATCCCCCTTCATAAGGGCGCCTCTTCTTTTATACTTCTTGCATCCATCATCTCATTTTCCTCCTACTCGAGTCCGAGAGGGGTTTAAAAGATAACACCAACCAGGTGTGTGTCTTGCCATCATTTCGTTATTTTTATCGTAAGGATTTGAATACTACACCTCCATCTTTCTAATCCACTTGTCATTTGTTTGTTGTTGTTTTGCAAGGGTAGCCGAGGAAAGCCCTCTCCGTCGGCCGGCCGGAGGGAGAGGAAGAAGCAACCCGCCATCTCCCGCTCTTGAGGTAGGCGAGATCACTTTCTTATTTTGGGGTCTTTCGGCCCCTGGCGATCACATCTTATTTTCGAGGCCGCGGCGAGTCACTTCCCCAATGGCCGTTTAAATTTCCGTTCTTATATTCTCTTATACTCTGTTATATTCTGCTCATATCCTCGAGGCCGCGGCGAGTCACTTCCCCAATGGCCGTTTAAATTCCCGTTTTTATATGTTATATTCTTATCTATTCGTGTTCTCGAGGCCGCGGCGAGTCACTTCCCCAATGGCCGTTTAAATTCACGTTCTTATACGTTATATTCTTATATGTTTGTGTTCTCGAGGCCGCGGCGAGTCACTTCCCCAATGGCCGTTTAAATTCCCGCTCTTCGTATTCTCTCTATATTCTGTCATCTTATTATCTGTTCATATTCTCGAGGCCGCGGCGAGTCACTTCCCCAATGGCCGTTTCAATTCTTGTTATTTAATTTTTGCACCATTCCCGTCCCCCCGAGGCCGCGGCGAGTCACTTCCCGCTATGGCCGTTTAAACCCCATATTTTGCTATATCACACTTGTCCCGCTCGCCCCGCCGGAGCAATCTCCCGTGGTGGCCCCTTCTCTCTCTTCTCTTATTTCTGTGTTGCAGCAACAAACACCCAAAAGAAAGAAAAGAGGAGCCCGCGCGCGCTCCGCGTCATCTCCGCTCTTCCCGGAACCGCGTGACGTCGCTCACAAGGGGTATGCATGATGATCGGGTGATGAATGCAACTGCCCTAGGACAAGACTTAGTAGAGACAAGTCTAGAACTTGCTCTGATACCAATTTGATGTGACACGATATGCAGTGGAGGACAAAGATATCAATTTGATGTGTCGCGACTCCCTTGGACCTAGGATAGCAAGCAGCACTATGAGTCGGCAACGCCGCACATGCGGTTTCGCTCGCGGAAGCACACTCGGATCCGTAGAAGGACCGGCGATGGTGGTGAGGGTCCGAGGTTGGACCTCGGGGCTCCAAGGGTCGGCCGGATAAGGATAGATCCCAATGGGCCAGGGATGCCCGATTTTAAGGGCGGCCGGCACGCCGAGGGCGTGGGATGCAATGGTTCTCTCTCAACTCGCTCCGCGGTGAACACTTGATTGGATTGAATTATAGATCGAGCGCTCGTCTCACCTCCGACGGACAACTAAGAGCGATACTAAGCTAGCAATGGTAATAACCAGCAGCGAAGAGTGGCCAGGAGCTCACCTGATCGGCGTGAAGACGCCGATCCCGGTCGGAGACGAGGGCGAGCGGGGAAGTGTGCTCCCCGCACACTGCGCCGGTGAAGCTTCAAAACCTGTTCAAGAGTACAATTACTACACCTCGCGCAGGAGGGTGATCTCGGGGGTGGGAATTGGTTAATTACAGACAAACACTACCACCACGCAGGGTGGGGCGGTAAGCCGGCCAGGCGGGGATGGGAGGACGGACCGAAGTGGTTAAAAAGGAATTCAATGTGGGTTCAGCTGCAATCTGGACTGCTAGATAGGGTGCTGTTGTTGGCCCTGTCCCGGGCTCGTCGGGACTCCGAATTGAGCGAAACCACCTCGCAATGATTCCTGACTTGAAGCCAGTGTTGTCTGAATTTTTGGGCGGCCTCTGGAGCCAGGGACTGGCGACACCAGCGACTGAACCGAGTCGGCAGATGTGGTCTCTGGCCGGACCTTTTCTGTAGCAGCAGGTTGCAGACGCTGTTGTGAGCTCTCCCAAACTCCGAATGGCACGAAACCAGCGTCGTCGTCTCCGTGGTCGAGGTAGCTTTCAGCGGGAGTCAATGGGGCTGCGATCCAAGGCCGTGGACGGTCGGTGTGCCCTGAAGAGTAGGCATTGGTTGCTGCAGACTGCAGGAGGCAGATCCACGTGACGGAGGGATAAAATTTGTAACTCTGGATCCTGGAAGCCGAATGTCGTTCCGTTTCTTGATTCTGGTCGTGGACAGATGGAGGAAGAATTTTGAAGAAGAGAGTTCAGCCTGATTCCTCCACGGTTAGTCGTGGTGCAGCAACGAACTGGGTTGCAGACTCTGGCCACAGCGGCTACCAGAAATGAACAGTGGATTGCAGACGTTGTCCCGGCCGCTCCCGGATGCCAAATCTCAAGCCGCCAGAGTTGCTGAAACCGTGGACAATCCCTATGCGCTTCTAAACTGACGGGAAAGCCGTCTGATGTCGGGGTGGACTGGGGGATGCCAATGAGTGGAGGCAGGTCACTGCCCACTGTGGGAGGCAGACCCGACCAGTCGAGGGAGAAAGATCAAAACTCTGACCTCCGGACGGCGAACGCACTTCCGCTTCTTGATCCGGTAAGAGGACTGGTGGAGGAAGATATTTGTAGAAGAACTCACAACTTGAATCTCTCACCGTCGGCCGTGGTGTAGCTTTGAACAGGGTTCAGGGGCTCTGCTGATGGAGCTCTGTTCAGTCGGGGTAGAACAGCCTTCCCGGACGGCCACGAACTCAGAATGGGGTGATTCCACCTCGCCTGCGAAGAGGATAGGGAGGCCTTTCCAGAAAGGTAGGCTACGCCCCCAGAAGCTTCAAGATGTTGTCGTGGTAGTCGCTGCAACTCGAGGCTGGTCTGCAGGTCAGCCTGTAGACAGAACTGAAGTTGACAAAAGGGGGGGGTGGAGGGGTCGGCCAAGGCAATGGGAGGGTGGGGAGGGGTTGAGGGGGTCGACCCTAGGAGGGAGGGGAAGGGGGTGGATGACCTTGGGAGGTGAAGGGGCTCCTTGGGCAGGGGAAAGGGCCCTTGGGAGGTGGGAGGTTGCTTGGGGAAGGGGGAGGGATGCCTTGGGAAGGTGAAAGGGTGCTTGGGGAGGTGGAGTGATTAATGGTGAAGTAATGGGGGTCTTGGGAGGTGAAGAGACTTGCCTAGGTGGCAAGTGAGGTGGCAAGGGGTGAGGAGAGAGGGGAATTTCAAATTTTAGAGAGAGAGGGAGGGAGGAGAGAGAGGGGGTTCGCCCCTAGGAGAGAGGGAGAGAGAGAATTAGAGAGAGAGAGCTAGAGAGAGAGAGAGAAGACTCAAGGGGATTCAAGTGGGTTCAATTTTCATTCATTCATCAATTACCCTCTTCAAGTGGGGGATTGGGGTCCTTATATAGGAAACCCACAATATACAATAAGTCCTCACATTGTGGACAACTGACAGAAGACCAAAGGTTGGGGAAGGGGGCGCCCATGGGCCAAGCCCAATAGCCTACTAAGCTAGTTAATGAAACTTGGACTTAGGTAAATGACTAACTAACTTAGGTAATAGACTCAATAAAAGGCAAAATTACATGATAATGACTCAAGAAAATTGTGGAAATTATATAGCTAGACTCCAAAAATCATGGCGAGCAAAATGGCGAGTAGTAGGACCCTCGGAGGTATGTGAAGGAGTAAGCGATGTCCCCATCAGGAGAGGGGCGGCCAAAGCTTTGGAGGGAAGGGGTTTCAAAATTCAAATGGGCCTAGGAAGTTGTGGGATTGTGTGGGGAAGAGGGGTGATTGTGTTGGAATGGGGAAGATTGTATTGGAATAGGGGAGATAGTGTTGGAATGGGAAGATTCTACCTTGGAACTAGGGGGGGGAGTAATGGTGGCTATGGGAAGTGGAGTGGCATTAATGGAGGTAGGTGGGGGTTGGAGTTGGTTGGGAGGAGGAGGAGAGAGAGAAAGGGGCGAACCCCTTAGTGGAGGAGAGAGAAAGAGAGAGAAGAGGGGGAGTGGGGAATCTCTCACCCTAGGGCTTCTCACCCAATTGGATTCACTCCACTAAACTAAGTTTGAAATCTCAAATGGCATTTTCATTGATTGATTCATTAAGTTGAAATGGGGGGAATGGGGTCCTATATATAGGCAACCCACATTTTACAATAAGTCCCTGACAAAAGACTAAATGACAAATAACCGAGGGGGTAGGGGGTGCACTTGGGCCAAACCCAATGAATTGGGCCCAATAACTAACTAAACAACATAATGACTCTCAAACTTAGGGAAATAAGCACAAGACCTAGGGACATGACTCAAGTAAAATGAAAATTATATCAAATGACTCAAATAAAAATTACGTAGGACTCAAAATTAGATAACTAGACCATGCCGGATGCAACCGGGGCGAGGAGACGAGCTGTGAACGTGGGCATGGGAGGTGATGTCCCCATCAGGTAGCCCAAGGGGGAGCAGAACACCATGGAGCCGGTGATCTCCACCGGAACTTCCGAGGATTGAATCCCCAACGATTTGGTGGATCGGCGGATCCCGATGAAGCCGAGCATTGCCTGAAGGAGATAGAGCGAGTCTTTAGAGTTATGCAGTGCGGTGATCAAGACCAGGTGCTCTTGGTCTCTTTCCAGCTGGAATGTGATGCACGTGCTTGGTGGGAAGTTGTAGAAGTTTCGCTCGGTAATAGGCATGCGACGTGGGACGAGTTTAAGGAACATTTTAATAGCAAGTATTTCTCAGACCGGGTGGGAGAGAAGAAGATGGCGGAGTTCGCTGCTTTAAAACAAAGGAACTTATTGGTTGCTGAATACGAAGCTCAGTTCTCCAGGTTGTCTCGTTATACATCACATTTGGTGTCTACGGAAAAGATGAAGGCCAAGAGATTTCTTAATGGATTGAAGCTTCAGTATATTAACCAATTGGCACCTTTAGAGATCCACACTTATGTTGAGATTGTAAGAAAGACACAAGTTCTCGAAGATACCATGGAAATGACCGAGAGGATTCGAGGAAGGGAAACCAAGAAAGAGCATACCACTAGTTCTGGGAGTTTCAAACCCAATAATGGCAAGAAGAGGCCCACTAGCGGGTCTAGTTCCTGGAAGGATAAAAAGCCGAGATGCGATGACAAGAAGTCAGGTCCGGTTGCATCGTCCAAAGCTCTTTGCAAGTATTATGATCGTCTAGGTCACAAGATGGAGGAGTGCTGGCGTAAGCTTGGCACCTGTTTGCGTTGCGGGAGCAGGGACCACCGTATCCCTGAGTGTCCTTGTCACGCCCCGAACAAGGCGGAATTATCATGGTGTGAATAGTTATACGAGTAGGTCAATCAAGAGACTCAAATGATGAGTATGAACAACAAATGGACAAAATCACATCTTTATTTCATAATCTGACATTTCCAACAAATATCCTTCAAGGACTTACAATACTATTCAAACTCGATACATTCATTGATAAGTAGACAGACTCAGATAAGAAATTTATTAAAAACTATCATCACTCTCATCACTCCAGCCCATTCTCGTCATCTTCAGGATTTCCTGAAAATTAACAACAATACACAGAGTGAGCTAGAAATCTCAGTAGGACTTATATCTCTTTACCAGGTCACTTTAAGTAATTAACATTTTGAATCATCTATATGCTCTCGAATAAAAAAAGTAATAAAACAAATAACAATTAGAGAACAAGATCAGGAAGTAAAGAATTTCAAGAGTAGAAATTGTAAAACTCAAGTGTAAACATGAGGATCAATAACAAGTATAGAATAGTAAATATGGCCATGTAATAAGAATATTAACCATTCTGTTCAAACATGTCACGTATAGGAAGTCAAGCATATGACGGGTCAAGCATGTAATAAGTGAATTGCCTAGGTCAATCTTGCATGTCAGTTGGTGCAATGCCACACCTGAACATTCAACTCCCTCGGGCACAAGTACTTTCAGGCTTTACTCGCCTAGGACCAGATTAGGGCCCCCATGTTTGCCAGACATTGAGTATCATGTGGACTAAAGTCCCATTTAATTTCTAGAATAATTCATTTATAATTATGGCCAATTCGAGTTTCAAGAAAAGCTTAAGAAGCATAGTATAACACATAACTAGTCATTTAGTTATGGAGGACTCTAGAGGTGGCCCCTATAGGCTCAAGAGGTGGCTCCTATTATGTAGCACTTTGCACCATTCCGGCCTCAAGAGGTAGCTCCCATAATGTAGCACTTTACCCTGCATGGCACTTAGCTCCTACACTCTCAAATGGTAGTTTATGGCTAAAGTACAGATCTACCAAAATTTTCATTTCCAAGGACATGTAGTATGAAGAAAGGGCATGCAGAATGAAGAATAAATGAAGTTTATATGAGAAGTTCAAGGATGATTTAAGGCATCATGTTTAACGACATTAAGACAATAAAGAGAATGAATTTTCGGTCAAGGCGCGATCAACTCTCGCGTAAAATCTTGTAAAAATAAGTTTAGATCAAGTGTTCCCCAGTCGGGTAATTAGAAGAAAATCAAAGAAAATGCGGCCAGGTAAGACGTGAGACAATGGGAGGCTCCCCTCGTATTCACGAGGTCCTAATTAAGTAACCACTTATCACTTAAAGCGTTTGCTCGTGGACCTCTAGCCTTAGACACCGGTCTTTCTTGGTAAACTTACTAGTTACACGATTTTTGGAGACACGAAAATATGTAAATCGATCAGAAATCATTCTTGTATATTCTAACATGTTCATTTGTGAAAGAATTTCAATGAAGGAAAAGACATTGAAAAAAGATGTCAAGCTTCCAATTGCATAATATGTTCATGTATGAAGAAAATTTGAAAGAAGATGTCAAGCTTTCAGATAAGGCTTAGATCAAATAGATAGGGTCAATCCTGTATAGAAATTCTACGGAATTTAAAGTATAGTTATTTGAACAATTAACGATAGCTTTACGAGTTCATTCACCTAGTCATTTCTTTGTTAATAGTATTCTTAAGGCAAGAAGATGATTTTAAAATTTAAAATTTGAGTTTTGAAATAATGCACATAAACGAGGTAAATTGGGCGTGGTTACCGTATTCAAATCATGGTCTATATATGATCCACGTTATTGAAACACATTATGATAATGAAAATTCTTATTTTTGAACTTTAAATCTTAAAATAAGCCATAAATACATGATCATGTAAAATTTAGGTAAAATCGAAATACTCATGCAAAGATATATATATTTAGATCTAATTAAATTTTTGCTCGAGAGAAAACCTACCTCGTTGAAGATCAAATAAGAAGAAATTTAAGAACAAAGAATGCTTTCGAACACTCCTCCAACTTCGAGCTTTATGTGTCTCTCCAACCAGTAATTCCTCCCAAGAGATTTGTGCTTTGAGTAGGGAAGAGCCTAGCCCTATTTATAGGCCAAAATCTCCCACCTACTTTCCCTATTCCACCAACCTTGTTACTATTACACCAACCTTGACACTATTACACCAACCTTGTTACTATTACACCAACTTCCTTCCACCATGTGAATGACATAATCAATGACATCATTTATTCAATGATGTAAGAATGACCTCATCCATTAGTTAGGATTAGATTAAAGCTAATAATTCTCTCTAAAATCGGATGCTATAGTAATGCTACGGTACCGACGTCTTCGCCTTCTCAGAATCGTGTCGCGAATCTCGCCATTCGTGTTAACACGTGGGATAGCATTCACGTTTATATATTCTACACTTAAAAAATTATTTATTTTATTTTCATCCTTCATTATATACATACATACATACATACATATATATATATATATATATATATATATATATCTATATATATATATTACATATCAATGCATATAAAAATTTTCGAGTTGCTACATCCTCCCCCACTTAAAAAGAATTTGGTCCTCCAAATTCACATGATTCATTACAAAATAAGAGAGGTTCTAACAATACTAACCTGAAAGTAATTCTGGATACTTCTTCTTAATTGCATCCTCCAATTCCAAAGTGGCTTCCTCTTGTCCACGACGGCTCCATTGGATTTTAACCATTGGTATTGCTCTATTCCTTAGTTGATGTAATTTTCGGTCTTGATGGGTTTCTCTTCATAAGTTAAATCCTTTTGCAGTACCAGATCATCATGTTGGATCACATGTGAAGGATCATAGACATATCTCCTCAGCATTGACACATGAAAAACAACATGCACTCCTCCCAAATTCGGGGGGTAAAGTCAGTCTGTATGCTACTTCTCCAACTCTATGAAGGATCTCAAAAGGACCAATAAATCTCAGACTTAAACTTTCCTTTGACTCCGAATCTTTGGATTTCTCGAGTAGGTGATACCTTCAAGAAGACATGGTCACCGATTTTAAAATTCTAAATCTCTTCTTCTATTGTCAGCATAACTCTTTTGTCGGGATTGGGCAATTTTTAGTCGGTCCCTAATCATCTGGATATTTCGAGTTGTATCTTGAATCATGTCACAACCTACTAACTGCTTCTCGCCAATCTCATCCCAAAATATGGGTGATCTACAGCTTCTGCCATAAAGCTTCAAAAGGTGTCATTTGAATATTTGATTGGTAGCTATTATTGTAGGAGAACTCAATCAATGGTAAATGTCCATGCCAAGTACCATCAAAATCTATCATGCACGCTCTAAGCATGTCATCTATGATTTGAGTAGTTCTTTCTATCTGACCATCTGTCTGAGGGTGAAAAGCTATACTAAAATTTAATCTCGTTCCCAGTGAAGATTGCAGTCCCTTCTAAAAGTGAGAAGTAAATCTAGGATCTCTATCAGAAATTATAGATGAAGGAATACCATGTAATCTTACCACTTTCTTGATATATAAAGCTGCCAATATATCCATCATCCACTTACTTTTGATGAGTAGGAAGTGAGCAGACTTGGTTAATTGGTCCACTATTACCCAGACTACATCAAGTCCTCCTCTAGTTTTGGGCAATCCCATAATGAAATCCATACTAATGCTTTCCCACTTCCACTCCGGTATTTCCAGAGGTTTCAATTTACCAGTAGATTTGAGATGTTCTGCCTTTACTTGTTGACATGTCAAGCAACGGCTCACAAACTCAGCCACTTCTCTTTTCATATTTGGCCACCAAAAATTTCTTTTCAAATCTTTGTACATTTTAGTGGCTCCTGGATGAATAGTATACCTGGATTGATACGCTTCTTCCATTATCTTCTTCTTGATTTTGTTACTATCAGGCACACAAGTTCTTTCTTGAAATAATAATCTCCTGTCATTCGCCAGTTGAAAATCAGGCTTTTAGCTCAAATTTCTAGAATTTTCAACTAATAAAGGATCGTTACCTTGTTGCTCTTTTATATCAAAGAACATTTCAGGCTATACCATTATACTGGCAATCAAGACTCGTTCCTCCTTTAGTTCCACATTTAAATTTAATCTTGTAAATTGCTCCAACAAGCGCCATTCATTAGTCATCAAACTTGATAATAGAGCCCTCAGCTTTCAACTAAGAGCATCAGCCACAACATTACCTTTTTCAGGATGGTATTGAATAGAAAAGTCAAAATCTTTCAAATATTCTAACCATCTTCTTTATCTCACGTTGAGCTCCTTCTGAGAAAATAGATATTTTAAACTCTTATGGTCAGAATAGATAATGAACTGCTCACCATATAAATAATGCCTCCATATCTTTAGAGCAAAGACTGCTACGGCTAATTCTAGATCATGCACAGGGTAATTAACTTCATGGGTCTTCAGTTGCCTAGATGCATAGGCTATCACCTTGCCTTGTTGCAATAATACACAACCTAGGTCAATTCCCAAAGCATCAGCATATACCTCGAATCCTCCTCCCGTAATAGGCAGAGTAAGAACATGTGTAGTTGTCAAGCGCTCCTTTAGAGTTTGAAAACTCTTCTCACATTCATCAGCCCATACATAAGAATTTTTCTTCCTTATTAGTCTAGTCAATGGCACGGTAATTTTAGAGAAGTCTTTGATGAATCTCCTATAGTAATCAGCCAATCCTAGAAAACTTCAGATTTCGGTCACATTTGTAGGCCTTTCCCAGTTATTGACTGCTTCTACCTTTGAAGTGTCAGCAGAAATACCTTCCTTAGAGATCACATGACCAAGAAATGAAACTTCTTCTAACCAGAACTCACATTTGCTCAATTTAGCACATAATTGATTCTCCTTTAATATCTGCAAGGTAATCCTCAAATGTGCTTCATGTTCTTCCTTGGTTTGGAGTAGATCAATATATCATCAATAAATACCAGCACAAATTGATCTAAATAGGGTCGAAACACACTATTCATGAGTTGCATAAAGGCTGCAGGTGCATTAGTCAGCCCAAAAGACATGACAACAAATTCATAGTTTCCATATCTACTCCTGAATGCTGTCT
Source organism: Amorphophallus konjac (assembly GCA_022559845.1). NCBI lineage: Eukaryota > Viridiplantae > Streptophyta > Magnoliopsida > Alismatales > Araceae > Amorphophallus > Amorphophallus konjac. The sequence goes on from CM040118.1 coordinate 428,446,964, forward strand.
TATAAATATCTTCTTCCTGGATTCTTAGTTGATGATAACCCGACCTGAGGTCAATCTTAAAGAAATAATGAGCTCCAGAGATATGATCAAATAGTTCATCAATTCTTGGCAGAGGGTACTTATTCTTCATAGTCAATTGGTTCAACTGCCTATAATCAACGCATAACATCATAGATCCATCTTTCTTCATCACAAAAAGAATAGGTGCTCCCCAAGGTGATGTACTAGGTCTGATGAATCCCTTCTCTAACAATTCCATCAATTGCTCTTTTAGTTCCTTCAGCTTAGTAGGTGACATTCTATAAGGAGTTTTGGATACAGGGGTTGCTCCTGGTATCAAATCGATTGAGAATGAAACTTCTCTCTCGGGTGGTATACCAGGTAATTCCTCAAGAAATACATCCGGATATTCCTTAACAACAGATATTTCTTCCAGAATGGGTTTCTTGGGTTCGGTTATAAGGACATAAGTAAAAAATGCAACACATCCTTTCTTCATAATTTTTTGAGCTTGAAGGACAGAGATGAGAAGAGGGTGTCTATGATGGCTATTTCTAGAGAAAGATAGTTCAAGGTATCCTGGTTCACCAAAGGTTACACTTCCTCGCCTGTAATCCACCTTTGCATTATACTTGGCCAACCGGTCAGCACCTAATACTACATCATAACCCTCCATGTTCATGCATATCAAATCAGTGGCTAAGTTATGACCACTAATCAACACTTCACTAGAGAGAAAAGAATGTTTAAGCTCAGTGATTGCTCCTAAAGGTGTGGAAATAACAAGTTCTATTTTCAAAGGAATAGGTTTTTCATGTAAGGTGGTAGCAAAATTCTGGGATATGAATGAATGGGTAGCTCCAGTATCAAATAGAACAAAAGCAGTTCTAGAATTGATGGTGAGAGTACCTTCCACCACTCCTCCTTCTTTAGTAGGTGAAGGTTCTATCAGAACTTAGAGTCTTCCTTGACGCCTTGGTCCTTCTTGAGTTTTCTTCTCCGATGGAGATTCCTTCATTAGGGGACAATCGGAAATTCGATGATCCCCACTTCCACAGGACAAGCATACTCCCTTCTTTCTCCAGCACTCTTCAGTCTTGTGGCCAGCCTTGTCACAATACTTGCAGATATCTTTTGAAGATATATAAGGGATGGCTTGCCTATTTCCATCTCGAGACCTTTTGTCTTGTTGAGGGGTTCTTCCTTCATTTGGCCTCTTCTTTCCAAATGTTGGTTTAAAGTTTCTGGCGCCAACGACTTGTTCTTTCACGACTCTTCCCTTCATTTTATCCGCCATCTCCATGGCATCTTCTAGCAGTTGGGCCTTCCGAACCATCTCGGCATATGTTTGGATGTCCATATGTGCCAGTTGGGGAATATATTAGGGCCTTAGCCCATCCATGAATCGCTTGGCCTTCATTCTCTCTGTATTAATGAGGTGTGGAGCATAATGGGCCAGTCGAGAAAATTAGGCTTCATATTCAGCTACAGAGAGACTTCTTTGTTTAAGGGTGGCAAATTCTGCTGCCTCTTTTCTTGGACTCTCTCTGAGAAATACTTGCCGTTGAAATATTCCAGAAATTCCTCCCAAGTGATATGGGGATCAGGCAAGGTCACCTCCATGGATTCCCACCAAGCTCTTGCATCCCTTTCCAGTTGGAAAGTTACAAGCAAAACTCTATCTTGATCCGAGCATTGCATGACTCGAAATATTCTATCTCCTTGACCTAATGCTCGGCTTCATCCGGGTCAGTGGAACCGTTGAACCTCGGGATATTCATGTTCCTAAAGTTATGGTGCAGGTCTCCTGCACCATGGAGATTAACTCCTCCTAGAGCCACTTGTGATGCGGGACGGACACAGGAATCGATTCTAAGTGATGCGGACCTCGGACCCTAAATGCGGACATGACCAACAACATACAACAATGGAGATGCTTTGGCCCGACACTAAGAGTTCCTATGGGCTATACGTCGCTAACAGAAACGCAAGCTCACTCATCGTCCCAAGCGAGGGGAAACGCGGATCCGCGCGGTTGAGAAACTGGCAGAGTTAAGGGTAGTCCGACTCACTTTCGTGCTCGGATCGAGCCACGCGACGGGTCACTCTCTTGCTCACAGCGGTGACATGGACTCGCGGGCTAGAATCCTATGCTCTCACAGTGGCATACGACCATATACTAGCTAAGAAAAGTAATTCCAAGAAGTTACGATCGTACCTCCATGCTCCCGGCGTGGGGAAGACAACCCCGGCCAAATCCGGACTCCCAGTTAACAAAGTTTTACTATGGTACAAAAATTTGACCCACTCCACATAGGGAGGTAAAAGGTCACATGTGGGGCCCGGGAGTCACGCGAATTGGGTTGACGGGCAGCATCTTAATGTCGCTCCGACGGTGCCGAAACCTGCGTTTAGTGCTGTCCGGACGGCGCGATCTACGGGTTCGTGGGGCCCACGGACCGCTCTATCCTCCGGGTCTGATGGGGTGGGTCCCGCTGTGATGGAGACCCCTGGTGGCGTGCCTCCCTGCAAGGCGGTCGGGCGGGAACGCCGGTCGGAGGCCGGGCGGCTCCGATCTTCAAGACTTGGAGTTGCTACCCACGGATCTGTAGGTTCTATTTTCAGGTGCGCGACCCGGCGAGATCTGCTACTGCGATCAGTCCCGACGTCGGATCGAAGCACAAGAGGTATCTTTGAAAGGCTCTCTCGAAGTCCTTCGACCCTGTGGGACTCAGAAAAATTCACCGGAGCTGTGCTTCTGATTGGCGATTTTAGAACCGACCTATTCTTAGTTTCAGATCTAACTGGGCAGAAACTGAGTTTCCTGAGAATTGGCATTGACCGTAGGGTAGACCTCTGATTCAGACCTCGAGCGCTTCATGAAAATTGTAGATGGGAGAGAGAGGAAAACGGCAATAATTTTTATGACTAATTTGGCGGAGATTTGGATGGGAAAAGCTATTTTATACTAGTGGGTGGTCGGATCTGGACAGGGGCAGACAGAACTGACTAGGATCTGGAGGTGATTTTTGGAAAATAGGTGGAGGCCTTTAGAAATTCCACGAAAATGCGTGGACGGAAGGGGTGTTGGACAGAACCTCAAGTAAAATTGGGAGCTCCAAAAAAAGTCAAAAAATGGGTCGAAGATGGGAAGTTCAGGGTTGCTGTCACTGTAGACAGAAACCTGGAAGATCTGGAAAGGAAAGATGGATGAAAATGGAAAAATAGAAATCGGAAACTAGAGGCCAAACCAATTTTTCTGGAATAGGGGGGAGACCTCTAGAACTCACCCTGAAAGTTTGACCTCTAGAAGAGCTCGAAGCTGAGAGCTAAAATTCGTGGAAGAGCTTGCTGTTGGATGAAGATAGAATTCCGATAAGGCGGCGGTGGCGGTGCGACGACGGCTCGGTGGCGGTGGCGGCGATAGATCTGAGTTTCCCACTCAGTTGAGGCTTGAATAAGAGGCTTCACACCTCTTGAGGCAGCCTTCACAGCTGCAAGAAGGGGGAGGAGAGAGGGGGGGTGCGCACCAAGCTTGGAGGCTCCAAAGGAATTCTGAAATTTTTTGGCATTAATTGTGATAGAAATGAAAATTACAACATTTTATATGACTTGACCTCCCATGGCAAATGACCTTCCATGCCCTCAGATCTAGGGTTGGGAGGGGCAATTAGGGGAAGTCAAATCCCATTTTTAACACATGTGGTCAATGGAAGGAAAAAAAAATAAAAAAAACTAGCCTAATACTTCCAAAAGAGGGGGCGCCCCCTTCATGGGCCTAACTTGGGCCAAGTTGGTCCAAGGTCATCAAAGGCCATCCACAAGCCCAAGAGAGCCTATAGACCTTTCCAACCTAGGTGGCCCATGAGGAGGGGAAGCCCAATTGGGGCTTAAGTGAATTAAGGACCCATTATGAAGCTTAATGGTCCAATATGGCCACCCCCTTAATGGACTCTAAAGGGGCTTAATCCAAATGGCTTATTAAGAGCCTTACAAAGAGCCCAAAATGAAAGTCTAAGTAAAACACACATTACAAGCCCAAATACAATCCAAATAAATGCTAAAAAAGTGTCCAAACTCATGGCGAAGACTCCAGACTATCTCCGAGCCAAAGAGAAGCTGGTGTAGCTCGAGTGGTGCTCCGCGTACGGTACCGACGGCTCGCCGATTCGTGCTTCTCGCTTGCTCTGGTGTCCACACCAATTTTCCCCGGGTGGGAGAAACTCGACCCTATCGAGTAAGGGTCTGCATCGCTCTGGTAGCGCTCCAGTAGGTCCGGATCTATCCGCTGCAACTCTCCACGGGTGATCCAAGTATCCTCGGTGGCGGGTCGTCCTCTCCATCGCACTAGGTAGCGCGGGTAAGATCCACTCCTGGTAACTGTCACCTGCTCATCCAGTATATGATCGATATGCTCTCGCTGCCGTGGAAAGGGGGCTGAAGGTGGACACTCAGGTGTGGGATCACTCTCAATGGGAGGAGATGGCTCGAAAGGCTCACTAGGGATTCTCGCTGGGTCCCTATATGCAACTAGATCCGACACATTGAAAGTTGAGCTTATACCATATTCCTCAGGCAGGTCCACAACATACGCATTGGATCCAACGCGTTTCAACACTCTAAATGGACCGGCTCCGCGAGCTTGTAATTTCTTTACGGTTCCAGAGGGAAACCGTTCAGGTCTTACCCTGATCATGACATATTCACCCTCTTGGAACTCACGGTGGTGTCGATGGGCATCGGCTAACTCCTTATACCGTGCATTGCTGGTCTCAATGTGACGACGGATGTCGTCATGCAGACTCCTAACATGCCTAGCAAACGACTCGGCAGACTCCGACACTAGTGCATGGATGGGCATGAGAATAAGATCCACTGGCTTCCTAGGCCTACGACCTGTGACAATCTTGAATGGACTCATACCGGTAGACATGTTAACCGAATATTTATATGCAAATTCTGCCAGTGGTAATATGAGATCCCAATCCCCTACACGATCCCTGACAAGACACCTCAAAAGGTCACCCAGACTTCTATTGACCACCTCGGTCTGACCATCTGTCTGGGGATGATATGCAGTGGAAAACTTGAGGTGAGTACCCAACATATGCCACAGTGTCTTCCAAAAATAACTGGTGAATCTAACATCACGGTCAGACACTGTGGTACGAGGAAACCCGAACTTGCATACCACATGAGTAAGGAATAGGCGGGCTACCCTCGAAGCATCCGAAGTCTTCAAGCAGGGAATAAAAAGGGCCATCTTCGAGAATCGGTCAACAACCACATAGACTGAATCATGCTTCCTGGAGGTACGTGGCAATCCCAAGACAAAATCCATGCTAACATTCTGCCACGGGGCATTAGGCATGGGAAGAGGTGTATAAAGGCCCGAGCTTTGCTTCTTCATTTTGGCCGTAGCACATGTACGGCACTGAGCCACAATATGAGCAACATCACGCTTCAAGCTCAGCCAATAAAATCTATGCTCAGTAGCCTCGATAGTCTTGTTCCGACCAAAGTGGCCGGCTAGACCTCCCGCATGTAGTTCCCAGACTAAGAAGTCTCGAACCGAAGTTCGGGGAACACAAAGCCTGCCTCCTCGAAAGAGGTAACCTTCCTAAAGCACATAATCATCAAGGTATCTCGAGGGTCCGGCCTGGAGGGTGGTATAAATCTGACCAAAGTCAAGACAGTCAACATAGACCTCTCTCATCTTCTCTAACCCTATGACCTCGGCACTCATGGTGGTAAGCAAACACGCTCGCCGACTCAAGGCATCGGCCACCTTGTTCTCCACTCCAGCCTTATGTTTTAGCATAAATGTGAACTGCTGGAGATACTCAACCCAACGGCTGTGACGCGCATTTAGCTTCTTTTGGGAATGGAGGTACCTCAAAGCCTCATGATTGGAGTATAAGACAAACTCCTGATGTAATAGATAGTGCCTCCAATGCCTAAGAGCCTGAACAACTGCATAGAATTCCTTATCATAAGTGGAGTATAGCAGTTTCGCGTCATTCAACTTCTCACTGAAATATGCCACCGGGTGGGCCTCCTGACTCAAGACTCCTCCTATCCCAACACCCGACGCATCATAAGAGACCTCAAACACCTTCGAGAAATCTGGCAATCGAAGGATCGATGTCTGGGTCATGCGCTCCATGATGTCTTTGAAGACAGCAACCGCGGCCTTCGTCCATACAAACGTGCCCTTCCGAATATAGTCCGTTATCGGGGAAGTGACGGAGCTAAATCCGCAGATAAAACGATGATAGAACGTCGCAAGGCCATGGAAGCTGCGGACATCATGGACCGTACGGGGTTCCGGCCACTCAACAATGGCCCGGACCTTCTCCGGATCGGCGGAGACCCCAGTACTAGACACAATAAAACCCAAGAAGGTAAGTTGAGGTGTCATGAAGGCACACTTCTGTGGGTTCGCATACAGCTGTTCTCGCCTAAGAAGTAGACAGACCTTTCGAAGGTGACCTAAGTGGTCCCCCGTGGTGCGACTATAGATAAGAATATCATCAAAGTACACGACCACAAAGACTCCAATGAAAGGTCGAAGGACCTGTGTCATGAGTCGCATGAAGGTGCTAGGGGCATTGGTCAGCCCAAAGGGCATAACCAACCACTCATAGAGACCATCCTTGGTCTTGAATGCGGTCTTCCACTCATCACCTAGCCTAATCCTCACCTGATGGTAGCCAGTCTTAAGATCGATCTTCGAGAAGATAGTGGCACCGGCCATCATGTCTAGCATATCATCTAAGCGAGGAATAGGGAACCTGTACTTCACGGTGATTTTGTTGATGGCACGACTATCAATGCACATTCGCCACATGCCATCCTTCTTTGGGGCGAGTAATGTGGGAACAGCACATGGACTCATGCTATCCCAAACAGACCCTCTCTGCATCAACTCATCGACTTGCCGTTTTAGCTCGGCATGTTCCGTGGGACTCATGCGATAATGAGGAAGATTGGGCAATGAGGAGCCCAGAATCAGGTCGATAGCATGCTGAATATCCCGCATGGGTGGGAGTCCCTCGGGAAGCTCCTCGGGAAAAATATCAGCGAACTCCTGCAGAATAGGAATGACATCGGGTGGGAGTTCACCCTCAGAGTTCGGCTTCACCTCTCGGACCGTAATAGCAAATACAGGGCAGCCCCGACTAGCCTCCCGCTCCATTTCCGGGGAGCTAATCATCATCAATCTCCTAGTCGAGGGCTCGCCTGGGCCAGATGTAACGGTCATAGCCTGAGCTGGGGATGGGGTACTGGGCCCGAGAATGGAAGGATCTGGAGTACTAGGGCCAGTAGGACCCCTAACTGATGGACTCTTGGGTTGATGGGGGTGGAGAGTAATGCGTTGGCCAGCATGGCCGAATGTACTGGTGTTCGACCGGCCATGGAGTGTGGCATCCCGATCAAATAACCACGGCCTACCAAGAATAATGTTGCCCACCTCCATGGGGAGGACATCACACCAGATATCGTCACGGTAGGCACGAAACTGCAGTGGGACCAGACACCACAGCCTGATCGAAATGGAGGTGGAATCCACCCACGATACTCGATAGGGGCAAGGATGATCTACGGGTGTAAGACCAAGACTGGAGACAGTGCCATTAGAGTTTGCATTGATGCAACTCCCACTATCGATAATCACCTTACAAACTTGCTTGCCCAGCCGACAGAATGTATGAAAGATAGTGGTCCATCGCCAGTCATCACTGGCATGTGGCTGGGTGAGAATATACCTGACGACCCCCAAGTGGGTATCGTCCAGATGCTGGGCATCCTGGCCATTACCTTCGGCCTCATAGTACTCGTCAGCTAGCTCCGGATCTGCTTCATAGCTGACTAACTCGAGGTCCGTAGGGGTGGTATCCTCGGCCTGTGTGTCCCCAATGACAAGAGACTGGTGGGTGGGACACTGGTTGGCAAAATGGCCAAACCCATTACAGCGATAACACTGCTGCCATGATCCACTAGGCTCCCCCATCATGGGTCCTTTCCCCTTATCCTCCCGACGGATAGGAGGTGAAGGCAACAAAGTACGGGCAGGAGGTGCGAGTGCCGATGGACGGGCTGTGGGTGCCGTAAGATGTTGGGGATGAGGAAGGTCCCTCGGGGGTGGAGGGCGAGGCCTAGGAGCGAAAGGCTCGGGATGAGTGGGCTCCTGAGGTCGGGCCATGGGGGCCCTCGGATACGTGCCAGAAGGTCCACGGGGCTCGACACTACGAAGGGGAAAAGAAACCCAACCGATGGGGAGACTCGAACTTGGCCTCGAACTGCTCCAATTCGAGAGCAACCAGATATGCTTGTTCCAAAGTGGTCGCATTGCGGCGAAAAAGCTTATATTGATAGTTTGGCCGCAAACCTCTTCGAAAGCGTGATATAGTCATGGTGCTCTCTTCCGTAACTCCACACCGCAAATAATACTCATCAAACTCGGCAGTGTACTCGGTCACGGATCGGTTCCCTTGGGAGACACTTTGCCACTTGTCTATGAGACGTTGGCGATATGAGGTAGGAAGGTACTTCTCCCTCATTTTCATTTTCATGTCATCCCAAGTGTCGATCGGGGGTTGACGTCGCTGATTGAGCAGGCTCTCCACATTGGTCCAATAAGTTTGGGCCTGCCCATGTACCTTCATCTTCGCGTATCAAACTCTCCAGTGGTCCGTCATCTCAAACCACTCGAACTATCAGTCCATGTCGGCCTCCCAATCTAAATAGACCTTCGGGTCCAAGGACCCACTAAAAAGGGGAGGGTCCGAACGCACGCTCCGAAGAACGCGGTCGTCATCATCGTCATCACGATTCCGTCATTGGTTACGACGACCATTTCCCCCTTGCTCGCTATCAGATGCATAGTCAGCCACCTCATGCACCTGTTGCCTCCCAACATCTACCGCCTGAGCTCTTGGCGCAGCAGGTTGCTGAGCCAACTCCTGTTGACCATTGGTCGGCGCGGGTTGCGCCGCTGCTAGGGCCCTCTCGAGGACGGCAATCCTCCCTACAAGACCCTAGATGGACTGGTCCGAAGTTGCGGCCCGATCCTCGAGGGCTTTCATCCTCCCTTTTAGACGCATTCCTACGCCATCTAGATGCGTACTAAGGCCATCCCTACGCGTATCGAGACGATCCATGAGGGCTCGGAACATCTCAGCCGTCGAAGGCTCATCGGATCTACGGGCTCGGGAATCCGCCATAGGTGGTGGTGGCGAGTATTGGGTGCCTCGACGGGTGGGCATGCAAAGACACACGGACTAGGAGACACAGACTAATGCAAACACCGACTAATGCACCTAGACCTAAACCAATATCCGGTACGTGGCGGAGTTAATCGATCCGAAGATCACTCCCACAAGTGTGCGGCCTTCTCGATAGGCGTAGCCTAACGTTCGGACAACACCTTTTAATATACCAAATTATCGGGATGAAATGCAATTTTAAAACACCTTTTTTTTTAAAATAATGATGATCCTAGACTCGACTTAGACTGTGCAAGACTTAGGTAATGACCGCCCTAGACTCGACTCGCTCTGATACCAAACTGATGCGGGACGGACACGGGAATCGATTCTAAGTGATGCGGACCTCGGACCCTAAATGCGGACATGACCAGCAACATACAACAATGGAGACGCTTTGGCCCGACACTAAGAGCTCCTATGGGCTATACGTCGCTAACAGAAACGCAAGCTCACTCGTCGTCCCAAGCGAGGGGAAATGCGGATCCGCGCGATTGAGAAACCGGCAGAGTTAAGGGTAGTCCGACTCACTTCCGTGCTCGGATCGAGCCACGGGACGGGTCACTCTCTCGCTCATAACGGTGACATGGACTCACGGGGTAGAATCCTACGCTCTCACAGTGGCATACGACCATATACTAGCTAAGCAAAGTAATGCCAAAAAGTTACGATCGTACCTCCACGCTCCAGGCGTAGGGAAGACAACCCCGGCCAAATCCGGACTCCCAGTTAACAAAGTTTTACTGTGGTACAAAAATTTGACCCACTCCACGCAGGGAGGTAAAAGGTCACATGTGGGGCCCGGGAGTCACGCGAATTAGGTTGACGGGCAGCATCTTGATGTCGCTCTGGCGGTGCCGAAACCCGCGTTTAGTGCTGTCCGGACGGCGCGATCTACAGGTTTGTGGGGCCCACGGACCGCTCTGTCCTCTGGGTCTAATGGGGTGGGTCCCGCTGTGATGGAGACCCCTTGTGGCCCGCCTCCCTGGAAGGTGGTCTGGCTGGAACGCCGGTCGGAGGCCGGGCGGCTCCGATCTTCAAGACTTGGAGTTGCTGCCCATGAATCTGTAGGTTCTATTTTCAGGCGCACGACCCGGCGAGATATGCTACTGCGATCACTCCCGACGTCGGATCGAAGCACAAGAGGTATCGTTGGAAAGCGCTCTCGAAGTCCTTCGACCCTGTGGGACTCAGAAAAATTCACCGGAGCTGTGCTTCTGATGGGCGATTTTAGAACCGGCCTATTCTCAGTTTCAGATCTGACTAGGAAGAAACTGAGTTTCCTGAGAGTTGGCGTTGACCGTAGGGTAGAACTCTGATTCAGATCTTGAGCTCTTCATGAAAATTGTAGAGGGGAGAAAGAGGAAAATGGCAATAATTCGTATGACTGATTTGGTGGAGATTTGGATGGTGAAAGCTATTTTATACTGGTGGGTGGTCGGATCTGGACAGGGGCAGACAGAACTAACTAGGATCTGGAGGTGATTTTTGGAAAATAGGTGTAAGCCTTTTGAAATTCCACGAAAATTCGTGGATGGAAGGGGTGTTGGATAGAACCTCCAGTAAAATTGGGTGCTCTAGGAAAAATCAAAAAGTGGGTCGAAGATGGGAAGTTCAGGGTTTCTATCACTGTAGACAGAAACCTGGCAGATCTGGAAGGGAAAGATGGACGAAAATGGAAAAATGGAAATCGGAAACTAGAGGCCAAACCAATTTTGATGGAATATGGGGGAGACCTCTGGAACTCACTCTGAATGTTTGACCTCAAGAAGAGCTCGGAGCTGAGAGCTAAAATTCGTGGAAGAGCTTACTGTTGGATGAAGACAGAATTCTGATAACGCGGCGGTGGCGGTGCGACGGCGGCTCGGTGGCGGCGGCGGGGATAGATCTGAGTTTCCCATTCAGTTGAGGCTTGAATAAGAGGCTTCACACCTCTTGAGGTAGCCTTCATAGCTGCAAGAAGGGGGAGGAGAGAGGGGGGGTGCGCACCAAGCTTGGAGGCTCCAATGAAATTTTGAAATTTTTTGGCATTAATTGTGATAGAAATGAAAATTACAACATTTTATATGACTTGACCTCCCATGGCAAATGACCTTCCATGCCCTCAGATCTAGGTTGGGAGGGGCAATTAGGGGAAGCCAAATCCCATTTTTAACACATGTGGCCAATGGAAGGAAAGAAAATTAAAAAAAACTAGCCTAATACTTCCAAAAGAGGGGGCACCCCATTCATGGGCCTAACTTGGGCCAAGTTGGTCCAAGGTCATCAAAGGCCATCCACAAGCCCAAGAGAGCCTATAGACCTTTCCAACCTAGGTGGCCCATGAGGAGGGGAAGCCCAATTGGGCCTTAAGTGAATTAAGGACCCATTATGAAGCTTAATGGTCCAATATGGCCACCCCCTTAATGGACTCTAAAGGGGCTTAATCCAAATGGCTTATTAAGAGCCTTACAAAGAGCCCAAAATGAAAGTCCAAGTAAAACACACATTACAAGCCCAAATACAATCCAAATAAATACTAAAAAAATATCCAAACTCATGGCGGAGACTCTAGACTATCTCCGAGTCAAAGAGAAGCTAGTGTAGCTCGAGTGGTGCTCCGCGTACGGTACCGACGGCTCGTCGATTCGTGCTTCTCGCTCGCTCTGGTGTCCACACCAACTTGTTGTAAGGCTTGAGTTAGCCCTTGAACGGTCTTATGCATTTCTCTCCATTGTGCATGCTCAACAGCCATTTTCAACCGCTAAGAATTTCTACAAAACAAGCTATGAGGATTAAATGTCTTGTCTCTACATATCTTAATATCTAGCCTAAGTCTCTACCCAATCTCACGGGTCAAGTATAGCTATCCATTATCCTATAGTGTGAAGAACCTAGGGTTTTCAAAAACTAAGCCTTGATACCATAGACTCTTTTTAATCATAGGCTCTGATACCAACTAAACTGTGACGCCCCAAACAAGGCGGAATTATCAAGGCGTGAATAGTTATACGAGCAGGTCAATCAAGAGACTCAGATGATGAGTATGAACAACAAATGGACAAAATCACATCTTTATTTCATAATCTAACATTTCCAACAAATATCCTTCAAGGACTTACACTACTATTCAAACTCGATACATTCATTTATAAGTAGCCAGACTCAGATAAGAAATTTATTAAAAACTATCATCACTCTCATCACTCCAACACATTCCCGTCATCTTCAGGATTTCCTGAAAATTAACAACAATACACAGAGTGAGCTAGAAAACTCGGTAGGACTTATATCTCTTTACCATGTCCCTTTAAGTAATTAACATTTTGGATCATCTATATGCTCCCGAATAAAACAAGTAATAAAATAAATAACAATTAGAGAACAAGACTAGGAAGTAAAGAATTGCAAGAGTAGATATTGTAAAACTCAAGTGTAAACATGAGGATCAATAACAAGTATAGAATTATAAATATGGCCATGTAACAAGGATATTAACCATTCTGGTCAAACATGTCACGTATAGGAAGTCAAGCATATGACGGGTCAAGCATGTAATAAGTGAATTACCTAGTTCAATCTTGCATGTCAGTTGGTGCAATGCCACACCTGATCATTCAACTCCCTCGGGCACAAGTACTTTCAGGCTTTACTCGCCTAGGACCATATCAGGGCCCCCATGTTTGCCAGCCATTGAGTATCAGGTGGACTAAAGTCCCATGTAATTTCCAGAACAATTCATTTATAATTATGGCCAATTCGAGTTTCAAGAAAAGCTTAATAAGCGTAGTATAACACATAACTAGTCATTTAGTTATGGAGGACTCTAGAGGTGGCCCCTACAGGCTCAAGAGATGGCTCCCATTACGTAGCACTTTGTGCCATTCCGGCCTCAAGTGGTGGCTCCCATAACGTAGTACTTTGCCCTGCATGGCACTTAGCTCCTACACTCTCAAATGGTAGTTTGTGGCTAAAGTACAGATCTAGCAAAATTTTCATTTCCAAGGACATGTAGTATGAAGAAAGGGCATGTAGAATGAAGAATAAATGAAGTTTATATGAGAAGTTTAAGGATGATTTAAGGCATCATGTTTAACGACATTAAGATAATAAAGAGAATGAATTTTCGGTCAAGACGCGATCAACTCTCGCGTAAAATCTTGTAAAAATAAGTTTACATCAAGTGTTCCCCAGTCGGGTAATTAGAAGAAAATCAAAGAAAATGCGGCCAAGTAAGAGGTGGGACAGTGAGAGGCTCCCCTCGTATTCACGAGATCCTAATTAAGTAACCACTTATCCACTTAAAGCGTTTGCCCGTGGACCTCTAGCCTTAGACACTGGTCTTTCTTGGTAAACTTACTAGTTACACTATTTTCGGAGACACGAAAACACATAAATCGATCAGAAATCATTCTTGTATATTCTAACATGTTCATTTGTGAAAGAATTTCAATGAAGGAAAAGACATTGAAAAAAGATGTCAAGCTTCCAATTGCATAATATGTTCATGTATGAAGGAAATTTGAAAGAAGATGTCAAGTTTTCAGATAGAGCTTAGATCAAATAGATAGGGTCAATCCTATATAGAAATTCTATGGAATTTAAAGCATAGTTGTTTGAACAATTAGCGATAGCTTTACGAGTTCATTCACCTAATCATTTCTTTGTTAATAGTATTCTTAAGGCAAGAACATGATTTTAAAATTCAAAATTTGAGTTTTGAAATAACGCACATAAATGAGGTAAATTGGGCGTGGTTACCGTATTCAAATCATGGTCTATATGTGATCCACGTTATGATAATGAAAACTCCCATTTTTAAACTTTAAATCTTAAAATAATCCATACATACATGATCATGCAAAATTTAGGTAGAATCAAAATACACATGCAGAGAAATATATATTAAGATCTAATTAGGTTTTTACTTGAGAGAAAACCTACCTCGTTGAAGATCAAAGAAGAAGAAATTTAAGAACGAAGAACGCTTTCGAACACTCCTCTAACTTCGAGCTTTCTGCCTCTCTCCAACCAGCAATTCCTCCCAAGAGATTTGTGCTTTGAGTATGGAAGAGCCCAGCCCTATTTATAGGCCAAAATCTCCCACCTACTTTCCCTATTCCACCAACCTTGTTACTATTCCACCAACCTTGACACTATTACTCCAACCTTGTTACTATTACACCAACTTCATTCCACCATGTGAATGACATAATCAATGACCTCATTTATTCAATGATGTAAGAATGACCTCATCCATTAGTTAGGATTAGATTAAAGCTAATAATTCTCTCTTAAATCGGATGCTATAGTATTGCTACGGTACCGACGTCTTCGCCTTCTCAGAATCGTGTCGCGAATCTCACCGTTCGTGTTAACATGTGAGATAGCATTCGCGTTTATATATTCTACACTTTAAAAAATTATTTATTTTATTTTCATCTTTCAATATATATATATATATATATACATATTTTTCATATCAATGCATATAAAAATTTTCGAGTTGCTATAGTCCTCTCCTGTCAGATCAAGCTACACCGAGCAAGCCGCAAGGAGGCCAGAAGCGACAGGGCAAGCTCCATGCCCTACAAGAAATTGAGGCAGAAGCCACCGAGGAGGGTGGATCGGTTGAAGGTACACTTGTTATTTTATAAGTCGGCATTTGTTCTCTTTGACACTGGAGCAATGCATTCTTTTATTTCTCAACGTTTTGCTAAGTCTTTATCTACAAAACCTGTATTGATGAACTCTCAACTGGAAATATCAACCCATATTGGTTCGGGTTCAGCAATTAAATATTATTATCCTTCAAGTAAGATTTTGGTTAATGATCTGAATATGCCAGCAAATTTGATTTGTATGAAAATGAAGAATTATGATATAATCCTAAGAGCAGATTGGTTAGCTAGATATGAGGCTAGTGTTCACTGTAAATCTGGCACCGTGTCTTTTTCTGGGCACCCCGGACTTTCTTTTGTCGGGGTTAGACATTCTAAGTCTGTGTCACTTATATCGGCACTTCGGGCTGATAAGTTGTTGAGGAAAGGATGTCAGACATTTTTGACGTTGGTTTCTTTGACCGACAAGAAGGAGTTGGAACTGAAGGACATTCCGATTGCCCAGGATTTTCCAGATGTGTTTCTTGAAAACTTGCCAGGACTTCCACCAGAGAGAGAGGTAGTCTTTTCTATTGATCTAGTTCCTAGCGCATCCCCAGTTTCTAAAGCTCCATATCGTATGTCTCCTGCGAAGTTAAGAGAATTGAAAGAACAATTAATGGAGTTGCTTGAGAAGGGGTTTATTCGACCGAGTACATCCCGGTGGGGAGCCCCAGTACTGTTTGTAAGAAAGAAGGACGGCTCTCTAAGGCTGTGTATTGATTACCGCCAGCTTAACCAGCTTACCGTCAAGAATAAGTGCCCATTGCCAAGAATAGATGAGTTGTTCGATCAGATAGCAGGAGCTCAATATTTTTTCAAGATTGATCTACGATCAGGGTATCATCAATTGCAAATCAAGGATGAGGATATCTTTAAAACAGCATTCCGAAGTAGGTATGGGCATTTTGAGTTTGTTATAATACCTTTTGGTATAATGAATGCTCCTGCAGCCTTTATGCAGCTAATGAATAGTGTGTTCCGACCCTACTTAAATCAGTGGGTCGTGATTTTTATTGATGATATTTTAATATACTCCAAGAGCAAGGAGGAGCATGTAGAGCACTTGAGGATGGCGTTGCAGATATTGAAGGACCAGCAGTTGTACGCCAACTTTAGTAAGTGTCAATTCTGGCTGCAAGAAGTGTCTTTTCTGAGGCACATTATTTCTAAAGATGGAATCTCTGTAGATCCCTCTAATGTAGAGGCAGTGAGAAACTGGGATAGGCCTACAAATGTAACCGAAGTGAGAAGTTTTCTACGCCTAGCAGGTTACTATCGGAGATTTATTAAGGATTTCTCCAAGATTGCGGTACCTCTGACCAGATTGACCCGCAAGGAGAATCGGTTTGAGTGGTCGAAAGACTGTGAATGAAGTTTCCAAACCTTGAAAGAATGTTTGACCACTACCCATGTTTTGACCTTGTCTTTAGGAGAAGGAGGTTTCGAAGTTTATATTGATGTCTCGGGCATTGGTCTAGGTTGTGTGCTTATGCAGCATGGTAAAGTGATAGCCTATTCTTCTAGACAGCTGAGGAAGCATGAAGAGAATTATCCTGTCCATGATTTGGAACTCGCTGCAGTGGTGTTTGCCTTGAAGATTTGGAGGCACTAATTGTATGAAGAGACTTTTACAGTATTTTTTGATCATAAGAGATTGAAGTATTTATTTTCTCAGAAAGAGCTTAATATGAGGCAAAGGAGATGGTTTGAGTATTTGAAGGACTTTGATTTCTCTATAGAATATCACCCTGGAAAAGGTAATGTAGTGACTGATGCTTTGAGCCGCAAGCCGATAGCAAAGTTGTCTAGTCTCATGTTGCAATAGTGGAAATTGCTGGAGCAGTTGGCTGGTTTAGACCTTAATGTTAGAAAGGATCGGGTCATGATTGCTCAGTTTCAGCTTCGTCCCCAACTGTTGATGGAAATTAAGACCCTGCAAGATAACGATCCAGTGCTAGTAGAGATCAAAGGAGGGCTAAGTAATAGACCAGATTTTGTGTTGGCCGATGATTATAGGTTGTTATTCCGGGGAAGAACCTGCGTTCCTTATTTAGTAGAGGTAAAGAGCAAGATCCTTGGGGAAGCCCATAGATCTAAGTATACTATTCATCCTGGAGCCACTAAGATGTACCGAGATTTAAAGAGGACATTTTGGTGGCCAAATATGAAACGGGAAGTGACAGAGTTCGTAAGTAAATGTTTGGTCTGCCAACAAGTGAAGGCCGAACACTTCAGACCTGCCGGGAAATTAAAAACGCTCGATATACCACAGTGGAAGTGTGAGAGCATCGGCATAGATTTTATAATGAGCTTACCAGGGACTCGTGGAGGCTTCGATGCAATATGGGTAATTGTGGATAGGTTGACTAAATCTGCGCATTTCTTGTCCATTAAGTCGAAGTGGACAGTCGATGTTTTGGATAATTTGTATATGAAAGAAGTTGTAAGACTACATGGGGTACCCATGAATATTATGTCAGACAGAGATCCTAGATTCACTTCACATTTTTGGAAGGGTTTACAAGAGTCCTTGGGAACCCGTCTAAACTTTAGTACTACTTTTCATCCCCAGACGGACGGACAAACCGAGAGAACTAATCAAATTGTCGAAGATATGCTAAGAGCTTGCATGATCAACTTTGGCGGTAGCTGGCATGAACATTTGGCTTTAATAGAATTTATCTACAATAACAGTTATCAGTCTAGTATCCAGATGGCACAGTTCGAAGCTCTTTATGGAAGGAGTTGCCGATCACCTTTGTGCTGGGATGAGGTAGGCGAGAAGTAATGGCTAGGACCGGATCTCATTTCATAATCATCCAAGAATATCCAGATTATCAGAAATCATCTGCAAGTTGCTCAGTCAAGATAGAAAAGTTATGCAGACAACAGAAGGAGAGACTTGGAGTTCCTAGTAGGCGAGCATGTATTTTTGAAGGTTTCGCCTATGAGAGGAGTTTGAAGGTTTGGCATTCGTGGCAAGCTAAGTCCGAGATTCATTGGCCCGTTTGAGATTCTAGAGAGAGTTGGAGAGGTTGCCTACAGGTTGGTTTTGCCACCCCAGTTATCTGGAGTACATAATGTTTTCCATATATTTATGCTGTGAAAGTATGTTTATGACCCTGCGCACGTCATTCAACATGCGGATCTATTGGAAGAAGATTTGACTTATGAAGAGAAACCCATCAAGATTTTGGACAGGAAGCTACAGCAACTCAGGAATCGATCTATACCGATGGTCAAAGTTTAGTGGAGCCGACGTGGGATCGAGGAAGCTACTTGGGAGTCTGAAGAAACTATCCAGAGGCAATACCCTGATTTATTTTAAAGTCAGTAACCTTAGTTTTTCCCCATTTTGATAAGTGTGGTGAATTTAGAGGACCAAATTCCTTAAAGTGGGAGAGGGTGTAGAACCCCGAGAATTAATTAAATAAGATAAAAGTGTAATAATTGAGAAAATATTTACTCTTTAATTGGAAATTTCTTTAAGCAAAATTTTAACTAATTTATAAAAATCTAGAAAAATCATAATCGTGTAGAGGACTAAATGTTTAGACGATTTGTCTCCTTGGTCAGACCCTAAATAAAATTTTAATCAAGCTGAATTGATGGAATTATGGCAAAAATCGAGCTTAAATAGATCGAACCGTAGATCGCTAAATTCGAACCCAAATCTTGATCATTTGACCCCAAATAAGACCCAATCAAACGGCCTTGCTGGATAGATCATTCCCCCTCTCTTTGTATGCGGAAACCCTAACCCTAGGACCGTAATTCGAAGCGAGAAGGTGACGCAACCCGGTCAAACGCGAGTTTCGCGCACGTTCGACATCGTGGACTCTTCCTAGCCTTATCGCGCCCCCTAGA
Source organism: Amorphophallus konjac (assembly GCA_022559845.1). Taxonomy (NCBI): domain Eukaryota; kingdom Viridiplantae; phylum Streptophyta; class Magnoliopsida; order Alismatales; family Araceae; genus Amorphophallus; species Amorphophallus konjac. The sequence goes on from CM040118.1 coordinate 428,465,742, forward strand.
TCGAAATACCTCCTTTAAAATTAACCCTAGCCCGACCTAGAACCCCCATTTGCTGTGGCAGTCGGCGAGGAGCTCGCTCGAGGGACGATTCGGCGAGGTGGTGGAGCGCGAGTTGGTGCGATCCAGAGTGTCATCGTCCCCTTCTTCCTTTTATTAAGGTAGGTAATGGTGGTCTCAACTCTAAGTAAAGGATACCATGAGAAGCGTCTTCGAGTCCTCTTTCCGTCAGTAGTAAAAGCCTTAATTTTTATTCAGTATATCGTGCGTATTGTTTGGTTTAGTAGCAGCATGTCACAGTTCGGGTTTCATCCATGTCCCATTCTCTTGATCGATTCAATGCTCGGTATAGGCAGACCCAAACTCTAATTAAACATGTTGTATTGCGTATTATTTTGTCCTCTTTCCATTCATGCTATTTTGCCTAATTTTCATGCATTATATCGTCCCAATTAGTTCCTTGAATCGAGGTCTATCGGAGCTTGCATGAGGTCTGTCACGGCGTCCTAACGGCGGTCGTACCATAAACCGCCTAGGACCTTGGCGGCCCTGCGATAGACCATTTTCCCCTTTCGTATAATTTGATTCTCCTTAGGTCTTAGCAGCACCTCGATAGACTACAAGGTCATGGTTTGCATGAATGGTCTATGACCGCATCTAACCCTAGCGGCCCTGTCAAGACCGTATCCACATGAATAGGGTAGAAACCCACTAAATAAAAAGGGAACATATGGAGTAATGTTGATAATTGCTAATCTGTGATAATGATTGTCATAATATCACTTTCATCCAATTGTATCATCATGATTGTTTCTTTTGAATTGAATGAATAAATTGGTTCAATTAAAATTTATGATCCGTTGTTCAATTTATTAGGATTGTTTGACAGTCACACCACTCCGACGGTGCTGACTGACTGATTACACTATTTTTCGATGTGTTATTAGCCTAAATCTTGTAATAGTTGGGACTTTTTGTCGGATATTCCTTCCGTCGGACTATGACCGCTGTTATGAGACCTCCGTAAGCCCCCGCGAGCCTGGGATTCCCACTAGGACGCCGGGCGAGTTGTACCCCCAAAACCCAAACCTTTTGACTCGATCGAATCGCATGGTTTTGCCCAAGCCCAAAATCAGGGTTGTCCTGTTGATTGCTGCCTTTCTGGGACCGCTGCTGTCAGTTTGCGGCCTATGTGTGACCGCCTGACCTTTTGAGCGGCCCTTTTCGTGACCGCTTTTAATTGGCTAGGTGTCAGGTCTTGCGAGTCGACCTTCCTTGTCTATGGGTTGACCTAGCCATGTTGGAGTCGACCTATAGCCTCTAGGCTTGACCTAAGAGGTGTGGGCTGGACCCTAGTTCGGTCCCACCATGTCTCGGGCGGGCTGGGAGCCCATTAAGTTGACTACTTTAGCCTTACTGGGCCCAAACTAGTTGCGGTTGTCATTGGACCGTTTTATCCTCGACGCGGGCCTCCGAGGACCGTTTCTAGATGGGGCGGCCCAATTGAGACTGTTTCCTTTTTGTTTGTGGCCCAGGGACCCTTCTGCTCTAAGCGGCTTCCTGTGGACCGTCTTCCTTGGGAAACGGCCCAGCTAGGACCATCTTGTTCTTGTTGCGGCCCCTCTCGGACCGTTTTCATCCTGCACGCTGGATTTCGTCTCTTTGGCCCAGCTTTGGCCTTTGCGGTCCAGTATAGACCGTTTTCTCATCTTGGCGGCCCGATCATGACCGCAACATTCCCAGAGTTGTTTTCATGTGTGTCTTGCATACCCGTTTTAATCTCATGACTTTCCATTCGATTATTGATAACACTACTTATTCCTAGTTGGTAAGTTACATAACTTGACCTTGGAATTCCTGGCCGATTCCAATGAATGTCTAAGATGGTTACTTGGATATTGGATTTTAGATCCACCAAATCAATGCCAACGCATCATAAGTACCCGGTCTGGTCCTGGGAGGAGCGCCCGAAAAGTACTAGTGCCCCGGGGAGTTGTAATGACATGGTGAGGCATTGCACCGAGTGCATGACTAGCGTGAGGTCTATGACATTCATATATTCATTGAATTCCTAGATGGAATTATTTCTACTTGACTTGCTTGTTTACTTGCTTGATCGGCCAAATACATGGAAATGATATATCTCTGTTCTATTTAACTCTATTACTCTCATTCCATTCCCACATATGTTAGGTTTGTTTACCATCCTTTATGTATTTGCATAACAGTTAATTAAATTGTTAATTACTTAAACTTTGCCTGCTATTACCTACTGAGCGTTCGCTCACCCAGATTTTCCCCCATTTCAGGTAGCTCCGATGATGAAATGCAAACGGACGGGGATGGGCAGGAGTGAAGACCGGAGTGGACTTTATAGATGTGACTTGATAGTTGTCTTAGTAGAGTCGTGGAGTGGCCACTTAGTGGTTATAATGAGTCGTTGTTTAGTGATGTTAAGAATTATCATTAAGAGTTCTAATTTTCCCTATTTCTTTTTTTCCGTCAAGTTGTAATGTATGATATTAAGAGGTTATTGGGAAACGATTTTATTTACTTATGAGTAAATTGATATTTTTGGAGTAATTCTATCTCTTTGTAATTATGTTCTTTTAATTCCGTTATTTGCTCTGCTTATCATAAATGTATACAACTGCTGCGTTCTAATATTCCGCGTCGGGGCGCACTACCAAAAAAAGTGGGAGTTCAGACGGAATTTTCAGACGGAATCTAGTCCGTCTCAATATCCGTCATAAATTACGACGATCTTCTGTATTTCAGACGAATTAGAATCCATCAGAATATCTGTCATAATTTCAGATGGCTATTCTGATGGAAATTAATCCGTCTGAAATACAGACTACATTTCCGACGTAAAATAATTCTGTCTAAATTCGTCGGAAATTTCCCCAAATAGCCCGATACGGAACCCTCTCCCTCCCACTCAGTCACACTCTCACTCTCTCTTTCCACTCTCTCCCTGCAGACGAGACCCCATCGGAGCTCACCTTCGTCGCCGTCCCCGCCGGAGTCGTGGTAGCTCGTCGTCCCCGTCGGGCGCCCCTCCTCCCCCATTCCGGTGGCGTCCTTGCCGTCGCCACCTGAGCTCGTCGTCGCCGCCAGTACATCACCGTCGTCGCGGGTACATCGCCGTCCTGGACACGGTCTTCACCATCGCCACCCTCGCCGGTCCTCACCGTCCCTCGCCATCTTCTCCAATCCGGTAAGCCCCCTCCCTCTCCCTCTCCCTCTCCCCATTCCCCACCGGTGGCATTATCTTTTTGTTTTTGTTTTTGGAGGTTGGGAATCATCCGAGAGGGGTTCCGAAGGGGGGGTTCCGGTGGGTTGGGGGGCGGGGGAGGTTGGACTGGGAGGGACGGGCCAGTAGGGGGGAAGGGGGAGGTCGTCGACGGTGGGAGGGGAGGGGGGTTTCAGGGACGGTGAGGGGGGGAGGGGGAGGAAGAATCAGATCGGTGGGAGGAGAGGGGGGTTTCAGGGACGGTGGGGGGGGGAGGGAGAGCTCGTCGGTGGGAGGGGGTTCAGGGAGGGTGGGGGGGATGTCGGAGATGGGAGGGGGGTTTAGGGAGGTCGAAGGGGGAGGGGGAGCTCGGAGGTGGGAGGGGGGTTCACAGAGGGTGGGGGGGAGAGGGGGTCGCCGGTGGGAGGGGGGGTTCAGGGATGTCGTTAGAGGGTCCGGGGGTTGGGGGGAGGGGGGGGAGCAGCAAGAGGTGGTCGCTGGGGGGAGGGGGGTGCGGTGGGTGGTGGGGAGGGGAGAGAGGGAGGTGCCAGCAGGAGGGGGGCTCTGGTGGGGGGGAGGGGCCAGTAGGAGGTCTGGGAGAGATTAATTAATATTTTTTTATTTTATTTAATATATTTTGTATTCATTGAAGGATAATTGGTCGAGAGGAAGGGAACGAGAGATTCGAAGATTCTTTTACAAATAAACAGTAAGTAAAAATTTAATTTCAGATATATATGTGTTGTTTCATTTTTTTTAATTTATGTAATCTTATTTAGATTTATTGGTAGGATGTCTTATTTTTTTTGGATGAATACTTTTTTTAAAGCAAAACATCCCTTGTGGATTTAAAATAACCAGTTGTCCTTCAGCAGAGACTCCTTATCACACCAATCTCCATTGTCAGTTTTGATTTTGTCAATGGTCATTTTAGCCCTCCTTTGTTTCACTTGAAGATAATAGAACTTTGTGTTTCGGTCCCCTAACTGCAGCCAGTTAGCTTTGACTTTCTGCCCCCAGAAAATTTCTTCAAGGTGAAGGCATCTTCTAAGTGCAGCTTGTGCAATTTGGAGAGATATCCTATTTCCTTCATTAGGATCTTCATCAAAATCTTTTTCAGCCTGCTTCACCTCATCCTCTGCAGTAGCTTTCTTATCAAAAATGTTGCCAAAATGTTCCTTATTCCACTTCTTTATCACAAATTTTATAGCCTTCAATTTGTGCTGGAGGACTAAAAAAGGATTGTAGTGGTCGAGAGAAGCAGCATCCCAGGCCTTCCTCACCGTTGTTTTAAATTTATCATCCTCCAGCCACATGTGCTGCAAAACAAATCTGCTAGGCTTGGACTTTGGACTAGGTTGCTGGATAAGAAGCGGGGAATGATCAGAGGGTCCTCTCATCAAGTGCTTAACAGTAAGGACATGGGCTTTTTCAGCCCAACAATCATTAAACAATACTCTGTCCAGCCTGGCCTTAATGTTCCTGACCCCAATCTGATTATTAGACCAAGTGAAAGAGTTGCCCACATAACCAGCATCCATAAGACCTGGGAGAGCAACGAAGCCCTGGAGGTCAGTCATGGAATTGATATAGCCCATAGTGCCCCCCTTCTTCTCCTCGGGAGATAAAACAACATTAAAGTCACCCCCCTTCTTCTAGTCAACTAGATATCCTAGGAATCAAACACTTTGTAAATTACTAAGGAGACTTTATACATCCTGACTTTGACATATTTGTCTAAGTTGCACACACAAGATTAGATTGTTATTTTATTAGTCATAATTAGACATCATCCAAATACTGAACTCAACACATTGGTGGAGTTCTAAACAGCCCCCCTCCCCCTCCCCTGGGGGTTGTTCTTTATAAGAGAACCCACCCACCCCATTTGAACCTTGTCTTATGATGATAAGAAGATATAAAGAAATGGAATGACCACATATCTTAAGTAGTACATATATATAAAGATGTGGATAAATACAATGAAATCAGAATTCTCTATAGCAATAGGTAAATACCCAAAAAATTCATTTTGTGATTTAAAACTTTGTGGATTTTAATTACATGTAAATATATTTTTAAATCTGATTTTAATAGAAATTTGATGTTGATTTGACTCAAAAATGTAGATTGTTTAGCTTCAATGTTCTTCATTTGAAAATTTTTTAATTTGGGTGTTATTTAATTTGATATATGCATAATGATAATTGCGTTGTTATTTAATTTTATGTTATATAAATGCATGTGGTATTCCCTGTGAGCTGAGGTGCGTGTGTGCGACCTAACATTACATGCACCTCAGGAGAGCGCGTTAAAACCGTGTCAATGTGCCTTCCCGTTCAAGATTTTGGCATTGATGTGTATGTTCTCATTTGTTTATGAGAATGTATATATCTACCCCAAAGTCTTGAATTGTCCCGTTTTGACAGTCTGTGAATGTTTGATCGCACTTAGACAGTCATTTACTATATGTGTTTGTATGGTTTGTTGAGAATTTCGGTTGCGTCTCCTCACTCTTCTCTGATATACCATTATTGATTTTGAGTGTTTTCTTAACCACTTACTTGTAAGTGTTTAAGAAAATTTTAAAATCAATAAATATTTTTGGTATATCGGAGAAGTGTGGGGAGATGATGCCGAAATTTTCAGCAAATCGTGCAGCACATATAGTAAGTGATTGTGCGATCAAACCTTCATGGTTGGGTTAAAAAGTGATAATCTAATTAATATTCCTCTTCCAACTGCAAATGGTCTATGATGAACGATGTGAGGAAAGGGTCGGGTGTAACACCGTACAACCTTCCGCTGCACATGTGCATGAAGCGAGAAAATCTATTTTTGTCCTTAGTAATTCCTAGTCCAAAAAGTCCCGGAAAAAATTTGGACATATATCTCAGGCCGTTGATTGATGAGCTCAAATTTTTATGGACTGATGGAGTTGTTACTTATGATGCATATAGAAAGTAAAATTTTATTATGAAGGCTGCACTGATCTGGACAATAAGTGACTTCCCTGCATATGGAATGCTATTTGGTTGGAGCACACATGGGAGGTTAGCATGTCCTTACTGTATGGAAGATACCAAATCATTTGTATTGAAACATGGTGGGAAAGCATGCTGGTTTGATTGCCATCGGCGGTTGCTACCAAGTGACCATCCTTTTCGAAGGCAAAAAGACTCGTTTAAAAAAAAACTGTTGAAATGGATGAAGCTGACTTGCAACGGGTGTCGGGTCTACATATAGTGTCACGGGTGCACAATTTACTAGATGTAGTTCAATTATCTGGTAGCACACGGCAACTCCCTAGTTTTGGAAAGGATCACAACTAGAACAAGAAAAGCATTTTTTGGGAATTACCTTATTGGTCAACTCTTCTTGTACGACACAATCTGGATGTCATGCATACTGAGAAGAATTTTTTTGATAATGTGTTCAATACGATCATGAATATTAAAGGGAAAACAAAGGACAACGTCAAAGCACGTATGGATTTAAAGATGCTTTGTAAACGTCCAAAACTGGAACTACAGAACGTAAATGGCAAAACTGTGCAGCCTAAAGCAACTTACGTGCTTCATGATACACAGATCAAGGAAGTATGCCAGTGGTTGAAACAGTTGAGATTTCCATATAGATATGCATCTAACATAGCCCGTTGTGTGAATGTTAATGAGGGGAAAATATATGGTATGAAAAGTCACGACTGTCATGTGTTCATGGAGAGGTTACTGCCCATTGCATTTTGTGATTTGTTGCCAAAGCAGATATGGGGAGCACTAGCTGAGATGAGTCAATTTTTTAAGATTTTATGTGCATCTGAACTCAGACTTCGGGATGTACAAATTATCGAAGAAAAAGTTGTCACAACTGTTTGCAAGCTAGAGAAGATATTTCCTCCGGCATTCTTTGATTCGATGGATCACTTGGTCGTTCATTTGCCATATGAGGCTATCGTCGGAGGGCCAATACAATTTTGATGGATGTATCCATTTGAGATGTATGTGATAATTTTTGTTAACTTACAAGTCATCCATGGCCGGTACATATCTTTGCCATCTGACTTGTTGTTGTAGGTGCATGCATGAATTAAAATGAAAGTACGCAACAAGGCACAGGTGGAGGGTTCGATTGCTGAGGCATACATTCTTGAAGAAATTTCAAACTTCTGTTCTATGTACTTTGAGCCAGAGATTCAAACTCGTCGTACTTGACCTCCACGTAATGATGATGGGGGAGTGGATGAATGGTCCGATCGGCTCTCCATATTTAAACATCATGGACGTGCATTCGGATGTTACTTGACTCGCACGCTCGAAGATAGAGAGTTGCACGCCGCTGAGATATATATTCTTCTGAATTGCCTCGAGATTGAACCTTATGTTGAGTAAGTTCTTATTTCACATTTCCAGCAAGTCCATAAGTTGTTCATCCTTCTTCTACAGTTCATTTAAAGTAGTAGTGCATTTATATTGCAGGCAATTTGATTCAGAATTAGCTGAAAAATGTCCAAATATCTAGGACAAGGAGATTGAAAAAGAACGCGAGAAGTTTTTTTTCCAAATGGCTGAGAAACTGAGTTAGTGTCAACTATGAATATATATGTTTGTATTTATGTATGTTGAGGTAATTGTTATTATTTTAACTACTCTAATTTGAATATAGGTTGAACATGGTCTCATTACTGATCAAAGAGTACAACAGATAAGTTATGGCCCCTCGAACCAGACACGTGCCTATCTAGAATATATTGTGAATGGATACAAATATCATACAAGGGATTATGGGCGAAGTAAGTCTACAATGAACAGCGGCGTATCTGTGAAGGGAAGTTTATACAATGAAGTGGAATTGGACTACTATGGTATTCTTGAAGAAGTCTTAGAACTTCAGTATTTGGGACAAGACAATCATGTATACATATTTAAGTGTCAATGGTTTGATCCTAGTTCTGTTCAACATGACACAAATTATGGGATTATCAATCTCAAGCATAGGTCTAAACTTAAGACCTATGAACCGTTCATTTTAGCCGCACAAGCCCAGCAAGTGTACTATTCAAGCTATCCATCATCCAAGAATATAGATTGGTGGGAAGTTTGCAGGGTTAATTCAAAACTCTTTCCCACTTATGAGTTAACTATGAGTGGAGATGTGGTGCGGACACTAGGGTGATCACATGACACGTCGGCGAACCGACGGTGCCATACACGGAGCGCCAAGTGGACTACATCGGCTTATCTTCAAAATGGGGATAATTTGGCTTGAATTTGGACCTTTTTTGGCATTGAATTGGGCTTGTAAAGGGTATTGTATATGTAATTTGCTAATGGGCTGGTTGTAAGACTCCCAAAGGGCCAAATTGTTAAAGCCCCTTAAGCATTCCATAAGTAGAAATGGCCTTGGTCCATTTGTAATGGATCCATAAGCCATATGGGCTTCCTTCCTACATGGGTTCTCTAGATTAGATAATCTAGAGTGGGCTCTCTTCATTCATGGGCTTGGTTAAACCATGGCCACATTTGGCCTTAAGCCATATTGGTTGGTTGGGGTTGGTTAAGCCATGACCAAACTTGGCCCAAGAAGGGCCCAAGCTAGGGGCGCCCTCCTTTTTGGCTTATTAGGCTAGCAATTGTTGATTTTTCTTCTTCCCATCCCATTTACCACATGGGGCATTCAAATGGCTGCTGGTCAATGCCAAATATGGCTGCCACCTACCATCTTTACCTTGAATTTCAAAGGTAGGTGAGCTACCATGTCCCCTTGTCTCCCTTTCTCTTTCACCAAGTCACCCTTTCATGATCCATGCGCACCTCCCCCTCTCCCTTCTTGTAACCAACGAATTCCCCTCCCCCTACCCCTTCCATTTCCCTATATAAGGGCATGTATAGTGTTTATGTATAATAGAATGAAGTTTTGTTAAGAGATAAGTGCATTAGAGAGTGATTCTCTTGGGAGTGATTCCCTGGTTGCTGTCCTGTGACGGGACAGTTCTAGATCATGTGACTCGACCTCATATCCCTCTTCTCTTCTCATCTTCTTCTTCCACAAAATTTATCTGTGATACCTCTGCAAGTTAGCAAACTTTCAGCTTTAGTTTTGCATCTATCGGAGTTCGTGAGCAACGGTGGCGATTTTTATCGTGGAGGCGTGCAGATCGGTTCCAGACTGCTGCCCAGATCTAAAGATGACTGTGTATTGAATTCTTCAGCCCAACTCTGATGCCATCTGCAGTTGATTCCTGAAGAGAAATCGTAGTAGTTCAAGTCCTCTTCGTGTTGCCGCTGGTTTTGCCTCGATCCGTGACCGGTGCTGATTGTGACGACAGTTCTCGTGGGATCACGCGGGCTGGTCTGAGCAGGCCCGGCTGAGAACTAGAATCAACTTTCAGAGCCTGCCCCGCTTCATCCGGCCAAGATCCATGTGAAGGATATTCAGAGTATTTCCTCCTCTGGACGTCGCCTACCACCTCCCACAAGGAACGCCCCGATCCGACATCGGTAACCATTTTCCCAACATTTTACCGTGTTTCTGTGCAGTTCTGTGAGCACAAAACCAGAGCCTTAGAAGATTCATCACTGCGCCCAGATCTGAAGGCATCTGTTCGCGATCTTCGGAGTAAAGATACTACATCCAGTCGCCGACATTCTCCAATAAATGGCGCTCCGATCGGGCATCGGATCCAGCTATACAAGCCTTCGCAAGCTTGCTGCGCAGGGTGACCTGCGCGGGCAGAACCGGGTCGGCTTCCTGTCGGCGTACCCGAGCGGCTCCGGCATGCGTTCCTCGCCTCCTACGAGTGTGGCCCGTCAACCCGGGTTCCAGCAACCCCAAAGTTATTGATTGTAGCCCGATACCTCCCTATGTGGAGTGGGCCAAGCTTCTGAAATTGTAAAGTTAATCTTGTGTGTATTGGGGTTGTTCAGAAATCGGCCGGGAATTCTTCCCCACGACTAGTCGTGGAGGTACGTGCTCGTTCCGATCATTACATTTGCTATTTAGTATGCTTTCTATATTGCTGCGTTTGTGAGAATAGGGCTGATAGCTAGTTTCAAATTCACCGTGTTTGTGAGTTGTGAGCACCCGTTCCATAGCTCCAATTGAGCATCGAGCGCGAATTAGCACCCTAGACGACGGTGGTTTCTTAATCGCCACGATCCCCATGTTTCCCTCGCAAGGGACGATCGTCGGGCTCAAGAGAGTCGCTGTTAAGAGACGTCTCCACCCAGAGAATACCACGGTGGTCAGTCGCCCGGCTTGCCTTAGTATGCTAGTGCTGGCCGCACTTCGAGTCCGTCGTAGGTCTTAGCCCGGTCGTCATCTGTCCCGCTTCAAATTGGTATCAGAGCGGGTTGAGTGTAGGGTAGTCTTTGCATAAGTCTTGCATGCATCATGGTCTAAGTCGAGTCTAGAACCATCATTACTTTCAAAACAAAAAAAAAGAGTGTTTTCAAATTGCATTTCACCCAATAGCCTGGTATATTAAAAGGCGTTGCCCGAACATTAGGTTATGCCTATCGGGAAGGTAGCGTACTTGCGCGAGTGATCTTCGAATTTCTTATCTCCGCCACGTACCGAATATTGGTTAGGTCTACGTGCATCATTTTTTTTGCATTAGTGAGTGTTTGCATTAGTCAGTGTCTTCTAGTTCGTGTAGTCCTATAAGAGTCAGTCAGTCTTGTCCAAGTGTCGGCATGTCTAACATGTAGTTCCCCAATTTCTCACGGAGTCCCAATCACCCGGGCGATATGACCGTTGGCCCACCCATGGGCTTGGCAACCATCCTCTCCGCTTCTGTAGGCCTGAAGCCTCAGATTTTTTTGGCTCCAATGACCCGGGCATCTACCTCAAGTGGGAGGCCACCATGGACACCTACTTTGATTGTTATACTATGTCCGAGGCAATGCAATTCTCTTTCGCCAAAGAGCGGCTTCTTCATGAGGCTGCCGAAAAGTGGGATTACATCGAAAGAATGAGAGAGGTTAGGGGGCAATGGCCTATTAAGTCATGGTGGGACATGAAGAGAGAGCTTAGGAAGGTCTACGTGCCCCAACCGGTCACCTCCAACCGGCCCCACCCAATCACTTCCAACCAAGTGGGTCCTAGCCGGAGGCAAAGAGCCCCACACGTAGATGAGCCAAGACCCAATCCTAGGACGGTTGACTACGGGCGAGTCCACCATGATATCCCTATTCCAACCCACTCCGTTGCCGAACTTATGCAAATGATTTTGGACCGGCTGGATGGGTGGATAGGACACGTACTCCTAGTGATGTACTCCTACCCAAGCCTAAGAAGGTCATCGCCGGTAGTCTTAACCTGGCCCCATCAACGGGGTCCCCAAGCCCTCTCCTCATTATGGAGATCCCTCCTTCATCACCCGTGAGTGCTCCATTGCCATCCTCTCCTTCTGAACTTCATTCGGAGCCGTCTTGTTTGGAGCCACCTCCGCCCGAGCCACCCGTGTTTCTTACGGGAATACTTTTCATCGCCGAGCCACTCCTTAGCTGGCTCAAAGATGGCTTGGTCCCACCTCCCTTCCCATACATGGACCCCACACTACCTCTAGTGCCAAGCAACTCATTTCACGCCACCTTCCGGTCTAGTCACTATGTGGATTCATTGGACGACCTTCTTAAAGGGTTAGACCGGCAGTTGGCATTAACGCACTTGTTGGCCCCAGGCTTCGACCGACCCACCGGTCGTAGCTTCACCCATCTCACCTTAGGGTCCATCACCTCCGTATACACCATGGGTCATGTTACCACGGAGGTTCTTCTACTCCTCCCGCTACCGGTCGAGCCCGACTTCACTCCTTTTATCCCGAGGGAGGAGCCCTATCTTCTATACACTGTCCCATCTACCACGATGGATGGAGGTGACCATCACCTTCATGAATTTCAAACATGGGACTATGTAATGGAGGAACCAGGGGGTTCACACATTCTTCGACCCATTCGACCCCTTCTCTAGTGGGCCTCGTGCTCCACCACTTCCCCTCTACTTTGTCAAGGAAGTCCCCTACCACTCTCTTCCCACTCGGGCCAATCAAATTCCACATAGCAATAGGTCCGATTATTGGGAAGCATGGCATGCCTTACCTACATGTAGTGGTGATGAACCTCTTAGCCCACCCACACCCACATCTGATAGGAAGTCCTTGCATGCATGATGTCTTTTTGGGTGTCTAGGAGTACATCATCCTACCTACCTTTGGTTGCATCTAGTGTATGCATGGCACACATTTGGGTGTCCTGGTCCGCCATCGTCCATGCGTAGGTCGGACTAGCCATAGGTTTGTCTAAGATCATGTGTGTGTGTTTGTTTGTCTCCCTCGTTGTTCTCTTTCATGCATATGGTTTGCATTAAGTCATGTCAATAAAAGGCCAGTCAAAGCACGCATAAGGAGGTAGCCAATGCATGCTACATATCCATGGATTCAAAGGGAGAGTACATCTAGATCAGGGTCATACCTGACAGGTTTCCGCCCGAAGACCGAAAGCCACTCTAAGTCCACGATCCCCACCCTTTCCGGGTTAAGAAACAAGTGGGTCCGAAAGCGTACGATATTGAACTACCGAACGACAATGGTGTCAATTCGACGTTCCATGTTTCCTCTGGTAGCATATTGGAACCCGCGGTGATCCCTAGTGAGTCTCGAGCTTTATCTTTCTATTGGGAGTGACCCCTCACCCGAGAGTCCACCTTTCCAGCCTCAACACATGCATATAGATTGTATACTGGATAAGCAGGTGATCACCACAAGGAATGACGCATACCCACACGTCCTAGTGCGTTGGCGAGGATGCCCCACGATGACCAACGCCTTGATCACATGCGGAGAGCGCAAGCTTCGGGACCCTTACTCGACGGGGTCGAGTTCCTCCCATCCGGGGAGAATTGGTGCGGACACCTGGGCGATCACGTGACACGTCGGTGAACCGACGGTGCCATACGCGGAGCGCCAAGTGGACTACATCGGCTTATCTTCAAAATGGGGATAATTTGGCTTGAATTTGGACCTTTTTTGGCATTGAATTGGGCTTGTAAAGGGTATTGTATATGTAATTTGCTAATGGGCTGGTTGTAAGGCTTCTAAAGGGCCAAATTGTTAAAGCCCCTTAAGCATTCCATAAGTAGAAATGGCCTTGGTCCATTTGTAATGGATCCATAAGCCATATGGGCTTCCTTCCTACATGGGTTCTCTAGATTAGATAATCTAGAGTGGGCTCTCTTCATTCATGGGCTTGGTTAAGCCATGGCCACATTTGGCCTTAAGCCATATTGGTTGGTTGGGGTTGGTTAAGCCATGACCAAACTTGGCCCAAGAAGGGCCCAAGCTAGGGGCGCCCTCCTTTTTGGCTTATTAGGCTAGCAATTGTTGATTTTTCTTCTTCCCATCCCATTTACCACATGGGGCATTCAAATGGCTGCTGGTCAATGCCAAATATGGCTGCCACCTACCATCTTTACCTTGAATTTCAAAGGTAGGTGAGCTACCATGTCCCCTTGTCTCCCTTTCCCTTTCACCAAGTCCCCCTTTCATGATCCATGCGCACCTCCCCCTCTCCCTTCTTGTAACCAACGAATTCCCCTCCCCCTACCCCTTCCATTTCCCTATATAAGGGCATGTATAGTGTTTATGTATAATAGAATGAATTTTTGTTAAGAGATAAGTGCATTAGAGAGTGATTCTCTTGGGAGTGATTCCCTGGTTGCTGTCCTGTGACGGGACAGTTCTAGATCGTGTGACTCGACCTCATATCCCTCTTCTCTTCTGATCTTCTTCTTCCAAAACATTTATCCGTGATACCTTTGCAAGTTATCAAACTTTCAGCTTTGGTTTCGCATCGATCGGAGTTCGTGAGGAATGGTGGCGATTTTTCTCGTGGAGGCGTGCAGATCGGTTCCAGACTGCTGCCCAGATCTGAAGATGACTGTGTATTGAATTCTTCAGCCCAACTCCGACGCCATCTGAAGTTGGTTCCTGAAGATAAATCGTAGTAGTTCAAGTCCTCTTCGTGTTGCCGCTAGTTTTGCCTCGATCCGTGACCGGTGCTGATCATGACGATAGTTCTCATGGGATCGCATGGGCTGGTCTGTGCAGGCCCGGCTGAGAACTAGAATCAACTTTCAGAGCCTGCCCCGCTTCATCCGGCCAAGATCCATGTGAAGGATCTTCAGAGTATTTCCTCCCTTGGACGTCGCCTACCACCTCCCACAAGGAACGCCCCGATCCGACATCGGCAACCATTTTCCTAATATTTTACCATGTTTCTGTGCAGTTCTATGAGCACAAAACCAGAACCTCAAAAGATTCGTCACTGCGCCCAGATCTGAAGGCATCTGTTCGCGATCTTCGGAGTGAAGATACTACATCCAGTCGCCGACATTCTCCAACAAATGGCGTTCGATCGGGCATCGTATCCAGCCGTACTAGCCTCCGCAAGCTTGCTGCGCAAGGTGACCAGCGCGGGCAGAACCGGGTCGGCTTCCCGTCGGCGTACCCGAGCGGCTCCGGCACGCGTTCCTCGCCTCTTGCGAGTGTGGCCCGTCAACCCGGGTTCCAGAAACCCCAAAGTTATTGATTGTAGCCCGATACCTCCCTGTGTGGAGTGGGCCAAGCTTCTGAAATTGTAAAGTTAATCTTGTGTGTATTGGGGTTGTTCAGAAATCGGCCGGGAATTCTTCCCCACGACTAGTCGTGGAGGTACGTTCTCGTTCCGATCCTTACATTTGCTGTTTAGTATGCTTTCTATATTGCTGCGTTTGTGAGAATAGGGCCGATAGCTAGTTTCAAATTCACCGCGTTTGTGAGTTGTGAGCACCCGTTCCATAGCTCCAATTGAGCATCGAGCGCGAATTAGCACCCTAGACGACGGTGGTTTCTTAATCGCCACGATCCCCACGTTTCCCTCACAAGGGACGATCGTCGGGCTCAAGAGAGTCGCTGTTGAGAGACGTCTCCACCCGGAGAATACCACGGTGGTCAGCCGCCCGGCTTGCCTTAGTATGCTAGTGCTGGCCGCACTTCGAGTCCCTCGTAGGTCTTAGCCCGGTCGTCATCCGTCCCGCATCAAGATGTCTCAGAGCTTGCTAGTGCTGAATATTATCAATCAGACGAAGTTGGCGTTGTCGGTTCCTCTAGGTTTAATCTGGACGAATCTGATGAGCCACTGTCATTACATACGCGAGTTGAAGTGGAAGAAGTCAATCTGATGGAGCTAAATGCTGATGTTAGAGGGGAGGAAGAATCAGATGAAGACGAAGAGTTTGAATCTGATGAGGCTACTATGGATGACGAAGATGATGATGATGAGCTAGATATATCAACATGAGGGAGGCATGTTTTGATAATTTAGTAAGCTGATTCTTACTTTTTAAGCATAATTTTAAATAACATTTGTCCAGCCTTATATAATTGTGGATTAATATGTATTAATTATTTCGTTATTAATAAGGAAATGGTGCGAGGAGGTCGTACTAGGAGTTGGAGGAGACAAGGCAGTGACAGGGGCGCTACTCCCTCCTCGCTAGCATCTTCTTCAGACACAGGTATATTTGATCAATAACTTAGCTATAAAAATATTTTAATTATTTACTAACTTAAAAGAATTTTTTTATAGGTCCAAGTGTCGGCTCACCACCACTTGTACAGACGCCACCACCACTACTTACAGGTCCAAGTGCCCTCCCACCACCTCCCGCTACAGGTATATCTATTTTAATTTTCAGTAACATGTTGCATTTACTTATGAAAATTAATGTTTTCCCACCCATGTATTTCTTTGAATTTCTAGAAAAATATTCATTTATCTAATTTGAATTAATTCTTACAGGTCCTAGTGCTCTCCCAGCACCTGTACAGACGCCACCCCCACCACCTCCCGCTACAGGTATATCTATTTTAATTTTCAGTAACATGTTGCATTTACTTATGAAAATTAAATCTTGCAGGTGTCAGTGGCCTCCCACCTATTGTGCAGATGTCACCCCGACCACCTCCCGCTGCAGGTATGTATATTTTAATTATATGTTCATAATATTTGTATCACTCCACATGAAAATTAATTCTTGTAGGTCTCAGTGGCCTCTCACCTGTAGTGCAGACGCCATCCCCACCACCTCCCGCTGTAGGTATGTATATTTTAATTTAAAGTTCCCAATATTTGTTTTACTTATGAAAATTAATTCTTGCAGGTCTCAGTGGCCTCCCACCTATTGTGCAGATGTCACCCCGACCACCTCCCGCTGCAGGTATGTATATTTTAATTATAGGTTTGCAATATTTGTATCACTCCACATGAAAATTAATTCTTGCAGGTCTCAGTGGCCTCCCACCTGTAGTGCAGTCGCCATCCCCACCACCTCCCGCTGCAGGTATGTATATTTTAATTTAAAGTTTCCAATATTTATTTTACTTATGAAAATTAATTCTTGCAGGTCTCAGTGGCCTCCCACCTATTGTGCAGATGTCACCCCGACCACCTCCCGCTGCAGGTATGTATATTTTAATTATAAGTTCGTAATATTTGTATCATTCCACATGAAAATTAATTCTTGCAGGTGTCAGTGACCTCCCACCTATTGTGCATATGTCACCCCAACTACCTCCCGCTGTAGGTATGTATATTTTAATTATAAGTTCGTAATATTTGTATCACTCCACATGAAAATTAATTCTTGCAGGTGTCAATGCCCTCCCACCTATTGTGCAGATGTCACCCCGACCACCTCCCGCTGCAGGTATGTATATTTTAATTATAAGTTCTCAATATTTGTATCACTCCACATGAAAATTAATTCTTGCAGGTGTCAGTGGCCTGCCACCTATTGTGCAGATGTCACCCCGACCACCTCCCGCTGCAGGTATGTATATTTTAATTATAAGTTCACAATATATGTATCACTCAACATGAAAATTAATTCTTGCAGGTGTCAGTGGCCTCCCACCTATTGTGCAGACGCCACCCCCCCACCTCCCGCTGCAGGTATGTATATTTTAATTTAAATTCTCTAATATTTGTTCTACTTATGAAAATTAATTCTTGCAGGTCTTAGTGGCCTCCCACCTGTTGTGCAGACGCCACCCCCACCACCTCCCGCTGCAGGTATGTATATTTTAATTATAAGTTGGCAATATTTGTATCACTCCACATGAAAATTAATTCTTGCAGGTCTCAGTGGCCTCCCACCTGTTGTGCAGATGCCACCCCCACCACCTCTCATTGTAGGTATGTATATTTTAAATTAAATTCTCTAATATTTGTTCTACTTATGAAAATTAATTCTTGCAGGTCTCAGTGGCCTCCCACCTGTTGTGCACTTATGAAAATTAATTATGTTCTTTCAAAGATCTGTAATGTAATACACTTAGTTTTACTTGTAAAGATCTATTCTTACAGATCCCAGTGCCCTCCCACCACCTCCCACTTGTACAGGGCACACCCCCACCAGTCAGCCACTTGACGATGCCGGCAGTCGTCACGAGGGAGGCACGGCCCATGATAGACGTCGCCCGTGTTGGATCTCCGGGTAAATCTATAAGGTTATATTACATTAATTAGCCTTCAACTGTCTAATATGAATATTTTGACATTTGTAATTGCAGTAAGAAATTTGAACCCCACAAAGCTGTCCATCATTCCACCGAACTCATGTTGGCACATGTGCCCAGGGCAGCATCCACTTTCAGAGAATTTCCGATGGCCGTCCGCGATTCATTGTACAACATGTTCTTAGTAAGTAATTACGCCATTTAATTCAAGTATTTCCCAAACTCAATTTACAACAGTATACTAAGTGTGAAAAGTAATTGATTTACAATGGTCTTTTCAATTCACATGTGGACATGACGCGGTGAGATGTCATCGTGCCTGGGAGTCTACTATGCAGTCAAGTTACAAGAGGAAAATACATGAGGCCCGAGCACACGCTAAAAAATTGAGTGGGGGGGAGTGAAGACCGACAATTGTGGAAGGCGCACCGCCCTCTATGGATGAGGCAGGAGGATTGGGAGATATCTTGTGACCATTTTACCGACCCCAAGTGGACAGAAAAGTTCGAAAAAGCCAAAGCAAACAGGGCGTCAAAACTAGGTTCAAATTTGCATACGAGTGGGTCCATCTCTTATGCGGCTCATAAACAAAAATTGGTAAGTAATATAACAATTTATCTTCTTACAATTTATCCCAATATTTGACTTTTTTTTACTATGAATTGTATAACAGGCTGTTGTAGGATGTAAATGTAATCTACCCCGCCCCGAGCTAAACAATATAACCATGCATATAAGCGTGAAAGTGCATGAAATGGAAAGGGGTGACAATGAATAGAGAACTAACCGTGATCGCCACCAAGGACTTACAGCACCAAAATGATGAAGAAAGGATGAAGATGGCACCGTGTACCTTGGAAAATATGGAGGAAGACGCGGCCTAACGGGAAGCCGCTACAACGTGTGATCGCGCTTGAAATGGGATGCGGGGAGCCGATGTGGGTGCACCTCCTCACTTCCTAGCCGGCTAGAAAGCAAGGGCCTCACGTCCTATCAATAGTCTCCTACAAAACAAAGCCACAAACATAAGAGAAAACCCATTAGAAACATGTGTAGCATATGTCCCAAAATGATGAAGTAGCATGAGAGAAAGGGGGAGAACGCACCGGGGGAGGGTTTTTAACCCCTATGAGTGGGTGAAAAAGTAAGGTGGGAGTGTTGTGCATGCATAGGATTTGAAATCATAGAATTTGATGGAGAGAACAGAGAGAAAACCGTTGTGTAAAACGGAGAAAAATGCATGAACGTGCCGAAACAGCGCAAAAAAAACTAAGTGTAAAACTGTGATGATTTGTGAAAAGTAGAGGGAGAGAACTAATCCTAGGTATAAAGAAAGAGAGCCCGGAGAGATGAAAAATGAAGAAGATACTCCCCTCTTCAAGATGAGACCAATGGAGGACGAAGAGGATGCCGGATGACTCCGCCCCGAGCCGACGAAGGGTGCCCCGTCGCACAGGTTCAAGAACTCGTGATGATTTGCAAAAAGTATGGGCGAAGTTAGGAGGGTAAACGAAGATGAAATCCAGCAAATAAGGTATCAAAATGAAGCCTATACTTCCCTCAATAGCTTGGGGTCGAAGGTTTGAGATGACGATTTGGCATGGCTTCGCCCCAAGTTCAAGAAGAGCCCCCCGTCGCGCAGGCGAACTGTGCAGGTTTATATAGAAAAAGGGTGAAAACCTTAACTTTCTGCTACGATTTCAGAGGATAGAGTCCACCAAATATCGAGATCTATGGATCAATCTCGAGATAATAGATAGGATAAGAGGTAGGAACAAACGGGACACTTTTTGGTTGAAGATTGTGGAAGTTATGGCTCTTGGAAGAAGGCTCCGGAACCTAATCTGCATGGATTTTTGGTTGCACGAAATGAGTAAATCCCTAACATGCGGACAAGATTCCAGGAGATCCGGTCAATTAAAAATCATGCTCCATATACCAAATTCAAGATAATACAAAGGGGAAGACACAGTAACAAACGGGGCTCAATTTAGTAGAGTATTCTAGAAGATAGAGCCCTAACAAGGAGGCCCCGTTGCACAGGTTTCGGCCTTAGAATCCGGCGGCAAAGAAGATGGAGTTCAGGACTTTTTGGACTCTCTGGTAGATGGACGGTCGCACGATAGACCGTTCATTGCATTGGGCGGTCTAGCTGTAGACCGTCCAGTCCTGGGGGCGATCGGGGGACTTTTCGCACAAAAAAGAGATAAACGGTCATCCATGGACCGTTTTTCGAGTCAGGCGGTCTTAAGAAGATCGTTTTATGACATTTTAAAAATAATAAAAATAAAATAAAAAATAAAAAAAATTAAAAAAGTTACTGTTCATGGGCGGTCAACTGTTGACCGTTTTACTGTTGGACGGTCAACTTGTGACCGTTCAACTCAAGGAACGGTCAACTGTTGACCGTTTAGCTGCCAGGCTCGCGCGACTTTAGAAATTGAAGCGTATCTTGAAAACGGTGTAGAATTAGAAAAGGTGGTAAACAAAGAAATTGTAGATAACTTAAAAATGAACAACTTTCATGAAGAAAGTAAGATGAGAAAATGATTAGAAGAGAGAGAAAATGGGGCTAGAACAGAGATAGAAAATACCGAGACATAGGTGAATAGTGCAGTCTGCCGGAAAAACGTAAATAACTTGAAATAGGTGCAGAACTGGCCAATGACGTAGAAGAAGGAATTGTAGGGATTTGAAAGATGAACAACTTTTGTGAAGGACACATTTTGAAAAGAGGAAAGGAAGGGGGTGAAAAAGGAAAGTTTTCAAAACTACGCAGCGAAAGGGGGCTGAATGCTTGAGGGAAGCCGGCCTAAATGGGCCGTAAGTTGACTTTGAAGGCCGGAAGGTGACAAGATAGGCTCCAGGGCTCCATGAAATAATGATCTCCAAGGCTCAAATAGAATGGAATAATGAAATGGACTCGAAATCCATCCAAGGAAGGGTCCAAAATAATGGGTAATTCGGGGCATCAAAATGATGAATAAGAGAAATGACTCAACTTGCAAGCTAAAAATGTGTGTCAACAGATGCCCCTCCTTGATGTTTGCTTTGCAAGGGAATGAGCGAAAGTGATGCGGAGGTGAAATGGAAGGAGATGGAGCGAAAGCGACAGCGACATGAAATGGAGATGAAGTGGAGATGAAGCAGAGAGAACTGATAAGCGAGCATCAAGGCAAAAGACACCCGTTTTAACCAACAAGCGACAGGAATTCTCCTGAAATCGCCGAACTAACCACCAGGACTGGATGACAAGAATGAGACATGTCTGGAGAACTAAACTAATAGGAAAAAAAGGAAGCACGACTAGGCTCATCGGGGACACAATCCACAGACAATGAGAGGGTCGGAAAGGAGCACAACGTAAAAAGCAAGAGAAATATAACTGAGATAAAATCCAGACAGGAATCACACTGGCCAACCAGACCAAGCGAAAAGATCAGAGAAATCGTTCAAATTCAGAGTGGAATAAAGATCTCTTATCCAAGAGACATGAAGTGCAACTAACTATTATTGAGGAGAAACCTTGAATGGATCACGAGACGTTAATGCTCAAAATATGACATGATGCATGCTGGGCTAAAATAAAGAAATCATCAAAACGAATGCAAAGAAATCATAAAATAGAAAGTACTCGAGAATAGTATTGCTAGATTAGAACGATCAGGGTCAAGACACTATCCGCAACCACGGCGTGCGTGATAGAACCATCATTCCCTAATTTTCCCAACCTAACGGCCTATCCGATGATTAAACATGTGCACCTAGATCATCATCGTTTTTGTTAGAGGGGAACGTCAAATCCTGGAACACATGAATGACCAGCCGGTTCTCGAGATAACATAACAATATAGATACCCTATAGTAATGCAACAATGAGTAGGGATAGAGAGCCATACCTGACTTACCTGTGCAGGCGAAATGGCATTTTTTTGATTTTTATTTTCTGATTTTTATTTATTTTTTCATATATAAGACAAATATGATAAACAAGCAAGTGTAAACATAGACAAAATAACATAACTATCAACTGAACGACAAACAACACGACATAACATAACGGTCAAATGAAATGGGAGACAATGCAACATAACATAACAAAGGCACACGAGCACATATGCAATGGCATGAACGAACAACATGCATGCATGAACACGGTGTGACAAGACAACAACGCGGTGGGACAACACACGGTTGGGACAAGAACATGGGACATAAAGGGGTGACTAACAACATGTGCAAGACAATTAACAACACTCGCTGAGAGATAAAATAACATGTGTGGGACAACACGGTGGGACATAAACATGTGACAAGCATACGGCGGGATAAAAGACATAAACAGATACGCCCTTCAATCAAAACCCAAGATCAGAATGAAGCAGAACCGCCAAGTACATAATCGTGAGGCAAAGCCCTCTCATAAAGATATGATCATTACAAATAAAAACTGAGAAGGACATGAGCTTCAGAACAGAGCGAGAGAGTGGATCGAAGAAGGAAAGAACAGATCAAAGATGTAGACAGGAGGCAGAACACAAAGATATAGCAAGGAACGCATTAGTACTTACAACATGCACACTTAGCAAACAGATTACGTATCTGTCCTTAAAATAAATGCAAATGTATGAAAAAGACACATTTTTTGAATTTTTGTAACGTTTTTGATTTTTTTAGATTTTCAACAGTATTTCTTTTTTTGATTTTTGAAATATTTGATTTTTTAGGTTTTTGAAATATTTGATTTTTTTTGAAATTTTGAAGTATTTGATTTTTTTGGATTTTTGACAATATTTATTTTTTTAGATTTTTTTAAAATATTTGATTTTTTTTAGACTTTTGGTAATATTTGATTTTTTGTTATTTTGACATAGCAATCCGCAGCACCTAAAGACGGGCTCAAACTACTAGCCAGGGATCGACGTTCCTACCCCTTTCACTAAAGGCTTCCCTTAAGTAGGGTGTGTATGTGAGGGTGGCTTACCACAACCAACTGCTTCTAAAGAACGGTGCCCCTACTAAGGCCATACCCGGGATACAACCCAGCCTAAGAGGGAGAAGCAGAAGATAAATTGGAGACAAGCTTCGTGCAGGATGGGAGATATCAAGGCTCGAATTCCTTCCAGGGCACTACTCCTCAAAGAGATAACCTGTTGCGCTGGGGCTTTGTGTCTTTGATTTTTAGACCCATATTTATTAGGCACGCATGCGACCGGGCTCATGACGTCCCGCGGGGAACTGTACTGCCACTCTTGCCATGCCTTTGATTCATAATTTTATATTGATTCATTTTCTCATTCTGGTAGCCCTTATTAGCCAGATATAGTATGAAAGCTCACTTTTGAGGGTCAAGACTGCCCCTATTTGAGACCTCTCTCGTATTGGGGAGTGCCTAGGTTGGTCATCTTATCCATCCATCTCTTGCCCCTGCACTTGGCCGAGCAGAGAAGAGAAAAGACCTTTGTGCATACCCAAAGTATGACCAAAGCAGCAACGGTGCGCCTCAGAGAGATCGGCTACGGCTTGCCGTGTAGTGTGTGAAAAACCCATACAAAAGGTCACCCTCAACAATCAGGGAAAGAAACTAAATTCCCAGCGCGGAGTTATCACCAGCCTAAGGATGCTGCAGAAGCTAACCTTTTATTTGACACAAAGTTAAGATCTAATTAAACAAAGACTCCTAAAGCCACTCAATCGTGTTGAGGAACCAACGTTATAAGCATGTACAGGAGTAGTAGAGATAATAGCGATGATAACATTTTCTTGCACAAAATAAAAAATACCTTTGCAGATCCGTGGAGTGATCTTGACCATCGAGCTTTGAGGAGTGCGAGCTTCACTTTCCTTGCTTGCCAGGATAAATGATGAAAGGAGAGCAAAGGATTGGATTCCTCGATATAGAGGAGTGGCAGACATCATACTGGACGAAGAAGGGATAAAAAGGAAGAGAGACGAGGGCTAGAACTCCCTCGTTAAGGCACTGAGGCCCTGATAACAAGGAACTGAATACAGAATAACCAGTGATTAACTAAGATCAAGGCGGGCTAAAGCCTCGAAAATAACAAGAAAAAGGGTAATGACCTTGAAAGGGTGAGACAGAAGGAACAGAAAGACGTCGAAAAGATAACTGTGAAGACAAGAAAGAAGGATAATGATCATCCGACGTGGTCGGAGAAGAGGAATAGCGATCACCCGACAGAGGCGGGGAAGAGAATGTATGAACACCCGACAAGGTCGGGGAAAGAAATGGAAACCACCCGACAAAATCGGGGAAGGATCAGAAAAATCACCCGACAAAGTCGGGGAACGAGCGCAAGGGATTCCTAACAAGGTCGGGGGAAAGAGACGAGCAGTGAAATTCGGACATGTCTGGGAAGAAAAACTAGAAGATGCCCCTGACTCAGGGGAAGAGGAAGACATAGGCCGAGGCCTAGAATGGTGAGGATAGGAAAAGATGGTGGAAATATGGTCAGGTGGTGGAAGGTACACCACCCACGGATAAGAACTAAGCAACAGAAAAGACGAATGGACGGAAGAAGGAGATGAGGCAGTGGACCCCTGAGTGCACAACTGACGGCCCTTGAACTTACGTCGCTACCTCTTTTTAGCCGCAATTTTCTTGAAACAACGCCGCCTGGCGCGGGCTCGGCTTCTCGGGATCCTCAATCTGTAATGTCTTCTCAAATTGCGGGCCCACCTAGCAGATGGCCTGGCCCGGTCATGAATATGCAGCTTCATTGGGGCGGCTGCCCCTAGACCCCCAGTGCTAACAAGATGCAGACATTCTTGGGCAAACAGCTTCTCAACTGAATGAATATCATGAAGCCACGGAGTTTTGTCTCTTGGCACTAGAACATAGAGGTTCGGCAACTCCACTCGGCAATCAGGCTCGAAGCATAACTCCTGTACTAGAAGAGCAGGACAAAGCTGAGAGAGATCAATACGCGGCGTTGACGTGGCCGGCATGCTAATAAATTGAGGGAGGTTGCACAGCAAGTGCAGAATGTCCTTGGAAAGTGTAGAAGATGCAGCCAATTGCCCCTTGAATAGGGAATCCATCAGGCTCTGGGCGACCGTATGGGTTAGCATAATCCGAGTAGAGAACCCCTCTCGGCCAGTGAACTGAACATCAATCGAGCGAGGAGAAATAACAGCATCGATAGTGAATCCCCCGGCGAGCGATGAGATTGCCATCAGCCTCACTCGTGAAGAAACTGGCACTAGTGCGAGTGAACTCTTCTTTGCAACCATTTCTGAAAATGCAGGCTCATTATCCCGAAAATAGCCAGGGACCAGGTAAATGACAACTTGAATCTTGAAATGCACAATCGAAACCTGGATCGGCTCATTATCTCCCTGGGGACCAGACCCAAGGGGCACCAAAGGTAGCGTGTACCTGCTCTGCGAAGTGGGAAGTGGTAGAGGAAGGTTAGAAGGAGGAGGTTTGAAGGGCGCGGGTGGCGATGGTGCAAGTGATGGGGGAATAATAATGATGACGGGCATGGGTGGAGGTAAAGGCAAAAGTGGAGGTGTGGGTTTGGGCTCGGCCTGCTCGGGCTCAGAGGATGATGGCGAAAGGGGGAGTGAAGGAAGTGGTGGCGGCGGTGGCAAAGGTGATGAGGGTGGCAAAGGGAGTGATGTGGTTGATGAAGACGGTGAAGGTGAAGGGGATGGAGGTGAAGGTAAGGGTGGGGAAGAAGGAGGAGAGGAAGGTAGTGGCATAGTGGGGGAAGAGGCAGGTGGTGGCGCTCTTCGACGTATCTTCACGACTCGTCGAGAGGCGTTGGGGATAGGTGTGGTGGTGGAAACGGAGGGTGAAAGAGAGGTTGCCCAAGCGGAGGCTGGGGTAGGTAAAGGTTGTGGAGGAGATGGGATGGAGGAAGAAGTAGGTAACGGAGCAGGTATCTTATTAACTAAAGAAACACCAGGGTGCCCCTGGTCTTGAAGTGGGGACGGTTGCCTAGGCGGCACGGCTTGCTGCTGCTGCTTGCTGCTGAGATCCAAAATAACTTGGCGTATGACAGCCCAATCAATCATCCTCTTGTCTTCCAAGCTGTAAATAAACTCCCGGAACTCGGGATAGTCCTCAATCAAATGCCCCTGCTGACGGTGGAATTCACAGAACTGGAGCAAATTCCCGACTGTGGGTCGACAAGGCACAACCGGAGGGAGCTGCAACGCATGGGTGGCCATCAAAGCCCTGAAAACGTCTGTAAGAGATTCCGGCAATGGAGAGTGAGAAGCCCGCTTCTGGCAAGGCGGATGCCGAGGGGTGTGAGAAGGTAGTTGGGATGGTAGCGGAGGTTGCGTGGGGGATTGCGTAGGCGAAGGCGGAGGGCTGGAATGATGTGGCAGCGTGGGGGGAGTGGGATTGTAATGGATGGCATCTACCCACTCGCGGTGTGGTGTTTCCTTGACCGGAGGTGGAGGGGTGTGAGGAGATAAAATAGCGGAGGGCCGACTCGTGGATGGTTGGTATGCGGTGGAGCACATGGAGGTATAGGGGTGTGTGAGAGTGGACGGTCGACTAGTGGAGGGATATAAGGTGGAGGGCTGATTTACAGTGAAGGGCGGAGGGAAAGTGTATGTAGAAGGTGACGGTGGAGGAGACTCATGGTCAAAGGAAACTAGGAGTTGTTGGCTAACGAAGCGGGCTCGATTGTAAAGATGTTGCCAGGATGTGATATCGTTCAGGGCTAAGATACATCTGAGCTCAGGCGTTGCGTTAGAAATAACCATCTTGATCTGCTCGCCCTCCGGAATATGCCCCGGAACTTGCGCGGCTAGGTGACGCCAGCGGTCGGCAAACGTGGAGAATTCCTCATCGGGCGTCATCTTCTCTTGGGCCAGATCAACCAAAGAATGTCTGGGCCCAACCTGATCCTGGTACTGCTGAATGAATCTTGCTTGAACGGCTTGAAAATTCATCATCTGCTCTTGCGGTAACGTGAAGAACCAATCCTTGGCCGGACCCTCTAAAGATAGGCCAAACAAATAGCCCATCAAGCGTTGATCATGCTGGAACTGGGCCGACTCATATAAGAACTCCTTCAAATGCACGTAGGGGTCACCGACTCCACCATAGCGACGATAAGCCGGAATCTGTTGACGTGGGGGAAGCTGAAGACCTCGGAATGCAAATGGGATATCCAAAGAAGTTTGAGGACTGATTTGCCGTTGCAATTCATCAAGTTGGCGTTGGGCCTGAGCGATCATCTCCTCGGTAGGAAGAGTCCGAGAAGGATATGGGCTAGCTTGAGCAAGAGATGATGAATTTAGACCAGGATAATGTTGATGGGCCGGATAAGGGGATCCGGCCTGAGAAGAAGGAAAGCCCGCTCCAAGAATTGAGGAATACATGGGCCTAGAAGAATTACAAAGGTGGGAATGAGAATTGATTGGGCCAACAGTAGCACGGGCGGGACAAGAAGGCCCGTTAGAAGAATAGGGTCCAATGGAGGAATAAGGAGATGGGCCCGCATGGGAAGAGGAATCCACGCGGGGATAAGAAGACGAGGAGGAAGAAGGGTAATATACAGGAGAAAAATGACGCTCCATGAGAGCAAATGGAGACTTTATACAGGAAAATCAGGGAAATCCAATGAGGGAAGTAAGGGCTCAAAGGAGGGGGGCTGACTCAATAATGCAAAGAAAAAGGAAAAGAAACCTAGGACAATGAGACTAGACAAATGGACACACAGAATGGACTACCCTAAATGGGCCTAACAACAAGACCTATATGGATGATGGGGGATGCAACACAAAATAACACAAGTGGGCTTGGACAAGCCCACACAACACAAACAATATGAAGGATTTCACCCAAGTCAAACAAGTTAATATGATGGGAAGTATTTTATTGTCAAAGTTTTGGGTGGGCCTTTTGAATGATTTGAATTGAGATTAATTCCCTCAAGATAGGTGTCCTATAGGGAATAAGGTCCAAACTTTGGTTTGACTAAGGTTAATTCCTTCACAACGTATGCAAATGCAAGCCTGAGGGGTGGAAAGATACAACCGGCCCGGTGTCTGTGTGGGAATCCACGGCTCGCGGGGACTTACGGAGGTCCCGGATAAGATCACCTAGTCGAGCCCAAGGAATATGAGAGCGAGAGGATCACTTACCGAGGGGGAATGCAACTACAATATGCCAATATGCATGATCCTATGTGCACCGGGGTGCATGCAATTTCTAGCCTAAGTCTAACAAATCAAGACAATCATGAAATCATGCTAACAATACAAAAATATATGAAAATGTAAAATAATATGAATAACAATGATGCAAGACCTAAAATAGGGACAACTAGGCACTAAAAGGTAAGAAAAATCATCAAAGGAAAATGTACCTTTGTGTTTGCCCCCGGACCTACAAGTGAGTTTTATGCATAAAATGCAAAAATGAAGGCAATATTTAAGTAGGCAAATGAAGTCCAATGTATGCAAATAATATATGGATGTGAAGATAATACAAAAGACTATGCAATGGAATCAAAAAATAGCCAAAACAGGCCTTGGAAGGCAATTTAAATTAGCAAACAAAATGGCCATGTGAATCTGTCCCGAATCTGCCTACAAACTAGATGCAAAAATGCAAAAATAGAGGCACCGCTTAAATATGCAAATGATGTTTAAATGATGCAAACTCTATATGTATGGAAAGATAATACAAAGGACAGCACAATGCAATAAAAATCAGCTCAATCCGACATCGGGAGACAAAGTTATGCCCGAATGAACAAGGCCCCTGTGAATCTATCCCAAATCTGCCTAAGACTAGATGCACAAAATGCAAACAAAGAGGCAACTTTTAAATATGAAAATGATGTCTAAATGATGTAAATGACCTATGGATGGAAAGACAATACAAAGGACAAGACAATGCAACAAGAATCAGCTCAATCCGACATCGGGAGACAAAGTTATGCTCAAATGAATAAGGCCCCTGTGAATAGAAATCCTGCCAGGCCAGAACAGTTAAAAGGTCCCTGGATGACCGTTTATACCCTTTGAGTGGTCTACTGGATGATCGCCCAAGTGTTGGACGGTCCAGGGAGGACCGTTTATCCCCCAGAGGGTTTGGGCGGTCCTGGAGAGGCCGTTTAACGTGTTAGGCGGCCCTACGATAGACCGTGCAACCCTGACAGACCCGAAAATGGACAAAATGATAGAGAAACATGGAGAAGACTATCCAAATATGCATGAACACCGACCCAACATGCAAGAGACTAAAAATATAATGTGATGGGTACTAGGTGTCCCACCGTGATCGCCAAAAAACAGTAGGATGTAAATGTAATCTACCCCGCCCCGAGCTAAACAATATAACCATGCATATAAGCGTGAAAGTGCATGAAATGGAAAGGGGTGACAATGAATAGAGAACTAACCGTGATCGCCACCAAGGACTTACAGCACCAAAATGATGAAGAAAGGATGAAGATGGCGCCGTGTACCTTGGAAAATATGGAGGAAGACGCGGCCTAACGGGAAGCCGCTACAACGTGTGATCGCGCTTGAAATGGGATGCGGGGAGCCGATGTGGGTGCACCTCCTCACTTCCTAGCTGGCTAGAAAGCAAGGGCCTCACGTTCTATCAATAGTCTCCTACAAAACAAAGCCACAAACATAAGAGAAAACCCATTAGAAACATGTGTAGCATGTCCCAAAATGATGAAGTAGCATGAAAGAAAGGGGGAGAACGCACCGGGGGAGGGTTTTTAACCCCTATGAGTGGGTGAAAAGATAAGGTGGAAGTGTTGTGCATGCATAGGATTTAAAATCATAGAATTTTATGGAGAGAACAGAGAGAAAACCGTTGTGTAAAATGGAGAAAAATGCACGAACGTGCCGAAACAACGCAAAAAAAACTAAGTGTAAAACTGTGATGATTTATGAAAAGTAGAGGGAGAGAACTAATCCTAGGTATGAAGAAAGAGAGCCCGGAGAGATGAAAAATGAAGAAGATACTCCCCTCTTCAAGATGAGACCAATGGAGGACGAAGAGGATGCCGGATGACTCCGCCCCGAGCCGACGAAGGGTGCCCCGTCGCACAGGTTCAAGAACTCGTGATGATTTGTAAAAAGTATGGGCGAAGTTAGGAGGGTAAACGAAGATGAAATCCAGCAAATAAGGTATCAAAATGAAGCCTATACTTCCCTAAATAGCCTGGGGTCGAAGGTTTGAGATGATGATTTGGCATGGCTTCGCCCCAAGTTCAAGAAGAGCCCCCCGTCGCGCAGGCGAACTGGGCAGGTTTATATAGCAAAAGGGTGAAAACCTTAACTTTCTGCTGCAGTTTCAGAGGATAGAGTCCACCAAATATCAAGATCTATGGATCAATCTCGAGATAATAGATAGGATAAGAGGTAGGAACAAACGGGACTCTTTTTGGTTGAAGATTGTGGAAGTTATGGCTCTTGGAAGAAGGCTCGGAACCTAATCTGCATGGATTTTTGGTTGCACGAAATGAGTAAATCCCTAACTTGCGGCCAAGATTCCAGGAGATCCGGTCAATTAAAAATCATGCTCCATATACCAAATTCAAGATAATACAAAGGGGAAGACACAGTAACAAACGGGGCTCAATTTAGTAGAGTATTCTAGAAAATAGAGCCCTAACAAGGAGGCCGCGTTGCACAGGTTTCGGCCTTAGAATCCGGCGGCGAACAAGATGGAGTTCAGGACTTTTTGGACTCTCTGGTAGATGGACGGTCGCACGATAGACCGTTCATTGCATTGGGTGGTCTAGCTGTAGACCGTCCAGTCCTGGGGGCGACCGGGGGACTTTTCGCACAAAAAAGAGATAAACGGTCATCCATGGACCGTTTTTCGAGTCAGGCGGTCTCAAGAAGACCGTTTTATGACATTTTAAAAATAATAAAATTAAAATTAAAAATTAAAAAATTAAAAAAGTTATTGTTCATGGGCGGTCAACTGTTGACCGTTTTACTGTTGGACGGTCAACTTGTGACCGTTCAACTCAAGGAACGGTCAACTGTTGACCGTTTAGCTGCCAGGCTCGCGCGACTTTAGAAATTGAAGCGTATCTTGAAAACGGTGTAGAATTAGAAAAGGTGGTAAACAAAAAAATTGTAGATAACTTAAAAATGAACAACTTTAATGAAGAAAGTAAGATGAGAAAATGATTAGAAGAGAGAGAAAATGGGGCTATAACAGAGAGAGAAAATACCGAGACATAGGTGAATA
Source organism: Amorphophallus konjac (assembly GCA_022559845.1). Lineage (NCBI taxonomy): Eukaryota > Viridiplantae > Streptophyta > Magnoliopsida > Alismatales > Araceae > Amorphophallus > Amorphophallus konjac. Next base: position 428,496,741 of record CM040118.1, read on the forward strand.
GTGCAGTCTGCCGGAAAAACGTAAATAACTTGAAATAGGTGCAGAACTGGCCAATGACGTAGAAGAAGGAATTGTAGGGATTTGAAAGATGAACAACTTTTGTGAAGGACACATTTTGAAAAGAGGAAAGGAAGGGGGTGAAAAAGGAAAGTTTTCAAAACTGCGCAGCGAAAGGGGGCTGAATGCTTGAGGGAAGCCGGCCTAAATGGGCCGTAAGTTGACTTTGAAGGCCGGAAGGTGACAAGATAGGCTCCAGGGCTCCATGAAATAATGATCTCCAAGGCTCAAATAGAATGGAATAATGAAATGGACTCGAAATCCATCCAAGGAAGGGTCCAAAATAATGGGTAATTCGGGACATCAAAATGATGAATAAGAGAAATGACTCAACTTGCAAGCTAAAAATGGGTGTCAACAGCTGTGGAGCTTAATCGACCTCCGTCGTTCCTCGAGGCGTTCGACAGAACACACAAAAAGAAGGGGACTAATCATTTTGTGATTGAGACAGCTAAGTCAGCAGCGGTAAGTTTATCTACATATGTAACTTGTACCGTTCATTTAAATAGGCATGTAATTAATATGAAATTGACTAGTTATTTTATTCAATTTGTAGGAAACATATAGCAAAGCAGTGACAGAGAAGTACGGGGAGGGAGACACGCAGCAGCCGGAGTTCGATCCGGTGGAGTGGGTGGCAGCAGCTGGCGTACCGAAGAAAGGCCGACTATATGGTTTTGGGGAGAGCCTAGACGCTAGTGCGGTGATTTGTCTCTTCAGATCTAGCATAAATCGATCTTTTCTATTAGTAGATATTTGGTATATCGAAAAGTGTTTTTGAATTGACAAGGCCAGTATTGTCAAGACGATAGCACCTTATGTGAGCAGAATCTTTGGATTCATACCTCTGTCTAGTACCGAAGAACTATCATGGCGATAGATTTTGATAGATCTAATTTGTAATTAAACAGATCTAAATTTCTAATTGCTACCTTATCACATCTGTTTTAAATCGGGTAAAAGTTTTCTTAAAATATTGAATCACCCAATTCACCCCCCCCTCTTGGGTGTCATTGATCGCAAGACTTCACTGGCGCCTTCTGAGAAAGTCACCCATCCTTCTGGAATTAATAACATTTTGTAAAGAAAAAGAAAATTACTAGTAAAAGTGAAACTGCGACCATCACATGGCCGTTATTTAATGATTTAGTGCCTTCATGGAAGGTCGCCAATTAGTGAGTCAATTATAAAATTTTGATGCAATATTAATTTGACTACATAATGAACCGTCGCACAATACTGATTTAGCACCAACCTGAGTGGCCGCTATTTACTGTTTTACTTGACTTATCGCGTTTTGGCCCATACAGCGGGTCTAGTGACACTCTCATCTCACATCCGTAGATGGAGTCTCAATCTTTGATTCTATCGATTACACCACTAACTCTCGGTGATGTTTGAACCCTCCGCGGGATATTCCTTCCTTCAGACTGGTGATTTCATCATGGAGACCCTCGTAAGTCTACGCTAGCTTTAGATTCCCTCAAGACAGCCGAGCTGGTTGTATCATTAAAACCCTGAAACCCTGTAAGTCATGTCACTCTAAAGAAACATGACACCCGGCCCTCATAAAACGCTGTTCTGGAGATTCTGTGGGGATCTATCTCTGTCAGAATGGGTGACTGGGCAATGGCCGCTAATTGAATTAGCGACCGTTCCAGTTGTCATTCTTTTCAAAAGATCAGCGACCACGTAAGCAGGCGCTCATTGAATGAGCGACCGTATGCGTAGGCGCTATTTCCTCAAGCTTGTGCTATTCACAGATTAGGCGACCACATTAGTGGGCACAAATTCTGTAAATTGGGGCCGTCTCAGTAGGCGCCATTCATCCTAGTTTTCGTGATTGTCATGGTTTTCGTGGAGATTATCACCACGTCATCTTGTCTATAGTGTTGTCCTTGAATTCTGTGAATCTACCCTATTATTCCTACATGCTTGATTCATGAAATTCTTGGTCATTAACTTTAAGTAGAATGGGTCTAGATACAGAAGGGGCTATGGGTTCTGACAAATTGACATTTCAATGCTAGTGTATAAAATATGGGATCCTGATCTGATCCCATGGGTGAGGCAAAGTCCAAACGTGTACCGGTATCATGATTGATCGGGTGTGACATTGCACGAAAGATAGAAAAATTGGTCTACGACATTTCCACGAGCGATATGTGCCAAGATTGGTCTACGACATTTCCACGAGCGATACAATTGCCAATCTTATAAAGTGATAGTTACAAAAGCTCTAGTGAAAGTGAATGCTATAGTGGAGTGATTGTTTTTATCTTCTCACGAACGCTCTTGAATTACCTTATGAAAGTACTTGTTATCTCGTCATGAATGTCCTTGATATATTCAACCGTATATCTATATATCTTTACATCTCTTGAAAGTACCTACTCTCTTCATAGTTCTTGGATTTTATCTCGCACCGTTATAGTTCTCGATTATGATAGCTTGCATGACCTGCATAAGCATGTTAAATTGTAATTACTTAAAGCTAGCTTGGAGCTTAAGATATTAAGTCCTACTGAGTATTCGCTCACCTAGTATTTTCCAATATTTTTCAGGTAATGACCCTAGTGTTGACGAGAACAAACAAGATGGGCAAAGGCAAGAGTGAAGAATACTCCGACATCTAGATGAACCGTCTAGTCTTGTTATCTTGTGTCCATGTCAAGATTAGTCTAGTCATGAGACTTTTGTAATTTTGCCTTTATTGAGTCATTCTTTTATTGAGTCCAAATTGTAATACACTTATATTTGGAATGAAATTCTATTTTTGTTCAAATTGTATTTTGTCTTGACTATGTTCTGATTGACACGACTGTTTAACTGTCACGTTCCGAGCAAATGAACATGTTCCGCTGCTATCGGTTCGGGGCGTGACACCCCAAGTTTTTGGAGTTTGTTTACGACCTGGAAGATAAGAAAAGGATTGATTGGACCGCCATTCATAAGGTTATTCTACATCTCCGCAACAAGCAGCAGCAGGCGCCGCCCAGGCAGCCATCTCCATCAATACAAGGCCAAGGGCACCCCTGTGATTCCTCTTCGTCTAGTGTTGCACCCGCTTCATCGCCCGCCCCGCCATCTACTCCATCACCCGTTCCCTCACCTAGGCCATCGCCTACCCTATCGTCTCCACCTATTCCATCACCTACCCCATTACCTTCATCATCTACTACCCCATCTTCATTGCCTTCAGCTACCCAAGCCCTTGCTCAGGCTAGTGCCCCCCCTTCTTCCTCCACTACCACCGCTTCCACTCCCAACGTCACCCGGCGCGTCGTGTCGATACGTCGACGATGGGCGCCACGGCCTTCCCCTTTGCCTTCATCACCATCTCCACCCTCTCTTCCATCTTCCTCACCGCCTGAGCCTGAGCAAGCTTCGCCTTTGCCTTTACCTCTACCTTCACCCGCATTACCTTTACCACCACTCGACACCCTCATTCCCGTTGAAGCCTCCACGCCTTCACCTACGCCACCCAAACCTATTACCTCTACTTCTCCATCCACTTCCACCACACGGAGCGGCTGTGCATTACCTTTGGTGCCCCTCAGGTCTGGTCCCCCGGGAGACCATGAGCCGAGTCGGGATAGTTCGGAGCTGGCCGTGTGTTTCAAGATTTAAGATTTCATCTGTTCGATGCCGATCCGCGTCCTGGTCCCTGGTTATTTGGGGGTTGATGTGCCTTTACCTCTGATGACGGTTGTCAAGAAGATCCTCTTGCACTCGTGCCAGTTTTTTCTCAAGCGAGACCGGTGGCAATCTCATTGCTCACCAGAGATTTCATGATTAATGATGTTATTTCCCCTCGCTCTGTTACTTTTCAGATTACTGGCCAAGAAGGGCTCTCTACCCATATTGTGCTAACTCATACGGCCGCCAGGCAGATTATGAATTCTATATTCAAGGGGCAATTGGCCGTATTCTTAGGATTTTTCAAGGACATTCTACACTCTTTATGCGATCTCCCTCACTTTATTGGTACGCTGGGCACGTCAACGCCATGCATTACTGATGCGGGACGGACACGGGAGACGACACTATACAGTGCCACCCTCGGACTCTAAATGAAGACGTGACCAGCAATACACACCAGGGAGACGCTAAGCCCGACACTACGAGCTCCTAGTGGCAAACGTCGCTAACAGAAGTACAAGCTCACTCGGCGTCCCATGCGACGGAAAGCGTGGATCGTGCGCGGTTAAGGAACCGGCAGAGTTCAAGGTAGTCAGACTCACTTCCGGACTCGGATCGAGTCGCGGGACGGGTCACTCTCACACTCACAGCGGTGACATGGACACACGGGCTAGGAACCTACACTCTCGGCAGTGGCCTAAGACCGTATACTAGCTAAGCAATGTAACGCCAAGAAGTTAAGACCTTTACCTCCACGCACCCGGCGTGGCGAAGACACCCCGGCTGACTTACGGACCCCCGGTTAACATAATTCACAGCGGTACAAAAGGATTCGACCCACTCCACGCAGGGAGGTAAAAGGTCACATGTGGGCCCCGGGGATCACGCAAATCAGGTTGACAGGCAGCATCTTGATGTCGACTCGACGCGCCGAACTCCGCGTTTTCGTGCTTCCCGAACGGCGGGTTCTGCGGGCCCGTGAGGCCCACGGATGGCGCTGTCCTCCGGATCTGCGGAGGTGGGTCCCACTATGATGGAGACCCCTGGTGGCACGCCTCCACGGACGGCGGTCGGCCGGAGACACCGATTGGCGGCCGGTCGGGTCCAATCTTCAAGTTGTGGAATGGCTGCCCACGGATTTCAGTTCTGTTTTCCCTGCGCGCGCTCCGGCGAAAACAGCCGCTGCGGTCGATCCCGACGTCGGATCGGGACGCATGAGCTATCGTTGGAAAGCTCTCTTCAAATGCTTCAATGTAGACTCAGAGAGATCTGATGGATCTAGCCGGATCTAGACTTTAATGAATTTACAAATCCCTGTTGTACAGTAACCGAGACATCAGATTTACAGGGTACTTGTCTGAGAACCACCGTTGACCGCCTACTTTCCGTAGGAATCAGACTTTGAGCTCTTCTTCAACATTGTAGATAAGAAAACCACGAAGCTGGGACAATTTTTAAAATTGGATTTGGAGATGGTGGCGATTTGATAGGATTTTTGGAGTGTCTGGTGGTCGGATCTGGGAACTGGGGAACAGAACTGTAGCTAGGACTGAGAACGAATTTTAGAAAATATGAAATGGACGAACCAAAAATTAAAAAAAATGGTGGATGAAGGGATGGATGCAAGGAACATCCAGTTAAATTGGGCGAACCAAATAAAATCAAAAAAAGGACCTAAGACTTGAAACTCATGGCGGATGGGAACCTGGACAGAATTTTGGCAGAACCAAAGTGGAAGGGTGGACGAAAATCAAAAATTGTGAAACGGGATCTGAATGATAAACCAAATTTTATGGGGTATCCTTGACACCTCTGAGACCTCCAGTAAAATTCCTAGGTCGATCGGAGCTCGTGGTTGATGGCTGAATTTCGTGGAGGCTGCTGTGGTACTGCACAGACAGAACTCCGGCGGTGGCGATGGCGGCTCGTGGCGGCGGCGGCGGCGACCGGAACTGATAGGGTGGAGTCACACCACCAAGAGGCAGCCTTCACAGCTGCAAGGGGGAGAGGGAGAGAGGAAGGGGGCGGCCTAGGCCTGCTCAAGAGATTTTTTTCCAACTTTCAAATGGCATTAATTCATCAAAATGGGAAAATACAAGTATATATAGGTCACCCATCTAATCCATCCTCCACCGTTGGATCTAGGGGTGTGAGATGGAGGGTTGGGATGGCTTGTGACCATTCCACAAAAATACAATTAAAAAAATAAGGGGGGGACAGCCTATTGACTAGGGGGGGAACAAGCTTGACATGGTAGGTGGGTGTTGGTTGGAAATGTTGACTATTTTGGTCCCTTGTCCCCCATGTGGACAATTGACCATTCAAACTTCTAGATACCCCCATGTGGCATGTTGACTGACCCCACGTGGGACCCTAGGCTGAGGTGGCCCAATGGGTGGGTCCTGGGGGGCCCGTGGGGCCCACGGGGTCCGAATTACACATAAGCCCCTATTATAATCAAAATGGCAAAACCGAATGCAATGAAATAAATACAAATGAAAAACACATAAAGTCTAACTAAATATAATAAAGGGGGAGGCTCAAGGCGGAGTCTCCAGGCTGTCTTTGAGCCAGATGGATGCTGAGGTGGCTCGTGTCGTGCTCCGTGTGCGGTACCGGTGGCTCGGCGTGTCGTGCCGATCAACTGCTCGGGTGTCCGCACCAATTCTCCCCGGGTGGGAGAAACTCGACCCTGTCGAGTAAGGGTCGGCATCGCTCCTATATCGCTCCAGAAGGTCCGGATCGATCCGCTGCTACTCGCCATGTGTGATCCATGTGTCCTCAGTAGCGGGCCGTCCTCTCCATCGCACTAGGTAGCGCGGGTAAGATCCACTCCTGGTAACTGTCACTTGCTCGTCCAGTATACGATCTATATGCTCACGCTGCCGTGAAAAAGGGGCTGGAGGTGGAAGTGGACACTCAGGTGTGGGATCACTCTCAAGGGGAGGAGATGGCTCAAAAGGCTCACTAGGGATCACCGCTGGGTCCCTATATGCAACAAGATCCGATACATTGAAGGTAGAGCTTATACCATATTCCTCGGGCAGGTCCACAACATACGCATTGGATCAAACGCGTTTCAACACTCTAAATGGACCGACTCCGCGAGCTTGCAACTTCTTAACGGTTCTAGAGGGAAACCATTCAGGTCTTACCCTGATCATGACATATTCGCCCTCCTGGAACTTTCGGTGGTGTCGGTGGGCATCGGCTAACTCCTTGTACCGTGCATTACTGGCCTCAACTGTGACGACGGACATCGTCATGCAGACTCCTAACATGATTAGCAAAAGAAAAGAAATACAGGATGCACACATGACCTAACATGCTTAGCAAAAGAAAAGAAACACACGGATGCACACACGACCCTAAACAACCCTACAGTTAGTAAAACCCAATCATATGCAAGGTGGTCCAGGACATCCGAATGTATGCCATGCATGCATTTGACATAACCGGAGGTTAATGTCATGGTGGACTCCTAGACATCCTACGATGCACCAACCATGGACATGGGGTTTGGATGTGGGAAGTCCGGGAGGTTTGGGTGGTTGAGGTGGCCCCGGGAAACCAAAGTCCTCATTATCCCCAAATGACGGTTCGGACCTATTGCCATGTAAATGTTGCCAGGCCCGAGTAGGAGGGGTGTGATAGTAGACTTCCTTAAAGAGGTGGAATGGAGGTTGTGGGCCAAAGGGCCCATGAAGAAAGGGATCGAAGGGATCAAAGAATGTGTGACCCCTCGATATGGATTCCCTCATCTCAAGATCCCATGTGTGGAAGTCTAGAAGGTGTTGTTGATCTCCTTCATCCTTGAAGGGAGATGAGACGGTGGGGGTATGATGGTGGACTCTCTCAAAAAGGTGGAGTAAATGTGGTGGGTCACTGGGTCCACAAGAGAATGGGTCGAAGGGATCAAAGAAGGTATGACCCCTCGGACTAGGCTTCCACAAATCGCTGTCCCACATTTGGAAATCTTGGAGGTGTAAATGATCACCTTCATTCATTGTGAGAGGTGGGACGACAGTCATAGGTAGAAAGTAAGATTCCTCCCTTGGGCAAAAGGAAATGAAGTCGGACTCGGCCGGCATAGGGAGGAGTAGAAGAACCTCCGTGGTAACATGACCCACGGTGTACACGGAGGTGATGGACCCTAAGGATGGATGTGTGAAGCTACGACCTATAGGTCGGTCGAAGCGTGGGGCCAACAAGTGCGTAAATGTCAACTGCCGGTCTAATCCTTTAAGAGGATCATCTAATGTATCCACATGGTGACTAGACCGGAAGGTGGTATGGAATGAGTTGACCGGCACTAATGGTAGGGTAGGGTCTATGGATGGGAGGAGAGATGGGGCCAAGCCGTTCTTGAGCCAACTAAGAAGTGGTTCGGCTATGAAAAGTGTACCCGTTAGAAACACGGGTGGCTCGGGCTTTGGCGGCTCCAAATGAGAGGGCTCCGAAATAAGATCGGAAGGTGAGTGTGATGGTAATGGAGCTCTCATGGGTGGGAGAAGAAGATCCACCAAGATGGGGAGAGGACCTCGGGATGGCACTCTAGATGACACTGGATTGGGACTACCGGTTGCTACCTCCTTAGGGTCATGCTTGGTTCTATCTCGGCTAGGAGGTAGGCAAGGGGGAAGCAGGGACTCAATATAATCACACTTCCTATCCACCTTATCCAAAATGATTTGGAAGAGTTCGGCAATGGTGGGGTTTGGAGTAGGAGCGATGTGATGGACTCCCCCATATGAAGTCGGCTTAGTCGTGGACCTAGGCTCTTCTACATGCGCGGCGCGTTGCCTCCGATTATGGCCCACTTGGGTGGAAGTGATTGGGTGGGGTTGGTTGGAGGTGACCGGGCCGGGTAGGTAGACCTTCCTAAGTTCGTCCTTCATCTCATGCCACGACTCAATGGGCCTTTGCCTCCTAACCTCTCTCATGCGCTCAATGCTCTCCCATTTCCAGGCGGCTTTGTGGACAAGCCTCTCTCGGGCAAAACTAACTTGCATGGCATCAGACCTGGTGTAACATTCAAAATATTTGTCCATGGTGGCCTCCCAATTGAGGTAGTCGCCCGGGTCATTAGAGCCATAAAAATCTGAGGCTTCGGGCCTACGGAAGGGAAGAGGATGGTTGCCAAGCCCATGGGTAGGCCAACGGCCATATTGCCTGGGTGATGAGGAATCCATGGGAAATTGGAGACTATACGATGGACATGCCGACACAAAGGGACAAGACAAACCGACTAATGCAAACACACACTAGATGATGCACTTAGACCTAAACCAATATCCGGTACGGGGCGGAGTTAATCGATCCGAAGATCACTCCCGCAAGTGTGCGACCTCCCGATAGGCGTAGCCTAACGTTCGGACAACACCTTTTAAGATACCGAATAAAGGGTGCAAATGTAATTTAAAACACACTTTTTTTTTGTTGTTTTGAAAATAAGGATGATCCTAGACTTGACTTAGACCATGATGCATGTAAGACATATGCAATGACTACCCTAGACTCAACCTGGCTCTGATACCAAACTGATGCGGGACGGACACGGGAGACGACACTATACAGTGCCACCCTCGGACTCTAAATGAAGACGTGACCAGCAATACACACCAGGGAGACGCTAAGCCCGACACTACGAGCTCCTAGTGGCAAACGTCGCTAACAGAAGTACAAGCTCACTCGGCGTCCCATGCGAGGGAAAGCGTGGATTGTGCGCGGTTAAGGAACCGGCAGAGTTCAAGGTAGTCAGACTCACTTCCGGACTCGGATCGAGTCGCGGGACGGGTCACTCTCACACTCACAGCGGTGACATGGACACACGGGCTAGGAACCTACACTCTCGGCAGTGGCCTAAGACCGTATACTAGCTAAGCAATGTAACGCCAAGAAGTTAAGACCTTTACCTCCACGCACCCGGCGTGGCGAAGACACCCCGACTGACTTACGGACCCCCGGTTAACATAATTCACAGCGGTACAAAAGGATTCGACCCACTCCACGCAGGGAGGTAAAAGGTCACATGTGGGCCCCGGGGATCACGCAAATCAGGTTGACAGGCAGCATCTTGATGTCGACTCGACGTGCCGAACTCCGCGTTTTCGTGCTTCCCGAACGGCGGGTTCTGCGGGCCCGTGAGGTCCACGGATGGCGCTGTCCTCCGGATCTACGGAGGTGGGTCCCACTATGATGGAGACCCCTGGTGGCACGCCTCCACGGACGGCGGTCGGCCGGAGACACCGATTGGCGGCCGGTCGGGTCCGATCTTCAAGTTGTGGAATGGCTGCCCACGGATTTCAGTTCTGTTTTCCCTGCGCGCGCTCCGGCGAAAATAGCCGCTGCGGTCGATCCCGACGTCGGATCGGGACGCATGAGCTATCGTTGGAAAGCTCTCTTCAAATGCTTCAATGTAGACTCAGAGAGATCTGATGGATCTAGCCGGATCTAGACTTTAATGAATTTACAAATCCCTGTTGTACAGTAACCGAGACATCAGATTTACAGGGTACTTGTCTGAGAACCACCGTTGACCGCCTACTTGCCGTAGGAATCAGACTTTGAGCTCTTCTTCAACATTGTAGATAATAAAACCATAAAGCTGGGACAATTTTTAAAATTGGATTTGGAGATGGTGGGGATTTGATAGGATTTTTGGCGTGTCTGGTGGTCGGATCTGGGAACTGGGGAACAGAACTGTAGCTAGGACTGAGAACGAATTTTAGAAAATATGAAATGGACGAACCAAAAATTACAAAAAATGGTGGATGAAGGGATGGATGCAAGGAACACCCAGTTAAATTGGGCGAACCAAATAAAATCAAAAAAGGACCTAAGACTTGAAACTCATGGCGGATGGGAACCTGGACAGAATTTTGGCAGAACCAAAGTGGAAGGGTGGACGAAAATCAAAAATTGTGAAACGGGATCTGAATGACAAACCAAATTTCATGGGGTATCCTTGACACCTCTGAGACCTCCAGTAAAATTCCTAGGTCGATCTGAGCTCGTGGTTGATGGCTGAATTTCGTGGAGGCTGCTGTGGTACTGCACGGACAGAACTCCGGCGGTGGCGATGGCGGCTCGTGGCGGCGGCGGCGGCGACCGGAACTGATAGGGTGGAGTCACACCACCAAGAGGCAGCCTTCACAGCTGCAAGGGGGAGAGGGAGAGAGGAAGGGGGCGGCCTAGGCCTGCTCAAGAGATTTTTTTCCAACTTTCAAATGGCATTAATTCATCAAAATGGGAAAATACAAGTATATATAGGTCACCCATCTAATCCATCCTCCACCGTTGGATCTAGGGGTGTGAGATGGAGGGTTGGGATGGCTTGTGACCATTCCACAAAAATACAATTAAAAAAATAAGGGGGGGACAGCCTATTGACTAGGGGGGAACAAGCTTGACATGGTAGGTGGGTGTTGGTTGGAAATGTTGACTATTTTGGTCCCTTGTCCCCCATGTGGACAATTGACCATTCAAACTTCTAGATACCCCCATGTGGCATGTTGACTGACCCCACGTGGGACCCTAGGCTGAGGTGGCCCAATGGGTGGGTCCTGGGGGGCCCGTGGGGCCCACGGGGTCCGAATTACACATAAGCCCCTATTATAATCAAAATGGCAAAACCGAATGCAATGAAATAAATACAAATGAAAAACACATAAAGTCTAACTAAATATAATAAAGGGGGAGGCTCAAGGCGGAGTCTCCAGGCTGTCTCCGAGCCAGATGGATGCTGAGGTGGCTCGTGTCGTGCTCCGTGTGCGGTACCGGTGGCTCGGCGTGTCGTGCCGATCAACTGCTCGGGTGTCCGCACCAATTACTCTCCCTTAGCTTCGTCCTTATCTGCTAGCAATGGAGTTATGCTTCATGCTGGATTGTCGAGTGGAGTTGCATAATCTCATGCTGCTAGTGCCAAGTGACAAAACTCCATGGTTTTCTGATGCTCATCCATCTAAGGAGTTCACTGTTCAAAATGTCCACATATTGTTAGCACTAGATGTCTAGGGGCAACTGCCCTAGTGAGGCTGCATGTTCATGATCGGGCCAGGCCGTCTATCAGGTGGGCCCGTTATTTGAGAAGATATTTCAAATCAAGAAGCCCAAGGATTCGAGCCCGTGTCAAGCGGGTCCATTACAAGCCAGTTTCCGCTAAAAAGAGGCGGCGGCGCAAGTTCAAGAGCCGCCAATTGTGCATTCAGGGGTCCACCTCTTCCCCCCCTTCTTTTCATTCATCCTTCCTTCTACTCAGTTCCCACCCTTGGGTGGTGTACCTTCCTCCATCTGATCCTGTTTCCATCATTTTCTCCTCCCTTCCTAGGTCTGTGTGTCCCCATTCCACTCCTTTTTCTCCAGATCCTCCAGATTTTCCCTCCTCTCACAATTCTAGGCCTCGGCCTATGCCTTTTCATTCCGATCTCGAGACATCTCCCAATTCTTCTCCTCCGGTATATCCAGATTCTACTTCTAATTCATCCCACCCTATCGGGTGGTTATCATTCTTGATGGGCACATCACCTCCCATGCCCACGTTCACAGCTCGTCTCCTCGCCCTGGTTGCATCCGGCATGGTCTAGTTATTTAATTTTGAGTCCTATGTAATTTTTATTTGAGTCATTTGATGTATTTTCTCTTTTATTTGAGTCATGTTCCTAGGTCTTGTGTTTATTTCCCTAAGTTTGAGTGTCATTAGGTTGTCTAGTTAGCTATTGGGCCCAATTTATTGGGCTTGGCCCAAGGGCTCCCCCCTACCCCCTCGGTTATTTATCATTGAGTCAATTGTCAGGGTCTTATTGTAAAATGTGGGTTGCCTATATATAGGGCCCCATTCCCCCCATTTGAAGGTAATGAATCAATGAATGAAAAACTTGCCATTTTGAGAGTTTACACTTCTTATCTAGTGGAGAGATTCCATTATTTGGGTGAGAGACCCTAGGGGAGAGATTCCCCACCCATCCCTCTCTTAATCTCTCTTTTTCAATCCATTTTCTCTCTCCTCCACACCCAATTTCGAAAATTTTCTCTCTCCTCCCTTCCCAACCACCACTCTCCCACCTACCCCCATTAAAGGCCATTCCCCTTCCCCACACACCCCATTACTCCACCCCCTAGTCCCAAGAGAGCTTCCACCAATCCTAGCTCCACCTCCCAACCCCCAACTACCCCACCCACTTCCCCAAGCACCCTTCCCACTACCCAAAGTAGCCCTCCACCTTCCCAAGGCACCTCTTCTCATCCTCAAGACCACCATTGATCACCCCACATTAAAGGAAATTCAAACTCACATGCCCTCCACCCACTTGTGCCCCCCCACCTTCCTCCTTCTCCCTCCAAGACCAAATTCGTAGCTCCTCCTCCCACCACCTGTTAGACCCCCTTCCAAACCCTATTCTTCCCCTCCCACACCTTGGAACACCCCCTCCTAGACCCCCTCACAGCCAGGGTTCTCCCCACACTCATCCACCTCCATTTCCCCTCCCATATACCCCATTTCCCCCCACCATCTTCAACCTCCAGTTTTCAGTTCGCTGGCAGCAGAAGAGTAGCAGCTTGCAGAGGCGACCCCGACCACATCCCAGAGAATCTGAAGGCCCAAGAGGTATCCATTGAAGCATATACCTGTCTTCTTCGCAACGGCAGTGGTCTCGTCCCCTTCCAAGCTCCGAACTGATCGGGAGATCCGTTCTCCCACAACTGCGCAGAGCTGCCCCTACTGAGCACCTGAGCCGTAGTAGAAGCTCTGCCACGACGAACCTTGGAAGATTCAGGCCACACGTTCTTCTACAAAGTTCTTCCTCTTCCTATCTACTTTCAGAGTCAAGAAGCGGAACTCCGTTCGGCATATAGTATCAGGAGTTATCAATTTTCACCCTCAGCTACACAGTTCTGTTTCCCACAGCCACCACCGACCTGTCGTCATTGTTCAGAGTCCCCTGGTCTTCTCCAGCATCGTTTGGCTTCCACGTTAGTTTTCCTGCGAAGAGGACTCGTCCACGGTTCCAACGACTCCAACGGTGCTCAATTCTGAGTTCGGGAGCTGCCGAGGCATCCTCTGCAACCTGCTGTTGGAAACCAGGAGCTGCCAGTCCGAGGATCTGCCACTCTGTTCGGGCCTCCACCCAGACCAGCATTGGCGACAGAAGAAATTAAGAAAATTTGGACGACTTTCCCGGCCTCCTACGAATATTTTCCAGGTGGTTTCGTCCCCAACAAAATTCGGTAGCAGTCGCAGCAGTCAATTCTTCAGTCACTTGTCAGCACTCACATAACAGGACAGAATCGTCAACCTCCCATATTCGGTGCTCCTTTCTCAAATTCCCCTCCCCGCTTGGCCGGCTGAAGGCCCCTCCCTGCGTGGAGGTAGTTTTGGTTGTAATATCCATTAACCCTCACCCCAAGCTCCCCCTCCTGCGAGAGGTGTAGTATTGTAATCATTTGGGCAGGTCAAGCTACCCCGACACGGCGTGTGGGGATCCACCCGCCTCCCCGCTCGCCCTCGTCTCCGAGCGGGACCGGTCTTAAGGTCGAGTAAGTGCTACAAACTTTACTCTAATTTATGCTTGTTCTTTCAATATTAGTTCATAAACTCCGCTGGCCGTGAATGAGAGCCCGATCCTTAAGCTCCTTTGCTATAAGTGATCACCGTGGGAAAAGAGTGCATCCGGTGCCTTCGGCACTTTGTCAGCCCCATTGAATTGGGCATCCACATCCATTGGGTATTAAACTTTGGTCTTTCTGGCCCTCTACCAGCAAGGGTCTAACCCCACATCCTCCACTTGGCATCGCCAAGTCACCCCGGACTTGGGTGAGCGGCGGCCCAAATTGGCCCATTTAGATTGCGAATGTGCTTGCTTGCTTAAGTCCAAGGGTGTTTCACATCAATTGGTATCAGAGCAAGTTCACAACTTGTCTCTCCACAAGTTGGTCCTAGGGCATGTTTATGCATTTAGAGTCCTCGGTTGCATCTCCCATGTCCACTAGAATGACCACTTCATACCCGTCATATCCATCCCCATCAACTTTCCCAAGAAGCCCAAATCCTCATGGAAGCTCCATTGCCAACAAAGTAGGTAGCAACACCTCTATCATAGAAGCCCTACCTAATGTCCTTAATCGGCTTGAAGATATCATGACTCGACTCGACCGACTTGAAGGAAATAGCCGTGCACCAAGAGTGAATGAGAGTGACCTTTGGGGAAATCTAGAAACCATATTTTTAGAACACTTGAAAATCAAAACCCCCGCCTTTGATGGATCCAACAGCCCAAGCCTTTACCTAGATTGAGAGATTTCCCTAGATCAATTCTTTAAAAGTTGCCCCTTGAACGAAGAAAGGAGAATGAGGCTAGCCAAGGCACACCTCTCCAAACAAGCTAAAACTCATTGGTCAGTTGTGGAAGGTTTAAGAAGGATCCGCAGGGAGGCCCCCATTAGCACTTGGGATGAGATGAAGGTCGAGCTTAGGAAAACCTACACTCTCCAACCCTCTCCCTCCTACTCAAATCACAAAAGCCCAAGGAGCACTTCAACTCCTTCATTCCCACCCGGTCAATCCAAGACCCCAATCACCCATTCCCTACCACTTCCCATCTCTCCCACCCCAACCACTACATTTACACCCCACCTCTAAGTCCACACCACAACCATAGGTCTCCATACCCAATTGGGCCCCATGGCCAACTCTCCACCTAGGCCCATGGTAACCCCCACCACTACCTCTCCATCACCCCCAAAAAGGGACACTCCTCCCAAAACAAATCAACCCAAACCCCTTCAACCCACCCATCTTCCTCTCCCTACCCCAATCCAACTCCCACCAAAGCCTCCACTACTACTCTCACCTATCCTAACCCAAGTTTCCCACTACCTACCACCCCGGATACACCATGCCCCAATCATCACCACACCCTCAAAAGCCCCTCTCACCTCCTTGGAAGAAGAACCCATACCCCACCCCATAGTGGTGAACACTCCAAACCCACTCTCCACCTTGGAGGAAACCCAAGCCCAAATTGAAGAAGAAACAACACACGAGGGTCTTCACCTTACATCACCATCTCTAGTTTGAGTCAATCTCATCATAGGGGAAACCCTTGTTAGTTGGCTAAAGAAGAGCCCAATAAGAGAGATCACGGCCCACGATTTCTCACCCATGAAGGAAAACCATCCCATAGTGCCCATCTCCTCTTATCACACCACAATCCAAGCATCTTATCAAGTAGAGAGCTTAGAGGATTTTCTTAGAGGCTTAGCATGGCAAATTGAGTTCACTAGCATGTTGACCTCTATGGCCGAACAACCTAGGACCCTTGGCCTCCTACACCTATGGATCGGGTCAATCACCTCGGTCTATACCATTGGTTGCTACACTAGCGACCTCCTTTTCCTTCTCCCTATGGTAGAAGAACCCATCTCGATCCACTCCCCTACCATTGAGATCCCAAATACTTTGATCAGTCAACCAACTAGAAACCTTGGCCCAATTACCTTAGAGGAGGATGACTCATAATTTGGGAACCTTGAAGACATAGAGTGCCTCCCTCTAGGAAGACCTTTCCACGACCCCTTTGATCCCTTCCTATGGGAGTCTAGATCCCCATGTGATCCAACCACCTTATCCACCACCCACCATCACCTATCCCAACCCACCATGTTAGACCTAATTCACCCCATCCTAGACCCGGGTTACACCTTGGGAACCATGACCTTGGGCCACATACCCCTAGGTAATAAGGTTGTGCCCCACCCCATGATGACCACCTTCTTAGATCCATTCGATCCTTTCCAATGGCAGTTAAAGGGTTGTCTCACACCTATACACATGAAAGTCACCCTTAGGAAAAACATGCATGTGTCTAGGCTTACCACACCGCTTGGCATGAACACTATGTTAGGTCCATTCATTCATATCACCCACATGTCAAGAAGAAAGCATGAGTGGTCCAAATTCGGATGTAGTGGTCCACCTTCACTCATCATGAGTCGTAGGCATGATAGGAGTATTCATGGATGTCCGGGTCCCCCAGCATTTGTCACCCCCATGCATGACATGATCACCTATGGATGTCCTGGTCCTCCCCATTCCATCAAAGTCTTCCTGGCGTCAAAGCATGATTGGTCTACTTTTGGTTGCCCATGTCCACCCATCACCCCTAGAATGTCAACATTCACAAAATTGTATGAAAGCCTTTGCAAGCACATAAGCAAGGAAAATGAGATCTATAAGAGCCAGGCTGACTCCCTTCGACGTCACCAAGAATTCCACGTGGGTGACTTTGTGATGGTGAGGAAGGAGAGGCTCTCCCTGGGAGTCATCTCCAAATTGAGGCTACGTGGGGCTGGTCCCTTCCAGGTCCTGAGGCGCATTGGCGCTAATGCCTGTGAGTTAGATCTCCCCGAGGAGTATGGAGTGAGTCCTACATTCAATGTAGCCGACCTAGTGCCATATAAGGGACCCACGGTGGTACCTAGTGAGGATATTGAGCCTATTCCCTCCGTTGAGAGAGCACCCACCCGTGAGGAGAGTCCACCAGCCAAGAGAGCCCAGCGTGAGCGCATTGAACGAATATTGGATGAACATGCCACTACCACCAGGAGCAAGGTATACGAGCGCTATCTCGGCAGGTGGATGGATCGGTCTCGTTCGGAAGACTTGAGGGCAGTACCACTTCTACATCCTCCAAGGAGGGAAGGACACTTACTCGACGGAGTCGAGTTCTCCGCACCCCGGGAGTATGATGGGGACATCACCTCCCATGCCCACGTTCACAGCTCGTCTCCTCGCCCCAGTTGCATCGGGCATGGTCTAGTTATTTAATTTTGAGTCCTATGTAATTTTTATTTGATTCATTTGGTGTATTTTCTCTTTTATTTGAGTCATGTTCCTAGATCTTGTGTTTATTTCCCTAAGTTTGAGTGTCATTAGGTTGTCTAGTTAGCTATTCGGCCCAATTCATTGGGCTTGGCCCAAGGGCTCCCCCCTACCCCCTCGGTTATTTGTCATTGAGTCAATTGTCAGGGTCTTATTGTAAAATGTGGGTTGCCTATATATAGGGCCCCATTCCCCCCATTTGAAGGTAATGAATCAATGAATGAAAAACTTGCCATTTTGAGAGTTTACACTTCTTATCTAGTGGAGAGATTCTATTATTTGGGTGAGAGACCCTAGGGGAGAGATTCCCCACCCATCCCTCTCTTAATCTCTCTTTTTCAATCCATTTTCTCTCTCCTCCACACCTAATTTCAAAAATTTTCTCTCTCCTCCCTCCCAACCACCACTCTCTCACCTACCCCCATTAAAGGCCACTCCCCTTCCCCACACACCCCATTACTCCACCCCCTAGTCCCAAGAGAGCTTCCACCAATCCTAGCTCCACCTCCCAACCCCCAACTACCCCACCCACTTTCCCAAGCACCCTTCCCACTACCCAAAGTAGCCCTCCATCTTTCCAAGGCACCTCTTCTCATCCCCAAGACCACCATTGATCACCCCACATTAAAGGAAATTCAAACTCACATGCCCTCCACCCACTTGTGCCCCCCCACCTTCCTCCTTCTCCCTCCAAGACCAAATTCGTAGCTCCTCCTCCCACCACCTGTTAGACCCCCTTCCAGACCCTATTCTTCCCCTCCCACACCTTGGAACACCCCCTCCTAGACCCCCTCACAGCCAGGGTTCTCCCCACACTCATCCACCTCCATTTCCCCTCCCATATACCCCATTTCCCCCTACCATCTTCAACCTCCAGTTTTCAGTTCGCTGGCAGCAGAAGAGTAGCAGCTTGCAGAGGCGACCTCGATCACATCCCAGAGAATCTGAAGGTCCAAGAGGTATCCATGAAAGCATCTACCTGTCTTCTTCGCAACGGAGGTGCTCTCGTCCCCTTCCGAGCTCCGAACTGACCGGGAGATCCGTTCTCCCACAACTGCGCAGAGCTGCCCCTACTGAGCACCTGAGCCGTAGTAGAAGCTCTTCCACGACGAACCTTAGATGATTCAGGCCACACATTCTTCTACAAAGTTCTTTCTCTTCCTATCTACTTTCAGAATCAAGAAGCGGAACTCCGTTCGGCATCCAGTAGCAGGAGTTATCAATTTTCTCCCTCAGCTATACGGTTCTATTTCCCACAGCCAGCACCGACCTGTCGTCATTGTTCAGAGTCCCCTGGTGTTCTCCAGCATCGTTTGGCTTTCACGTCAGTTTTTTTGCGAAGAGGACTTGTCCACGGTTCCAACGAATCCAACGGTGATCAATTCGGAGTTCAGGAGCTGCCGAGGCATCCTCTGCAACCTGCTGTTGGAAACCAGGAGCTGCCAGTCCGAGGATCTACCACTCTGTTCGGGCCTCCACCCAGACCAGCATCGGCGACAGAAGAAATTAAGAAAATTTGGACGACTTCCCCGGCCTCCTACGAAGATTTTCCAGGTGGTTTCGTCCCCAAAAACATTCGATAGCAGTCGCAGCAGTCAATTCTTCAGTCACCTGTCAGCACTCACAGAACCGGACAGAATCGTCAACCTCCCATATTCGGTGTTCCTTTCTCAAATTCCCCTCCCCGCTTGGTCGGCTGAAGGCCCCTCCCTGCGTGGAGGTAGTTTTGGTTGTAATATCCATTAACCCCCACCCCAAGGTCCCCCTTCTGCGAGAGGTGTAGTATTGTAATCATTTGGGCAGATCAAGCTACCCCGACGCGGCGTGTGGGGATCCACCCGCCTCCCCGCTCGCCCTCGTCTCCGAGCGGGACTGGTTTCTTCAAACCGGTCGAGTAAGTGCTCCAAACTTTGCTCTAATTTGTGCTTGTTCTTTCAATATTGGTTCATAAACTCCGCTGGCCGTGAATGAGAGCCCGATCCTTAATCTCCTTTGCTATAAGTAATCACCGTGGGAAAAGAGTGCATCCGGTGCCTTCGGCACTTTGTCGGCCCCATTGAATTGGGCATCCACATCCATTGGGTATCAAACTTTGGTCTTGCTGGCCCTCTACCAGCAAGGGTCTAACCCCACATCCTCCACTTGGCATCGCCAAGTCACCCCGGGCTTGGGTGAGCGACGAGAGAGCGGCGGCCCAAATTGGCCCATTTAGATTGCGAATGTGCTTGCTTGCTTAAGTCCAAGGGTGTTTCACATCAATTCTCTTTCCCCGACTCTGTCGGGTGATTACCATTCTCTTTCCCCGACTCTGTCGGGTGATTATCATTCTTCTTCTCTGACCCTGTTGGATGACTCTCTCCCCACCCATTCCTCTCTTAATCTCTCTCTTTCA
The DNA here is from genome assembly GCA_022559845.1 of Amorphophallus konjac. NCBI lineage: Eukaryota > Viridiplantae > Streptophyta > Magnoliopsida > Alismatales > Araceae > Amorphophallus > Amorphophallus konjac. Next base: position 428,516,711 of record CM040118.1, read on the forward strand.
CCCCTCTTTCTCTCTCCTATACACCCAAATCCAAAAATTTTCTCTCTCCTCCCTTCCCAACCACCACTCTCCCACCTACCCCCATTAAAGGCCACTCCCCTTCCCCACACATCCCATTACTTCACCCCCTAATCCCAAGAGAGCCTCCACCAATCCTAGCTCCACCTCCCAACCCCCAACTACCCCACCCACTTCCCCAAGCACCCTTCCCACAACCCCAAGCACCCCTATTATCTTCCCCACACACCTCTTCCCATCCCCCAAGACCAAAATTTAATCCCACCCTTAAACCAATTTTCAAAGACCCTTTCCCTCTCACCCACCTTCCCAAATTCGTAGCTCCTCCTCCCACCACCTGTTAGACCCCCTTCCAGACCCCATTCTTCCCTTCCCCCACCTTAGAACACCCCCTCCTAGACCCCCTCACAGCCCGGGCTTTCCCCACACTTATCCACCCTCATTTCCCCTCCCATATACCCCATTCCCCCCCATCATCTTCAACCTACAGCTCTCAACCAAAGATCTACAGAGGACCAGCAACTTGCAGTGGCCACCACGACCTCCTCTGGATGAGTTTGAAGACCCAAGAGCTATCGTTAGAAGCGTCTACCTGTCTACTTCACAATGGCAGTGATCTCGTCCCCATCCGAGCTCCGACCCGTCCGGGAGGTCCGTTCTCCCACAACTATGCAGTGTTGTCTCTGCTGAGTACCAGAACCGGATTATAAGCTCTGCCACGACGAACCTCGGAGGAATCAGCCCAAAAGTTCTTCAACAAAGTTCTTCCTCCCTCTGTCTACTTTCCGAATCAAGAAGCGGATCTCTGTTCGGCATCCAGTAGCTGGAGTTATCAATTTTCTCCCTCGGCTGCACGGATCTACTTCCCCATAGTCTACATCGACCAGTCTTCAGTGTTCAGAGTCTCCTGATCTTCTCCGGCATAATTTAGCATCTCCGTCAGTTTTTCTGTGAAGAAGACTCGTCCACGATTCCAACGACTCTGACGGTGCTCGATTCCGAGTTCGGGAGCTGTCGGTACAGTCTCTGCAACCTGCTGTTAGAAGCCTACAGCTGCCAGTCTGAGAATCTGGTGCACTATTCGAACCTCTACCCAGGCCAGCAGCGACTTCAGAAGAATTCGGAAAAATTCAGAGGCACTCCAGTTCCAGTAATGAAAATTTTGTCACTGGTCTCGCCCTCAGAAAAATTTTTGAGCAAGTTCTACAGCTGCAACACCGACTATCTATCCCTAAACACAGACAGTAGGCAGATTCGGTGTCATCACTTGTTCATCACTCTTTGCTCTAATTTCCCCTCCCCGCTTGGCCGGCTGAAGGCCCCTCCCTGCATGGAGGTAGTATTGATTGTAATATCATTAACCCCCACCTCAAGGTCCCCCTCCTGCGAGAGGTGTAGTGTTGTAAGTCTTTGAGCAGGTCAAGCTACCCCGACGCGGCGTGTGGGGATCCACTCGCCTCCCCGCTCGCCCTCGTCTCCGACCGGGACCGGTTTCTTCAAACCGGTCAAGTAAGTGCTCACACCTTCACTCCATTTAGTGCTTGTCTTTCAATATTAGTTCATAGTTCCGCTGGCCGTGAGAGGGAGAGCTCGGTCCTCAAGCCCCGTTGTCTTGAGTGATCACCATGGGGAAGAGTGAAACCAGTGCCTTTGACAGTTTGTCGGCCCCGTTGAATTGGGCTTCCACATCCTTTGGGGATCAAATCTTGGCCTTGCTGGCGCTCTACCAGCAAGGGCCCAACCCCTCAACCTCACCTTGGCATTGCCAAGTTACCCCGGGCTTGGGTGAGCGACGAGAGAGCGGCGGCCCAAATTGGCCCATTTTGGTTGCAAATGTGATTGCTTGCTTAAGTCCAAGGGTGTGTCACATCAAATTCTCTTTCTCCGACCATGTCGGATGATCACACTTTTTTTTCCTTATCCTCGCAATAATCTCCCCATTGTCTTTCTATTCTTTCGTCTTCACCCTTTTGGGGTTCTTGCTATTTTTGAGGCTTTAGTCCGTCTTGATCTCAGCTGATCTCTATTTATTCTGTATCTGGTTCCTTGTTATCAGAGTTTTTATGCCTTAACAAGAGAGTTCTAGCCCTCGTCTCTCTTCCTTTTCATCCTTCTTCGTCTAGTGTGGTGTCTGCCACTCCTCCGTGTAGAGGAATCTTCAAGTCCTTGTTATCCTCTCCATTCTTTGTCCTATCAAGTGAGGAAAACAAAGCTCGTGCTACTCAAAGCTCGATGGTCAAGATCGCTTCATGACGTTGATTTCACGCTATGGATTTGCAATGTATCTTTATTTTGTGCAAGAATATGCTGTCATTTCTCACTATTATTTCTGCGCATGGTTATAATGTTGGTTCCTCAACATGGTTTGAGTGGCTTTAGTTGAGTTTGCTTAATTTAGTCAAAAATGAGTTCGCTTCTGCAGCATTCTTAGGCTGGTGTTAGCTCCGTGCTGGGAGTCTAATTCTTTCTCCGATCATTGAGGGTGACCTTTAGCATGGGTTTTTCACACACTTCACGGCAAGCGATATCCGATTCCTCCGTTGCTACTTTGACCATACTTTGGGTATGCACAAAGTCTTTTCTTTTCTCTGCTTGGCCAAGTGTAGGGGCAAGAGATGGACGGATGAGATGACCAACCTAGACACTCCCTAATACGATAGAGGTCTCAAATAGGGGTAGTCGTGACCCTCAAAAGTGAGCTTTCATACTATATCTGGCCAACAAGGGCTATAAATGAGAAAATAAATCAATATGTAAAATTATGAAATAAGGCATGGCAAGAGTGGCAGTACAGTTCCCCGTGGGACGTCATGAGCCCGGTCGCATGCATGCCTGATAAGAATGGGTCTCAAAATCAAAGACATAAAGCCCCGGCGCAACAGACTGTATCTTTGAGGGGTGGTGCCCTGGAAGGAATTTGAATCATGATGTCTCCCATCATGTATAAAGCTTGTCTCCAATTTTCTTCCATTTATCCCTCTTAGGCTGGGTTGTATCCCGAGTATGGCCTTAGTAGGGACACCGTTCTTTAGAGGCGGTTGGCTATGGTAAGCCACCCTCATATGCACATCCTGCCCAAGAGAAATCTTTAATGAAAGGGGGAGGTGGGACAATCCTTTGCTAGTAGTTTGAGCTCGTCTTGGGTGCTGCGGATTGCTATTTCAAAAAAATAAAAAATTCAAATTCAAAAAAATCCAAAAAAATCGGATATTGTCAAAAAAAATCAAATATTGTCAATATAAAAAAATCAAATATAGTCAAAATCCAAAAAAATCAAATATTGTCAAAAATCCCAAAAAATCAGATATTATTAAAAATCCAAAAAAATCAAAAATAAACAAAAATCCAAAAATATTTATCCTTTGTTCATTTCTATTTGTTTTGAGGACATGTATGATATGTTTGTTCAGTGTGCAGGTTGCAGGTTGCAGGTACTCAAGCTTCTTTGCTATATCTTTTGCTCTGTCTCTTGTTCATATTTTCTGATCTGTTCTCCTTCTTCAATCTTATCGCTCGATCTGTTCTGAAGCTCATGTCCTTCTCAAACTTTTGCTTACCTCGCTTCATTTTATCATGTCTCCATGAGAGGGCATTGCCACACGATTATATGAACCTGGTAGTTCTACTTCATCTGATCTTGGGCTTTGATTGAAGAGCATATTTGTCATATCTTTTGTCCCACCGTGTCTGATGTGACATGACCAATTGATGTGAAACGACCCTTCGGACCTAGATTCGCAAGCAACCGAACCGAACGGCGGATCCACTCAAGCGGGTTCACCTGCGTCGCTCACACCCGGGTCCGTAGGTGGACCGGCGATAGTGGTGAGGGTCCGAGGTTGGACCTTTCTATTCCGGGGGTTTGTCAAGCTTAGGATGGACCCCCAAAGAGCCTTGGATGCCCAATTCCATGGGCGGCCAGCACGTCAAGGGTGTGGGATGTAATGGTTCTCTCTCAACTCGCCCACGGTAGTCACTCAAATATTAGCGAATTCAGGATCGGGCACTCACTCACCGACCGATGACACTAAGGTGCGATACTGAACAAGCAAAGTGACTCCAGCAGAGAAGTTCAACCAGAAGCTCACCTGATCGGCGTGAAGATGCCGATCCCGGCCGGAGACGAGGGCGAGCGAGGAAGCGTGGGCTTACCCGCACGCTGCGCCGATGAAGCTTTAGCCGAAGACCTGCTAGTACATGCACTACGCCCTCACAGAGGGGGTGGACTAGGGGTAGGGATGATTAATTAAAGCCAAAACTACCTCCACGCAAGGAGGGGCGGTTAGCCGGCCAGGCGAGATCGGACGGAGTGCTAAAGGAGTCTCCGAAAGAGGACTTCGCCGATTCTACCCGCTTCTGGAACTGCCTGATAGGTACTCGATGTTGGTGCTGCCACGGGTTCTCCCGAACTTGGAATTCATCAAAACCATCTCTGAATCCTCACTGACTGAGCCGGGAGAGCTCCTGAATTTTCTTGTGAGTTCGTGTCGTCGCTGACGGCCGGGGCAGGCGCTGGACCGGTGCTGTTTGGTTCTAGCTCGGTCTGGTTCCCGGACGTCACAGCAGGATGACAAAGCCCCCACGAATGCTCCCGTGATCCGAATGACACGGGATCAGGATGGACGCGGGTGTGGTCGAGTCTTCTTCGATCAGAAATGAAGAACGGAACCAGAGGAGGTCGGAGTCGAGAGTTACAGCTCGAAGAGTGGGGAGAGGTCAGGACTGATTCTGGCTATCCTGACCTACGTCCCTGAGGTAGAAAAATTGGAACGGGATGCTCCGGCCTCCGAACGATGCCCCGTTGGCTGCGTTGGACAGGCGACTAGTAGAGCTTTGCCCCGGTCAAGTGGCACGGAAAGGGGAGCTGGGGTGTGGTCGCAGCAGCTTCTGGAAGTTGCTTCTGGTTTCCAGCCGGGCTGGTTCTGCTCAGTCGGTGAAGAACGGCTCTCCCGGGCAGCTCCAAACTCGGATCGGGGCGGGATCACCTCGCCTGCGAAGCCGACTGGAAGAGCTTTCCGTCAATGTAGGATACACCACTACATGAACAGAGGTGACGAGATGACAGGCTCTGCAACAGGCCCCCAAGTCTGCTGCCTACGAACTGAAGACTGCAGGGTGAGTATGGTAGTTGTGGTGAAGGGGAGGGGGCTACCAGATGGCAGGGGGATGGGGGGATGGAGCTTGGGGGAGATTGTTGGAGGGGTATAGGGGTGATGGAGGGGTGTAGGGGTGCTGGGGTCGCAGCTAGGGGTGGGGGAAGAGAGGGAGAGAGAGAGGGCGCAGGTTGGCAAGGGGGAGGGAGCTGGTTTGAAATCTCCTTAATGGAGAGGGATTAGTGCAGGCCTAGGGGAGAGGACAGGGTGTGTTGGGAAGGGGAAGGGTTGTATGGGAAGGTGGAAGGGTGCTTGGGGAGATGGGATTCTCTCTTGGGAGAAGGAGATGACTCTTGGGGATTGTGGTGGAGTTAATGGGGTAGTAATGGGGTATGGGGATATGAAAGGACAAGGGTGATGTGGCTAGGTGAGGTGGCAAGTGGTAGTGATGTGGCAAGAGGAGAGAGGTTGAGGTGGAGCTGAGGTGGTAAGTGGAGAGGAGAGAGGGAGATAAATGCACCCTAGAGAGAGGGGGGGTCGCCCCTTTTAGAGAGAGAGAAGAGAGAGAGAAAGAGAGAGAGGGGAATCCACCTCTAGAGAGAGAGAGAGAGAGAAAATCTCACACAATTTTGGTGGATTTCAAACTTTCATTCAACAATTCATTTCTCCTCAAATGGGGGATTGGGGTCCTATTTATAGGAATCCCATAATTTAACATAAGTCCCTAACTTTTGGACAAATAACACTAAACCAAGGGGAAGGGGGTGCCCCTCGGCCTAGCCCATATAATTGGGCACATTAACCTATAAAACCAACATAATGACTCAAGACTTAGGTAAATAACTACCTAACCTAGGTATTGGACTCAAATAATAGGAAAATTACACGATAAGACTCAAATAAGCAAATGAAAAATACATCATATGACTCAAAATAAAGTGGCGAACAAGATGAGGCACTGCCGGTGATCATCAGGAATCTCAAAAAATGTGGAGTGGTCGGAGATGTCCCCATCATACCCCCGGGGTGCGGAGAACTCGACTCCATCGAGTATGGGTCCACCGGGGGGGAGTAGTCCTCCAAAGCAGCTCGGGGCGAACCACTACCTCCAAACTCAACCGTGCGTCCTAGTCGGGGGACGGATCTTCAGCCTCTCAAGGTGGCTCAGGCACACCCTCTTACTGGCGATGGTACCCTGCTTGCCTAGTATTGCTTCCGTGTGCACACGTCAGACTCTCAGGCTGATATATGGAGGCTCTCCAAGGGTATCACTCACAAAGGTGGGGGTAGGCTCAAGGTGCTCACTGGGTTCCACCGCGGTGTCCATATAGGGTGCTAGATCAGCCGCGCCGAAAGTGGGGTGTATCCCAAAACCCATTAGCAAGTCCAACCCATAAGCCGGGTTGTCAAAGTCACTCGGAACTTGGCAAGGTCCAAGTCCTCGTGCCCTCAAGTTGAAGGTGACTCTAGGGTAGAGCCATTCCAATGCCACCATCGATAGGTTGCCTACTTGGAATTCCAAGTGGCGCTCGCGAGCCTTTGCCCGCTCTTTGTGAATCTCACCGCTCGTTGCGATTTGCTTGCGTGTATGCTCATGCCATACATTATGATGAGGTGAGTGGTTGTGAAAGTGGGTAGTGTGCAAATGTGGACCGGGGCAACCATAGATTGACCTATCATGCTTTGATGCCATGTGGACCTTGATGAACTTAGGTGGACCGGGGCAGCCACAAGTGGCCCTATCATGCATGGACTTCATAACAATGGTTGGAGGGCCGGGGCATCCGTAGGGGAATCTATTATACATGGGTATAGCAAATGCCGGGGGTCCCGGACATCCGTGATTGCTCCTACTATGCTTAAGACCCATGATGAATGAAGGTGGACCATTACATCCGAATATGGACCACTCATACTTCCTACTTGGCATGTGGGTGATATGAATGAATGGATCCAACATACTAATCATGCCAAGTGGTGTGGTATGCCTAGGCACATGCATTCCTATCCCAGAGATGACTTCCATATGCGCGGGTGTGGAGTGGCCCTTGAGCTTCCATTTGTATGGATCAAAGGGATCTAAGAAAGGGGATATCATGAAGTGGGGCATTTCCTTGATCCCTAAGTGTATATTGCCCAAAGTCATGGCTCCCATGGTGTAACCTGAGTCTTGGGAGAGATGGGCTTGGTCTAACATAGCGGGTGAGAGTAGGAAAAGGTGGGTGATAAGTGATGTGGGTGGACCACATGGGTTCCCGGGTTCCCATTGGGAGGGGTCAAAAGGATCGACATAAGTGTACCCGAGGGAAAGGAGCTCTAAGTTTATCTCAACATCCTCAAGGTCCTCACAATATGGTGGTGGATCCTTCTCCTCTAGTAGAATGATTGGACCAAAGTTTTTGGTGGGTGGGTTTAGGAAGGGATTGTAGGGGTCATAGTAAGAGTCACCTAGAGAGAGGAACTCTAGGTCCTCATGGTCCTCACATAGTGGTGAGTCATCCTCCTCTAATGAAACAATTGGGCCGAAGAGTGGGTCGGCCATGAGGGGATGACTTGTCTTCCTACCCGAGATAAGAAGCTCTAAATTGAGGAGAAGGTCGGGCTCATCGGGTGTGGGGAGGAATAGAAGGAGGTCGCTAGTGAAGCAACCAACGGTGCAAATCGAGTAGATGGACCCGACACATAGGTGTAGGAGGTCAAGGCTCCTAGGTCGGTCGGCCACTGTGGTCAACATGCCAGTCAACTCCATTTGCCAAGCCAGGCCCTTAAGAAGATCCCCTAATGTCTCCACTTGGTAAGATGATTGGATGGTGGTGTGATAGGAGAGGGGCACTATAGGGAGGTTTTGTTCCATAGGAGGGTAAACATGGGCCATGATCTCTCTAATGGGGTTCTCCTTTAGCCAACGAAAAAGGGGTTCTCCTAAGATGAGCTCGGCCCCAACTAGGGAGGGTGGTGTAGGGTGAAGACCACCGTGCGAGGTTTCTTCTTCAACTTGGACATGTGTTTCCCCCACGGTTGGGATAGTGACCATGGTGTTCTCCTCTTCTAGGTGGTCGGGTGTGTGAGCCATGATGCTTTCTACACATGGGATGGGAACTTCCTGGCCTAACTCACGACATTGTGACTTGTATTCTTCTTCCCAATCGGGGGAGGCCTCATGTACCTCAATCACATTCTCATCCCTTTGGGATGTGGAGGTTTTACTCTCCAAGAGAAATGGAAGGCCTTTTGGGGTTGGAATTATTTGGGGTGGTGGAGTTTGGGCCCTAAGGGAGGTCTTGTGTTGACTAGGAGAGAAAGGAGGAGTGGGAGTGCTCTTCGGGTGATGGTTCTCAAGGTAGGAGTGGGAAGGTCGGGGAGCGTAGAGCTTCCTAAGCTCAATCTTCATCTCTTCCCATGAGCTTATGGGTTCTTGCCTCCAAACCCTTCTTAAGTCCACTATGCGTTCCCACTCCTTCTTGGATTCTCCCCGAAGCCGCCCCTTGGCCATGCGGACTCTAGCGTGTCCATAGACCATAGTCCTATCAAAGTTTTTATCCATGGTAGCCTCCCACTTTAGGTAGGCATTAGGACTACATCCGTCAAAACTAAGGTCCCCATCTACAATGATTTCCAAGAGGAGGGGGTCAATCGAACCCTTGTGCAGGGCAGAGTTGTTGGGATTTAACCAAAGAGGGGTATACATGATGATGCACTGGGTGGCCCGATGATGACTCTAAATGTGAATGCACCCTAGGACCAACTTGTAGAGAGACAAGTTGTGAACTTGCTCTGATACCAAATTGATGTGACATGACCAATTGATGTGCAACGACCCCTCGAACCTAGATTCTCAAGCAACCGAACCAAACGGTAGATCCACTCAAGCGGGTTCACCCGCATCGCGCACACCCGGGTCCGTAGGTGGACCGGCGATAGTGGTGAGGGTCTGAGGTTGGACCTTTCTATTCCGGGGGTTTCTCAAGCTTAGGATGGACCCCCAAAGGGCCTGGGATGCCCCATTCCGTGGGCAGCCAGCATGCCAAGGGCGTGGGATGTAATGGTTCTCTCGCAACACGCCCGCGGTGGTCACTCAAATATTAGCGAATTCGGGATCGGGCACTCACTCACCGACCGATGGCACTAAGGTGCGATACTAAACAAGCAAAGTGACTCCAACAAAGAAGTGAAACCAGGAGCTCACCTGATCGGCGTGAAGACGCCGATCCCGGCCGGAGACAAGGGCGAGCGAGGAAGCGTGGGCTTACCCGCACGCTGTGCCGATGAAGCTTCAGCCGAAGACCTGCTAGTACATGAACTACGCCCTCACAGAGGGGGTGGACTAGGGGTGGGGATGATTAATTACAGCCAAAACTACCTCCACGCAGGGAGGGGCGGTCAGCTGGCCAGGCGAGATAGGACGAAGAGCTAAAGGAGTCGCCGAAAGAGGACTTTGCCGATTCTGCCTGCTTCTGGAACTGCCTGATAGGTACTCACTGTTGGCGCTGCCACGGGTTCTCCCGAACTTGGAATTTGTCGAAACCAGCGCTGAATCCTCACTGACTGAGCCGGAAGTGCTCCTGAAATTTCTTGTGAGTTCGTGTCATCGCTGACGGCCGGGGCAGGCGCTGGACCGGTGCTGTTTGGTTCTAGCTCGGACTGGTTCCCGGACGTCACAGCAGGATGACAAAGCCCCCACAAATGCTCCCGTGATCCAAATGACACGGGACCAGGACGGACGCGGGCGTGGTCGAGTCTTCTTCGATTAGAAATGAAGAACGGCACCAGAGGAGGTCGGGGTCGAGAGTTACAGCCCGAAAAGTGGGGAGAGGTCAGAACTGATTCTGGCTATCCTGACCTACGTCTCTGAGGTAGAAAAATTGGAACGGGATGCTCCGGCCTCCGAACATTGCCCCGCTGTCTGTGTTGGATAGGTGACTAGTATAGATTCACCCCGGTCAAGTGGCGGGGCAAGGGGAGCTAGGGTGTGGTCGCAGAAGCTTCTGGAAGTTGCCTCTTGTTGCCGGTCAGGCTGGTTCTGCGCAGTCGGTGAAGAACGACTCTCCTGGGTAGCTCCGAACTCAGATCGGGGCGGGATCACTCGCCTGCGAAGCCGACTGGAAGAGCTTTCCGGAAATGTAGGATACACTACTAGATGAATAGAGGTGATGAGATGACAGGCTCTGCAACAGGTCCCCAAGTCTGCTGCCTACGAACTGAAGACTGCAGGGTGAGTATGGTAGTTGTGGTGATGGGGAGGGGGCGACCAGATGGCAGGGGGATGGGGGGATGGAGCTTGGGGGAGATTATTGGAGGGGTATAGGGGTGATGGAGGGGTGTAGGGGTGCTGGGGTCGCAGCTAGGGGTGGGGGAAGAGAGGGAGAGAGAGAGGGCGCAGGTTGGCAAGGGGGAGGGAGCTGGTTTGAAATCTCCTTAATGGAGAGGGCTTAGTGCAGGCCTAGGGGAGAAGAAAGGGTGTGTTGGGAAGGGGAAGGGTTGTATGGGAAGGTGGAAGGGTGCTTGGGGAGATGGGATTCTCCCTTGGGAGAAGGAGATGACTCTTGGGGATTGTGGTGGAGTTAATGGGGTAGTAATGGGGTATGGGGATATGAAAGGACAAGGGTGATGTGGCTAGGTGAGGTGGCAAGTGGTAGTGATGTGGCAAGAGGAGAGAGGTTGAGGTGGAGCTGAGGTGGTAAGGGGAGAGGAGAGAGGGAGAGAAATGCGCCCTAGAGAGAGAGGGGGGTCACCCCTTTTAGAGAGAGAGAGAAGAGAGGGAGAAAGAGAGAGGGGGGAATCCACCCATAGAGAGAGAGAGAGAGAGAGAGGGAATCTCACACAATTTTGGTGGATTTCAAACTATCATTCAACAATTCATTCCTCCTCAAATGGGGGATTGGGGTCCTATTTATAGGAATCTCACAATTTAACATAAGTCCCTGACTTTTGGACAAATAACACTTAACCAAGGGGAAGGGGGCGCCCCTAGGCCTAGCCCATATAATTGGGCCCATTAACTTATCAAACCAACATAATGACTCAAGACTTAGGTAAATAACTACCTAACCTAAGTATTGGACTCAAATAAAATAAAAATTACATGATAAGACTCAAATAAGCAAATGAAAAATACATCATATGACTCGAAATAAAGCGGCAAACAAGACGTAGCACTGCCGGTGATCAGCAGGAATCTCAAAAAATGTGGAGTGGTCGGAGATGTCCCCATCAGTGTCCTTGTCACACGTGTTTATGTCCCTCCATGTCCCACACATGTTGTTATGTCCCTCCATGTCTATCATGTTTTCGTCCCACTGTGTCGCCATGCCGTGTGTTGTTGTTGTTGTCATCCCACACATATGTTATCCGTGTCTTTTGTCCCCCGTGGGTTGTTATCCCACGTGTCTTTGTCCCACCATGGTCTTGTCCCAACGCGTGTGCTGTCCCTCCGTGTTGTGGTGTTGTCTTGCCCCACCATTGTTTTTTGGTCCCGCTCACGCTTATTGTTTGTTCATGTGATGTCTTGCATCCATTGTTCATGTGACTTCATCCTTCGTTATGCTATGTTATGTTATGTTATCTTTCATCCATTGTTGTGATGTTGTGTTATGTTAATTCTTATTCTTATTTTGTTGTTTGTGTCTTATACCAAAAATCCAAAAAAATGCCATTTCACTTGGCAGGTAAGTCAGGTATGGCTCTCTATCCCTACTCATTGTTGCATTACTATATGTTATCTACATTATTATAGCCTCTCAAGGACCGGCTGGTTATCTGTGTGTTCTAAGATCTGATGTTCCCCTTTAATAAAAATGATGATGATCTAGGAGCATATGGTTAATCGTTGGATAAGCCATTAGTTTGAGTCGGGTGGAGGATGATGGACTCTTTCTCGCACGCCGTGGTTGCAAGAAGACTCTTGACCCCGTCTTGGCTCAGTCTAGCAATAGTATTCTTGAGTACTTTCTATTTTATCTTTCTTTGCATTCATTTTGATGATTTCTTTATTTTAGCCCAGCAAGCATCATATCATTTTTGGGCATTCACGCCTCGATATTCTCTCAGAGTTTCTCCTCAGCAATGGTTGATTGCACTTCAGCTCTCTTGGATAAGAGATTCTCATTCCACTCTGAATTTGAACGTCTTCTCTGATTTGTCCGCTTGGTCTGGTTGACTAGCGTGATTCCTGTCTGGATTTTATCTCAATTTTATTTCCCTTTTTTAGCTTTTTCAGTTGTGTTCTTCCGATCCTCTCATTATCCATGGATTGTGTCCCCTGATGAGGTTGGTCATGTTTCCCTTTCCTCCCTTAGTTTAGTTCTCCATACATGTCTCATCCTTGTCATCCATTCCTTGTGGTTAGTTCGGCATTTTCAGGAGAATTCCTATCGCTTGTTGGTTGTGACGGGTGTCTTTTACCTTGATGCCTGATTTTCAATTCTCTCCGCTTCATCTCTGCTTCATCTCCATTTCACGTCGTTATCACTTTTGCTGTAATACCCCAAAATTTTGTATATGATATTTTAGAAACTTTTAGAATTTATTTAGATTTTATAAGATTTTCTAGAGATAAATGAATTATTAAAAGAATTTGGGTTAATTTAAAACTAAATAATAAGGCCCAATATTTATTAATTAACCTGGCCTTTTAAATAAGACCAAAATGGCCCAAAACCAAGCCCACAAGGTTTGGCCCATATTTTAGAAACTTAAAATAGGATATTTACGAAATTTATGGGGATAATTACCCCTTATTAGATAAATAAATGGATAAATAATAGGAAGAGTTTGAATCTAATCAAAATTCGGCGCCTAAGATCAAAAGCGATCTATCGTGCGACCGCTTGAGGCAAGAAATGGTCGCTAGAAGACCGCATGGCTCTGCAAGTTTCGTGAGTGGAAGAAGGAATGAAAAGATGGGAACTTTAGCATCCTAATCACCTAGGATCGATGTTATCCTTTAGATAGATGAGTCTAGAATGTTTTAGGATCGAATTAAAAACTTAAATAGGACTCTAGGTTCGTTCTAATCCATGGAAACCATAGCTAACCCTATTAATAGACCCCAGAACCAACCTACATGACCCTTACTTTGTCTCGCATGGAAATAAGGTAAAGAGGCCGAATTAGAGGTATATTGTTTAGAATATTTTGTTCATCATACTAAGGTCTAACTACCCTCCAAATTTCGTCTTAGGAGATCAAGCCATCAGGAAGATCGAGACGTTCAAAGTTCCTGGTTCGGTACAAGAGTCTCAAGAAATTGTGCGACCAATCCATATTGATCAGCAAAATAGGAACCCTAAACGAGGTAATTAGATAGGAATTCTTTAGAACAAATTGTTCCTTTTAGTACCATATTCTTACCCTCAAAATTTTGTGGTCATAGGTGAAGAGGATCAGAAGTTAGAAGGCCACGAAGTAGCTGGTTTGGTTTAGGACGAGCAAAACTAGGGTCAAGTTCTAGCCCAAAATTGAAAGTCTAAAGCCCAGATCAGAGGTAGGTTATCTCATGAATGGCTTAAACATGATGTTAGGAATAAAAGCCCTCTGATTTCAGTCATTTTCATGTACTGTACATAAAAATTTTTATGTTTTATTGGGACTGTGCATCTAATATAATCTCCATGCATGAACCTTACCTTTAGAGCAAGAAAATGGTAATTCCAGTTTATTTCACTCAAACCCATGCATTCCCATGTCTTAGTATGGTGTTATTAGGCCATATTTACCTATTGCCATGTTTTATTATGCATGTAAAGGCCCTAGATTAGTATATATTTTAGTTTTATTTCTGTTTATAATAGACCGGAAGAAACAGTCTTCCATAGACCGCATACGTTTCCTTAGCAGCCCCGCGATAGACCACTAAGCCCATTGAAACGGTCATCACAAGACTGTTTGGCTTTCTGAGTTCTGTATGTATGTTAACCCGAAACATATTGTAAAATAGCCTTAATTATCATATAGTAAGCCGAGTTAATTAGGTTTTACTCATGTTTAAGTATTGAATCGTACAGCCTTGGGGGAGGGTCGTGTCCTCCCCCCTCCGACCCTCCTCTCCCCATGGCTTCATTCTCTCCGGCGGTCCCTCCTCCTGTGTGTGGATCTTCTCCTCCTCTACGCGGTGATGCTCCTCCTCTGGCCCTTTCTGTTGTTGTCCCACCGTTGGTCTCTCCTCCTGCGGATATCTCCAGCGTGCCTCCCTCTGCCTGGATCCTTGGTGCTAGCCCTTCTGTGCAGGTTGTTAGGCCGGCCATGGCTCCTCCGATCATCTCCATCCCTGTTCACCCTCATGCTCTTACGGACATGAGTGACCCTGCTATTTTCTTTTCTCTTAGTGAGATCAAGGCTTCTTGTAAGCCCCTTGAATTTACAGTCATTGCTTACACTCCTCAAGGCCGGCCTCCGTATCCAATCATTCGAGCTCACCTTGCTCAGCGATTTCAATTTCAGAAGGAGTTTACGCTAAGTGGTTTAGACAGTCGTCATTTGCTTATACGATTTTTATGCCGTGATGATTTCATTAAGGTGCTGTTGAAGGGCTCTCTTCTTGTTCTTGGAAGATTGTTTAAGTTTTTCTGATGGTCCCTTGAATTTTCCCCGGATGCTGATTCTCCGGTGCTACCGGTTTGGATAGAATTCCCTGGGCTCCCGGCTAATTTTTTCATTGAAGCCATGTTCCTTTCCATTGCTGGGAGTGTTGGCTTGGTGCTGCATGTTGATCCGGCTACGGTATCCTTATCCAGTTCACACGCTGCTCGTGCTTGTGTGCTGCTGGATGTGTCCCAGCATATCCCAGAGCGCATTTAGATTGGGTTGGGTTCTGACGGGTTTTGGAAACCCATTGTCTGTCCCCGTTTGCCTTCCTTCTGTTCTCATTGTCATCGTTTGGGCCATTCAGTTGACAATTGCAAGAAATCTGGTGCTCCTCGAGATCATGATCATGGTGGCTCCGGCTATCTTTCGGCCGCCGTGAAGGGTGGTCCGGCACGTTCTGCTGCTCAGGCCTAGCGTGCGGTGTCCAAGCCCCTTCGCATTCCCAATAACGACCCTAGCGATCTAGCTGGCCCCTTCAAGCAACCTTCCACATCCGTTCTCGAACGGGCATCCGAAGAGGTGCCTTGTCATGTTTCAGATATTACTATCCATGCCGTTTCTTCGTCTCCAATTATTGCCCCTAGCGGTGTTTTTTCTCTCCATCGATCGGTGCCTGTTGCTCTTGCCTCTAAACATTCTCTTGTTATGGAGTCCGCCTCTGCTATGGATGGCAGCTCTTATGTGGACGAGGGCGGTGTTTGTTCTGATGCTCCTTGTGGTGACCCCTCCCTCCAACGGATGGATGTTAATGGTCTTCCTACCCCTGGTGGCCTAGCATTGTCTCTCGACATCATTCAATGGCCTCCAGGAGCTGAGGTGCCTCTTTCTGCTGCACATCCGACTCCTTTGTCTTCTCCAGTGGTTCCTGCCTCCGTCGCTTCAGTGGCATCTTCTGTTCCGTCTTCCTCGTTCATGAATGTTGATGTTATGGCCGCATCTGGTTTTGCTCCTCTCATTAACGTTGTTCGTGCCTCTGCTTCTCCTTCTCCCACTCCTCCGTCTGTGAAGGAGGTCGGTTTGGCTGAAAGTCAAGCTTCTATGGCTCCATTGGCTCCGATCCCTTCTTCCTCCGTTGGCCAACATTCACTGGGTGGTGAAAAGGAAGGGGATGTGGCTCTTTCCAATTCTGATCCTGCCTTACCATCGGAGGTTGGGTCTTCTTCTCTGCCAGTCTCTGGTGGTACCGTGTAGGCCGTTGCTACTGTTGAGGGCCCCTCCCTTCAGCCCTCCATCGATCCTGTTGCTATTGGTAATCGGCCTGATGGGGTCGTCCCTCCTATCCTAAGGGTCGTCGCCCCTTCAGGGTCTGCCGTTGAAGTGCTCGATGGGGATGGAGCTCCTGTTCCCATGGACGTCCTCCCTCCTGGTTCTGCTGCTGGTATGCCCTTTGGGGTGGTCGCCCCTGTCCCCAGGCTAGTCTCTCCTTAAAGCTTTGCTGTAGGTGTCGATCATGGCAAAGGGCTTGCGTTGGCCTCTACTCTTGCTCTCCCCAAGACAGTATCTTTGACGGGCGGTGCGCTGCCATCCTCGCTCACTCTGCATCCCCATCATGTGGTGCTTGCTTTGGTAGCTCCTGCTGCGGGCTTCGTTGTGCCGCCTGCCATTGCTGTTGGTTCTTCTTCTTCGGTCTCTCCCAGCCAGACAATTGAAGATGATATCCGTCGGTCGTCTGCCCTGGCAGCCACACTCTCTACTCCTCGGTCCTAATCCTTCACGGATGCCAAGCGATTCCCCTTGCACACTTGCCATGGTGCGGTTCCCCCTGCTGCTTCTCCTCTAGCTGTAGCCTTGGTTCAGGAGGACCCCGTTGGTGCTGATGATGATCTAGGATGGGAGATCTACACCCCTCATCGTAGGGTCACCAGGAGCTCTCGCCGCAAATCTAACCCCCGTTATTGTCCTTAGCTTCATTGCATGGTTTGGTGATTCGTGATGTTCATACTGGGCCTTGGCATCTTCTATTTGCTTTGGTGTTGACTCGTTGCCCTTTCTTTGTTGGGCCTCTGTCTCTTTTGAGTTGTTGCTGTATTTTCGTTTCTTTTGAGCCTATCTTTTCTGTTCAATAGTCCCCTCTGCGTAGGGTGCCGATCATTTGGCTCTTGTTGCTTGTTTGTTATTTTCCTTTTTGTCATATTAATAAAAACGCCTAGCTGATCTTCGGATCTGCCTAGGTATTGCCTTAGTTAAAAAAAAAGTATTGAATCATATACTTGGTTACCTTTATTATTCATCTTAGTTGATTTCATGTTCTTTTTGCACTTGGGACTTATTTTAAACTTATGTAATTTCATGCTAAAACTTATACTCTTGTATTAATGATCATGATTTCATACATAGACTTATTGTGAAGTTTTGGTCGATGACTTGCACGATATCTCCCTCACCTTGAGTCATTTTCTGAAGTATAGGGCACATATTCTGGTATGTGACCATTAGTTACACTTTACACTTATAGGCACACTTTCTTGGACTTATGAACCTCTCCGCCAGATATTCCTTCTGTCGGACTAGGAGATTATGTTTCAAGTCCTTCGTAATGATGCGGGACGGATCACGGACACGACAAGCTCGCGATTGTCCCTTAACGAGGGAAGCGTCGAACGTGCGCGGTTGAGAAACCGGCAATGAGCTAGGGTGGTCGGCTCTCTCTCGTGCCCGGATCGGGTCACGGGACGATCACGCTCTCTCTCGCAGCAGCGGTGATATGAATAATATAGCGAGCTAGATCCTAAAACATGCTCTCTAGCAGCGGCATATAAAGCATATATGAAATAAAGTAAAATGCCAAGTGAAGGAGCGGACACGATACCTCCACGCTCTCGGCGTGGGGAAGACAGACCCGGCCGAACTCGTACTCCTGGGACAGTTAATACATGAATATTACAGCAATAAATTACTACCCACTCCACGCAGGGAGGTAAAGGGCTACACAAGGGGGTCCGAGAGGACCGATTTCGGGTTGACGGGCGGCTTCTCGCGTAGCTTCGGCAGCACACGTACTCGCGACCGTGGGGCCCACGTGCTGGTCGGAGGGGCCGTGTGGGACCGGATGACACCGCTGTAGTGGAGACGCTTGGGGAAGTGCTCCCCGGGATGGCGGCACGTTGGTTCGCCGGCCGGAGATCGGGCGGCTCCGATCGGCACCGGTCGGAAAAGCTTCCTACGGATCTGCACTTGCTGTTTTCAGACGCACGACCCGGCGAGATCGGCCACTGCGATCAGCCCCGATGTCGGATCGACACTAAACTGGCGTCATTGGAAAGCTAACTCGAAATACTTCGATCTAGGGCTAGAGAGAAAAAATGTATTGCTCCAGATCTGGCCTTGACCGAATTTCCAAGCTGCTGTTGTACAGTGGCCAAAATCTCAGATCAGCAGGGAACTTTCCTGAGAGTTGCCTTTGACCGCAAGGTAGACGTCCGATTCAACTCCTGGGCTCTTCACCAAAGTTGTAGAGGTTTGAACAAGGAAAACGGAAATAGCTATTGTGGAACGATTGGTGGAGGCTACGATTTATTATGGATTTTGGACTGACTGGTGGTTGGATCTGGAAACAGGCTGATAGAACTGTAGATGGTTCGGAAAGGGAATTTCTAAAAATATGAAATGAGCTTTCAAAATTCCACGAAAAATTGGTGGTAGAGAGAAAGGTGGACAGAACTCGCAGTAAAATTGAGGGCTAAAATAAAAATCAAAAAAAGGTCCGGATATGGGAAACTCAGGGTTGTTATCACTGTAGATAGAATGCTTGCAGATCTGGGATGACCTGAAGACCGAAAATGGAAAAATAGCAAAAGGAGGAATTTTGGCATGAATGTTTTTTTGAAGATAAAGGTTCGAGAGGGGAACAACTCCTAAAAATGTCAGCTCTAGAGGAGGTGGGAGGTGGGAGAAGAAATTTGGGGAAGATGCTCCTGTCCTGGATGGACAGAATACCGAAGATGACTTCGCGGCGGCTCGATGGCGGCACGAACGGCGGCGGCGGCGGCACTAGATGAACTCAGAGATTGAGGGGGGGGGGAGATAGAAGATAGATCCACTCTAGAATTGGGGTTGGGGAGGGAAAAACACCAGGGGAGAAGGAGAGGGGCACAAGAAGCTCCAATGCACACAATGAATTTTCTCCTTTTCACTAATTTTCAAATGGAAAATACAAGTATTTATATGCTACTCTTCAAATCCAATCTCCACCATTGGATCTAGGGACGGGGAATGGATGGCTGGGATTAAGTGTGATCAACACACACAAAAATAAAATAATCCAAGTGGAATGGGGCGCCCCCTTGACTAGATGAAAGGGGTTGAAAGGTAGGTAGCCTACCTTGGAAAATTTTAACCACTTGTCTCCCATGTGGTCAATTGGCATTCCAACCTTCTAGATGGCCACCTAGGATGGTTGACCAGCCCCACATGGTCTAGGTGGACCAATGGGAAAGGTGTGAGGGTCCCCTTACTTGGGCCTACGGGAATTTTACATATAAACCCACTAAGACTTACAATTGCGTACACATATAACACAAGGGTATACATACAAATATGAAAGGACATAAATGCAAACAAAATGCAGACGGTCTTGCCTCGATGTCCCCATCAATTCTCCCCGGGTGGGAGGAACTCGACCCCGTCGAGTAGGGGTATGTATGCTCGAGTACTCCGGCGGATCCGTTACCGTGCCAAGTAACTCGGGTATGCTCCACTCCAAGTGACCGTCACCTGCCCATTCCATATATACTCGATATGCACAAACTACTGTGGGCTAGAGGTGGACACTCCGGGTGGGGCACTCTCAAAATGGGAGGAGGCGGCTTGAAGACTCACTAGGAATCACCGCTGAGTCCATGTAGGTGACTGATCTGGGTATAGATGTAGAACCGATCCCATAGTCATCGAGCGAGTCCACTCGCCTCTCACTCATAAGAGACTGACATCGATGAGCTTGCACAAGACACATGCAGACAAACAAACGACACACAAACCATGCAAACAAACCACACAAAACAAACCACACAAAGAAAAGCACATTGACTCAACTATGACCCTAGACACACCTAATGTTAGTCCGACCCATGCAGGGGTGACGGTGGACCAGGACACCCGAACGTATGCCGTGCATGCATCTGACGTAACCGGTGGTCGACATCATGCGAAAATCCTAGACCTTCTAAGGTGGACCATGCATGCATATGGGATGTGGATGTGGGGGGGCCAAGAGTATCTCCCCTAGATGATGGTGTATCTTGTAAGTGTACGGGCTTGGTTTGCATAGATGACCCGGCCCGTGGGGAAGGGGTGTGGTAGCGGACTCCCTCAAAGAAGTAAAGTGAATATGAAGGGTCTAGGGGTTCACTAGGGAAGGGGTCAAAGGGATCAAAGAAGCTATGACCCCTTATGGTGGGTTCTCACAAGTCACGGTTCCTGGTGTAGAAGTCTTGAAGGTGTGGATATTCACCTTCATGCATTGTAGGGGAAACGGTGATCATGTGTAGGATGTATGGTTCCTCCCTCGGGCGAAAGGGTATGAAGTCTGACTCGGCCGGCATCGGGAGGAATAGAAGAATCTCTGTGGTGACACAACCCACGGTGCACACGGAGGTAATAGACCCTACGTCCGGATGGGTGAAGCTACGACTAGTGGGTTGGTCGAAGCCTCGAGCCAATAAATGTGTTAACTGCCATTGCCAACCTAAACCAAGAATAAGGTCACCCAATGTGTCAACATGGTGACGGGATCGGAATGTAGTATGGTAGGAGTTGGCGGGCACTAAAGGTAGGGTAGGGTCCATAGACGGGTAAGGAAGTGGGACCAAGTCATCCTTGAGCCAACTAAGAAGCAGCTCGGCTATGTATAGCGTCCCCGTAAGAAACACGGGTAGTTCGGGGTGAAGTGGCTCCAAGCATGATGGTTCGGAATGAGGATCGGAAGGTAAGGGTGGTAACGGAGCACTCACAGGTGGTGAAGGAGCACGTGTCCTTTTCAACATATCCAAAATCATTTTCTCGAATTCCTCAAAGGTGCGGGTTGGAGTAGGGACCTTGGGGTGGACTAGCTCCTTGACTCTTGGCTCGGGTGTGGGCCTAGGCCCAACTAGGAGCGGGGCTTCCACTTGACTGGAGGTGCTTGGATGGGAGTGGATGGAGGTGCCAAGGGATAGTTGGTTGGAGGTGACTGGGCGGGCCACTAGATTGGGGTTGCTTTGGTGGAGTGGGCGAGTGGTATGACCCCCGTGATTGGAGGTAGGTGGGCGGGGAAGGTAGGCCCTCCTAAGCGCTCTCTTCATCTCCCACCATGACTCGATGGGCCTTAGACTCCTATCCTCCCTCCAATATTTGATGTCCCTCCATGTTTCGGCGGCTTCACCAAAAAGTCACCTTTTGGCAACATCGACTTGCATGGGCCCGGACATATTGTACACCTCGAAGTAATCGTCCATGATGGCTTCCCACTCTAGGTAATCACTCGGGTTATCGGAGCCGTAGAAGTCCCGGGTTTCAGGCCTCTTGGAGTGGTTCGGGTGGTCCTTCCATTTTAAATAATATCGATACCAAGGATAAGATCCGAGTGTTCGGTAATCCATGGGTCACGGGGAAGCTAGCGGATGGCCATGCCGACATTCGGACAAAACACTAGACACGACCCTAAGTAATGAAAAGGTGGAATGCCGACTCGACTACCAACCTAGACACGACCAAGACTCGGTACGCGGCGGAGTTAATCGATCCGAAGATCACTCGCGTAAGTGTGCGGCCTTTCCGATAGGTGTAGCCTAACGTTCGGACAACACCTTTTGATATACCGAGTTATTGGGATGCAATGCAAAAAGACACACCTTTTTTTTTGTTTTAAAATAATGATGACCCTAAACACGACTTAGACAATGACTAATGACTAGACGTAAATGACACTTTTTTTTGACACCCTAGACTCAATCTCGCTCTGGTACCAAATTGATGCGGGACGGACCATGGACACGACAAGCTCGCGACTGTCCCTTAACGAGGGAAGCCTCGGACGTGCGCGGTTGAGAAACTGGCAATGAGCTAGGGTGGTCGGCTCTCTCTCGTGCCCGGATCGGGTCACGGGACGATCACGCTCTCTCTCGCAGCAGCGGTGATATGAATAATATAGTGAGCTAGATCTTAAAACATGCTCTCTAGCAGTGGCATATAAAGCATATATGAAATAAAGCAAAATGCCAAGTGAAGGAGCGGACACGATACCTCCACGCTCTCGACGTGGGGAAGACGGACCCGGCCGAACTCGTACTCCCGGGATAGTTAATACATGAATATTACAGCAATAAATTACTGCCCACTCCACGCAAGGAGGTAAAGGGCTACATAAGTGGGTCCGGGAGGACCGATTTCGGGTTGACGAGCGGCTTCTCGCGTAGCTTCGGCAGCACACGTACTCACGACCGTGGGGCCCACGTGCTGGTCGGAGGGGCCGTGTGGGACCGAGCGACATCGCTGTAGTGGAGATGCTTGGGGAAGCGCTCCCCGGGATGGTGGCACGCTGGTTCGCCGGCCGGAGACCGGGCGGCTCCGATCGGCACCGGTCGGAAAAGCTTCCCACGGATCTGCACTTGCTATTTTCAGACGCGCGACCCGGAGAGATTGGCCGCTGCGATCAGCCCCGATGTCGGATCGACGCGAAACTAGCACCGTTGGAAAGCTAACTCGAAATACTTTGATCTAGGACCAGAGAGAAAAAATAGATTGCTCTAGATCTAGCCTTGACGGAATTTCCAAGCTGGTGTTGTACAGTGGCCGAAATCTCATATCAGCAGGGAACTTTCCTGAGAGTTGCCTTTGACCTCAAGGTAGACGTCCGATTCAGCTCCTGAGTACTTCACCAAAGTTGTAGAGGTTTGAACAAGGAAAACGGTAATAATTCTTGTGGAAGGATTGGTGGAGGCTACGATTTATTATGGATTTTGGACGGACTGGTGGTCGGATCTGGAAATAGGTTGATAGAACTGTAGATGGTTCGGAAAGTGAATTTCTAAAAATATGAAATGAGCTTTTAAAATTCCACGAAAAATGGGTGGTAGAGAGGAAGATGGACAAAACTCCCAGTAAAATTAGGGTCTCCAAGAACAATCAAAACAAGGTCCGGATATGGGAAACTCAGGGTTGCTGTCACTGTAGATAGAATCTTGGCAGATCTGGGATGACCTGAAGACCGAAAATGGAAAAATAGCAAAAGGAGTAATTTTGGCTTGACTTTGTTTGTGAAGATAGGGGTTCGAGAGGGGAACCACTCCTAAAAATTTCAGCTCCATAGGAGGTGGGAGGTGGGAGTAGAAATTCGGGGAACATGCTCCTATCCTAGATGGACAGAATACCGAAGACGACTTCGCGGTGGCTCGATGGCGGCACGAACGGCGGCGACGGCGGCACTAGATGAACTCAGAGATTGAGGGGGGGAGATAGAAGATAGATCCACTCTAGAATTGGGGTTGGGGAGGGAAGAACACCAGGGGAGAAGGAGAGGGGCGCAAGAAGCTCCAATGCACACAATGAATTTTCTTCTTTTCACTAATTTTCAAATGGAAAATACAAGTATTTATATGATACTCTTCAAATCCAATCTCCACCATTGGATCTAGGGACGGGGAATGGATGGCTGGGATTAAGTGTGATCAACACACACAAAAATAAAATAATCCAAGTGGAATGGGGCGCCCCCTTGACTAGATGAAAGGGGTTGAAAGGTAGGTAGCCTACCTTGGAAATTTTTAACCACTTGTCTCCCGTGTGGTCAATTGGCATTCCAACCTTCTAGATGGCCACCTAGAGTAGTTGACCAGCCTCACATGGTCTAGGTGGACCAATGGGAAAGGGGTGAGGGTCCCCTTGCTTGGGCCTACGGGAATTTGACATATAAACCCACTAAGACTTACAATTGTGTACCCATATAACACAAGGGTATACATACAAATATGAAAGGACATAAATGCAAACAAAATGCAGACGGTCTTGCCTCGATGTCCCCATCACGTAAGACTCCGCAATCCTGGGATTCCCACTAGGACGCCGAGCTGGTTGTACCATCAAAACTAATTTTCTAGAAAGCACTTTACCAGTGTTTGATGTGTTCTGGACCTTAGCGGCCCTATGGACGACCCCTAAAATATACCAAGCGGCCCTTCACTAGACCGCTGCAACTCCAGAAAGTTTTCCTACGTCGACACTTCTTTTCATACGTCATGAAACAGTCTAGACTCTGACCACTTTCTGCATGAAACGGTCCAGTAAATGACTACTTTATCTCTGAACCTATCTAACCTAAGGTTTGACCTTTGGGGTTGGTTTTCTTGAGTTCCTAGATGGTCTTCGGATTATCTGAAGTCTCAACACATATTTAATAAATCAATATTCAGATATGAAACTTAATGAATGTACCGTTATACTACCGGAATGCCGCCGTGGTATAATATTCTTTTAATTCTTCTTTGATATGTCATGTCAGTTTGGTACGTTCTAGACCTTGGTTACTTGGTCATGAAACTTATTATTTGGAATTGAATTATTTGCCGAAATTATTGTTATATCTCGTGGAAGTAGCTGGATTTATAACTTGAAGATGCAAGACCGGACACGGATTGTGTCCAAGGGCTCTATACTAGCCCCCATGGCCGATGGTCGGAAACGTGTTATAAACCATGAGGTACGATGATACTGGCGTCGCATTGCGCCGGGAATACTTTCTCTTATAAATGAGTGAAACAGCACGAGGCTCCTTATGGAAATTGCATGCTTGTTAATGACATAGCCTTTACAAGGTTGTGTAAATACTTTCTAGTTACATGCTCGTACATTCTTGTTCATGAAAGGCCAAACTTACCTGTACATTGTAAGGCACGTGCCTTAATGGATCCTTGATGGTTTTTGTTCTATTATTTGTTCTGGAATTTCTGGCTATTTTCCTGGATTTTTAGGAATTTGTCTGGTATTTTTCCGGATTTATTTGAGGGTTATTAGAAATTAATGAGATTTTAATATATATAATAATTATATTATATATATTTTAATTTCTTTTTTTCTTTTCTTTTAAACTCTCACCCCCTCTCTCTCTCTCCCCGTCGATCCCTCATTCACCCTCACGCTCTCTCTCTCCTCTTGCGATCGCCCCTCTCTCCTCCTTAGGGAACGCGGGCGAGACGGCGTCGGATTGAGGTGTGGTTGGCGCCGGTGGATTCCTCGCGTCGAGAGGAACGCGTGGGTACCCATTTCGGCACGATTCGATGATCGTGGGAGCGGGGTGGAGCTTGAAGGCCCGGTGAGCCTACCTCGGTGCATGCGGCCTTTTCGCCCGTCTCGGCTTGCAAGAGGTAGGGGGATGGAATCCTGATCTCGCTAGGATCATTTCCTGTGGCTCGTTCCGTTGATTAGAGCCCGTGGCATGCATACTGTTCATTTCTTCCATTTGTAGGGTTTTAATGAAATTCTTGAGATTAATGCTTATTAGGCCCTGCATGTGATGTTTTTAGTTGTTATATTGTCGTATGGGTTGCATGGTTTGACAGGTTACAGGTTTTACGTCGTTACCCAGCGATTCAGATCGTCCGGGAGGGAACTGATTTTTATATATAACTCGTCCGTGACCCAGGTGAAGTGACGGTCTTGCCAGGAACCGTCACATCTCCGACGGTCTTTCGTGAGCGCGTTACTTCAATGTAACGGCCCATCATGGGTGCGCTACATTGAGAGTAACGGTAGGGCTCCCAGCCGTCGCTCCCTCGTTGATTTACGTTGGTTTGGTCAGGCGGTGCGCCCGACGGCCAGTCGGCCGGCCGTCGTTTCCAAGCGACGCGCCGAGCCCGGGGCGTCGTTTCGCCTGCGATTGATTTAAACACTATACGTTGGTTTTAGGCCTCGGGTGAAAGTAACGGCGGTGCTCCTGCGCGTTGCTTCGAAGCAACGCATAGGACCCCCACCGTCACTCTCCCTCTTAGGTCCTTTGAGCTGGAACTCAGGTGGAAGTAACGGATGGAGACCAGCGCGTCGTTCTTGGTGTAACGCGCCAGTCCCCGACCGTCACTTTCAAGTAGCGCGTGGGTATTAGACCGCCGCTTCCCTGATGGTTTTAATATGTTGCCAGCCCATTTGTTATGCGTTCCTTTTTATACTCATGCCATATTCGTATTGTTTTAAATGTTTAGTGGCGTGTTTTATTACCATTAGAGTAGCCTTTCTTTCCACGCAATGGAGCCACTGTTGTTGCCCTAATGTCTGTTGAGTGCCGACCCGCTTGAGGATGGCGGAGGGGTGTGTTTCCCATGCACGGTTTGTAAGCTAGTTCCGTGGGCTCCCAGCCAATGGTAGCGTCCTACCAAGGGGGAAAACTAGCTAGAGGGCCTGGCTCAGGCTAGAGTCAGTGTGTGCACACGTGGTCGGAGACTGTGGACTGACACCGACGGGTGCCACTCCGACTGGTCACTTGGTTTGGTACTGTTTACACGCTTAGCTTGTCGCTTCGTCGACTGCGAGTGCTTGAGACGCAGTGTAAGTCGTCAGTGGACGCTTCTGGTTTCTGCTCCAGTGGTTGTCCTTCCTTGTTGCTTGGATTAGTTGAGACTTATTCTATTTGGTAGCTTTAGTTTTAATCGCTTGCGTTTAGTTAGCTGTGGCATGCTTTAGCTGTTATACTTGCTTAGTTAGAGTTTACAGCTTTACTTGAGTAGTTATTCATGCCATTGCCTGTTAGCTATTTAAATGCATGCTCTACTTGCCTTTATTTATGCGTGTATGCTTGTTTAGTGTGAGGCAGGGATCCGCGTGACCCCTACTGAGTCTGGCTGTGACTCACCCTTTCTCCTTTCAGGTGAGCCGCGCCCGTCGTCTCCCGGTGCTTCGTGAGCCATTTTGGAGACCGTGTTAGCTGCCAGCTTTAGTGGAGACACCTTTTGAGGCTTGTTCGTACTTTTGCCGGGGTATGCCCCGCGTAGTTGTACCTTGTGGACTAGTACTCTTGTTTCTTTGGACTAGTATATGAATATCACTCTAGTTATTTTTGAATTGCTTCCGCACTTGTGTTAATTTCTTTACTTAATTGTAAATTGCGCGTTCCAAATTCCAATTCGTTATGCATACCCCTCAGCACTTTTCTACTAACCCTTCAGGGGCCTCATCAGCCTCTTGGGTGGCTTCCCCAGTTCTTGGTATCGGTGTATCGATGTTATCGGTATATCGGTATCCTGAACTCTGGGTCGTTACAGTTGGTATCAGAGCATTAGTTGAGGAATTGTATAAGGAATTGAAATTTGCGCTTGTCCAGAGCTAGTCCTGTTGTCGTCTATTGCTGGCATAGGATGTTTTCCGTATGATTGATTAATTGTGATTGATTTGTGTTTTGGCAGTGTAATTATGCCTCCCCGTCGAGGAAGACCCCCTCGAGCTCCTCGTGTTCCTCGAGATGCGCCCAGGGAAGATAGTGGTTCAGCACCTCCTCCTGCAGTTCCAACTGTTCCAGTTGTTCCTCCTCCAGCGCCGATTGTTGCTCCTCCTGTTGAAGTGCCTGGCAGTCGAGGCAAAGCTTTTAAAGAATTCCTGATGTTCAATCCGCCTGCTTTCGATGGTCAAGCTGATCCAGAAGTGGCAAGGCAATGGTTGGATGCAATCGAGCGGGTGTTTGTCTCGATGGAATGTGCTGAAGATGAAAAGGTTATGCTTGCTGCTTTTCAACTCGAGGGTACGGCCATTTCGTGGTGGAAAGCCGAGTGGCAGATTGCCTTTCATTCAAGACCTCTTCGGCAGATCACATGGGCAGAGTTCGCAGCTGCTTTTGAGCGTGCCTACACTCCTGCCTGTTTACAAATGGCGAAAATGTATCAATTCATGGAGCTGACGCAGGGCAGTTTGACGGTGCTTCAGTATCGAAATAAGTTTATGGAATTGGGTCAGTATACGCCCCATGTGCTGGCCAGTGAAGCTTTGAAAACCCATCAATTCTTGCAAGGTTTGAGGCCCGAGTTGAAGATGCCCCTCATTGCCAGTCGTGTTGCGGATTTGGACAGTGCGTGCCAGACAGCTGTGGCACTAGAGCTGGAGATGACGAGACCAGGTGGATATCCTCAGGCAGGGTCAGTGCAGCCGGTAGCTCAGTCACAGCAGACTTACCGACCGCCAGTGCCAGGTGTTCCCTCAGTCCAGTCAGAGATTTCTAGTGCTTCCTCTCCTTCCAAACCCAAGTTCAAGCGATTCAAGAAGAAGAAGAAGTTTTTCCAACAACCGTCCGGTACAGATTCTGCTCAGCAGCCGACAGCACCTTCTTCTCAGACTCGGCAGAGCTCAGCTGTCAGTCAGCCATGGACGTGTAGGAGATGCGGTGGTCATCATAAGGGCCAGCCGTGTTCTCTTCCTGTTGTTTGCTTTAGGTGTGACCAGCCGGGTCATGTGGTTCGTGATTGCCCACTGAGGCCGAAACAATTGCAAGTTCCTCAGTTTTCTCAACCTCAGCAGCCGCAATTCAGACCTCCGACTGCACCTCAAGCTCAGCAATTTTACTCTCAAGCGTCGGCGTCTTCTTAGCAATCTTCAGCTGGTTCTAAGAAGCAGAAAGGCAAGGTTTCTCATTTGAATAGAGCTGATGCTGTTGCGTCCTATCTTGTGGAAGGTACGATTATGCTTTATGGTCATTCAGCTCGTGTCTTATTTGATTCTGGTGCTTCTCACTCTTTTATTTCTGAGGATTTCATGGCCTGTATTGAGGAACCGACTTCTGAGGTATCCTGTGAGATGTTTGTTGAATTACCTTCTGGAGATTTCATGGTTACACCTTTGTGCCTGGAAGAATCTCCTGTGATGATTGATAATCACCAGTTGCCGGCAAGATTGTATGCGTTGCAGCTGGCAGATTATGATGTTATTCTGGGAATGGATTGGTTGGAGCATTATGGAGCTGTGGTTGACTGCAGATCGAAGAAAGTCTATTTTCAGCCACAGGGAAAATCAACCTTTTATTTTCAAGGTATTCGATCCCGATCTTCTCGTATGATTATTTCTGCTATTCGAGCCTATAGGTTGCTTAGCACAGGTTGCCAGGGATTCCTTGCTTCAGTGGTTATTGTTGAAAAATCACGACGGGATGTTTGTGATATTCCGGTTGTCTGTGAATTCCCTGATGTATTTCCTGACGAGTTGCCAGGCTTGCCCCCAGAGTGAGAGATAGAAATGGTGATTGAACTGATTCCAGGTACCGGCCCCTTAGCAAAGCCGCCGTACCGAATGGCTCCAGCTGAATTGAACGTACTGCGTGCACAGCTACTAGAGTTACTGGAAAAAGGTTATATTCGTCCCAGTTTTTTTCCGTGGAGTGCCCCAGTGCTGTTTGTGAAAAAGAAAGATGGAAGCCTGAGACTTTGTATTGATTACAGGCAGTTGAATCAGGTGACTATCATGAATAAGTATCCGCTTCCCAGGATTGATGATTTGTTTGACCAGTTACAGTCTGCTACTGTCTTTTCACGGATTGATCTCAGATCTGGCTATTTTCAGTTACGGATCCGGGAATCCGATGTGGAGAAGACTGCGTTCAGCACTCATTATGGTCATTTTGAATTTTTAGTCATGCCGTTTGGTTTGACTAATGCCCCAGCAGCTTTCATGGACCTGATGCAGCGTATCTTTCGTCCATTTTTGGACCGGTTTGTGGTGATCTTTGTGGATGATATTCTGATCTATTCTGCCTCTGATGAAGATCATGTGCAGCATTTGAGGATCGTTCTGCAGACTCTAAGGGATCACGAGCTTTTTGCGAAGTTTAGTAAATGTGAATTCTGGCTTCGGGAAATTCATTTTCTTGGTCATGTGATTTCTGGTGATGGAGTGGCAGTGGACCCTGCAAAGATCGATGCTATTTTGAGTTGGCAGAGACCAAGAACTGTAACAGAGATTCGAAGTTTTCTAGGTTTGGCTGGGTATTACCGCAGATTCATTCAAGACTTTGCGAAAATTGCAGCCCCGATGACTAGATTGACTCATAAGGATGTGTCCTTTATCTGGTCGGATCAGTGTGAGGCTAGCTTTGTTGAATTGAAAAGGCTATTGACTTCTTCTCCTGTGTTGACTTTGCCTTCCGGCTCGGGTGGATTTATGGTCTGTACAGATGCTTCTCGAGTAGGTTTGGGTGCAGTGCTAATGCAACATGGTAAGGTTATTGCATATGCGTCCCGGCAGTTGAAACAACATGAAGGAAATTATCCCACGCATGATCTAGAGCTAGCTGCAGTTGTTTTTGCCTTAAAGATCTGGAGACATTATCTGTATGGTGAGAAATTTCAGATTTTCACCGATCATCAGAGTTTACAGTATATTTTCTCCCAGAAAGATCTGAATCTCAGGCAGAGGCGATGGATGGAATTCATGAAAGACTTTGACTTTACACTCTCCTATCAGCAGGGTAAAATGAATGTCGTGGCTGATGCTCTGAGCAGGAAAGTACAGGTCAGTCATTTGTTGCTTCATGAATGGAAATTGTGGGAACGACTTCCGAGCGAGGCATTCAGTGCAGAGTTTCCTGCTGATCCGAAGATGCCAGTTTGTGCTACCTTGGTTTTGGGTTCAGCTTTATATCAGCAGATTAAAGAAGCCCAGCAGGCCGATTCTGATTTGGCTCGTGTTATATCGAGATATGATGTGGAATTTGATGACGAGCTGGTTGTCCGTTTCCAGGGCAGATGGTATGTTCCCGCTGATGATGATTTAAGGGATGAGATTCTGAGTGAGGCCCATGGTTCCCGTTTTGCTATTCATCCGGGTGTCACCAAGATGTATCAGAATTTGAAGAAGCAGTTCTGGTGGCCAGGTATGAAGAAAGACGTGGCTATGTTTGTTTTTAAGTGCTTGACTTGTCAGTTAGTTAAAGCCGAACATCAAAAGCCAGGTGGTTTGCTTCAGCCGTTAGAGATTCCGATGTGGAAATGGGACCATGTTACTACAGATTTTGTGGTGGGTTTGCCTCGGACTTCTCAAGGTTTTGATGGCATCTGGTTGCTTGTCGACAGATTGACTAAAACCGCCAGGTTATTGCCGATTAAAGTTACTTGGAATGTGCAGAGGTTGGCCGAGCTGTATGTGCAGAAGATGGTGCCACTGCATGGAGTGCCTGTTTCACTTGTGTCAGATCGTGACCCACATTTTACCTCCGACTTCTGGCGTAGTTTCCAGAAAGCTTTGGGCACTGAGTTAGCTTTTAGTTCAGCATATCACCCTCAGTCAGATGGACAGTCAGAGAGGACTATTCAGACTCTGGAAGACATGCTGAGATTGTGTTGCCTTGATTGGCATGGTTCGTGGAGTCAGCATCTGCCACTGGTTGAATTTGCTTATAATAACAGTTTCACACCAGTATTGGTATGGCTCCTTATGAAGCACTTTATGGTCATCCTTGTCGAACTCCTCTGAACTGGTTTGATGTTGGGGACAGATTGTTGACAGGGCCTGACATGGTGCAGCAATGTTCTGATGTGGTTCGTCTGATCAGGTAGAGATTGTTGACGGCTCAGAGTCGACAGAAAAGCTACGCAGATTAGCGCAGACGTCCACTACAATTTGATCCTGGAGATAGGGTGTTTTTTAAAATATCTCCGATGAAAGGTGTTTCCAGATTTGGGAAGCGTGGAAAGCTTAGTCCGCGGTATGTTGGCCCTTTTCCAATTGTTGAAGCTATTGGTCAGGTGGCTTATCATCTGCAATTGCCAGCGGCTATGCAAGCTATTCATGATGTATTCCACGTGTCTCAGTTGAGGAAATATGTGCCAGATGCTTCTCATGTTCTCGATGATTCAGTATGGCCTGAAGTGACTGCTGATTTGTCCACGCCAGAGTTTCCTATCAGAATTGAAGACCGTCGTGAGCAGCGATTGAGAAATAAGGTTATTCCTCTGGTAAGAGTTGCTTGGCAACGTCACTCTGGTAATGAGTCTACTTGGGAGCGTGAAGATGAGATGCGTCAGCTTTTTCCCTTTTTATTCCAATGAGGTATAAGTCCTTTCTCAATTTCCTCCTTTTCGGTTGTTGTAAATTTCGTGGGTGAAATTTCTGTAAGGAGGGAGAGACTGTAAGGCCCGTGCCTTAATGGATCCTTGATGGTTTTTGTTCTATTATTTGTTCTGGAATTTCTGGCTATTTTCCTGGATTTTTAATAATTTGTCTGGTATTTTTCTGGATTTATTTGAGGGTTATTAGAAATTAATGAGATTTTAATATATATAATAATTATATTATATATATTTTAATTTCTTTTTTTCTTTTCTTTTAACCTCTCACCCCCCCTCTCTCTCCCCCCGTCGATCCCTCATTCACCCTCACACTCTCTCTCTCCTCTTGCGATCGCCCCTCTCTCCTCCTTAGGGAACGCGGGCGAGACGGCGTCGGATTGAGGCGTGGTTGGTGCCGGTGGATTCCTCGCGTCGAGAGGAACGCGTGGGTACCCATTTCGGCACGGTTCGGTGATCGTGGGAGCGGGGTGGAGCTTGAAGGCCCGGTGAGCCTACCTCGGTGCATGCGGCCTTTTCGCCCGTCTCGGCTTGCAAGAGGTAGGGGGATGGAATCCTGATCTCGCTAGGATCATTTCCTATGGCTCGTTCCGTTGATTAGAGCCCGTGGCATGCATAATGTTCATTTCTTCCATTTGTACGGTTTTAATGAAATTCTTGAGATTAATGCTTATTAGGCCATGCATGTGATGTTTTTAGTTGTTATATTGTCGTATGGGTTGCATGGTTTGAAAGGTTACAGGTTTTACGTCGTTACCCGGCGATTCAGATCGTCCGGGAGGGAACCGATTTTTATATATAACCCGTCCGCGACCCAGGTGAAGTGACGGTCTCGCCAGGAACCGTCACATCTCCGACGGTCTTTCGTGAGCGCGTTACTTCAATGTAACGGCCCATCGTGGGTGCGTTACATTGAGAGTAACGGTAGGGCTCCCAGCCGTCGCTCCCTCGTTGATTTACGTTGGTTTGGTCAGGCAGTGCGCCCGATGGCCAGTCGGCCGGCAGTCGTTTCCAAGCAACGCGCCGAGCCCGGGGCGTCGTTTCACCTGCGATTGATTTAAACGCTATACGTTGGTTTTAGGCCTCGAGTGAAAGTAACGGCGGTGCTCCTGCGCGTTGCTTCGAAGCAATGCATAGGACCCCCACCGTCACTCTCCCTCTTAGGTCCTTTGAGCTGGAACTCAGGTGGAAGTAACGGATGGAGACCAGCGCGTCGTTCTTGGTGTAACGCGCCAGTCCCCGACCGTCACTTTCAAGTAGCGCGTGGGTATTAGACCGCCGCTTCCCTGATGGTTTTAATATGTTGCCAGCCCATTTGTTATGCGTTCCTTTTTATACTCATGCCATATTCGTATTATTTTAAATGTTTAGTAGCGTGTTTTATTACCATTAGAGTAGCCTTTCTTTCCACGCAATGGAGCCACTGTTGTTGCCCTAAGGTCTGTTGAGTGCCAACCCGCTTGAGGATGGCGGAGGGGTGTGTTTCCCATGCACGGTTTATAAGCTAGTTCCGTGGGCTCCCAGCCAATGGTAGCGTCCTACCAAGGGGGAAAACTAGCTAGAGGGCCTGGCTCAGGCTAGAGTCAGTGTGTGCACACGTGGTCGGAGACTGTGGACTGACACCGACGGGTGCCACTCTGACTGGTCACTTGGTTTGGTACTGTTTACGCGCTTAGCTTGTCGCTTCGTCGACTGCGAGTGCTTGAGACGCAGTGTAAGTCATCAGTGGACGCTTCTGGTTTCTGCTCCAGTGGTTGTCCTTCCTTGTTGCTTGGATTAGTTGAGACTTATTCTATTTGGTAGCTTTAGTTTTAATCGCTTGCGTTTAGTTAGCTGTGGCATGCTTTAGCTGTTATACTTGCTTAGTTAGAGTTTGCAGCTTTACTTGAGTAGTTATTCATGCCATTGCCTGTTAGCTATTTAAATGCATGCTCTACTTGCCTTTATTTATGCGTGTATGCTTGTTTAGTGTGAGGCAGGGATCCGCGTGACCCCTACTGAGTCTGGCTGTGACTCACCCTTTCTCCTTTCAGGTGAGCCGGGCCCGTCGTCTCCCGGTGCTTCGTGAGCCGTTTTGGAGACCGTGTTAGCTACCAGCTTTAGTCGAGACGCCTTTTGAGGCTTGTTCATACTTTTGCCGGGGTATGCCCCGCGTAGTTGTACCTTGTGGACTAGTACTCTTGTTTCTCTAGACTAGTATATAAATATCACTCTAGTTATTTTTGAATTGCTTCCGCACTTGTGTTAATTTCTTTACTTAATTGTAAATTGCGCGTTCCAAATTCCAATTCGTTATGCATACCCCTCAGCACTTTTCTACTAACCCTTCAGGGGCCTCATCAGCCTCTTGGGTGGCTTCCCCAGTTCTTGGTATCGGTGTATCGATGTTATCGGTATATCGGTATCCTAAACTCTGGGTCGTTACATACATGATTAATCTTGCTTGTTCATGGTCCATACTCGCTTACATCTACTTGCTCAGTTATTTCATGATTCTTGGTTATCTTGGTTTATATCGCTTGATTATCGCATTTTTATTTTTACCTTAAGATCTTAGAGCTAAGACATTAATCATTTAAATATTACCTTCATGTTAATGTGAAGATACCTACTGGGCTAGTATGCTCATACCTACTTTCTCAATTTTCCAAGAAGTACTAATGGATCGGATTCGGAATATACAAGTAGCGGGTCCGAGAGTGATTGAAAGTCAAATGGATGGAGATAAGACCTAGTCGTCAAGTGTATAGTCGAGTCCTATTGTAATTTTTCATTTTCTTGAGTATATGATGTAAGGATGGTTAAGTCATGAATCCAATGTACTTGTGGTTATTAGTATGAAATAAAGTGAGAAATTGGAAAATTTTACTTGTGCAATTACTTTTATGTGATTGTCCTGCGCTCTGATTTCTTTCTTGCGAGAGGCTTACCATGCCGGCTGTTCACGTTCCGATATTCCTTCCGTTGTATTAAAAGCGCGGGGGCGGGTCGACCCCGCTGGGATCCCGCAAGGTGGCTGAGACCCCCTCCCGGGCTGGTCGCATCCCCAAAAGGAGCCAGAGGGGTCATTTGACCCCCAAGCAATCTTTTTGGCCCCTCTCCGCGTCTTTTTGGAGTTTTTCTGTCTCCCTGTGTAGAAACCCGATAAATTAAAATGACAAATAATTTTTTTAATGAATTATATAATTAAAATCTTCATGAAATAATCAAATTATATTTTTACTACATGAAATAAACTAGGTAAATGCATTTACTTGAATTTACTAAAGGTAAATAAAAATTAAATACTCTAACCCTTAGAAAAATCATAGTAAGCCCAATAAAAGTCTATATAATGGATTAGGATTACAATTGGCTCATTGGATAATCTATAATGGGCTGAATTAATGGTTAAAGGATTCAATAAAGGTTAAAATAACCTTAAATTCGTAACATGTGTTTAATATGACATTTAAGGGATTAAAATGACTCCATTTCTAGAAGATTGACTCAAGAATCAACCCTTACCTACCAGCCACCTTAGACCAGCCGTTTTTACATTGGTTTCACACCAAATTGAGGCTAGGTTAAGAAGAAAAATCAAAATTTTCTACCAATTCGGAGTTGGAAAGTTTGGCATTGTTATGCCAGGAATCTTGACAAATTTGGCCAAGTTTTGGCTATAAATAGAACCCCATTCGACCCTCAAATCATCCCTAGAAACCAAGGCTATGCTGCTGCGGTGATTGGAGAAGATTTGAAGGAAGAATCAATGGTTTTCTTATTCCGACCTATATTTCTATCTCTCCTTAGATCTGCTCAAACTTGTTCGTTTTTCTGTCCATTGATACATGTTTCCCTAAATTTCGTTAAGAAATGAGCAAGTTATGGTCATTTTATTGGAGGGGTATTCCCATTTTTCGTCAGAACCAGAACGTGCTATACCTCAGGAGCGCGTTCATAATCGCGCTGCCCCAACATGGCGCGTTCTCCAGATTTCAAAAAATATATATATTAAATAACTTATGAAGACCCTGCCACGTCGCATTCTAAAAACCAACCACGCCACGGTTAAATAACTTATGAAGACCCTGCCACGTCGCATTCTAAAAACCAACCACACCTCGGCTCGGATCGGCTCGGGTCACGGCACGGCACGACACAAATAAATAAATATACTAAGATTTTCGTATCCATTTAAATTCGACACACAATTCGAGCTCACATCTTATGCCTCTTGCGTCCTGACCCAAGGGTGAGCTCTCCAACATATAAAGCCAAGAAAGTTTTTCCAACTTCCAATATGGGACTAAAAATTAGCCACTATACAATAGGAATTATAACATTTGAAATCCACGTTAATTGTATGCATTTAGTCACCAAAAGTAAGGAAAGGCAATATTAGCATGTTTGAATTCTTCATCATGTTAAAAATTATTTTTGTAGAATAAAATTATTTTTAGCATGTAAAAATCTATTTTTAACCATAATATTAGTAAATTAATGCATGAAAAATATTTCCAACATGTTAAAAAGTACTTTCAGTATGCTAATTTTTTTTTATTCATACTGAGATATCAAAATTATTTTTCAGCATGTAAATCTATTTTTTTTGCATGATAAACCTAATTTTCTATTAAATAATTAGTAAATTAATGCATGAAAATTACTTCCAGCATGTTAAAATTACTTCCAGCATGATAAAATTATTTCCAGCATGTTAGAATTATTTTTAGCATATTAGAACTATTTTCAGCATATTAAAGCTATTTTTCAGCATGATAATTTTTTTTCCTATCAAATAATTAGTAAATAAATGTAGAAAAATTATTTTCAGCATGATAAAATTTATGTTCTTATCAGAGAATGTCTGTAATCAGCATGGTAAACTTATCTTTATCATCCTATCAGTAAGTTAATGTATGAGAATTATTTTAGCATGTTAATTATTAATTTTAGTATGTTAAATATTAATTTCCAGCATTTTAAAAATTAAATCCAGCATGAAAAATTTATTTTTATCATATTATCAGTAAAGTAATATATGAAAATCATTTTCAACATGTTAAAATTATTTTCAACAAGTTAGAATTATTTTCAGCATAAAAATCTTTTTTCATAACAAAATTTGGATTTTTATAATAAATCACTGTTTTGGCTAAAACTAATGCATCTCTAATGTACAAAAACATCTTATAAACATGTCTCAATACTTGTAAATTAAATGCACGCAAGATTAAACCATAGAATTAAATTAATTCTATTAAACTCGAATAACTTGAATTTTCTTCCTAATTACCGTTCTTTCTTGAATTCCACGACTTAATGTCGTTAAACATGATGCCTTATGTAATGCCCTGGATCCTTGGTAGGTCTTGTTGGATCTTCATTAGATCTTTTGGATTTTTTTCGGTGAGTTTCGGTTCGCTTTGGTGGCTTCCGAGTTGAGTTTTACGAGCCGTGTGGGTTTTTCTCTCGTACTAGTTACGGAACCCTACGGTGAGTTTACTTGTTAGTTCCTCGACTCGTGGATGCTACAACGACGATGTACTCGTCGAGCCGGTCGTTTCGACTATTTTTACGTATTTTTCTGAATTAGTGCATTTTCGGCGCATTTTACGGATTTTTGAAAATTAGGAAAATTCCCAATTTCCTATTTATTTACCCCCCCTTTCTCTCTCTCCTCACTCTTGCGTTCTCTCCCTCTCTCTCCCGTTCTCTCTCGTTCTCTCACCCCGTCGCCTCCGGCTGCAGACGGAGCGATCCAGGGGAGAGGTGGCGACGTCGGGGAGCTGTTGAGGCGCGTGATGGAGCGAGGATCGGTGCGGTTTGGGCGCGATCCCGAACGGTGGATTCAAAGCCGACGGTTCGGTTCGCGGCGCGATTTTCGGCGTGGTTTAGTCCCTTCGGGGCACGGTTTCTTTGGTGGAGGTAGGGTGACGGTTCCTCACTTCTTCCTCTCCGTTTTTCCTGCCATTGCACGTCGTTTGGCAAGGAAACGGTCGAGTTTGGGCTTGGTTCGCCTAAACCGTGATTTTCGAGTTTTGTAGGGTTCGCTGGGAAACGGCAACCATTCGTAGCTTGGTTAGTGTTGAACTGACTGTGGGAATGTTAGGATCCCATCCATGCTTGTTTTGTGTTGATCGGTTGTCATTCGAGGCGGGTAGGAGCCTGGGAACCTCGGTGACTCTTTTAGGGTCGATTCGTTGAAATCGCCCCAATCTCTTGTTTTAATGCATGTTTGTGGGGTTTTTCGCTTCCAGAAGTTGTTATTCGCCATGAGGCTTTGTTTCCTCTACGCTACGGCGTGAATGGGGCGTGGTTTGGGCCGATCCGGCCTTCCTCTTGTTTTTCCCGCCGTTCTCGATTTTCCGTGATGATCACGGTCCACCAGTGACAGCGTTCATTAGTCGCGGTCTTAGGAGAACCGCTTTTACCTGGCCGAGAGAGTCGGCAAGAGTCGCGGTCTTGCGACAAACCGCCTCAGTCTAGTCGTGGTCTGTAGGCGACCGTGACTATCTGGTCGCGGTCTTCAGGTGACCGTTACCATGGGTTTTATGTCATGCTAGTCGCGGTCCTCAGGTGACCACGACTGTGTAGTCGCGGTCCTCAGGTGACCACGGCTGTGTAGTCACGGTCCTCAGGAGACCGTGACTGGGTAGTCACGGTCCCCAGGTGACCGTGACTATGGAATGTGTTTCAATTGCATGGATTTGGTCTCCGGTCGACCCGGTTGTGGTCCGATGGTTGACCCTCGGCCTTGTGAGTGTCCCGGACACCCCATGGGTTCCGTGCCCATATTTTGGGATGTCGAGAAGTGTCGAGTTGCTTCGATTAGCGTGCCCCTGAGTGCGTGTATCTTGGGCTTTGTGTTACGCTAGATCGAGTCGCTGTGTGTTGGCGTGTGTGCGGTGGGATTCCCCCGCATGTGTGTGTGGTTTCCCTTGCATTCCCGTCTTGAGGGAGTGGTCTCGGTAGCTTGTGGTCTGCCTCGATTTTTGTGTTACCGTGGTTTTAGACCTAGTCTAGAATTGAGTTTGTTGGCCGTGATGGCTATCCCGTGTCTGTCTGTTGAGTTGTTTAGGACGGTGTCTGGGTGTCAGTGGTTCTCCAGATGAGTCGGTTCGAGGTCGACTGAGTGCGGTCTACTCCCTGACTGCCACAGTTCCCTAATGACTTCATCTGTGACCGCCATTGTTCTCGTCTCTGTGTGCGTAGCATGTTCCTCCTTGACTGCTAGGTTTGTCTAGTGGTCGAGTGGTGGATCATCTATGCCCAGAGTGTTGTTTCCCCACCGTTCCGGTTTCTGCTTGTCTTGGCTTGGCCTTGTGGTCTGCCCGTTGTCCCGTGGATGTCTCTTGACGTCCTATGAGGGCTAGGACTACATTGTAAGGTAGCCAGGAGTCTTCTTACTTGTGGTAGGATTCTCTATCCTACTCTTGTGCGTGTCTTTGGTTGGGTTCCGGTCAACTCGGGGTGACCCAGGGGTTGACAGGCGACCTTGTGTGTGGGTGTCTTGGCGATTTTGTCCAGTCCGAGACACTGGTTCTGGATGCCTCAAGGTAATGTGTTACCTTGGTTTGCGTGTCCAGGCATGTGCTGAGGGTCTTCGGTGTTCCCTCAGGTCTCCGTGAGTTGTTTCCTATGGAGTGTTGTTTCTTGTGGCTTAGGATTAGACCGATTGGCGGCTTGTTCCGCTGTCTATGACGATCTTGCCTTTGAGTCGTTCGACTCGGGATCGTTACGTGGTAGGTCTAGTTGCCTGGTCCTGAGTCTGTTGGCAGTGGTTGTACTGCCACTGGTGCTTTGTAGTACGTGTGACAGGGCTTCCTTAGACTGTCTATACTCTAGCACTTGTGTGTTTCGGAGTCCGTGCATTGTGAACCTCCACTAGTCGTAGCCTGTGACGTAGGCTTTTTTTTAGTACGTCACCCACCGGGAGTGGTGGACGAGCAGTTTCCCGTTACACAGTTTTTAAGCTAGTTCCGTGGGCCCTGGCCAGCGGTAGCGTCCTATCGAGGGGAATACTAGCTAGAGGCCTGGCCTAGGTAGTGGTCAGTGTGTGCACACGTAGTCAGGGACTGGGGACTTGCGCCGACGGGCGTGGCCCTGACTAGTCACTTGCAGTTGTGGTACTGCGGTCCTGTGTCCGTAGTTGCCGTTCTTCCTTGGGACTGTTGTTCCTTAGACCTGGTTCTTGGTGTGTCTAGTCTCCCCCGTGCTGCACACGGTCGGGTTGACGTGACACTTGTGGCACAGTGTAAGACGTCAGTGGACGCAACTGGCTGTTCTTCTAGTGTGAGGGTACTCCTATCACTTGACCATTGACTCTCGGCGTTTCTTGTGCGTCGTGACCTGTCTGGGTTGGCCTTTCCGTGGCTGTGCCCGAGGTCAGTGTTTCTGTCACATGCATGATGCTCTGGTCATGCGTGGGGCAGTGTGCACGACGTTCCAGTCGTGTGTGTGTGATCGAGTCTGTCGGTCATCTGTATGGTCTTTTCTAGACCTTCTTGTCTGTTCATGCAGGTCTTCGTCTTAGACCTGGTGTTGGGTCGACAGATCGGTAACTTCTGACTTTGCCAGATCAGAGTCGCCTTTCTGTCGTTGCTTGGAGTAGTTTGGGGTGCCGAGGTTAGTTCGGCCGCCGCTTGTCTAGCGCGGATTCGTCCCCCTTTCTTACTTGTTCCCTACTCCTACTTCCCGTCTGTTTACTACTGCTTGTAGCGTAGTTTTACAGCTTTGTAGTGTAGTTTCCTGTTTTACTACACCTGCTGTTTTGTTGTTGTTGTTCCGTGTTACTACGTGTTTTTCA
Source organism: Amorphophallus konjac (assembly GCA_022559845.1). Taxonomy (NCBI): domain Eukaryota; kingdom Viridiplantae; phylum Streptophyta; class Magnoliopsida; order Alismatales; family Araceae; genus Amorphophallus; species Amorphophallus konjac. Next base: position 428,557,195 of record CM040118.1, read on the forward strand.
GTGGGGATCCGCGTGACCCCTACTGAGCCAGTGACACGTGGCTCACCCCTGCTTTTCAGGTGGGGTGGCGTTGTTCGTCTGCTTCCGCGTGGTTCCTGGTGCGCGTGCTCGTTGCGTACCGTTGCTGCCAGCTGGTACCTGCGTCGGGCTTCTCCCGACTTCTTGGTACGTCTTTTCTTTCGGTCGACTGTACTGTGCTAGACTTGTTGTCTTTAGCTTTGGACTGACTCTGGGTTATAATGGTTAATTTGAAACTGTTAATTAAAAAGTAATTTTATTTCTGCTACTTTAGCAAACCTATCTAATGAAATCTAATTGCTTACTGTACTATCTCTGTGGCTTCAATGTACTCTACACGTGCCTTTTTCCCTTCGGAGCTTTCCCGCTCTTGGGAGGCCTCGCGGGTTCCATGCGGTATCACATGTATCCGGTAGTCCTACCGGGTATGCCGGGTATCCGGAATCCGGGTCGCTACACCTTAACATTATTATTCACTCCTCTTGCTACTTCTGAGATTTTTGCCAGATCTGTACTTTTTACAAAAGAGCTTATTCTTGAAATTCATTGGCCATAGTGTTAAGTGGATGTCTAAACATACTTGGGATCTTATGATCCACCGACCCAATGCCTGGCATTAATGGGGCCCGGTCTGGTCTTGGGAGGTGCGCCCGAAAGTACTTGTGCCCATGGGAGTTGATTGACCACGGTGTGGCATTGTACCGAAGTACATGACTTGCTAGATTATTTATGATATTCCACACTTCGTTATTGTACTTGTTACTTGTTACTTGAAATTGCTTGAGATTACATGATATATTTGACTTGCATGAAATGACCAAATTCTTTCCTGATATTCTCTACATGTTCAATATTCAATACTTGAAATTATCTTGGAACCTTGTTACCATGTTATTACTTGAAATTCCGTATACAATTTCCTACTTGCTATTCATGATCTTAAACACTTCCCGATTTACTTGGAAAAAATATCCAAAATGATAAATACTTAAATATTACCTGATTATAGAGATATAAAATCATACTAAACTTTTTGCTCACCCTACATTTTGGTAAATTGTTACAGGAAATGAAATTGAACAATGGTATAGACAAGAGTGAAATAATATTTTTCTTTTCCTTACGATTTATGTAGGTCATTAGTGATTTTACAAGAATGATGTATTTTGGATTTGGAAGTTGTAATTACCTTTATGGCTTATCAATTAGTGTTGTAAACTTCATTGTGATGGAATAAAAGTATCATTTTCTCATCTATCTTTCTCTTTAGAAATCGAATTGTACATGCTCTGATCGACACGCTTATTTACGACTCGCTCACGTTCCCGATATTCCGCGTTGGGACGTGACAGTCTTTGTGGTATCAGAGCCTAGGTTACAAAAAATCTAGGATTCTTAAACTTAGGTTAGGTTTAAGAGCAATATCTAGAAATTGGATAGGTCTTAAAACCTTCCCGGTAAGATTGGGTAGAAACACGGGTTAAGTTTTAAGAAAAAGAGAATTATCAGGAAATAAATGCCAAAACAAAAATAATAAACCTTGGCATTATGGTTTCAGGCTAATTCTCGCAAATGGCCGCCGAGAGAGGTCAATGACTCAAGATGCAGCGCACCGTTCAAGGCTTAACCCAAGCCCTCCAACAGGTTGCTCAGGGAGTAGCAAACCGAGGAGCTGTTGATTTGCATAGGAATTTCCGAAGCATGAACGCTCCCAAGTTCGCTGGATCTACAGATCCTGATGAAGCCGAACACTAGATTAAGGAGATCGAGAGGATATTCTGAGTCATGCAATGCGCTGATGAGGAGAAGGTCCTACTCGCTACCTTTCAACTAGAAAGGGATGCCCGTGCCTGGAGAGAATCGGTCGAAGCTACTTTACCGCACGACCAAATTCTATAGGAAGAGTTCGTGGAACACTTCAATAGTAAATATTTTTCCGACCGAGTGCAAGAAAGGAAGGCCATCGAATTTACCGCTTTGAAGCAAAGGGGTTTATCAGTAGCCGAATATGAAGCTCAATTCTCAAGATTATCTCGATACGCTCCACATGTCGTGGGTACCGACCAAATGAAGGCAAGGAGGTTCTTAAATGGCTTAAGGCCTCAATATATTACTCAACTCGCCCCGATGGATATCCAAATTTATTCTGATGCGGTACGAAAAGCACAACTCCTAGAAGATGCAATGGAGTTATCGGATCACATCCAAGGAATGGAAGCCAAGAGAGCAAGTTACTGGGTCCGGAAGTTTCAAACCTTTCCTTCGGGAAGAAAAGGCCCAATGACGGGCGTAACTTCAACAAGGATGGGTGAAATTTCAACAAGGGTGGACGTAACATTCAAGGGGACAAGAAGCCAAGAACCTTTGACAAGCAAATTGTTCCTTTCTCTACGTCATCAAAGGAATTATGCAAATTCTGCGAGAAACCCAGACACAAAGCCGAGGAATGTTGGAGAAATCTCGGTACATGTCTTCGATAAGGGAGTCGGGAGCATAGGATCCCGAATTGTCCTCTTCTCAACGAGCAATCTCCACCGGAGAAGCTTCCACCTATTGTCAAAAAGTAAGGAAGACTTCAAGCTCTTATGGATGCGGAACCTACCGAGGAAGGAGGCGTCGTGAAAGGTACTCTTTCTGTGTACTCAAGGCATGCCTCTGTCTTATTTGACACTGGAGCTACGCATTCATTTATATCTAGAAGATTTGTTGGTCTTTTATCTATGAAGCCTGTTCCATTAGATTCTACACTCACTATTACTACCCCTATTGGAATGGGAACGGAGATTAAACATTTCTATCCTACTAGTGAAGTTCTAATTAGCGGTTATAACTTACCCACTGATTTGGTATGCATGGAGATAGACGGATATGATGTTATATTGGGTGTCGATTGGCTATCTGCACATGGTGCTAGTGTCAACTGCAAGTTGGGTACGGTAACTTTTATGGGTTACCCCAATCTCTTATTTTCTAGTATCAGGCATTCTAGACACATATATCTCATTTTGGCCCTCAAAGCTAAGAAATTATTAAGGAAGGGTTGTACCAGTTTCTTAGTTTCTATCACTATGACCGAGCACACGGAACCCATTCTAAAGGACATTCCTATCGTTCGGGATTATTCTGATATATTTTCAGACGAGTTGCCTGGTATTCCTCCAGAGAGAGAAGTTGTCTTCTCTATTGATTTAATTCTGGGAGATGCACCAGTCTCTAAAGCTCCATATCGGATGTCTGCCATTGAAATGAAGGAGTTAAAGGAACAACTATTGGAGTTATTGGAAAAGGGGTTTATCCGACCAAGTACTTCACCTTGGGGAGCCCCGGTCCTCTTTGTTAAAAAGAAGGATGGTTCAATGAGACTATGTGTTGATTATCGGCAATTGAATCAACTCACCATCAAGAATAAATATCCATTACCGATGATTGATGAATTATTCGACCAGATTTCTGGAGCTCGATATTTCTCAAAGATCGATCTTCGATCTGGTTATCATCAATTAAAGATCAAGGAAGGGGATATTCACACGACTGCATTTCGGAGTAGGTATGGGCATTATGAGTTCACCATTATACCTTTTGGCTTAACAAACGCACCTGCCACATTTATGCAATTAATGAACAGCGTATTCAGGCCATACCTCGATCAATTTGTGGTTGTCTTCATTGATGATATTTTGATCTACTCCAAGTCAAAGGAAGAACATGAAGAACACCTCAAGAAGGCCCTTCAATTATTAAGAGATCACAAGCTTTATGCCAAATTAAGCAAGTCTGATTTCTGGTTGGAAGAAGTTTCTTTTCTCGGTCACATAATTTCCCGGAACGGTATCACTGTCGATCCTTCAAAGGTCGAGTTCGTAAAGAACTGGGAAAGACCTACTAGTGTGACGGAAATCTGAAGCTTCTTAGGATTGGCTGGATATTATAGAAGATTTATCAATGACTTCTCCAAGATTACGGTATCTTTGACAAGATTGATAAGAAAGGAGAATCCTTTTATATGGTCCGGGGAATGCGAGAAAAGCTTTCAAACTTTAAAGGATTATCTGACAACTGTCCCTATTCTCACATTATCTACAGAAGGAGGAGGATTCGAAGTGTATGTTGATGCATCCGGAATTGGCCTAGGTTGCGTATTAATGCAACATGGTAAGGTTATAGCCTATTCTTCAAGGCAATTAAAGAAACACGAGGAAAATTACCCTGTGCATGACCTAGAACTGGCAGCTGTGGTCTTTGCTTTGAAGATCTGGTGACATTATCTCTATGGCGAAGCCTTTATTGTGTACTCCGATCACAAGAGTCTCAAATATTTATTCTCTCAAAAGGAGCTCAACATGAGACAAAGACGGTGGTTGGAATACTTAAAGGATGTTAATTTCTCTATACAATACCACCCTGGGAAAGGTAATGTTGTGGTTGATGCTCTTAGCCGGAAGCCAATGGCCTTATTATCAAGTTTGATGGTTAAAGAATGGCATCTACTTGAAGAAATGACAAATTTAAACTTCAATGTGGAGGAGAAGAAAGACGGAGTATTTATTGCAAATATTCGACTCCAACCCGAGTTACTCTCAAAATCAAGGAACGGCAAGATGATGAACCGATGATCGTTGAAATTAAAGAGAAACTAGATCAACGACCGGATTTCCTTCTGGTTGATGATGGAAGGTTATTATTCAAAGGAAGAACTTGCATACCCGATTGTTCTACCATCAAGGGTAAAATCTTGGAGGAAGCACATCGGTCAAGGTACACTATTCACCCCAATGCAACAAAAATGTACCAAGACCTCAAGAGAACTTTCTGGTGGCCTAACATGAAAAGAGAGGTAGCCGACTTCGTAAGTCGATGCTTGGTATGTCAACGAGTTAAAGCCGAACACCTCAAACCGGCTGATAAACTCAAGCCTCTCGAAATACCGGAATGGAAATGGGATAGTGTCGGTATGGACTTCATAGTTGGATTGCCGAAGACCCGAAGTGGTTTTGATGCTATATGGGTAATTATGGACCGGTTAACCAAGTCCGCTGACTTTTTACCTATCAAGACTAAATGGACCGTGGATGTTCTAGCCACCTTATATATCAAAGATATCGTAAGGCTGCATGGTATTCCAAGTTCTATTATTTCGGATCGAGATCCGAGATTCACCTCTCACTTATGGAAAGGTTTACAATCATCTATGGGTACTAGGCTAAGATTTAGCACTGCTTTTCACCCTCAGACTGATGGACAAACCGAGAGGACGAATCAGATTATTGAAGATATGTTGAGAGCATGGATGATAGATTTCGACGGAAGTTGGCATGAATATTTACCATTGACTAAGTTCACTTACAACAATAGCTATCAGTCAAGTATACAAATGGCACCATTCGAAGCTCTTTATGGCCTAAGCTGTAGATCGCCTCTATGCTGAAGCGAGGTTGGAGAGAAGGGATTTCTTGGTCCCGATATTGTCCAAGATACAACTGACGAAATCCAGTTGATTCAAGAAAGACCGATCAAGATATTGGATCGAAAAGTACACCAACTGAGGAATCGGGCCATTCCGATGGTAAAAGTTTAATGGAGCAAGCGTGGATTCGAGGAAGCCACATGGGAATTGGAAGAGTTCATCAAGAAGAAGTATCCGGACTTAATCTCAGGTTAGAAATTCGACTTCTCTATTCGAATTTTTGAATTTTAGTTATATAATGTGAATTTGGAGGACCAAATTCTTTTAAGTGGGGGAGGATGTAGAAACCTGATAAATTAAAATGACAAATAATTTTTTTAATGAATTATATAATTAAAATCTTCATGAAATAATCAAATTATATTTTTACTATATGAAATAAACTAGGTAAATGCATTTACTTGAATTTACTTAAGGTAAATAGAAATTAAATACTCTAACCCTTAGAAAAATCATAGTAAGCCCAATAAAAGTCCATATAATAGATTAGGATTACAATTGGCCCATTGGATAATCCATAATGGGCTGAATTAATGGTTAAAAATCTCAATAAAGGTTAAATTAACCTTAAATTCGTAACATGTGTTTAATAAGACATTTAAGAGATTAAAATAACTCCATTTCTAGAGGATTGACTCAAGAATCAACCCTTACCTACCAGCCACCTTAGACCAGCCGTTTTACTATATGAAATAATGAATTATATATTTAAAATCTTCATGAAATAATCAAATTATATTTTTACTATATGAAATAAACTAGGTAAATGCATTTACTTGAATTTACTTAAGGTAAATAGAAACTAAATACTCTATCCCTTAGAAAAATCATAGTAAGCCCAATAAAAGTCTATATAATGCATTAGGATTACAATTGGCCTATTGAATAATCAATAATGGGCTGAATTAATGGCTAAAGGATTCAATAAATGTTAAATTGGCCTTAAATTTATAACATGTGTTTAATATGACATTTAAGGGATTAAAATAACTCCATTTCTAGAAGATTGACTCAAGAATCAACCCTTACCTACCAGCCACCTTAGATCAACCGTTTTTACATTAGTTTCACACCAAATTGAGGCTAGGTTAAGAAGAAAAATTGGAATTTTCTACCAATTCGGAGTTGAAAAGTTTTGCATTGTTAGGCAAGGAATCTTGACAAATTTAGCCAAGTTTTGTCTATAAATAGAACCCCATTCGACCCTCAAATCATCCCTAGAAGCCAAGGCTATGCTACTGCAGTGATTGGAGGAGATTTGAAGGAAGAATCAAGGGTTTTCTTAATCCGGCCTATATTTCTATCTCTCATTAGATCTACTCAAAGGTAGGTGTCTCTCAGGCTAAATCTTAATTAAAGCATGCCACCTTGTTCATTTTTCTGTGCTCTTTCCATTGATACATGTTTTCCTAAATTTTGTTAAGAAATGAGCAAGTTATGATCATTTTATTGGAGGGGTATTCCCATTTTTCGTCAGAACTAGAACGTGCTATACCTCAGGAGCACGAACGTGCTATACCTTAGGAGTGCGTTCATAGTCGCGCTGCCCCGACATGGCGCGTTCTCCAGATTTCAAAATATCATTATCATCATCATCATCATCATCAGAGCCTTATCCCAATTAATTGGGGTCGGCTACATGAATCCTGTTCCGCCAAAGATTTCTATCAAGTGCAATATTCATATTTAAACTCAAGGAACTAATGTCCTTCCTAATAACATCGCACCATCTCATTTTAGGCCTTCCTCGTGCTCTTTTACTAACATCAACTAAGATTTGGTCACATCTTTTAACCGGCGTTGAGTTAGGGCGACGAAACACATGACCAAACCACCTGAGTCTATTTTCTCTCATTTTACTATCAATTAGAGCTATCCCTAAGTCCTTACGGATGCGCTCATTCCTAATCTTATCTTTCTTAGTCTTGCCACACATCCATCTCAACATCCTCATCTCTGCTACACACATTTTGTAGATGTGTTCCTTTCGTACTGCCCAACACTCGGTACCATATAACAAAGTAGGTCTCACAACCGTTCTATAAAACCTCCCTTTGAGTTGCACAGGCATACGACGATCACAAAGGACGCCTGATGCACTTCTCCATCTTAACCAGCCTGCCTTAATCCTATGTGTAACGTCATCATAAATCTCCCCATTCTCTTATATGATAGACCCTAAGTATCGAAAGCTACTACTCTTAGGAATGTTATGTCCATCAATTAGAACCATGTCTTCCTGAACCACTCTCCCATTACTAAAATTACAGTGCATAAACTCTGACTTACTGCTACTAATTTTAAAACCTTTAGACTCCAAGGTAAGTCTCCAACACTCTAACTTAACATTTAGAGCATCAATACTCTCATCAATTAAAATAATACTGTCTGCAAATAACATACACCAAGGGATATTCTCGTGCAATTGTTTAGTTACTTCATCAATAACTAAGGCAAAGAGATACGGACTTAGTGCAGAACCTTGATGCAAACCTATAGAAACGGGAAATTCACCAGTCTCCCCAGCGATAGTTCGAACACTAGTAATAGCACCGCCGTACATATCCTTAATCAAATCAACATATCCTTGAGAGATTTCTTTCTTTCTTAATGTCCACCAAATCAATTCTCTCGGTACTCGATCGTACGCCTTCTCTAAATCAAGAAAAACTATATACAAATCTTTTCTCATCTCTCTATACTTCTCCATTAGCTGCCGTAGTAAGAAAATAGCTTATGTAGTAGATCTATTTGGCATAAAACCAAATTGATTTTCCGATACAGTAGTCATACAACGGAGGCGTTTTTCAAATACTCTTTCCCAAAGTTTCATAGTATGACTCATAAGCTTAATTCCACGATAATTATTACAACTTTGAATATCTGCTTTGTTTTTATAGAAATGAACTACAACACTTTTTCTCCAAACTTCTGGCATTCTCCGTTCCTTTAAAATTTTATTAAAAAATTTAATTAGCCATTGAATACCAATATCTCCTAGGCCTTTCCATACTTCAATAGGTAAGCCATCTAGTCCTAAGGCATTGCCCACTTTCATTTTCCTTAAAGCATCCTCCATTTCTGACATCTGAATACACCTGAAATATTGATATTTATCAAATATTGTGGACTCTTTGGTACCTTCTAAAGATTTCAAAATATATATATATTAAATAAATTTCCAGATCACGCTAGCACTGGCCAGCGCGATCTTAAGGTCGCACTAGCTAGGGCCAGCGCGTTCAAGAAAGTTTCCCGGAATGCCCGGGGTCCAAATAAATTATTTTTGGAATATGAATATATAACTTATGAAGACCCTACCACGTCGCATTCTAAAAACCAGCCACACCAAGCGACGGCACGACACAAATAAATAAATATACTAAGATTTTTCTATCCATTTAAATTTGACACACAATTCGAGCCCACATCTTATGCCTCTTGGGTCCTGACCCAAGAGTGGGCTCTCCAACATATAAAACTAAAGAAGTTTTTCTAACGTCCAATGTGGGACTAAAAATTAGCCACTATACAATAAGAATTATAACATTTGAAATCCACGTTAATTGTATGCATTTAGTCACCAAAAGTATGGAAAGGTAATATTAGCATGTTTGAATTCTTACAGCATGTTAAAAAAATTTTTGTAGAATAAAATTATTTTTAGCATTAAAAATCTATTTTTAGCATGAAAAATATTTTTAGCATGTTAAAAATTACTTCCAGTATGATAAAATTTTTTTATTCATACTGAGTTATAAAAACTATTTTTCAGCATGTAAATCTATTTTTTTTGCATGATAAACCTAATTTCCTATTAAATAATTAGTAAATTGATGCATGAAAATTACTTCCAGCATGTTAAAATTACTTCCAGCATGATAAAATTATTTCCAACATGTTAGAATTATTTTTAGCATGTTGGAACTATTTTCAGCATATTAAAGCTATTTTTTAGCATGATAATTCTATGTTTCCTATCAAATAATTAGTAAATAAATGTAGAAACATTATTTTCAGCATGATAAAATTTATGTTGTTATCAGAGAATTTCTGTAATCAACATGTTAAACTTATCTTTATCATCCTATCAGTAAGTTAATGTATGAGAATTATTTTAGCATGTTAAGTATTAATTTTAGCATGTTAAATATAAATTTCCAGCTTGTTAAAAATTAAATCCAGCATGAAAAATTTATTTTTATCATCTTATCAGTAAAGTAACATATGAAAATCATTTTCAGCATGTTAAAATTATTTTTAGCATGTTAAAATTATTTTCGGCATAAAAATCTATTTTCATAACAAAATTTTGATTTTTATAATAAATCACCGTTTTGGCTAAAACTAATGCATCTCTAATGTATAAAAATTTTCTGTAAACATGTCTAAACACTTGTAAATCAAATGCATGCAAGATTAAATCATGGAATTAAATTAATTCTATTAAACTCTAATTACTTGAATTTTCTTCTAATTACCGTTCTTTCTTGAATTCCACGACTTAATGTCGTTAAACATGATGCCTTAAAATTATTATTCACTCCTCTTGCTACTTCTGAGATTTTTGCCAGATCTGTACTTTTTACAAAAGAGCTTATTCTTAAAATTCATTGGCCATAGTGTTAAGTGGATGTCTAAATATACTTGGGATCTTATGATCCACCAACCCAATGCCTGGCATTAATGGTGATGCGGGACGGACACGTGAACTGACTCTAAGTGATGCGGACCTCGTACTCTAAATACGGGCGTGACCAGCAACATACAACAACGGAGACACTTTGGCCCGACATTAAGAGTTCCTATGGGCTATACGTCGCTAACAGAAACGCAAGCTCACTCGTCGTCCCAGACGAGGGGAAACGCGGATCCGCGAACTTGAGAAACCGGCAGAGTTAAGGGTAGTCCGACTCACTTCCGTGCTCGCATCGAGCCACGGGACGGGTCACTCTCTCGCTCACAGCGGTGACATGGACTCACGGGCTAGAATCCTACGCTCTCACAGCGACATACGACCATATACTAAACTAGCAAATGAACGCCAAGGAGTTAAGACCGTTACCTCCACGCTCCCGGCGTGGGGAAGACAACCCCGGCCAAATATGTACTCCCGGTTAAACAAGTTTTACAGCGGTACAATTGTTTCGACCCACTCGACGTAGGGAGGTAAAAGGTCACATGTGGGGCCCGGGAGTCACGCGAATTGGGTTGACGGGAAGCATCTTGATGTCGCTCCGGTGGTGCCGAAACCCGCGTTTAGTGCTGTCCAGACGGCGCGATCTACGGGTTCGTTGGGCCCACGGACCGCTCTGTCCGCCGGAATTGACGGGGTGGGTCCCATTGTGAAAGAGACCCCCGGAGGTGCGCCTCCTTGGACGGCTGCCGGGCTGGAACGCCGGTCGGAGGCCGGGCGGCTCCGATCGTCAAGACATGGGGTTGCTGCTCACGGATCTGTAGGTTCTATTTTCAGGCGCGCGACCCGGGAAGATCTACTACTGCGATCACTCCCGACATCGAATCGACGTACAAGAGGTATCATTGGAAATCTCTCTCGAAGTCCTTCAACCCTATGGGACTCAGAAATATTCACCGGAGTTGTGATTCTGATGGGCAATTTTAGAACCGGCCTGTTCTCAGTTTCAGATCTGACTGGGTAGAAACTGAGTTTTCTGAGAGTTGGCGTTGACTGCAGGGTAGCCCTCTGATTCAGATCTCGAGCTCTTCATGAAAAGTGTAGAGGGGAGAGAGAGGCAAACGGCAATAATTCTTATGACTGATTTGGTGGAGATTTGGATGGAGAAAGCTATTTTGTACTAGCGGGTGGTCGGATCTGGACAGAAGCAGACAGAACTGAAGGGGATCTGAAAATGATTTTTAGAAAATAGGTGGAGGCCTTTGAAATTCCAAAAAAATTCGTGGATGGAGGGGGGTGGTGGGTAGAACCTCCAGTATTTTTGGGGGCTCTAGAAAAAATCAAAAGGAGGTCCGGAGATGGGAAACTCAGGGTGGCTGTGGATCTAGACTGAAAATAGGCAGATCTGGAAGGAAAAGATGGACGAAAATAGAAAATTGGAAATTGGAAGCCCAACCAATTTTTCTGGGATATGGGGGAGACACTTGGAACTCACCCTGAAAGTTTGAGCTAAAGAAGGGTTCGTGGCTGGGAGCATAAATTCATGGAAGGGGGATCTATCCTGGATGGACAGAACTCCGACGAACACGACAGTGGTGCGATGGCGGCACGGTGGCAGCGACAACGATCTCCGAAACTGATAGAGGAGGATTCACACCTCAGAATCACAGCCTTCCCAACTGTTGAAGGTGGAGAGAGGAGAGAGAGAATGGGGCGGCCCTTGCTTGCTCCAACAATAATCTAAATTTTGTGTGTATTAATTCCAATCAAATGAAAATACAAGGAATATATATGAAATACAAAAAGACTTCAACTATCCCTAGATCTAGGTTTGGGGAGGGATAAAAGGGGAAGTCCACATTTTATTATCCCATGTGTTGTGGACCAAAATAAAATAAATTACAAAATATAACTAATTTATTCCAAAAGGGTGGGGGCGCCCCCTTGACCAAGAAGCCCCCTTCTTGGACTTTGAATACACCTTGTCCCCCACTTGGCCCACCCTTCTAGAAGCCCACCATTGGAAGGTTGACTGACCCCACATGGGCCCTAGGGGTGAGGTGGATCAATGGGAGGAGGGATGGGGGCGCACGGGACCCAGGTGGTCCCATTTTACACATAAACCCTTATTACAATCCAAATAAAACTAAATAAACACACATTACACACAAATGAAATCCCCCAAAACATGATAAATGCTAAGACTCACGGGGGAGTCCCCAGGCTGTCTCCGAGCCAGATAGAAGCCGCTGTAGCCCGAGTGGTGCTCCGCGTACGGTACCGGTGACTCGCCAGTTCGTGCTTCTCGATCGTTCGGGTGTCAGCACCAATTCTCCCGGGTAGGAGAAACTCGACCCTGTCGAGTAAGGGTCTGCATCACTCTGGTACCGCTCCAGTAGGTCCGGATCTATCCTCTGCAACTCGGCCCATGTGATCCAAGTATCCTCGGTGGTGGGTCGCCCTCTCCATCGCACTAGGTAGCGCGGGTAAGATCCACTCCGGGTAACAGTCACCTGCTCATCCAGTATATGATCTATATGCTCTCGCCGCCGTGGAAAATGGACGGGAGGTGGACACTCAGGTGTGGGATCACTCTCAATGGGCGGAGATGGCTCAAAGGGCTCACTAGGGATCACCGCTGGGTCCCTATAGGCAACTAGATCCGACACATTGAAAGTTGAGCTTATACCATATTCCTCGGGCATGTCCACAACATACGCATTGGATCAAACGTGTTTCAACACTCTAAATGGACCGGCTCCGCGAGCTTGCAATTTCTTTACGGTTCGAGAGGGAAACCATTCAGGTCTTACCCTGATCATGACATATTCACCCTCTTGGAACTCACGGTGGTGTCGATGGGCATCAGCTAACTCCTTATACCGTGCATTGCCCGGTCTGGTCCTGGGAGGAGCGCCCGAAAGTACTTGTGCCCATGAGAGTTGATTGACCACGGTGTGGCATTGCACCGAAGTGCATGACTTGCTAGATTATTTATGACATTCCACACTTCGTTATTGTACTTGTTTACTTGTTACTTGAAATTGCTTGAAATTACATGATATATTTGACTTGCATGAAATGGTCAAATTCTTTCATGATATTCTCTACATGTTCAATATTCAATACTTGAAATTATCTTGGAACGTTGTTATCATGTTATTACTTGAAATTTCGTATACAATTTCCTACTTGCTATTCATGATCTTAAACACTTCCTGATTTACTTAAAAAAATGTCCAAAATGATAAATACTTAAATATTACCTGATTATAGAGATATAAAATTCTACTGAGCTTTTTGCTCACCCTACGTTTTGGTAAATTGTTGCAAGAAATGAAATTGAACAAGGGAATGGACAAGAGTGACAGAGTATTTTTCTTTTCTCTAGGATTTATGTAGGTCATTAGTGATTTTACAAGAATGATGTATTTTGGATTTGGAAATTGTAACTGCCTTTATGGCTTATCAATTAGTGTTGTAAACTTCATTTTGATGGAATAAAAGTATCATTTTCTCATCTATCTTTATCTTTAGAAATCAAATTGTACATGCTCTGATCGACACGCTTGTTTACGACTCGCTCACGTTCCTGATATTCCGCGTCGAGGCGTGACACCTTGGGTCAAGGAGAAATCCCCGTACAATATTTATTGCTCCCCAGGCCCCACTTCTCGCCGCGTGGCAGTAATTCATCGGTGGAGACTCGCGCGGGAGCGGAGGATCATTTTGTTTATTGTTTGGTTGTGCGTCGCCGCGCGGGGAGGAATCTTTGCGCCCATCCGTGCTGTGTGATACACATGCTCGGTCACTTTCACAGGTTTGCATGCATGTTGTTCCTCCTAATTTCCATTGCTACGATGCCGCTTGTAATTGTATGATCAGGTCGATAGACCCTAAATCATGGAGGGACTCTGCGGTCCGACGAGATCGGAACTACGTCGTACTTTTCATCGGTTGTCCTGAGACAAGTTTCTCGAAATATTTTGAGATAATCACGGGTGCAACAAATGTCTTTCGGCCACGGAATTTTTATCGTAGATAAAATAGAATAATGTTCTTTTTGAAAAGAAACATTTCCCCCCCTATGTGTGAAGGGCTTATTCTGTGGGTGCGCATTATATCAGATGATTTGGGTTCGAGTGCTAGACATCTCCTCACTGACCACAGTCAGTGTTGATTTACATCGACCTAACGTCTGAATACATTTTTTTAACTGTCAAAGAAATCCCAAAGCCTTCTATGGGAGTTCTGATGTTGAGGGCAAGCTTGTCTGGAGGGCTCACGATGTCCACTCATTTCCCACCGACCAACAGAATGATTGAGCTAGGGTTTCAACTGAGGCCCCTTATATTTAGGCAAAACTGTAGAATTTATGAGTATGAATGTAAATGTGTGAAAGCCGTAGGCTTTTTTGAAGTCACGAGGGGTTTCTTGGACCCTGGGGGTATTTTAGTAATCTTACGCCTCTGGGGGTATTTTGGTAATTTTACCAGGCTAGGGATATTCCTGAAATTTCAGAGTTGGAGAGAAAGTAGGGTAATGTTCCTGGCTTCCCAAGGCATTGAGGCCGTTTCTGGAAGGTTTAAGGGACTACTGGGCCATTTCTAGGTCATAGGGGTATTTTGATAATTTTACCACACCCTATATAGACCTAGATTTGAGGTGACACTCGAGTGTCAGACTGAGCTGACAACACTTTCGGACGGAAGGAATGACAAGGGACTTCATAGAAGGCGCACATCTGTCAACTTGGCTGAAGGAGGGGTCTATACGGAATTGTTTTGAAAACTAGGGGTTTTCTTGTAAATTTTTTTCCGGTCGGCGTACATGAGAGATTTGTGAAATAAACCAAATTCATTTTATATTCCCAGTGGGCACAAGAGTTGTCGACGAGTTGTCGGCTGTACAAAGATCCGCACTAACACGGCGAGCAAGGGCGTAGCCCCAATTACATAAAGTTGCAGAGTATAACTGCAAATGACAGGACATTTGTTTCTCACGACCGCGGGGGGGGGGGGGGAACATTTGCGTAATTCCCCCATCGTAGAGGTAGAACTACATAATTCTGCCATCCCAGGATGTAGAAACTTACATACACGACCCACTGAGGTGTAAAATTACAAAAAATACCCCTTAGGGGCATATACACAAGGCCCGGGGACTTACCCCTCACAGGCCAAGACAGACAAAACAAACTCCTTGCGCTGGTTGCTTGGTGCTCCGTATGTCTTCATAGATCTCGTCTCCACTTGGACCCTTGGGGTCAATTTATAGAAGGCGGGAGGACCCAGGTTGACAGAACAGTGGAGAATTGCTCCGGTTCTCACAGAAATGTGAGATTTTTCCCAACTTCTAATAAGGTGGGGCTCAAAATCCCTTTTTTTGTCAAGGTGGGTGGCAAAAATCCCTTTTTCAACCATCTCCTCCTTTGTTTGTTTTTTTTTTTGGAACCCGGGCAACGGTGGGTCAAATGACCCCGCTGGCAGACCTAGCGGGGTTGCGTGACCCTACGGGGGTCCACAGGACCCCGTTGGCTAGCCCGGGGTCGGTTGACCCCGCTGGGAGGCCAGCAGGTCGACGCGACCCGTGTGGGGGCAGGTCGACCACGCTGTTCTATCGCGGGGTGGCCCTGACACCCTCCTGGGCTTGTCGCATCCCCAAAAGGAGCCAGAGGGGTCTTTTGACCCCCAAGCAGTCTTTTTGGCCCCTCTCTGCGCCTTTTTGGAGTTTTTTTGTCTCCGTGGGTCAAGGAGAAATCCCCGTACAATATTTATTGCTCCCCAGGCCCCACTTCTCGCCGCGTGGCAGCAATTCGTCGGTGGAGACTCGCGCAGGAGTGGAGGATCATTTTGTTTATTGTTTGGTTGTGTGTCACCGCGTGGGGTGGAATCTTTGCGCCCGTATGTGCCGTGTGATACACATGCTCGGCCACTTCCACATGTTTGCATGCATGTTTTTCCTCCTAATTTCCATTGCTACGACGCCGCTTGTAATTGTATGATCGGGTCGATAGACCCTAAATCACGGAGGTACTCCGTGGTCCGACGAGATCAGAACTACGTCATACTTTTCGTCAGTTGTCCTGAGACAAGTTTCTCGAAATATTTCGAGATAATCACGGGTGCAACAAATGTCTGTTGGCCACAGAATTTTTATCGTAGATAAATTAGAATAATGTTCTTTTTGAAAAGAAACATTCCCCCCCTATGTGTGAAGGGCTTATTCTGTGGGTGCGCATTATATCAGACGATTTGGGTTCGAGTGCTAGACCTCTCCTCACTGACCGCAGTCAGTGTTGATTTACATCGGCCTAACGTCTGAACACATTTTTTTAACTGTCAAAGAAATCCCAAAGCCTTCTATGGGAGTTCTGATGTTGAGGGCAGGCTTGTCTGGAGGGCTCACGATGTCCACTCATTTCCCACCGACCAACAGAATGATTGAGCAAGGGTTTCAACTGAGGCCCCTTATATTTAGGCAAAACCCTAGAATTTAGGAGTATGAATGCAAATGTGCAAAAGCCGTAGGTATTTTTCAAGTCACGAGAGGTTTCTTGGACCATGTGGGTATTTTGGTAATCTTACGTCTCCGGGGGTATTTTGGTGATTTTACCAGGCTAGGGGTATTCCTGAAATTTCTGAGTTGGAAAGAAAGTAGGGTAAGATTCCTGGCTTCCCAAGGCATTGAGGCCGTTTCTGGAGGGTTTAAGGGACTACTGGGCCATTTCTAGGTCATAGGGATATTTTGATAATTTTACCACACCCTATATAGACTTAGGTTTGAGGTGACACCCGAGTGTCGGACTGAGCTGACAACACTTTTGGATGGAAGGAATGACAAGGGGCTTCATAGAAGGCGCACGTCTATCAACTTGGCCGAAGGAGGGGTTTATACGCATTTGTTTGGAAAACCAGGGGTTTTCTTGTAATTTTTTTCCGATCGGCGTACATGAGAGATTTATGAAATAAACCAAATTCATTTTATAGTCCCAGTGGACACAAGAGTTGTCGACGAGTTGTCGACTGTACAAAGATCTGCACTAACGCGGGAAGCAAGGGCGTAGCACCAATTACAAAAAGTTGCCGGGTATAATTGAAAATGACAGGATATTTGTTTCTCACGACCTTGGGGGGGACATTTGCGTAATTCCCCCATCGTAGAGGTAGAACTACATAATTCTGCCGTCTCGGGACGTAGAAACTTATAAACACGGCCCGTTGAGACGTGAAATTACAAAAATATCCCATCGGGGCATATACACAAGACCCGGGGACCTACCCCTCACAGGCCAAGACAGACAAAACAAACTCCTTGCATTGGTTACTTGGTGCTCCGTATGTCTTCGTAGATCTCGTCTGCACTTGGACCCTTGGGGTCTATTTATAGAAGGCGGGAGGACCCAGGTTGACATAACCGTGGAGAATTGCTCCGGTTCTCACAGACATGTGAGATTTTTCCCAACTTCTAACAAGGTGGGGCTCAAAATCCTTTTTTTTTGTCAAGGTGGGTGGCAAAAATCCTTTTTTCACCCCTTCCTCAGTTTTTTTGCTTTTTTTTTTGTTTTGGAACAAGGGGAACGGGGGGGGGGGGTCTAATGACCCCGCTGGCAGACCCAGCAGGGGTCGCGTGATGCCGCTGGGGTCCCAGCGTGGTCGCGTGACCCCGTGGGAGCCCAGCGGGGTCGACCCGGCCCCGGTCGCAACCCCCTCCCGGGCCGATCGCATCCCCAAAAGGAGCCAGAGGGGTCATTTGACCCCCGAGCAGTCTTTTTGGCCCCTCTCCGCACCTTTTTGGAGTTTTTCTGTCACCCTAGGTCAAGGAGAAGTCCCCATACAATATTTATTGCTCCCCAAGCCCCACTTCTCGCCGCGTGGCAGCAATTCGTCGGTGGAGACTCACGTAGGAGCGGATGATCATTTTGTTTGTTCTTTGGTTGTACGTCGCCGCATGGGGAGGAATCGTTGCGGCCGTCCGTGACATATGATACACTTGCTCGGCCACTTCGACAGGTTTGCATGCATGTTTTTCCTCCTAATTTCCATTGCTACGACGTAGCTTGTAATTGTATGATCGGGTCGATAGACCCTAAATCACGGAGGTACTCTACGGTCTGACGAGATCGGAACTACGCCGTACTTTTAGTCGTTGTCATGAGTCACGTTTCTCGAAATATTTTGAGATAATCATGGGTGCAACAAATTCCCCCCACGGGACATCCGTCACGGTCGGAGGCGAGGGCAGTCCGCATTGAATGGAATTTTGATTTCATGTCTTTTGTGTGGTCTTTGCAATTTTTGGGACTATATTTTATATTTAAATTGCTATCCTGCATTGCTTTGACCTGACATCTCTTTTTTTTTCTTGCTTCTCTACATTTGTAGGCATGTCTCGCAGTAGTAGCGATGGGAGCCGGTCGAGGAGACCGAGGGCCAGGGGCATGGATGAATGCCGTTTTGAGCGCACGGACCAGCATATGCCACCTTTTCCTCCCCGTGTTATTGACGAGGAGAATTTTAGCGGACTCAACTTCGGCTATCTGTGGGTCGCTGAGTGCCCAACCCAGAGTGCTGGGGATCACGAAGGCCTCGTGGACATATCCCGCATTACTCGGAGGGACGGCCTTTATACATATGACCGTTCGGGAGTATATCCTCGTCACTATCCCCTGGACCATCACCTCTATTGCCTTCTTCAGAGCTTTGCACCGATCAGCATGGAGGATGACGACCCCTCACTACCCGAGGAGAGGCGCTACCTTGAGCGGGCCATATTAGCAGGGTGAGACAGCATGCAGGGACTATGTTCCCTGGCCTATCCGAGCTTTCCAGAGGGTTTCACTAGCCAGAGTCAGTACTCAGATTGGTAGAGTCTGGACTCTTTTCAGCGACACGAGAGTCTCACAGTTCGGATTGCCCCGCTAGCTCCAGTAGTCTGGCATATGCATAGGTAGCATAGGACCTTGGATCAGATCGTGGATGGCCTTTTCTTGACGCCCTCCGAGGTTAGTTTTACGCAGGAGGAGTACGCCCATGACTACATGATTGAGAGGGTTATAGCATTGAAGACCCCCAGCTGGTACGGGAAGTGGTCAGTTCTTCCGTCTCATGGCTATCATCGTGACGTGATAGAGTGGCTCTAGGGCATCTTGACTATTTACCGGTCAGTGCTGGATAGGGTAGGGATCCGTCATGTAGTGACGGATGCTTTGTACTCCCACCCTTGTCACACGGGCTTGCTGCAGGCCTTGGTAGAGAGGTTCAACCGCCGGTGGAACACTTTTGTCACAGCTGGAGGAGAAACTTCTTTGGACCTCTGGGCTTTCCAGAGGATCTCTAGTCTACTGATCTGTGGGAGGCCCTATGAGGAGCTGCCACTTGATGATTTGCACCTCAGCTTCACTGACGATGCTAGATGGTATACACTGCCATATTACTTCAGATTTCTCATGAAGACTTAGAGGGAACTTGCTCGAGCTGGCACAGATCGGACCCCTCGCACCCCGAGGGTGACTTTGAACGAATGGGTGAGCCATTATTTTAGTGGCCCTTTCTTCTTCCATGAGGAGTTTGTGCAGTCCCGCACCACTTGGGAAGAATGCAGAGAGGTCAGGGTAGATATTCCTCGCCACCCACGCCACTTGCCTGCCCCGACACAGGGGTGGAATTCGAGGGAACTGCCTCCCCTTACATACTTGGTAGCCTATTTGGCCTATTGGCTGTCTAGATTTGTGATTCCACACGGAGGGGACGGAGTCCTGCGACCCGAGGTGATCTACCCAGCATGTTTACTAGCATGTGGCCAGAGACTCCCAATTGCTCCAGCAACCCGAGCAAACATCTTCCATTCGCTTGGGGCTTTGTCTTCCCATTCGTCACCGCGGGAGAAGAGTATCATGCTCCGCACTCATTATTTGAGTGCATGGGCGGGTTTGTTGTTCCCAGAGCTCTCCCGGAGGACTCCAGTGGATAATCCAGCGGCACCACTGATTTTTCTGTTTATCGGGCAACCATCACAAGATGTAGTGGTCCAGTTTATGGGGGCCTGAAAGGCTCTGTCTTTTGTCCCCACGAGGAGGGGTGAGGGCCTAGCCCTTGACCACTTCTCCTACCTTCATCATCCTTATGCCGGGCAGGAGGGAGGCACCGTTGTCAGTAGGGTGTCTACACATGCTTTGCCTTCTTCCAACGGCTTGGCAGAGTGGGTCATGTGTATCCCCCCCGTTCCCCGTGTTCCAAAACAAAAAAAAAAGTAAAAAAAAAGGAGGAGAGGGGTGAAAAAAGAATTTTTGCCACCCACCTTGACCAAAAAAAGGGATTTTGAGCCCTACATTGTCAGAATTTGGATAAAATCCTACATTTCTGTCAGAACCAGAGCAATTCTCCACGATTCTGTCAACCTGGGTCCTCCCGCCTTCTATAAATAGACCCCAAGGGTCCAAATGGAGATGAGATCTACGAGGACATGTGGAGCAGCAAGCAACTAGCGCAAGGAATTTATTTTGTCTGTCTTGGCCTGTGAGGTGTAAGTCCCCGGGTCTTGTGTATATGCCCCTAAGGGGTATTTTTATAATTTCACCCCTCAGTGGGTCGTGTTTGTAAGTTTCTACATCTCGGGGTGGCAAAATTATGTAGTTCCACCACTATGATGGAGGAATTATGCAAGTGTCCCCCCCGGAGTCATGAGAAACAAAATGTCCTGTCATTTGCAGTTATACCTTGTAATTTCCTATAATTGGGGCTACGCCCCTACTTCCGGCGTTAGTGCGGATCTTTGTACAGTCGATAACTCACCGACAACTCTTGTACCCACTGGGACCATAAATGTATCTGGTGTATTCCACAAACTTTCTTTCTATATCGTTCGGAAAAATTATAAGAAAGCCCCTTCGACATGTGGGAATTACACGCATACCCCTATTTTGGTAAAATTGACAGAGGCATGCCTTCTATGAAGCCCCGTGTCATTCCGTTGGTCCGAGAGGGTTGTTAGCTCAGTCCGACACTTGGGAGCTGCCTCAAACCTAGGTCTATATAGGGTGTGGTAAAATTACCAAAATACCCCTATGACCTAGAAATGGCCCAATTGTCCCTTAAACCCTCCAGACACGGCCTCAATGCCTTGGGAAGCCATGAACCTTACCCTACTGTCTTTCTAACTCTATAATTTTGAAAAGGCCCCTAGCCTGATAAAGTTACCAATGTCATGCCCCGAGCCTTTATTACAGCGGAAGACTAACTCGGGGAGCGCGAACAGCCGGCATGGTAAGCCTCTTGCAAGTAAGAACGATCAGAGCGCAAGACAATCACACATAAAGATGCAATTGCATAATATATATTCAAACTTTAACTTTATTTCATTGATAATCAAATTGAACCCTCAATTACAATCACTAATTCAACTTCCATTATGTACTAGACTCAAGAAATAGAAAAATTACATAGACTCAATCTAAATAAGTTAGACTTCCTAAGTCTTCACTCTTATCTTGACAATACTTTCATTCGCTCTCGGACCCGCTACTTGTATAACCCGAATCCGAATTCGAATCACTTCCATCTCCTGAAAAGATTAGAAATAGGTAATGAGCACACTTGCCTAGTAGGTATCTTCGCATCAACATGAAGGCACTATTAAAGTAATTAACACTTTAGCTCTAAAGAATAAGGTAAAAATCATGTGAATGCGATCAATCATGCGATTAAACCAAAGTAACAAGATGATCAAGTAAGTTAGAATGAGAGCAATTACGAACTAGTAAAAATGTAACAAGAACATGATGTTGGCCTTTCATGAACAAGAATGTATCGAGAATGTACTAGCAGGCCACATAATCATCACTCCAGTATCTTTTGCTTATAAGCAAGTACTTCGTAAATTTCTGTGGAATATCAAGCAAGAAAGTCATGTACAAGAATGTCATGTCGTGCCGTGGATTTTCACTTATTTATAGAGAAAGTACTCCCAGCGCAATACGACATCAGTAGCATCATACCCCATGGTTTATAAAATAGTATGTTTCCGACAATCAGCCGAGGGGACTAGCATAGAGCCCTTGAACACAATCAGTACTCGATCGCATCTTCAAGTATAAATCAAGTTACTTCCACGCATGTTAACAATAAAATATGGCCAAGAATGTAATAGGTCCAATAAGCTCATGATAACAATAATTCAATGAATGAATGCTTCAATAAGAATCATGAGAAATGAAGAATGACTTAAGCAAGGTTATGCTTATGGAAATAAACCGGCAGCATAACGATACGTTCTTTATCTTCCATTCATTATATTAGGTTTTTTGATCAATATGATAAGTTCTAGATTATCAAGAATCTATCTAGAACCTTGGAATATCAACCCTTGGTCAATCCTTGGGTTAAAATACTCAAGCAGTGTGACGGTCGTGTACTGGGCCGTTATATGATGTGACGCTCCAGTATTTGGCCGTTACATTAGTCTCAATCCAGAACCAAGAAATCAGACTCAGTGGAATGTGACGGTCGTATATTGGGTCGTTACTTGTGCCCGACGGTCCAACATAGTGCCGTTACATTACTGATAACCAAAATCATCGATAGTGTAATCTAATAAATGGGCTTTAATGGTACAACCAACTCGGCGTCCTAGTGGGAATCCCAGGCTCGCGGAGAATTACGGAGGCCTTGAAACAAGATTTCCTAATCCATTGGAAGAAATATCCAATAGAGAGGTCCTCATGTCCAAGAATAGTGTTGCTATAGTGCAAAGTGAACTAATGGACAACATATCAGAATATGTGCCATATACTTAAAAAAATGACTCTATAGATAGGAAAGAATGTGTAACATTATGAAACCAAGATAAAACTCCGTCAATATAACTTTGGAAAATCATGATTTAGAATACAAAACTATAGAGTTTTAGCCAATGAAATTAGCTTAACTTAAAATAACATAAGACACATTAATCATGCAATTTGATTATGAATCATAAACTAAACTCAAAGTCAGGATAATAGGTCTAAACTTAGCTATCTAAGCTTATTTATAAGTAAACTTAATTGGTTATTATTCTGCCTTGGGCTAACAGAACACATGTGTCTGACGGTCTAGGATAGGTGCGTTACAGTGTGTGACGGTTTATCGAGAGGCCGTTACAGTGGTGTAACGCTCCTGCTAGGGTGCGTCAGAGACAATAGAACAAATAAAAGCATAACAGGTTGTGACGGTCTATCGTAAGGCCGTTACATGCATGTGACGGTCTCACGTTAGTGCGTCAGAGAACCTGCTAGAAGTAAACTAAAGTGAAGGTTTATGAAAACATAACATGCCTGGAAATCAACATATTACCACTGTCCTAGTCATCAAAACGAAGTATAGGCCAACTATATGCATAGGTTTAGTGAATAGACATGATAATATCTTTTAAATTTCCATTTAGGGCTAAGAAATGCATGAATGTATAAAACTATAAAATCATGAAATTCTTAGTCTATAATGCACAAAATCAAGCACAATCAGAGGGCTTTTATTCCTAACAAGTTATTTTTTCCAATTATGAGATAACCTACCTCTTCTAGAACCTTAAAACTTCGAATTTGATGCTTGAGGCTACCCTTAGTCTCTTGTACTTCTTGTGATAAATCAGTAACTTCAATCTACTCTATTTCCTCAGCCTCTTGACCTAAGGATGTGAAATTTTGAGGGTAAGAAGATGAAACTATTGGGAACAAAAAGTTCTAAAGGATCGTACTCTAATTACCTCGTTTAGTCATCCAAATCTCTGGATCTTCAGGGGACTTGCGTTCAGATTCCTAGGTTGCTAAGGTTGAATCAGCAACTTTGGAAGCTTCTATCTCCTTGGTTGCTTGATCTCCTAGCACGAAATTTGGAGAACCATTAGTCTAAAGTATACTAAACAAAAGCTTCTAAAGAACTGACCCGAACTTATGACTCCTTACCTGGATTCTTCACGAGCCAAAAGTAAGGGTCGATCAGTTCAGAACTAGGTCCTATTTATAGGTGAAGAGGCGATATCTCGCGCTGTTCCTGAGCGGGCTGATAGTCACCAGATTGTGAACTGCAAGACAGGGAAACGGATCAGAGGGCCCAGGGGGAGTCCCTGAGGCAAACCCTCCGATGCTTAAGTCAGTAGAGCTATGGCGGGAGCAATAATGGGGAGGGGCTAGTTTATGCGCGAGATCCCTCTCCACCGAAGGGGTGAAGCAGTTCGTGCTCAGGAGTTTAGGGCGTATGATTGCCTTTTTGGCTTACCTTTCACTGGAGGGTGCCCCTGGTTTAAATAGTGCGCCGTCCCTAGGAGTCCTGCGAGCCGAGGGGCTTCAGGTAGAGGTCACGTCCTCATCGTGGGCTTTTATTGCCTTATCGTGGGAGCGTTATCCTCGCGGGGAAGAAGGAGTCCCCTGTCTCCCCGGATTCTCGCATGTTGCGGACTCTTAACGGCTGCAAAGATAAGTATTCATCGGTCGTTCTGAGCTTTGGAGAGGCCGGCCCTATCCGGGCGGTAGGCTTAGCTCGGTAAAAGATGGGTCGGATAGGCCGGCTTATGCGTTCTTCTCCCAGACGGAGGGATGGCTCGGGCGCGGACCTTCCAGTGACCTGACCGATGCTCGGGCCCTCCGAGCCTTGAGGCCACCTAGGAGGGTTGTTTCCTCGAGCGCTGTAAATTGGGCTTTCTCCCCTAAGTGGGCCTTGTGGGCTGTCACTTGGGTGAGCTGAGCCTCGTTGGGCCCTGCCGGGCCTAGTTGGGCTGCTCCATTGGGCTGCAGAAATCCCCCTCTCCACTTGTCCCCCTCCTACTCCCGAGCCAAATGAGGCTCGGTTGAGTAGTGTTTGAGGGCGTTGGACCGGCATGGCTCAGGTGGGTGGAGATCTGACGGTGTTAAGTAGCCACGTGCCGTGGTCACCTGGGCCCGTAGTAATAATGATCCTGACGGATTTGAAATGAAGGGGGCCCCCTTTTTCTCGGAGGTCGGAACGGCGCGCCGCCTTCCGCGAGGGTTTATAGGCGTTGGGCGCTGGTTGTCATTCTGGACTCTCTAGGGTTTTGGCTTTCCTTCGCTTCTTTGCTTTTTGGGGCTCCTTGATGCACCGTGAGATCACAACGGAGGAGCGAAGCCTTGCGGCGGCGTTCGAGGAGTTGGAGAGGATAACGGCGGAGGCGGTCTGGCAGCTGCCTTCTCCACCGGAGTCTTCGAGGTCTTGTGAGGGCTCTTCTTCCGGTTCCTCCTCGATACTTATGGCGGACCAGTGCTCAGGAGATGAGTTGGAGGTGAGGGCGCCGGTCCCGAACTGCAGCGAGCTGGGGGAAGCCGAGGTGAAGAAGCTGGAGCACCGATTTCGGTTGCCTTATAAGTACAGTTTCGCCGCTGCTGCTCCATACGAGACGAGTCTGGACGACCGCACGGGCCATATCTGCTCCTTTCTCCTGGCTTGGAAGAGTGGGTTTCGCCTCCCCTTCGAGTCTTTCATCCTTAAGCTCCTTAATTTTTTCAAGTTGGCGCCTATTCAGTTGGTGGCCAACTCTTATCTCCTTCTTTCTGCTTTTCGAATCCTCTGCCGTCAGTGCGGGGTTCGCCCTTCCTTGGATCTTTTTCATTATTTCTTTGAGTTGAAGGTGCACCCGTCGGCGGGGAAAGGATTCTACTACATCTAGGCGAGGAGGAACAGGAGCTGCATTTCGCTAGCGGCGAAGGATTCCTCGCATAAAGGGTGGAAGACCCAATTTTTCTGGGTGAAGATAGAATCGGTGGAGGACACTTGGAGGTGTGAGGTGATGCCCAACTTCCACCCGAACATCCCTCCCCACCAGGAGGAGTTTCCTTCAGAGGTGGAGGAGTACGCCGCTCGCCTGCTGAAGAATCGCTGGTCTACCGAGGAGCTGCTGACGCCGGAGAATGTCGAGCAATGTCTCCTCACGCGGCTGAAACCGTCAGGTATCACCACTCGAATTTCTCTCCAGGGGTGAGGGTCATCTTTCTTTTCCTGACCACGCCTTCTTCTCTGCTGTAGACACTAGGCGGGAGCCTCTAGAGGAGGCTGCTGAGGTCATCAATCTCGGAGATGACTTGGCGACTGATGAGCCTGACGCTCCTGTGGGTCGCTCCCAAGCCCGGGACAAGGGCAAGGGGGTGGCTTCCGAGGGAACTTCCCGGCCGGGCAGTGCAAAGCGTAAGGATCCCCTGGAGGGAAGGTTGCGGGAAGCCGCGAAGGCCAAGAAGCGGGCCAAGAAGGCCGGTCTTCTCACCACTGCCGGGGGTGACTCTAGCTCGGCGGCGCTCCCCTCTTAGGGGCAAGATGGGGCCAACCCTATCGGGCCAGCTCCCCCATCCACCGGGTAAGAGGGGGCTGAGGAGACCAGGGGCCCCTCAGAGGGTGGTGACGGCGGGTCGGCTCTCCCCTCGGTGGGGACAGAGGGGGCCGGAGTCGAAGCAGTCGATGTCGAGGCCGGGGGACCGGTCGAGGTCAGCGATGTCTCGGGCGGCGAAGCGCGGGCCGAGACAGTCGAGGTTGGGGGTTCGCCTACGAAGGCGTCGCAACCCCAAGCGCCAGTGGTGTCTGGAGCGACTAGGCTGGCTGTGCCGATCGAGGTTGGGGGTTCGCCTACGGAGGCCCCGCAACCCCAAGCGCCGGTCGTGGTGCGCGGGGCGGTGGACCCCACAACCCGAGCTGAGCCTTCCGGCGCGGCGCCCTACGCGGAGCGGATTCCTATGCCGGAGGCCTTGGAGAGGCTCAGAATCTCGAGCAATCTGTATCGGCTATGCTGCGAGGTGTCCGCGAGGATGAAAAGAGGAGATAGGCGCCATTCTCCTTCCGGGGTCCTCGACGTCATCATGGAGGGCGGCTTGATCATGGCCCAGATGGGGGCCACCATGGCGGAGACCTACGCCCGATGGAGTCAAAGCGGTCGAATCTCGCCTGGACTCTCGGAGGGTGCGAGAGGAAGCTAGCCCGACTCACTGAGGCGCACGAGGGGCTTCAACGGGAGTTCTCCGCGATCAAGGACTTGGCGCGGTCGAGCCGGCTGGAAGCCGGAGCGCTGACCGAGCAGCTGGCCAAGGCTCGGGAGTCGCTCGAGAGAAAGGACAAACTCCTTGAGGAGGAGCTCCTTCGCCATCTCTAGTTGGATGGCCATTGGGAGGCTGAGCGTGCTGAGCTGCTGGATCTGGCAGAAGCAGCCAGGCGCCTCCGTTCGGAGGCGCAGGCTGACCGAGCTGAGGCGGGGAAGCGATCGGTCGGGGCCAAGGAGCAGGCGACCGAGGCCGAACGGAAGTCGATCGAGCTCGAGGAGCGGGCGACCGAGGCCGAGCGGAAGTCGATCAAGCTCGAGGAGCAGGCGACCGAGGCCGAGCGAAAGTCGATCAAGCTAGAGGAGCGGGCGACCGAGGCTGAGTGAAAATCGATTGAGGCGGGGAGGCGAATGGCGGAGGCAGAGGAGCGAGCGTCCGAGGCGGAGCGAAAGTCGGCCGAACTTGCTGAAAGGATGGGGAAGGTCGAGGCGGAGGCGATCGAGCTGTACATGGGCTCAGAGGCCTACCGAGCCGACCTTCAGGAAGCCACCCTTCCCTACTATGAGATAGCACTTTGCCGAGGCGCCCGCAAGGGGTTCAAGCAGGGTTATCGTCGGGCAGTGAACTACGCCGACGAGCAAGACTCTGGGGTTGATTTCCCCTCGGACCAGCAATATGACTCGGATGAGTCAGCTTCCAGCTCCTCTGTGTCGGGCGGGGAAGATCTAGAGGGTTCTCCTCTGGCGGGGTCACCAACTCAGGATGCCTCGGGAGAGCTCGCGACTGGGGCAGTTCTCGCACAAGCGAGGTCAGTGCCTGGGTCGGCCGTCACCGAGGGTGCCGGGGGTGACTCACTCACTCCCGCCGTTCCCGAGCTTCAAAGTGGGCCCGAGGCCTGATGTATTTTGCCTTGTTTTGCTTTTTTCTCTATTTGTCTCTTGTCCTTTCTAAAAAAAAAGGATAGATTTTCTTTTTATAAGGCAATAAATGACTTACTGGCCTCTTGCGTTCCTTGTCGTGACTTGGTTAGCGTATCTGAAGTAGTTGGAAAGTGCCGATACGTCCTGCGTGGTTTTCGCATGCTGATTGGGCAGGCTCCTGACGGGGCGTCTTTCCATTTTCTGATGCTTTGAATGCCAGGCTGCTTTGTGTATCCCGCCAAGGTGAAAAACGAGGAGTCAGAGGTGACCGTTCGGGGGAGAATTCCTTTGGTGTGTTTTCGAGGGGGGAGTCATTTAAGGCAAGTAGCCTCCCTTGGCCTATAAGAAGGATCGAAGGGCGCCCCTTCCTCTTCACCGCTTGGGACTTTCTCTAACAGTCTTTCCTCATCCCTTCCTCGCGTTGCGCTTTGCCATCGCATTCGGGGCATGGAGGATCCTTCGGAAGATGACGCTGCCGATGACGGGGAGCGGGGAGTTCTTGCTGCTTCGGATGGTCGAGCAGGTCCGACGGTCGCTGCGCGGGTTCGAGACAGGTCTGACGGTCGCCACGCGGATCTGGGGAGGACTTCGACGTGCGGGGACACGCCGTTCCTCCTCCCTCAGTTCTGCGAGGCTTCTGGGTGGGCGCCGGGATGGAGGACGGATGGGGGCATCCGTGATGCCTTCCCCTGCCTCCCCATCCAGCTCTGCTGGATTTCTTTGCAGCTTCTTTTTCCCTCTTCTGCTCTTCATTTCTTTCACTCTTCATAGGCTGCTTGCTCTCTGTTCCCTTCCGAGGGGTTGGTAGGTTGGAAGAGAGGAGGCCTTCACAGGCGTTCTTTCTCCCTGGCTTCTACCAACATGGAAGGTAGCCTTCCTCATCGTGGAAGGTAGTCTTTGTCAACGCAATCCCTCTGTCACCTTTGTCATGGGCCACCCGGGCTAACTGGATCGACCTCCTTTTATCTGAGCCAGTTTCTACGCGAGGCAGAGTCAGTGGCTGGACGCGAGGGGATCAAGACCGAGTCGGCCGAGCGATGGCCCCTTGCAGTGGTGCTAGATGGATTTTTTGCTTTTTGTCGTGCAGTGTAATGGATTTTGCCTATCTGATGTACCAACAATTATTTGAATGAATAGAAGAGAATTTTATTTCATCCAACTTGTTTGCACAATTTCAAGAGTAGAATTTGCATAGTGCGGCTGCGTTCCACGTCCGAGGGATGGGTTCCCCTTCCGTTGTAGCTAGCCTGTACGCACCTTTCCCGAGCGTCTCGACCACTCGGTAGGGGCCTTCCCAGTTAGGGGATAGCTTGCCCACCGCCTCTAATGGTCGAGAGGCTTCGGCTTTTTTGAGGACGAAGTCTCCCGGTTGGAAATGTCTATTTCGGACTTTGGCATTGTAGTATCGAGTGAGACGACGCTGGTACTCCGTGGCTCGGATGCTGGCGATCTCTCGGAGTTCATCTGCTAGGTCGAGGTTCTCGAGTAGCTTTTGCTCGTTTGCCTCGGGCGAGTAGCGGATGACTCGGAGAGACGGGTTGGCAACCTCTAACGGAATGACGGCCTCAGTGCCATACACCAGCTGGAAAGGACTTTCACCGGTTGCCATTCTGGGAGTCGTTTGGTGTGACCAA
The DNA here is from genome assembly GCA_022559845.1 of Amorphophallus konjac. Taxonomy (NCBI): domain Eukaryota; kingdom Viridiplantae; phylum Streptophyta; class Magnoliopsida; order Alismatales; family Araceae; genus Amorphophallus; species Amorphophallus konjac. The sequence continues at coordinate 428,586,878 of CM040118.1, forward strand.
AGTAGGCTAGGTAGTTCCTCGAGCCAGCTACCCATGGCCTTGCCGAGTCTGGTCTTTATGCCTTTTAAGATAGTCTTATTGGCATTTTCGACCAGCCCGTTGGCCTGAGGGTGGGCGATCGAAGTGAAATGGTTGCGAATGTTTAGGTCGGCGCATCTTTCTCGGAAATAGCGAGAATCGAATTGCCGACCATTGTCGCTCACTATCACCCGGGGGATGCCGAAGTGACAAATGATCGACTTCCATACGAAACTCCAGACGACTGCCTCGGTGATCATCGCCGTGGCTTCGGCCTCGATCCATTTGGTGAAGTAGTCGATGGCGACGATGATGAACTTCTTCTGGGACTGAGCCGTAGGGAACGGCCCGTGAATGTCGATCCCCCACCGAGCGAAGGGGTAGGGCTCGGTAAGGGTGATGAGCTCCGTGGCCGGCTGATGGACCAAATGGTCGAATCGCTGGCATCGGTCGCACTGCTGTACGTGAGCCATGTAGTCGTGCTGCAAGGTTGGCCACCAGTACCCCTGCCGTAGCAGGATCCTGGCTAGAGACCTTCCTCCTGAATGCGCTCCGCATAGGCCTTCATGAATCTCTCGGATGGCTCGTTCGGCCTCGTCGGGGCCGAGACACTTCAGGAGGGGACCAGAGAAGGACCTCTGGTAAAGAGTGTCGTCGAGGATGACGAAGCGTCGGGCTTGATACTTCATTCGGCGTGCCTCCCGAGGGTCGGAGGGCTCTCGGGAGTCCTGGAGCCAGTATAGGTAGGGGGAGCGCCAGTCGCTTGGAAGGGCCGAGTCAACGGCCAGGAGCTCCGAGTCAATGCTCGGACGCTCTAGCTCTTCAAGGAGGACTGATCGGGTACCTTCAGGGTAGAGAGAGGAGGTTAATCGAGAGAGGGCGTCCGCTCCGGAGTTTTCCTCCCGAGCTATTCGGACTACCTCGAATCCCTCAAAATGTTGGGCCAGGTCTCTGACCCGCTGGAGGTATTTGATCATTGGGGCCTCTCAAGCTTCATATTCACCGTTGATTTGGCTAGCGACCAGCTGGGAGTCAGTGTGGATTTTGACTCGCTCAGCCCCCAACCGTCGAGCCATGCGAGCTCTCGAGATAAGGGCCTCGTACTCGGAAGCGTTGTTAGACGCCTGAAAGCTAAATTTCAAGGCGTACTGTAGTTCTACTCCTTCGGGGGACCTCAAGAGGATCCCTGCGCCGCTACCGACCGAGTTAGAAGATCCGTCAATGAACAGTTCCCAGGTTGGCCCGGGCTCGGACAGAGATCTCTCCTCAGTCGGGATGGTGCTTTCGGCGATGAAGTCGGCGAGCGCTTGGCCTTTCATAGCTGAGCGCGGGCGGTATGAGATATCATAGGCCCCAAGCATGATTGCCCATTTGACGAGTCGCCCCGAGGCTTCGGGGTGGGCCAGGATCTTCTTTAATGGTTCATCGGTCAGCACGGTGACAGGCTGCCCCTGGAAGTAGGGTCGGAGGCGCTTGGCGGAGGTAACCAACGCTAGCACGAGTTTCTCAGTTGCGGGGTACCTCCTCTCAGCCTCGTTGAGCACCTTTGATGGGGACATCACCTCCCATGCCCAGGTTTACCATTCGTCTCGTCACCCCTGTTGCATCCGACATGGTTTAGTCATTTAATTTTGAGTCATATGTAATTTTATTTGAGTCATTTGATGTATTTTCCCTTTTATTTGAGTCATGTTCCTAGGTCTTGTATTTATTTTCCTAAGTTTGAGTGTCATTAGATTGTGTAATGTGCTATTGGGCCCAATTCTTCGGGCTTGGCCCATGAGCCCCCCCTACCCCTTCGGTTATTTGTTATTGAGTCTTTTGTAAGGGACTTTTGTAGAAATGTGGGTTTCCTATATATAGGACCACATTCCCCCCATTTCAACTTAATGAATGAATCAATGAAAAATGCCATTTGAGTATCCAAAGCTTAGTTTAGTGGAGTGATTCCAACATTTTTTGGGTGAGAAACCCTAGGGGAGAGATTCCCCACCCTTCCCTCTCCTAATCCCTCTTTTTCACTCCACTTTCTCTCTCCTCAACACCCAATTTCGAATTTTCTTCTCTCTCCTCTTTTCCCAACCACCTCAACCCCCACCTACCATCATTAAAGCCATCCACTTCCCCATGGCCTCCATTACTCCACCCCCCTAGTCCCAAGGAGATCCCTCACCATTCCAACACCATCCTCCACATTCCAACACCACTTTCCCCATTCCAACACAATCAACCCCTTCCCCACACAACCCCACAAATTCCAAAGCATATTTGAATTTGAAATCCACCCTTCCCTCCACTCACTTGTGCCCCCCCTCACCTTCTCCTCTCACCCACCTTCCCAAATTCGTAGCTCCTCCTCCCACCACCTGTTAGACCCCCTTCCAGACCCCATTCTTCCCTTCCCCCATCTTAGAACACCCCCTCCTAGACCCCCTCACAGCCCGGGCTTTCCCCACACTCATCCACCCCCATTTCCCCTCCCATATACCTCATTCCCCCCCATCATCATCGACCTACAGCTCTCAACTGAAGATCTACAGTAGAGCAGCAGCTTGCAGCGGCCACCACGATCACCTCCGGATGAGTTTGAAGACCCAAGAGCCATCGTCGGAAGTGTCTGCCAGTCGCCTTCGCAACCGAAGTGGTTTCGTCTTCTTACGATCTCCGAGCCATCCTGGAGGTTATTCTTCCACAGCTGCGTGGTTCTGCCTTGGCTAAGGACCTGAACCAGTTTAGAAGCTCTGCCACGATGGACCCTGAAGGAATCAGTCTTCAAGTTCTTCTTCAAAGTTCCTCTTTGGCCTGTCTAGTTTTAGATTCAAGAAGCAGAAGTTCATTCAGAATCTGGGAGCAGAAGTTACGAATTTTCTCCCCCAAACACGCGGTTCTGCCTTCTATAGTCTGCACCGACCCCTCCTCACTCTTCTGGTTCCACAGATTGTCTCCGACCTCTTCTGGTGTCCCCGTTTATTTTGCTGCAAAGAGGACTCACCCACGGTTCTAACGGCGCTGAAGACATAAAATTTGAAGTTCGGGAGCGGCGCGGACAGCCTCTGCATCCTACTGTTGGTGACCTGCCCCTGCTAGTCCGAGAAACAGAGGCCCTGTTCAAGCTCCTGCCCCGACCAGCAGCGACTCCAGAAGAAATTAAGAAAATTATGAGGCATTCCCCTTCCAGCTACAAAGGTTTTCCCTCTGGTTTCGTCATCAACAAAATTCCTGATCAAGATCTACAGCAGCAACACCGACTATCTGTCCCGGCTCGCAGACAGCAAGCAGATTCGGCGTCCACCCTTATTCCTCGTTCTTTGCTTTAGTTTCCCCACCCCGCTTGACCGGCTGAAGGTCCCTCCCTGTGTGGAGGTAGTATTGATTGTAATTTCTATTAACCCCCACCCCAAGATCCCCCTCCTACGTGAGGTGTAGTGTTGTAACTTGTTTGGGCAGGTCAAGCGACACCGCCGCGGCGTGTGGGGATCCACTCGCCTCCCCGCTCGCCCTCGTCTCCGATCGGGACCGGTTTCTTCAATCCGGTCGAGTAAGTGCTCAAACATTCACTCCACTTAGTGCTTGTCTTTCAATATTAGTTCTAATTCCGCTGGTTATGCGAGTGAGAGCCCGATCCTCAAGCCCCATAAACTAGAGTGATCACCGTGGGAATATTACAACCGGTGCCTTTGGCACTTTGTCGACCCCCTTGATTTGGGCATCCCCACCCTTTGGGAATCAAGTCTTGGCCTTGCTGGCCCTCTACCAGCAAGGGCCCAACCCCACATCCTCCCCTTGGCATTGCCAAGTCACCCCGGGCTTGGGTGAGTGACGATAGAGCGGTAGCCCAATTTGGCCCATTTTGAATGCGATTGTGCTTGCTTGCATTAGGTCCGAGGTCGTGTCACATCAAGTGGTATCAGAGTAAGTCTTTGACTTGTCTCTACAAGTCAAGTCCTAGGGCATGCTTGCATTCTTGTCCGAACCGTGCATTGTCAACCCATCATTGTTAACATTGAGTCTTGGGTCACATGGCTCCTCTCCCAATCATATCCCATGCATGCTTACCTAATGGAAAGCCCGTAGAAATTGATTTCATTGACCTAGAATCTGAAAATTGGGTGTCCCCCGATATCGTTACCTCTCTTAGTAGGAACGGATAAATTGTGCACAATGGAGACCAAGTCTTTATTGAATTCCATAAATGGTTCGGGAAGATTAAGTATTTGGATGGGGCTTGGTGTCAAAAGGGAACATTGGCAGGTCCATGTATAATCCTAGGTAAGAAATGGTTAGATGAAAGGAATGCCAACATCGACCCAACACGTCGGACTTGCCTTGTGCGTCCGCCACACCTTTCGGGAACCTTTAAATTCAACAACCTTTTATTCTCCCACCCGCGGGAATCCCACCCTCGTTCACCACCTCGGGTGCACCATACTCCGGCCATCATCACCCCACCATCAAAGAACCTTCCCACTCCATTAGTTTTGGAAGAAGTAGTCCACCCGCTTTGTCACATGAAGACAAATATCCCTCGGGAACCTATCCCCTCCATAGAGAGCACCCATGTCCCAATTGAAAAGGAAGCCTCGCACAAGGATCTTCACCCTACACCACCCCCTCTACATAAGGCTGAATTCATCTTAGAAGAGTCCCTTGTTAGGTGGCTAAGGAAGAGCCTAATTAGAGAGACCTCGACCCATGTTTGTCCTCCCATAGAACAAAATTTTCCCCTAGTGCCCATCTTCTCCTATCACACCACAATCCAAGCATCCTATCAAGTGGAGACCTTAAAGGATTTTCTTAGGGGCTTAGCATGGCAAATTGAGTTCACTAGCATGTTGACTCCTATGGCCGAACAACCTAGGAGCCTTAGCCTCCTACACCTATGCATTGGGTCTATCACCTCGGTTTGCACCAATGGTTGCTACACTAGCGACCTCCTTCTATTCCTCCGTACACCGGATGAGCCCAACCTTCTCCTCGATTTAGAGCTTCTTATCTCGGGTAGAAAGCCAAGCCCTCCACTCATGGCCGACCCACTTGTCAAGAACATTGGCCCAACTATCATAGGGAAGGATGACTAAACACCTTTTAAGGATCTTGAGGACATGGAGTTCCTCCCCCTAAGTGACCTATTTTACGATCCATATGATCCCTTCCAATGGGAGTCAAGGGACTCATATGACCCAACCATCTTACCAACCACCCACCCTGTCCTACCCTCACTCACCATATTGGGCCAAACTCACCTCATCCATGACCCGGGCTGCACCTTGGGAGCCATAACCTTGGACCATATATCCCAAGGGAATAAGGTGGTGCCCCACCCCATGATGACCACCTTCTTAGATCCATTCGATCCTTTCCAATGGGAGTTCAAAGGTTGTCCCACACCTATACACATGGAAGTCACTTTTGAGAAAAGCATGCATGTGTCTAGGCTTTCCACACCCCTTGGCATGAACACTATGTTGGGTCCATTCATTCATATCACTCACATGTCAAGTAGAAAGCATGAGTGGGCCACATTCGGATGTCATGGTCCTCCTTCATTCATCATGGATCTTAAGCATGTCAAAAGCATCTACGGATGTCCGGGCCCCCCCACATTCATCACCACTTTACATGATAGGTTCACCTACGGTTGTCCCGGCCCACCTAGGCCCACCAAAGTCTACATGACAACATTGCATGATAAGTCCACAAATGGTTGCACCGGCCCACCAAGGTTCATCATGGTCCATCTGGCATCATGGCAGGATAGGTCCATCTATGGTTGTCCAGGTCCACCCATAACCACTAAAAGGATAGCATTCACAAAATTGCATGAAAACCTTTGCAAGCACATCAGCAAAAAGAATGAGACTTATAAAAGGCTGGCCGACCCTCATCGGCATCACCAAGAATTCCAAGTGGGTGACCTTGTGATGGTAAGGATGGAGAGGCTCTCCCCGGGAGCCAACTCTAAACTGAGGCCACGTGGGGCTGGTCCCTTCCAGGTCTTGAGGCGCATAGGTGCAAATGCCAACGAGTTAGATCTCCATGAAGAGTATGGAATAAGTCCCACATTCAATGTTGCCGACCTAGTGCCATATAAGGGACCCACGGTGGTACCTAGTGAGGAGATTGAGCCTACTTCTTCCCTTGAGAGAGCACCCACCCATGATGATAAACCACCAGCCAAGAGAGCCCAGCGTGAACAAATTGAACAAATATTGGATGAACAAGTCACTACCACTCGGAGTAAGGTATATGAGCGCTATCTCGGCAGGTGGATAGATCGGTCTCGTTCGGGAGACTTGAGGGCGGTACCACTTCTACACCCTCCAAGGAGGGAAGGACACTTACTTGACAGAGTCGATTTCTCCCCACCCCGGGAGTATGATGGGGACATCACCTCTCACGCCCACGTTTACCATTCGTCTCCTCACCCCGGTTGCATCCGGCATGGTTTAGTCATTTAATTTTGAGTCCTATGTAATTTTATTTGAGTCATTTGATGTATTTTCCCTTTTATTTGAGTCATGTTCCTAGGTCTTGCATTTATTTTCCTAAGTTTGAGTGTCATTAGATTGTGTAATATGCTATTGGGCCCAATTCTTCGGGCTTGGCCCATGAGCCCCCCTACCCCTTCGGTTATTTGTTATTGAGTCTTTTGTAAGGGACTTTTGTAGAAATGTGGGTTTCCTATATATAGGACCACATCCCCCCATTTCAACTTAATGAATGAATCAATGAAAAATGCCATTTGAGTATCCAAAGCTTAGTTTAGTGGAGTGATTCTAACATTTTTTGGGTGAGAAACCCTAGGGGAGAGATTCCCCACCCTTCCCTCTCCTAATCCCTCTTTTTCACTCCACTTTCTCTCTCCTCAACACCCAATTTCGAATTTTCTTCTCTCTCCTCCTTTCCCAACCACCTCAACCCCCACCTACCATCATTAAAGCCCTCCACTTCCCCATGGCCTCCATTACTCCACCCCCTAGTCCCAAGGAGATCCCTCACCATTCCAACACCATCCTCCACATTCCAACACCACTTTCCCCATTCCAACACAATCAACCCCTTCCCCACACAACCCCACAAATTTCAAAGCATATTTGAATTTGAAATCCACCCCTCCCTCCACTCACTTGTGCCCCCCCTCACCTTCTCCTCTCACCCACCTTCCCAAATTCGTAGCTCCTCCTCCCACCACCTGTTAGACCCCCTTCCAGACCCCATTCTTCCCTTCCCCCACCTTAGAACACCCCCTCCTAGACCCCCTCACAGCCCGGGCTTTCCCCACACTCATCCACCCCCATTTCCCCTCCCATATACCTCATTCCCCCCCATCATCATCGACCTACAGCTCTCAACTGAAGATCTACAGCAGAGCAGCAGCTTGCAGCGGCCACCACGATCACCTCCGGATGAGTTTGAAGACCCAAGAGCCATCGTCGGAAGCGTCTGCCAGTCGCCTTCGCAACCGAAGTGGTTTCATCTTCTTCCGATCTCGAGCGATCCTGGAGGTCCATTCTTCCACAGCTGCGTGGTTCTGCCTCGGCTAAGGACCTGAACCAGTTTAGAAGCTCTGCCACGATGGACCCTGAAGGAATCAGTCTTCAAGTTCTTCTTCAAAGTTCCTCTTTGGCATGTCTAGTTTCAGATTCAAGAAGCGGAAGTTCATTCAGCATCCGGGATCATAAGTTAGCAATTTTCTCCCCCGAACACGCGGTTCTGCCTTCTACAGTCTGCACCGACCCTTCCTCACTCTTCTGGTTCCACAGATTGTCTCCGACCTCTTCTGGTGTCCCCGTTTCTTTTGCTGCAAAGAGGACTCACCCAAGGTTCTAACGGTACTGATGGCATCAAATTTGGAGTTCGGGATCAGCCAGGACAGCCTCTGCATCCTACTGTTGGTGACCTGCCCCTGCTAGTATGAGAAACAGAGGCCCTGTTCAAGCTCCTGCCCCGACCAGCAGCGACTCCAGAAGAAATTAAGAAAATTCTGAGGCATTCCCCTTCCAGCTAAAAAGGTTTTCGCTCTAGTTTCGTCATCAAAAAAATTCTTGATCAAGATCTACAGCAGAAACACTGACTCTCTATCCCGGCTCGCAGATAGCAAGCAGATTCGGCGTCCACCCTTATTCCTCGTTCTTTGCTTTAGTTTCCCCACCCCGCTTGACCGGCTGAAGGTCCCTCCCTGTGTGGAGGTAGTATTGATTGTAATTTCTATTAACCCCCACCCCAAGATCCCCCTCCTACGTGAGGTGTAGTGTTGTAACTTGTTTGGGCAGGTCAAGCGACACCGCCGCGGCGTGTGGGGATCCACTCGCCTCCCCGCTCGCCCTCGTCTCCGATCGGGACCGGTTTCTTCAATCCGGTCGAGTAAGTGCTCAAACCTTCACTCCACTTAGTGCTTGTCTTTCAATATTAGTTCTAATTCCGCTGGTTATGCGAGTGAGAGCCCGATCCTCAAGCCCCATAAACTTGAGTGATCACCGTGGGAATATTGCAACCGGTGCCTTTGGCACTTTGTCGGCCCCCTTGATTTGGGCATCCCCACCCTTTGGGAATCAAGTCTTGGCCTTGCTGGCCCTCTACCAGCAAGGGCCCAACCCCACATCCTCCCCTTGGCATTGCCAAGTCACCCCGGGCTTGGGTGAGTGACGATAGAGCGGTGGCCCAATTTGGCCCGTTTTGAATGCGATTGTGCTTACTTGCATTAGGTCCGAGGTCGTGTCACATCTACCTTGCTAGTGTAGTAGACTGGCCTCTCAATTCCCGAGTCATTTCTAATTAGGACTGAGCTAACAGTTGACGGCGTTGCCGAGAGATAGAGCAGCAGGACCTCACCCGGCACGAGCTTGGAGAGCACCGGGGGCGAAGCTAAGAACTCCTTGAGCTCGGCGAATGCTTGTTGGCATTCCTCATCCCATGCGAACGTGGCAGATGCCAGCTTGGGTCCCCTCAACAGTTTGAAGAAGGGTAAGCATCATTTGGCCGCGCGGGACAGGAATCGGCTGAGAGCGGCGACACGCCCGGTCAAGCGCTGGACGTCCTTGACGCAGGTGGGCGGGTGCATGTCCAGGATGGCCTGGACCTTGTCGGGGTTGGCTTCGATCCCGCGCTGGGTGACAAAGAAACCCAGGAATTTCCCAGATCTCACTCCGAAGGCGCACTTGGCAAGATTGAGCTTCATGTTGTATTTCAGGAGGGTGTCGAAGGTTTCAGCGAGGTCGGCGAAGTGGTCTTGGGCTTTGGGGGTCTTGACGAGCATGTCGTCAATGTAAGCCTCGACGTTCCGACCTAGTTGCTCCTCGAACATGTGATTGACCAGCCTTTGGTATGTAGCTCCAGCGTTCATCAACCTGAAAGGCATCCGGGTGTAGTAGTACACGCCGTAGTAGGTGATGAAGGCGGTCTTCTCTACGTCTTCTGGATTCATTCTGATCTGATGATAACCCGAATAGACATCTAAGAAACTGAGTATCTCGTTGCCCGAGGTAGAGTCAACTAATTGATCGATGCTCGGTAACAGATAGCAGTCCTTGGGGGTGGCCTTATTCAGGTCGGTGAAGTCCACGCACATCCGCCACTTGCCTGAAGCTTTTGGCACCAGGACCACGTTGGCTAGCCACGTCGGGTACAGGACCGGTCTAAAAAGGCCAGTCTCTTGTCCCTTGGTGACCTGCACCTTGATGATCGCCTGCTTCTCTGGTGCATGCTTCCTTCTACGTTGCTGTACGGGTCTCATGGCGGGGTCGAGGTTGAGCTTGTGCATCACGGTTTCCTCTGGTATCCCGGGGAGTTGATCATCGGACCAAGCAAAGACTCAAATGTACTCAGAAAGGATTTTCTTATATTACTGCTGTTCCTTGGACGGTAGGTCGGCTCCGATCCTTACTCCTAGGGTCAGGTTATCGGGTTATCGTTTAGGAAAACCGTCAGTAATTCGCCACCAGGCTCGGTGGTTGCGGTTTTATCCTCGACTCCTCGGGGACCCTTATCTTTCCCGTCCGGCCTTGTGGCTTCCACCGAGATATTGTAGCACCTTCTGGCCGTGGCTTGGTTACCTCGGACTTCCCCCAACCCATTTTTGGTGGGGAACTTCATTTTCTGGTGATAGGTAGATGGTACGACCTTTATTCGGCTGAGGACTCCCCGCCGAAAATGGCGTTGTACGCTATCATACCCTTGATCACTATGAAGTCCACCATGACCGTAACGGTCCTGGGTGGGGAGCCGAGGGTAACCGGCAGGCTTAGGGCTCTCTCGGGGTAGGTGGCTAGGCCATTAAACCCGCAGAGGGGGGTTCGGACCGGGCGGAGTTTGGATGGATCTTCCCCCATCTTGAGGAAACAGTCGTAAGATAATACATCAGGGGCACTCCCATTGTCAACTAGAATCCTATCTACGTTACAATGGTTTATTTTGGCCGAGATTACGAGGGCGTCGTCATGCGGGGTGTTCAGCCCTTCTAGGTCTCGGTCGGAGAAGACTATGACCTGGGGCTCACTCGGCGGGGCCTTGGGGGGCTCTATGGCTCGGCTCGCCCGCTCGGCATGACGCTTCCTTCCTTGGCTACTATCGCCTCCTGATGCCGTCCCTCCGGAGATGACGTTGATGTGGACCCCTCGGGGGGCGTTGTCAATCTCCTCTGTGACGCCTCGGTCTTCTTTGCGCTCGGCCATGAACCGAGCCAGGTGCCCCTGACGGATGAGGCGCTCGATCTCGTCCTGGAGCTGGTGGCAGTCACCGGTGTGGTGCCCGTGATCGCTGTGGAACAAGCAATGCCTGTTGCGATTATGGTTCTTTGACCTCATCGGCTCGGGCTGGCGGAGGAGTCCCGAGTCTTTGATGTCTTCATAGATCTCGTAGATCGGTGCGGCTAATGGGGTGTACCGCTCATACTTCCGCTTGTGCTCTCCATCACGGTCTCGCTTCTTTCCCGAGCCAGGAGTTGGCTCGGAAGTCCGCTTCTTGTCCCCCTCCCGACCCAAGCCGGTTGTGTCTCGGCAAGCGCTGAGTACTTCTTCACACTCGGCGTGGCGTAGTGCCAGAGTCACTAGCGAGGCAAGGGTCGAGGGAGGGTGGAGGACAAGCTCGCGGCGGAGATTCTCGTCCCTGGTGCCCCCAGTCAGTGCGGTTGTGGCTGAGGCTACGTCCAGGCGGGGGATTCTCAGGGCTTCCGATTTAAATCGGTGAATATAAGCCCGGAGTCTTTCCCCTTGCGCCTGCTTAAGGGCCAGGAGCCCCGCTACTGACCTTGGGGGGGCACTTTCGGCGAAACTCTCTTTGAAGACTCGCCCAAATTGTTTGAAATCTCGGATGGACCCGGGGGGCGAGGGCCCGAAACCATGCTTGAGCGCCTTGGAGCAGAGTGGTCACGAAGGCTCGGCACTTGATGGCGTCGGACACTCCGTGCAGAGTCATCAGAGCGTAGAAGCTGTCGTAATGATCGGCCGGGTCACCCTGGCCGTCGTAAAGCTTGAAGGTCGGAATGGAGGTTCTAGGAGAAACCTCTGCCTTCAGAATGTACTCGGAGAACGGGGATTTCTCCTCGTCCTCTGGGAAAGAGGTCTTCTACAGGGCGCGGAGGGCGCGCTCCTGCTCCGCAAAACGTCTCTCGAAATCCCGCAGCCGGAGGGATAGCTCCGGTTGTTGTCATGCCGTACGGCTGGGGGGAGCGTCTTGGCGATCCCCGGGGACGTCGGCTTCCGGGTTCGGGCGGCGCCCCCAGTTTTCCCCTTCTTGGCGTGGAGGAAGCCTCTTGCTCCAGAGGTGGAGCCTGCGAGGGTCCTCCAATCCGATTGCGGATGAGTTGCTGGCCGTGGAGGGTGAAGCGACCCCCGGCGGTGTGCTGGGACGTGTTCCCACGGGGAGGGCTCCCCGACGGAGCGCGGGACCTTCCATCCCTAGCCTCCTGGGCCCTCATGAGTTCCACAAGGACATCCAGTTTCGCGTTGAGGGCTTGGAAGGCTTCGGCGCCACCGTTGGGGGAGGGCCCTACCACCGCAGGGGGGGTGGTGGGTTGTCGGCGTGGACGCTGGTGTTGGAGGGAGGGTTCTGTGAGGCCCGAGAGGGGCTGTCCCCTGCCGCTACCATGGCCTTACCCCTATCACCGGCAGACCTCCTCCCTGAGCTCCTTCGCACCATACTGGCTCTTTGCGTGTTTCCCACAGACGGCGCCATATGAAGAGGTGATATCTCACGTTGTTCCTGAGCGGACTGATAGTCACCAGATTGTGAACTGCACGACAGGGAAACGGATCAGAGGGCCCAGGGGGAGTCCCTGGGGCAAACCCTCCGATGCTTAAGTCAATAGAGGTATGGCGGGAGCAATAATGGGGAGGGGCTAGTTTATACGCGAGATCCCTCTCCACCGAAGGGGTGAAGCGGTTCGTGCTCAGGAGTTTAGGGCGTATGATTGCCTTTTTGGCTTACCTTTCACCGGAGGGTGCCCCTGGTTTAAATAGTGCGCCGTCCCCAGGAGTCCTGCGAGCTGAGGGGTTTCAGGTAGAGGTCACATCCTCATCGTGGGCTTTTATTACCTTATCGTGGTAGCGTTATCCTCGTGGGGAAGAAGGAGTCTCCTGTCTCCCCAGATTCTCGCCTGTTGTGGACTCTTAACAGCTGCAAAGATAAGTATTCGTCGGTCGTTCCGAGTTTTGGAGAGGCCGGCCCTATCCGGGCGGTAGGCTTAGCCCGGTAAAAGATGGGTCGGATAGGCCGGCTTATGCCTTCTTCTCCCAGGTGGAGGGATGGCTCGGGCGCGGACCTTCCAGTGACCTGACCGATGCTCGGGCCCTCGAAGCCTTGAGGCCGCCTAGGAGGGTTGTTTCCTCGAGCGCTGTAAATTGGGCTTTCTCCCCTAAGTGGGCCTTGTGGGCTGTCACTTGGGTGAGCTGAGCCTCGTTGGGCCCTGCCAGGCCTAGTTGGGCTGCTCCATTGGGCTGCAGAAATTCCCCTCTCCAATAGGGTTTTGACTAGGGTTTGAAGATTAGATCGATTCTAGAGTCCTTAATTTTCTAGAACCTAATCCCTAAGAGTCCTTAGTAATGTTATAAGCTTCCCTAAGTCGATCTATGGTAGATAGGATTTCAAAGTTCCAATCTTTTTGTAATTCCCTCACCTTACGGAATCTGCAGGATGTAACGGTCGTGTCTAGGTGCGTTACATGGCTGTGGCGGTCGCCCGGTAGACCGTTACATGTAACGTATATAGAGTTTCAATTTGATAAAACTCTTTTATTCGTTTATCCATATAATTATCTTATATAATTAGTATTTATCCTTAAAATATGTGAATAAGCCAATTACCCTTCTAGAATATGGGCCAAACTTAATGGGCTTAGTCCATTAACCTTTTGGATAATAATTAGATAGGCTAGGTTAACTAATTAGCCTAATTGAGCCTTATAATGACTTATTAATCCAACAATCCTTTATTAATTTATTTAGGCCTTTATAAATTCCAGAAAACTATTTTATAATTCAAAAATTATATATATAAATTCTGAGGTACTGCACCCTGCCCCACTTAGAAGAATTTGGTCCCCAAATTCAATATATGGATTTCGGAGAGTGTACTTACAGTTAAATAATTCTGGAAATCTTTTCCGGATGGCTGCTTCAGTTTCCCAAGTTGCTTCATATGGCCATGTTTTCTTCCATTGAATCTTAACCATAGGAATAACTTTATTTCGTAGTTGACGCACTTCTCGTTCCAGAATCTTTATTGGCGTTTGTTCGTATGTCATGTCCTTCTGAATTTTCAGATTGTCATAAGTAATAATTTGGTCGGGATTATATACATACTTCTTCAGCATAGAGACGTGAAATACGTCATGAACTCCTACTAATTATGGAGGTAAAGCCAGTTTGTAAGCCACTTCACCAATCTGTTCAAAAATTTCAAACGGGCCTATGCATCTTGGAGTTAGCTTTCTTTAATGCCAAATCTTCGAATACCACGACCTGGAGAAACCTTTAAATATACATGATCTCCTACTTGAAACTCCAAGTCACGTCTTCGATTGTCAGCATAAGACTTTTACCTATCTTGTGCCATCTTCATTCTTTCTTGAATGAGCTTGATCTTCTCGGTAGAAATTACTTTTCCCCTATTTCATTCCAGCATATTGGTGATCGACAGCTTTTTCCATATAAAGCTTCAAAAGGTGTCATTCGTATGCTAGCCTGATAGCTATTGTTATATGCAAACTCTACTAGAGGTAAGTGATCATGCCAACTACCTCCAAAGTCAATAGCACAAGTCCTGAGCATATCTTCTACTACCTGATTTGTTCTTTCCGTTTGACCATCTGTTTGTGGATGAAAAGTTGTGCTGAAATTCAATCTAGTACCTAGTGAATGTTGTAGACCCTTCTAGAATTGTGATGTGAATCGAGGATCTCTATCGAATATAATAGTGACGGGGACACCATGTACTTTGACAATCTCCTTTATGTATAATGCTGCTAGAATATCCACAGACCATCGACTCTTTATTGGTATGAAGTGTGTGGATTTAGTCAATCGGTCTATGATTACCCATATTCCATCGTGTCCACCTCTGGTCTTGGGTAAACCCATAATAAAGTCCATCCCTATACTCTCCCATTTCCATTCGGGAATACTCAAGGGATGTAATTTACCTACGAGTCTAAAATGCTCTGCCTTTACTTGTTGGTAGGTGAGACAGCGAGATACGAAATCAGTTATTTCTCTCTTCATATTGAGCCTCCAGAAATTCTTTTGAGATCTTGATACATCTTTGTTCCTCTTGGATGAATTGTGTATTTGGAATTATGCGCTTCATCTAGGATTAGTTTCTTCGTAGCCTCATGATCTGGTACACATATTCGGCCCTTAAATAACAATCTTCTGTCATTCGAAATAAAAAAATCTAGCCTTTATTCCATATTGGCTTTAATTTCCAGTAATATAGGATCATCATTTTGCAGCTTGACCAGATCTTCTATCAATGTAGGTTGAGCTCGGATATTAGCTATGAAACAATCTTCTTCCTTTATGTCAATATCTAAGTTCAACTGAGCAAATTGAGGAACAAGGTTAGTTACACTTATCATAAGACTTGATAGCATACCCATTGGTTTTCTATTGAGTGCATCTGCTACAGCATTAGCCTTGCCAGGATGATATTGAATAGAAAAATCAAAGTCTTTGAGATATTCTAACCACCTCCTCTGCCTCATGTTAAGCTCATTTTGAGAGAATAAATATTTCAAGCTTTTATGGTCCGAGTAGACCGTGAACTTTTCTCCATAAAGATAATGACGCCAAATTTTCAAGGCAAAAATAACCGTTGCTAATTCCAGATCATGTACGGGATAGTTTTCCTCCTGACGTTTCAATTATCTTGAAGAATAACAGATTACTTTTCCATTCTGCATGAGAATGCATCCTAAGCCAATGCCAGACGCATCCGTATACACTTCGAATCCACCACCCTCCATTGGTAGTGATAAAATAGGAGCTGTTGTAAGATGATTCTTAAGAGTTTGGAAACTCTTCTCACATTCCTCTGACCAGACAAAAGGATTTTCTTTTCTTGTGAGTCTAGTTAAAGGAACCGCAATTTTTGAGAAGTCTTTAATGAATATCCTATAATAACCAGCTAGACCAAGAAAGCTTCTTACTTCTGATACAATCATTGGCCGACTCCAATTCTTGACAGCTTCTACCTTAGAAGGATCCACAGCAATACCTTCTTTTGAAATAATGTGGCCTAGGAATGAGACTTCCTCGAGCCAGAATTCACACTTATTGAGTTTAGCATAAAGCTTGTGTTCTCTAAGTGTTTGTAAAGCTATTTTCAAATATTGTTCATATTCCTCTTTTGTCTTGGAATATATTAAGATGTCATCAATGAAGACGACGATGAACTGGCCCAGATATGGCTGGAAGACGTTGTTCATAAATTGCATGAATGCTACTGGGGCCTTAGTTAACCCAAACGGCATCACTACGAATTCATAGTGGCCATAACGACTTCGAAAAGTCGATTTATAAATGTCCTATTCTTTAATTCTAAGCTGATGATAACCTGATCTGAGGTCAATCTTAGAGAAATATTCTGCTCCTGAAAGCTGATCGAAGAGCTCATCAATACGCGGCAACGGATACTTGTTTTTAATTGTGAGTTGATTCAGTCATCGGTAATCGATGCATAGCCTGAGAGAACCATCCTTCTTCTTGACAAATAGAACCGGCGCACCCCAAGGGGATGCGCTAGGTCTGATGAAGCCCTTGTCTAGTAGTTCCTGCAACTGCCTCTTCAATTTCTTAAGCTCCATGGGGGACATCCTGTAAGGGGCTATAGAAACAGGTGCTGCTCCTGGAATGAGTTCAATGGTGAAGTTCACTTCCCTCACGGGCAGTAAACTGGGTAGTTCTGATGGAAACACGTCTGGGAACTCATTTACAATAGGAATGTCTGCTATGCTAATTTCTTTGGATTCGGTGATAATGACAGAAGCAAGAAAAGCTTTACATCCTCGGGAGATAAGTTTGCAAGCGTGAAGTGAGGATATGATAGTGGGGTGTTTCTTGTACTTGATGTCAAGAAAAGAGAATCTTGGAAGACCGGGCTTTCGAAAGGATATAATCCTATTTCGGCAATTGATATAAGCATCATGATCTACAAGCCAATCTACCCCTAAAATGGCATCATAACCTTTCATGTCAAGGCATACTAGCTTTGCGGGGAGATCATGACCTTCTACCATCACTTCACTATCAGGATAATAGTTGGTAAGCTTTGTTCCAGAACCTAAGGGTGTGAAAATAGCAAGATCTGAAGGTAAGTGAACTGATGCGATTGGTAATGTTTTAGCAAAAGTAGTGGAGATAAAAGAATGAGAGGCACCCATATCAAATAGCACAAATGCAGGACGAGAACAAATTTGAAGAGTACCTTCCATAAGCCCATCACCCCTGGGCGTTTCCTCTCCTTCTAGAACAGCATTGAGGTGAGCTTGCCTCCTGCGTCCTCCACTAGATGACTGGTCCTTCATAAGGGGGCATTCCGGCATGCGATGCTCCCTGCTTCCACAATGTAAACAAGCGCCGAGACGCTTCCAGCACTCCTCAGCCGAATGGCCGAATTTTTCACAAAATGTGCAAGCCGTGGCGACCTGCTCCTTCTCCTCCTTGACTTTCTTTTGCTTATGGTAACTTCCACCATTCTCATTCCTGGATCTCTTCTTACTATCACGGCTTTTGTAAGGCTCTGTGATGCTGAATTTCTCTTTCTTATAACATCGATCTGAGCGTCGGCTTGATTCTTCTCCTTTCCCTTTCAATTTTTCGACCTTCTCTAAGGTCCTTTCAGATAGGTACGCTCGCTGAACCATCTCCGCATAAGTACGGATGTTTTGGGTCCCGAGCTGCTGAATGAAACCGAGTCATAACCCGTCCATAAATCGATTTGCCTTGAGTAGATCGGTGCTGATAAGATGCGGTGCGTAAGGTGCAAGCCTTGAGAATTACAGTTCATATTCGGCAACCGTCATCATTCCTTGCCGAAGAGCGGCGAACTCCATAGCCTTTCGTTCCTTTACGTGCTCAGAAAAGTACTTGGCACAGAACAAGGTAAGAAAACCATCCCATGTATGAGGTGCATTGGCTGGAGGTGCCGGAACCGACTTCCACCATGTGTGAGCATCTTTGTTGAGTTGAAAGGTTGCGAGACGCACCTTCTCCTGATCGGTGCATTGGATGACATAAAATATATGATTCATTTCATCTATCCAGTTTTTTGCCTCGTCGGGATTAGACGAACCATAGAATCGCAGAGGATTTAAACTCCGAAAATTGTGATGTAGGTCACCAGCCCTTGCCCCTGCGCCCCCTTGCGCTATGGTTTGCAATGCTTGAGTAAGGCCAGCAACTGTTTGTTGCATGCCATCCCAATCTACACGATGAGCCATAAGGTACCTGAGAGAAATATAACAACTTGTTATTTCTCATAAAATTGGAATGAAAAATCCATCTTAAGGCTAATTAATTATCTTATCCCGGGCTCCACCCAATTCTCAAATGGGTATGGAATTTCTTCCTTAGTTCATAGGTAGGGGTCCTTAAACCTTGGACTTATCCTATGACATGATTCTTCTTCCTAAGTCCTGAGACTTAGACTCTGATACCAACTTAACTGTCACGTCCCGAGCCTTTATTACAGCGGAAGACTAAATCGGGGAGCGCGAACAGCCGGCATGGTAAGCCTCTTGCAAGCAAGAATGATCAGAGCGCAAGATAATCACACATAAAGATACAATTGCACAATATATATTCAAACTTCAACTTTATTTCATTGATAATCAAATTGAACCCTCAATTACAATCACTAATTCAACTTCCATTATGTACTAGACTCAAGAAATAGAAAAATTACATAGACTCAATCTAAACAATTTAGACTTCCTAAGTCTTCACTCTCATCTTGACAATACTTTCATTCGCTCTCGGACCTACTACTTGTATAACCCGAATCTGAATTCGAATCACTTCCATCTCCTGAAAAGATTAGAAATAGGTAATGAGCACACTTGCCCAATAGGTATCTTCGTATCAACATGAAGGCACTATTAAAGTAATTAACAATTTAGCTCTAAAGAATAAGGTAAAAATCATGTGAATGCGATCAATCATGCGATTAAACCAAAGTAACAAGATGATCAAGTAAGTTAGAATGAGAGCAATTACGAACTAGTAAGAATGTAACAAGAACATGATATTGGCCTTTCATGAACAAGAATGTATCGAGAATGTACTAGCAAGCCACATAATCATCACTCTAGTATCTTTTGCTTATGAGCAACTACTTTGTGAATTTCTGTGGAATATCAAGCAAGAAAGTCATGTACAAGAATGTCATGTCGTGCCGTGGATTTTCACTTATTTATAGAGAAAGTACTCCCAGCACAATGCGACGCCAGTAGCATCATACCCCATGGTTTATAAAATAGTATGTTTCCGACAATCAGCCGAGGGGACTAGCATAGAGCCCTTGAACACAATCAGTGCTCGATCGCATCTTCAAGTATAAATCAAGTTACTTCCATGCATGTTAACAATAAAATATGGCCAAGAATGTAATAGGTTCAATAACCTCATGATAACAATAATTCAATGAATAAATGCTTCAATAAGAATCATGAGAAATCAAGAATGACTTAAGCAAGGTTATGCTTATGGAAATAAATCGGCAGCATAACGATACGTTCTTTATCTTCCATTCATTATATTAGGTTTCTTGATCAATATGATAAGTTCTAGATCATCAAGAGTCTATCTAGAACCTTGGAATATCAACCCTTGGTCAATCCTTGGGTTAAAATACTCAAGCAGTGTGACGGTCGTGTACTGGGCCGTTACATGATGTGACGCTCCAGTATTGGGCCGTTACATTAGTCTGAATCCAGAACCTAGAAATCGGACTCAATAGAATGTGACGGTCGTATATTGGGCCGTTACTTGTGCCTGACGGTCCAACATAGTGCCGTTACATTACTGATAACCAAAATCATCGATAGTGTAATCTAATCAATTGGATTTAATGGTACAACCAACTCGGCGTCTTAGTGGGAATCCCAGGCTCGCGGAGAATTACGGAGGCCTTGAAACAAGATTTTCTAGTCCATTGGAAGGAATATCCAATAGAGAGGTCCTCATGTCCAAGAATAGTGTTCCTATAGTGCAAAGTGAACTAATGGACAACATACCGAAATATGTGCCATATACTTAAAAAAATGACTCTATAGATAGGAAAGATTGTGTAACATTATGAAACCAAGATAAAACTTCGTCAATACAACTTTGGAAAATCATGATTTAGAATACAAAATTATAGAGTTTTAGCCAATGAAATTAGCATAACTTAAGATAACCTAAGACACATTAATCATGCAATTTGATTATGAATCGGAAACTAAACTCAAAGTCATGATCATAGGTCCAAACTTAGCTATCTAAGCTTATTTATAAGTAAACTTAACTGGTTATTATTCTACCTTGGGCTGACAGAACACAGGTGTCTGACGGTCTAGGATAGGTGCGTTACAGTGTGTGACGGTTTATCGAGAGGCCGTTACAATGGTGTAACGTTCCTGCTAGGGTGTGTCAGAGACAATAGAACAAATAAACGCATAACAGGTTGTGACGGTCTATCGTAAGGCCGTTACATGCATGTGACGGTCTCACGTTAGTGCGTCAGAGAACCTGCTGGCAGTAAACTAAAGTAAAGGTTTATGAAAACATAACATGCCTAGAAATCAACATATTACCACTGTCCTAGTCATGAAAATGAAGTATAGGTCAACTATATGCATAGGTTTAGTGAATAGACAGAATAATATCTTTTAAATTTTCATTTAAGGCTAAGAAATGCATGAATGTATAAAACTATGAAATCATGAAATTCTTAGTCAATAATGCATGAAATCAAGCACAATCAGAGGACTTTTATTCCTAACAAGTTGTTTTTGCCAATCATGAGATAACCTACCTCTTCTAGAACCTTAAAACTTCGAATATGATGCTAGATGCTACCCTTAGTCCCTTGTACTTCTTGTGATAAATTAGTAACTTCAATCTGCTCTATTTCCTCAGCCTCTTGACCTAAGGATGTGAAATTTTGAGGGTAAGAAGATGAAACTAGTGGGAACAAAAAGTTCTAAAGGATCGTACTCTAATTACCTCGTTTAGTCATCCAAATCTCTGGATCTTCAGGGGACTTGCGTTCAGATTCCTGGGTTGCTAAGGTTGAATCAGCAACTTTGGAAGCTTCAATCTCGTTGGTTGCTTGATCTCCTAGCACGAAATTTGGAGAACCATTAGTCTAAAATATACTAAACAAAAGCTTCTAAAGAATTGACCCGAATTTATGACTCCTTACCTGGATTCTTCACGAGCCAAAAGTAAGGGTCGCTCAGTTCAGAACTAGCTCCTATTTATAGGGTTTTGACTAGGGTTTGAAGATTAGATCGATTCTAGAGTCCTTAATTTACCAGAACCTAATCCCTAAGAGTCCTTAGTAATGTTATAAGCTTCCCTAAGTCTATCTCTGGTAGATAGGATTTCAAAGTTCCAATCTTTTTGTAATTTCTTCACCTTACGGAATCTGCAGGATGTAACGGTCGTGTCTAGGCGTGTTACATGGCTGTGGCAGTTGCCCGATAGACCGTTACATGTAACGTATATAGAGTTTCAATTTGATAAAACTCTTTTATTCGTTTATCCATATAATTATCTTATATAATTAGTATTTATCCTTAAAATATGTGAATAAGCCAATTACCCTTCTAGAATATGGGCCAAACTTAATGGGCTTAGTCCATTAACCTTTTGGATAATAATTAGATAGGCTAGGTTAACTAATTAACCTAATTGAGCCTTATAAAGACTTATTAATCCAACAATCCTTTATTAATTTATTTAGGCCTTTATAAATTCCAGAAAATTATTTTATAATTCAAATATTATATATATAAATTCTGGGGTACTACAACCAAAATACCCCCGGAGGCGTAAAATTATCAAAATACCCCCAGGGTACAGGAAACCTCCCGTGACTTCAAAAATGTCTACGGCTTTCGCAAATTTGCATTCATACTCCTAATTTCCAGGGTTTTGCCTAAATATAAGGGGCCTTAGTTGAAACCCTAGCTCAGTCATTCTGTTGGTCGGTGGCAAATGAGTCGATACTATGTGCTCTCCAGACGAGCTTGCCCTCAACATCTGACCCCCATAGAAGACTTTGGGATTTCTTTGATAGTTAAATAAAGGTGTTCGGACGTTAGGCTGATGTAAATCAACACTGACTGCGGTAAGTAGGGAGAGGTCCAGCAGCCGAACCCAAATCGTCTGATACAATGGGCACCCACATAATAAACCCTTCACACATAGGGGGGGAATGTTTATTTTCAAAAAGAACATTATTCTATTTTATCTACGATAAAAATTCTATGGCTGACAGACTGGCACGCCCGGGGGGACCTTTCCTGTCTTTCTTCTTTCTGTCAAAGAAACTCCTTAAACCTTCTTCAAGATTTTGATTGCTCCTCTTCCTCTTACAGGACGGGAAGATGAGGGCACATCTCTCTGTTCATTCGAGAGCTCTTCGTGCACTCGCATGCCACTCCATTCGTGCTACGCACCACCACCACCACCAACAGCAACAACAGCGATGGTCCCCATCACCTACGGCCCTCAAATCATCGCCAACCATGCCACGTTCGGATACCTGGTGACCCCACTTGTGTTCGGTGACTTTCCAATGGTCATCGGTTCAACCTTCTTCCTTGGCGTCGTACCCGTGGTTGGGGCCAGCTCAGCCACGCCCGTGGCAACAACCACTGTGTGTGTCAGGCCCTCAACTTCAACAACTGGCTTGGTTCGCTCGGGCAACAAGCCCACTGTCGGGGGTGTCAGGCCCTCTACTGCATCAATCGGCCGGGTCCGCCCGATTAAGAAGGTAACCATCAGGGGTGTCAGGCCTTTGGCCCCAGTAGCTGGCTGGGTCAGCCCGGTCAACAGGACCACCATTGGGGGTGTCAGGCCCTTAGCTTCAACTGTGGGTCGGGTTCACCCGGCTATCTCTTTGCAGACCAGGGGTGTCAAGCCCTTTGCCCCAACAACTGGCCAAGTTCGCTCGGTTGCCAAGATGATGGCCGAAGGTGTCAGGCCTGCCACCCCAGCAAATGGTCGAGTCTTCTCGGTCAATCAAGTCACTGCTGGCATCGCTCCGGCTCAACGGGGGCAGCGTCGTCACTGCAATGTCACTAATTCTACTGCGACAAACCTCAGAGGTACTGCTCCTGTTCAACGGGGCTGGCGTCGCCCCCACAATGACATCGCGCCTATGGCGGGTGTCACCAATGCCACCCCTGCTCAACGGGGGCAACGCCGTAGTCGGCAGGGCACAAAGCCTGGGGCAGCTACATCCCACTCTGGCAAGACTGTAATCGTTAGAGACCTCCGTATTCTACTCGATGGAGGTGAGCCGATTTTGCCTCGGGATCGACACGTCCCGACCATCTCTACTTCCAACCGCTTCGAGCTCCTCCGGCATGTAGCACCCCGGTAGAGCATTCGATAAACTAACGGGAAATTAACAAGAAATCCTATGAAAAATACGGTAAGTAAAATTCCAACCAATTTATAAAAATCCAGAAAAATTATAATTACATAGAGGACTAAAAATTTAGGCAAATTATCTTCTACAGGAAATCTTAAATAAAATTTTAAGCCAGGCGAATTAAGAGAATTAGGGCTAATCCACGTTTTACCCTATCGGGCCTTGGATCATCTAATTCGGACCCGTTTCTCGACCGTTTGAGCTCAGATCAGACCCAATCGAATGGCCACGATGTGTAGGTCATTTCCGCTCAATTTTTTCACCGAAACCCTAACTTAGATATTTGAATTTTTAGGCGAGGCGACGGCGTGACCGGGTCAATGCGTGAATCACGCGCGACCGGAGTCGTGGGCTCTATCCTCTCGATCGATCCCTTTAAAAATTGATTAATCCTATAAAACTAACCCTAAGGCCTCCTAGCATCTACGTTTGGTGGCTGCGGCCGGCGAGGTGTGAGGACGAGGGCATATTCCAGCGATCTCTTGAAGGGGTTTTCTATCGCGGCCGACGTCATTGTCCCCTCTTCTTCCTTGTTTATGGTAGGTTCTAGTACACCAAACCTCAAACATAATACATCATTAAATTCGTCTCTAAGCCCTCTTTCATTTGATACCAAAAGCCCTAACTTTTGTTCTATATCATGCGAGTATTAGTTGTTTTAGTCGGAGCATGTTAAAATTAGGGTTACCATTGTTATCTTCGATTAAAGACTAGGTTAGCCGGCTTAAAATTTCAATTAATCAATCCATGGCATGCATCTTTTTGTTCTCTTTCTAGAGGTATGCTTTTGCCTAATTTCTATGCTCTATATCGACTGGATTCTTGATGTTAGTAGGATGTTTGCTGGGCATCGGAATGGCGAACAGGCCACGGTATTACAGGAACCGCTCAGCACTGAACGACCTCAAGATAGACCGCCAGGTCTGGGGTCGGTGGTTGTGGCTTGACCGTTTACATTGTTTTGCGTTCGACACCCCATGGTCATAGACGGCCCAACGATAGACCGTGCGGTTGGGCAGGCGGCTTCTCTCTAGACCGCTTGGAAACCCTAGCGGCTGTTCGATAGACCGCGTAAGGCGTGTAGGGTTTCAGACTTACATGACCTGAGCGGCCTAGCGATAGACTGCTAGACCCTGTCTAGCGGCTCTGGTTAGACCGCGCATGTCTCGCAGATTGATTTATTCTATGTTCTAAGTATGTCGTTCTTGTTAAGCTATGCTTGTGC
Source organism: Amorphophallus konjac (assembly GCA_022559845.1). NCBI lineage: Eukaryota > Viridiplantae > Streptophyta > Magnoliopsida > Alismatales > Araceae > Amorphophallus > Amorphophallus konjac. The sequence continues at coordinate 428,611,260 of CM040118.1, forward strand.
AGATCAGAAACTCACACAAGGAGCTGGTAAATTATGGAACATATGATCTAATTATCTTATTGTTCATGATTGATATCTCCTTTCCAATCATAATTTCCTCATTGTTCTTATCAATTAATGAAGCATAAATTGCAATCATGTTTATGTTGGAAATGGAGTAATGATACTAGGATTGTTCTGACAGTCACTCCACTTCGGTGGTACTGACTGACCGTGATACATTGTTTTCCGATGTTTTAAGCCCTCAATTTTTGTAATAGTTGGGACTCTCCGCCGGATACTCCTTCCCTCGTACTAGGACATCTATTACTGGACCTCCGTAAGCCCTCGCGATCCTGAGATTTCCACAAGGATGCCGGGCAGGTTGTACCTCAAATCCTGCACCTATTAACTCGACTGAATCGCTTGCTTATGCCCAAACCAGAGTCGGGTCTGTCCTGGACATAGCGGCCCTTGGGGGACCGTTTCTGTCACTGGACGGCCTGGGCGTGACTGCTTGAGACACTAAGTGGTCCTCGGATGACTGCGTTCAATTGGCCTGTGCGTCGACCTTCTCGCCATGTGCGTCAACCTTCTTGCTATGTGCGTTGACCTTAGTTGGTAAACGGCCCGTATCGGACCGTCTAGTCTTGATGATGGCCCCCTTTTGACCGTGCCTACTTCTTTCATTCTGGGCTTGGACCCTTTGGGCCAGCTAGCCTTTAAGCGGTCCAGCCAAGACCGTTTATGTCATAGGACGGCCCGAGCATGACCGTTTACATCCAGGACTAGTTTTCATATGTTTTGCTTGTATTCTATTCCAAATCTCTTGACTTCTCAGTCAATCATGAAATATCACTTGATCTTAGAGATTAAGTTACACAGCTTGACCTTGAAATTCTGGCCGATTCCAAATGAATGTCTAAGATGGTTACTTAGGATCTTGCATCCCATAAATCAATGCCAACGCATCATAAGGGCCCGGTTTGGTCCTAGGAGGAACGCCCGAAAAGTACTAGTGCCCCGGGGAGTTATAATGACATGGTGAGGCATTGCATCGAGTGCATGACTAGCGTGATATTTATGACATTCGTTCATTTCAATATTCTTGGAATTCCTACATGGAATTACTTCTACTTGACTTGCTTGTTTATTTACTTAATCGGCCAAGTACATAGAAATGATATCTCAATTATATATTGCTTCATTCTATTGTGTTGGTTGTTTTATCGCCAGTTATTTTATGCAATGGAATTAAATTAAATTGTTAATTACTTACACTCTGCCTGCTATTACCTTCTGAGCGTTCGCTCACCCTGTTTTTGCCCCTATTTCAGGTAGCTCCGGTGAGGACTCACAAACTGATGGGGATGGGCAGGAGTGAAGACCTTGGACCGAGCCAGCTAGAAAGCCGTCTGGAGTTGTCCCTAGATAGTTTGAGTCTGATAGTTGTAGTACTGTCCAAGAGTTGTAATTGAATATTTGGTTGTTATGTAATTGGTTTAAGTTGGTGGATATTGGATCTTTTATGTTTCTGTAAGTTGGAATAAATGGTTAATTAGGTTTAATTCCATCTCTTGGTTATTATGTTATTATTGGAGTTATTTTAGTGCTAGCCCAAAGCACAGCGTGTCTAGAAATCAACGTATTTTGACTTTCTACTATCGCGTCCCGATATTCCGTGTCGGAGCGTGACAGTTTGGTGGTATCAGAGCCCTAGGTTTTAAGTTCCTAGGTTATAAGTGATGTCATAGAATCCGTAACCTTGTTAAAGTCTGAGGTTCTAACCCGGCAAGATTGGGTAGAGACTTGGGGTTGAGTTAATTAATAAACACTAAAATATTTTCGCTAGACTATTCTTTTAATCAATTTGCTGGCATGTAGGAGTATTTTCTGATGGCGACATAACGCACGTAGTGGAGGGACATGCAATGAACCGTGCAAGGCTTGACTCAGGCCCTCCAACAGGTAGCCCAAGGAGGAGTAGCACACCATGGTGCCGGTGACCTCCACCGGAATTTCAGAGGCTTGAATCCCCCACGTTTTGGTGGATCGGCGGATCCCGACAAAGCCGAGAATTAGCTAAAGGTGATAGAGCGGGTTTTTAGAGTAATGATGCGCAATGACCAGGATCGAGTTCTGTTGGCTACATTTCTGCAAGAACGTGACGCACGCGCTTGGTGGGAGGCGGTAGAAGCTACGCTCGGAAATAGACGTGCGACGTGGGACGAATTCAAGGAACATTTTAATAACAAGTATTTTTCAGAACATCTATAGGAGAAGAAGGCGGCGGAGTTCGCTGCTCTGAAACAGAGAAACCTGTCTGTTGCAGAATATGAAGCTCAATTTTCCAGACTTTCTCGCTATGCAACGCACTTGGTGTCCACCGAGAAGATGAAGGCCAAGCGTTTTATGAACGGGTTGAAGCTTCAATACATCAACCAGTTGGCACCGATGGAGATCTCTACCTATGCAAGAATTGTCCAAAAAGCTCAAGTTCTGGAGGACACATTAGAAATGACCGAGAGGATTCGAGGAAAGAACCCTAGGAAAGAGCAGACCACTAGTTCGGGTAATTTCAAACCCAACAATGGCAAGAAGAGGCCCAATGGTGGGCCAAGTTTCTCGCAGGACAAGAAGTCAAAGAATGGAGAGAAGAAGGCAGGTTCAGCTGCCCCGTCTAAAACCATTTGCAAGTTTTGTGATCGGCCAGGTCACAGGATGGAGGAGTGTTGGCTCAAGCTAGGCGCCAGTTTACGCTATAGAAGCCAGGACCATCGTATACCTGAGTGTCCCCTCTTGTCAGACCAAGCTACTCCAAGCAAGCCGCAAGGAGGTCAGAAGCGACAGGGCAAGCTTCAGGCCCTACAGGAAACTGAGACTGAAACCACCAAGGATGGTGGACTTGTTGAAGGTACACTTATTATCTTTGATAAGCCAGCATTTGTTCTTTTTGATACCGGAGTGACGTATTCTTTTATTTCTCAGAATTTTACTAAGTCCTTAACTGTGAAACCGGTATTGATGAATTCTCTATTGGAAATTTCAACTTCGATTGGTTCGGGTTCATCAATTAAGTATTACTACCCTTCTAGTAAGATCCTGATTAGTGGGCAGAATATGCCAACTGATTTGGTTTGTATGGCAATGAAGGATTATGATGTAATCCTAGGAACTGATTGGTTGGCTAGAAATGAGGCCAGTGTTCATTGTAGATCTAACTCCATCTCTTTTTCTGGACACCCCGAGATTTATTTTGTTGGGGTTAGGCACTCAAGATCCGTGCCGCTCATTTCGGCCCTTCGAGCTGAGAAGTTAATGAAGAAGGGATGCCACACTTTTCTAGCCTTGGTTTCTTTAACTGATAAGAAAGGATCTGAGATTAAGGATATCCCTATTGTCCTGGATTTTCCTGACGTCTTTCCTGAGGATTTGCCAGGACTTCCGCCTGAGAGAGAGGTAATCTTTTCTATTGATCTAATTCATGGCGCATCTCCTATTTCTAAGGCTCCGTACCGTATGTCTCCTGCGGAGTTGAGAGAATTAAAGAGACAATTGATGAAGTTGCTCAAGAAAGGGTTTATTCGTCCGAGTACATCCTCGTGGGGAGCCCCCGTGTTGTTTGTAAGAAAGAAGGATGGTTCGTTAAGACTGTGCATTGACTACCGATAATTGAACTAGCTTACTGTCAAGAACAAGTATCTATTGCCAAGGATAGATGAATAGTTCGATCAGATAGCGTGAGCATCATATTTCTCTAAAATCAATCTTCGACCAGGATATCACCAGCTGCAGATCAAGGACAAGGGTATCCTTAAAACTGCCTTCCATAGAAGGTACGGATATTTTGAATTTGTAGTAATGCCTTTTGGACTAACGAATGCTCCTGCAGCTTTCATGCAGTTGATGAATAGCGTGTTCCGACCCTACCTAGATCAGTGGGTCGTGGTGTTTATTGATGATATTTTGATATACTCTATGAGTGAAGAAGAGCATGCTGAGCACTTGGGGATGGCATTGCAATTGTTAAGAGATCACAAGTTGTACGCCAAGTTTAGCAAATGTGACTTTTGGATGCAGGAAGTGTCCTTTCTAGGACACATTATCACTAAGGAGGGAATTTCTGTTGACCCCTCGAAGGTAGAGGTAGTAAGAAACTGGAATATGCCTGTGAATGTCACTGAAGTAAGAAGTTTTCTAGGCCTAGCATGTTACTATCGGAGATTCATTAAAGATTTCTCCAAGATTATGGTACCCCTGACTAGATTGACCCGCAAGGAGAATCGGTTTGAGTGGTCGGAAGATTGTGAGCGGAGTTTCCAAACTCTGAAGGATTGATTAACCACTGCCCCTGTTTTGGCCTTGCCTTCTGGAGAAGGAAGATTTGAGGTCTACACGGACACTTCGGGCATTGGCTTGGGTTGTGTGCTGATGCGCAAAAAACGCACGTCGTTAATACGTCCCGCTACCAAATTAAAATATCCGGCCCATAAATTAAATAAATAGAATAGTTAAGTGGTGAGATCGAGTCGAATCCACAGGGAGAATTAGATTTGAAAGTTAAAAACCTTGAGTTTTTAACATTTAAAAATCATGAAAATTGAATTGAAACCGCCTTAGAGAGATTTGGATGCAATTTAGAAAGGGTGGAATTGATAGAAGAACACATAGAAAATTATAATGAAAATAAGGTGAGTTAGGAAGAGAAATAAAATTCAAACCAAAGAGAATTAGAAGAAGTGACAGAAGAAAAAGTTGAAGATCTGAGAGTTAGGAAGAAGTTTTATGAAGAGTGCAAAGATAGAAAATGAGAGAAAGACAGTGAAAAATATAAAACACTGACATCTATTGGCGCGGATGAACAGTAAACACGTAAAAGATAGAACCTTTGAAAATTGATTATAACATTAAAACGGTGAAGAATCAGAGGAAGTGGTAGAAAAAGAACAGTTAGATCTACAAGAGAGGAACAACTTTTATGAAGAACTCAGAAATAAAAGAGGATTGAAAGGACTTCAAAATGGAGGAACAAAATAAGGTATCAACTTAGATGAATAGGAACATACCAGGACAGAACTTAGAAAAACGTGTAATAACTTAAAAATAAAGAGGAATTAGAGGAAATGGTAGAAAGAGAAAATGTATAGAATTGAAAGATGAACAACTTTGAAGAAGACAAGAAATTGAAATAACGACTAGAAAAATATGTAAATGGCTATGAAATGGCTAAAATCTTAAGAACTTGCAATAACAACCACTTAAACTTATAAAATTCCAAAACTTCTAATAATTTAAATGAATAATAAGATTGAAAGAAATTAGAACCTGAAGGGGCCTCCTGCCCCTCTCTATCTCCTTGCTTCTTCAAAAACACTAACAACTCTTACAAAATTCTCACAAGAAATATCAAAAGAACTAAAAATGGATTACAAGCTTCCCTCCTTAAACCACACCCCAACACCTTTTATAGGATTGGAACTAGCCACGTTTCTCTGTTCTCTGCTCTCTCTATTCTTTGCCAAAGTTGTAGTGTGAAGCCGTGTCTGTCGAAGCCCATCGTGAGCAGCCGATCGATGGCGCCCCTACGTGTTGAGGCCACATGCGCGTGGAGAAGTTGCATGAGCCTCCTGGGTGGACTTCCACCTTGGCCGACTTGGCCTTTGCTGAGCCTCGCCAGCGTTGGGCTTCCGCGTGAGAGCCCACTCGTGCTGCCTGCATGAAGAGTCCACGTCGCATGCTATATGTGAAGTCACGTTGCTTTGTGACTTTTGAAGCCTTGCACGTGAAGCCTTTTGCCATGGAGCCCATAGTGAGCCCCCATACATGAAAGCTTTGAAGCCTTTGGTTGCTTTATAATGTGAAGGGCCCATGTGCTCTGTGTTACGAACCTGCAGATAAACATTTAGATATGTAATATAGATATAGCAGGAGGGTTGCAATATGTTATATATATATTATATAATATATTTATATGTGAGATATATGTATAGATGTGTTATTTATAGGTGTATATATATATATATATTTATATATATAAATCTATATATCTAACATATATATATATATCTAATATATATCAATATATATCTAATATATACTATCTATATCCTATATAAAGAATTATTTTGCTTTTCTCTCTCTCTCTTTTTTTCTTTTTATTTTCCTTTTTTTTATTTTGATTAAGATTGGGCTTGGTCGGCATAGGCTTTGGCTCATTCTTGAGTAGACTTGTGAGTGCCTGTAAAATATAATCAAAATTTAATTAAATCAGGCAATTAAATATTTTGATCTGAAATTAAAATTAAGTGTGATAAATGCATAGTGATGCATATTAATGCTCATAAAAGTGTGCTATAACATGAATTACAATGTAAAATTACACACTTATAACACCTCCCAACTTACTCATTGCTAGTCCCTTAGCAATGTAAATAATTATAAATTAAGGACCAACAAGAGTTTAAAATATCCATGTCTCATTTCCAGATCATCTTTCATAGAGTCAACTAAAGATTAGGAATCTGGAATCATTAACACACACTAACCCTAGATTTAGAAATTAAGGTACATGATAAAGAAGTTATCTTAAAGTTCAATAGCACTTGTGCATGTATAATACTAAATTCACAACGTAGACAATTACATCCTCCATTTTCTATTTTAAGCAAGTGCCCTTCAACCCTGCACTTCTTAATCAGAGTATTAAGTATAATAGCTTTTTGTCTGCCTTATTACTTTGTCCCTTTTGGGATCTCTTTCTATTTTCTTTTTTTTTCTATACACACATGATGCCGCACTACCCTTCACTGTTTTACGCGAACCTCAACACGTCTTAGGTGAAGCAGGCCCGGTTGCACAGCTCAAGGTTCCCTTTTCCTTTTGACGCGAACCTCAACACGTCTTAGGTGAAGTAGGCCCGGTTACTCAGAATCGGAGCATTTTTCATGGTGTTATTTTCTCAAAATTTCTTTTTTTTTCGATAGATATGTTGGCAGAAAGCTATATAAAAGACCTCTTCCTAAAAAAGTGCATAATATCAGGTAATATACCCAAAATAGCAGAAGGCTTGTCCTGCTTGTTTCATTAGCATGCAAAGTGATTTTCATTTTTCTAAAGTGTACATGAACTTTAAATAGATTCTTATATCAGGTTTCCATGGCTAGATTAAATTAATTTTCCATCATCCTTATCTAGTCATTTCTAATCAAGAATTACTTTCAATGGAAGCATAAATCATGAAATGCAATTGGGATTTGGGTTCAAAAATTAGGTAAAATAAGGTTGTATAAGATAACATGATTGCCGTCCCCCCAACTTAAATGACATTATCCTCAATGACATGAACAAGATGAAACAATGAACAATGTAAACATGATATTTTTGGGAAAGAACAGCACAACCTGAGGTGAACTTCGACGGCCTTGGCGTTTGACAGCTTGGCAGATCTGAGTAACAGAGTAAGCACTCATCTTTCTCCCCCCAACTGATACTTTATTCAAACCTGAAAAACAAAAAAAAAACACATGAAAAACTTGGGTTGCCTCCCAAGAAGTCATTTATTCTCACACAGAAATAACAAAAATTTTGGGTTGTCTCCCAAGAAGCGCTTAGTTTAACGTCTTCAGCCAGACGTAATGTAGCTCACTAACCAACGGGTGGCATTCAGAATGAGCCACCAAATGATCTTATCCTCCGATAAATTCCAGCCCGTGTACCATTGGAGGAAAAGATTATATGTATGTGCATGTGGGCTAGAATCATGCCAAGGTGGGTCTAGGAATCCGGATGGACCCCCTCGGTCAAAGAATGGCAGAGGAATTATCATATCTTCAATCATAAAATATTCCTCTATATTTTTAGGATCTTTATGAGTATTAAACACATCAATGCGGACCTTAACTTCCCATAGCTTTTCTCCTTCATCCTCCCTCTTAAGAGTTACTTGCGTATCATTCGGGTGAGAGAGGATGAGAGTGTGATCGAGTTTTGGGGAGTCCACCACATGGCCAGTGTCAAGGAGATAGTGAAGATTAGGAATTAAATCAGTTTGCTCCTTAACACACGGATGATCATGAAGTGCAAGTGGAATCGGCCGATTGGCTAGTTGTAGGATGTAGGAGATTTGTATATAAGTGCCGAGGTCAGGAACAGGTAAAAGATCAAGATCCTCCCCAAAATCAGGAGATGCACAATCAGAGTAAATTTCAAGTGGAGCACTCGGTTCCTCAGGTACCAAAGAAGAATGGCTTATGGCCACACTCAATTCTCTCTCCACACTCACATTTTCTTCATCATTGAGTTGGAAGGAAGATGCATCAAAGTCAGGACGGGAAAGTAATGGAATTTGGTCATGGATTGGCAAATCATCTTCCTCTTCTTCTCCCCCCGACTCAAGATCATCGTAATCCTCTTCACAATTCTTAGGTTGCTCTTCCTTTAAGTCCTCATCATAAAACTCCCCCATTATCCCCTCAAGATCAAAAGTGATATGAGTGTTAGATTGAGGAATTATGGATTGATCATATGGACTTTGAGTGTTATCAAATCCAAGAAGTTGATCCTCAAGACTTGTAGTAGAGTTGCTAGGCATTGGATCGACTTCTATTTCTATGATGTTTTAAGCAACCCGGCTCACATGAGCCTCAAAGTTTTGCAGTTGTTCCTGGAAGGCTTGTTGTTGAGTCTGGAAGAGCCGTGTCAATTGATCAAATATCTCCTCCTTATGCAAATCTGCGTATGAAGGAGATAGATAAGTGGGCTGAGAGTCAGATTGTGATGGATAGTAATTTGGAGGGCACTCAGTCTGAGAATGAGATGGTGGAGAGTGTATGGGTTGCCCTCCATAATAGGGTTGATCATAAGAATCATTTAGGTATGTGGCCCATTTTTGAAAATCTTATTCATGGGGACTTTGACCTTGATCCTGATAAGACTCCCAAAAAGAATCATGTTGATCTCTCCAACCAGAATTAAAGGTATGTGGACATGGGTCAAAATAAGGTGTGGAGAGGTCTTGAGGCATTGGGGCTTGCCTTGCTTGGTCCATCCAAGATATTGTTGGTTGATCGTCCCAACTAGAGTTATAAGTATCAGAAGATGATTCATAATCGGGCTGAGAAAATGGTTGGACATATTGAGCTTGCTCCGGAGTAAAAGGTAGATCATGGCCCCCTTGACAAAACTGAGTGGTTTGAGTCTGGTCCTGAGTAAATGATGGAAACTGGGCCATCATAGGTGATGGGATCTCATTTTGGGCCGACCACGAGTATGGACTTTCATAATAGGTCGGGCTATTTTGGGTGACAAATGAGTGTAGATTTAGGTAACCACCTACATAATGGGCCGGGCTAGTCCACATGTGATCATTATCATGGTGACTAGGTGGTATGAAGGGGTCTTGATCCATGGCTAGAAATTGATCAAATTTATGAGCCAATTGGTCAAACCTGTCTAATTGGTGTGCCCAATCCATAGATGAAAATTATGATCTCACCATTCTTTTGTATTTTTTTTATTCCTCCCCCCCTTTTTTTGAGTTTTTTTTAGACAAACAAATTAGCAAACAAAGTCCAACTTAGATCCACCATCAAACTTGTCCACCGGCTAGGTAACAGGTGTGGAAGTGGGAGGCTCCCCTTGCTTTCACAAGGTCCTAATTAAGTAACCACTTTCCCGCTTATAGCGTTTGCCGTTGACCTCTAGCCTTAGACACAAGTTTCAAAGATGATAGTGAGCCCATGTTATACTTTTTTTGTGTTTTTGATTTTCTATTTTTTTTAATTAGTGAACTGAGCTAGTCCACCATATTTTTTTATTTTTTTAAGAACATTTCTAAGCATGAAAACTAATTACATATTGAAAGTAAAAACAAAGAAACTAAATCTATGGAAAGAGGGTAAGAATACTAACCTTAATCGCATTCCATCGTTCTTTATTTGGTAAATAAAAAATAACAAGAGTAGAAGATAAAGAAGACTTACCTGGGGGAGACACAACATTTTTTATCATTTTCAACAGTTTCTATTTTTTTTGAGCTTTTGCGGATCTTTTTATTTTTCTGCAAAAATAAGAGTGAGCAGTAATATATATACAAAAGAAAGCACAAAGTTTATCAACTTCAAATTAAAACCTCCCCGGCAACGGCGCCAAAATTGATGCGCAAAAAACGCACGTCGTTAATACGTCCCGCTACCAAATTAAAATATCCGACCCACAAATTAAATAAATGGAATAGTTAAGTGGTGAGACCGAGTCGAATCCACAGGGAGAAGTAGATTTGAAAGTTAAAAATCTTGAGTTTTTAACAATTAAAAATCATGAAAATTGAATTGAAACCGCCTTAGAGAGATTTGGATGCAATTTAGAAAGGGTGGAATTGATAGAAGAACACATAGAAAATTATAATGAAAATAAGGTGAGTTAGGAAGAGAAATAACTTTGAAACCAAAGAGAATTAGAAGAAGTGACAGAAGAGAAAGTTGAAGATCTGAGAGTTAGGAAGTAGTTTTATGAAGAGTGCAAAGATAGAAAATGAGAGAAAGACAGTGAAAAATATAAAACACTGACATCTATTGGCGCGGATGAACAGTAAACACGTAAAAGATAGAACCTTTGAAAATTGATTATAACATTAAAACGGTGAAGAATCAGAGGAAGTGGTAGAAAAAGAACAGTTAGATCTACAAGAGAGGAACAACTTTTATGAAGAACTCAGAAATAAAAGAGGATTGAAAGGACTTCAAAATGGAGGAACAAAATAAGGTATCAACTCAGATGAATAGGAACATACCAGGATAGAACTTAGAAAAATGTGTAATAACTTAAAAATAAAGAGGAATTAGAGACAATGGTAGAAAGATAAAATGTATAGAATTGAAAGATGAACAACTTTGAAGAAGACAAGAAATTGAAATAACGACTAGCAAAACATGTAAATGGCTATGAAATGGCTAAAATCTTATGAACTTGCAATAACAACCACTTAAACTTACAAAATTCTAAAACTTCTAATAATTTAAATGAATAATAAGATTGAAAGAAATTAGAACCTGAAGGGGCCTCCTGCCCCTCTCTCTCTCCTTGCTTCTTCAAAAACACTAACAACTCTTACAAAATTCTCACAAGAAATTTCAAAAGAACTAAAAATGGATTACAAGCTTCCCTCCTTAAACCACACCCCAACACCTTTTATAGGCTTGGAACTAGCCACGTTTCTCTGTTCTCTGCTCTCTCTATTCTTTGCCAAAGTTGCAGTGTGAAGCCGCGTCTGTCGAAGTCCATCGTGAGCAGTCGATCGATGGCGCCCCTACGTGTTGAGGCCACATGCGCGTGGAGAAGTTGCATGAGCCTCCTGGGTGGACTTCCACCTTGGCCGACTTGGCCTTTGCTGAGCCTCGCCAGCGTTGGGCTTCCGCGTGAGAGCCCACTCGTGCTGCCTGCATGAAGAGTCCACGTCGCATGCTATATGTGAAGTCACGTTGCTTTGTGACTTTTGAAGCCTTGCACGTGAAGCCTTTTGCCATGGAGCCCATAGTGAGCCCCCATACATGAAAGCTTTGAAGCCTTTGGTTGCTTTATAATGTGAAGGGCCCATGTGCTCTGTGTTACGAACCTGCAGATAAACATTTAGATATGTAATATAGATATAGCAGGAGGGTTGCAATATGTTATATATATATTATATAATATCTTTATATGTGAGATATATGTATAGATGTGTTATTTATAAGTGTATATTTATATATATATTTATATATATAAATCTATATATCTAACATAAATATATATATATCTAATATATATATCAATATATATCTAATGTATACTATCTATATCCTATATAAAAAATTATTTTGCTTTTCGCTCTCTCTTTTTTTTCTTTTTATTTTCCTTTTATTTTATTTGGATTAAGATTGGGCTTGGTCGGCATAGGCTTTGGCTCATTCTTGAGTAGACTTGTGAGTGCCTGTAAAATATAATCAAAATTTAATTAAATCAGGAAATTAAATATTTTGATCTGAAATTAAAATTAAGTGTGATAAATGCATAGTGATGCATATTAATGCTCATAAAAGTGTGCTATAACATGAATTACAATGTAAAATTACACACTTATCATGTGCTTATGCAGAATGGTAGGGTTATAGCCTATTCCTCGAGGCAACTAAGGAAGCATGAAGAGAATTATCTCGTCCATGACTTGGAACTCGCTGCCATAGTGTTTGCTCTGAAAATTTGGAGGCACTATTTATATGGAGAGGCTTTTACTATATTCTCTGACCATAAGAGCTTTAAATACTTGTTTTCTCAAAACGAACTTAACATGAGACAGAGAAGGTGGCTTGAGTATTTGAAGGATTTTGATTTCTCTATTGAGTACCATCCTCGAAAAGGCAATGTGGTGGCTGATGCCTTGAGCCGTAAGCCAATAGCAAAATTGTCAAGTCTCATGTTGCAATAATGGAGACTGCTGGAACAGTTAGCTAGTTTGGATCTCAGTGTTAGTGAGGATCGGGTAATGATTGCTCAATTTCAGCTTTGTCCTGAATTATTAACGGAAATCAAGTCCCTGTAAGAAAATGATCCTATGTTGGTAGAAGTCAAGCAGAATCTGAGAAATAGGCCAGATTTTATGTTAGCCAATGACGGCTAGTTATTGTTTCAAGGAAGAACATGTGCTCCTGATATGGCAGAAGTAAAAGGCAAGATTTTAGAAGAAGCCCATAGGTCCAAGTATACTATTCACCCTGGAGGTACTAAGATGTATTAGGATTTAAAAAGGACATTTTGGTGGCAGAGTATGAAAGAGGAAGTGGCAGAATTTGTGAGTAGATGCTTAGTATGTCAACAAGTCAAGGCTGAACATTTTAGACCCGCAGGGAAGTTAAAGCCGCTCGATATACCACAATGGAAGTGGGAAAGTGTCGACATGGACTTTATCATGGGTCTCCCTAGAACTCGTGGTGGATTCGATGTAGTGTGGGTCATTGTCGATAGACTAACTACGTCCGCTCATTTCATATCCATTAAGTCAAAGTGGACAGTTGATGTTTTGTCTACCCTGTATATGAAGGAAGTGGTAAGACTGCATGGAGTACCAGTAAGCATTGTGTCAAACAGAGACCCCCGGTTTACTTCTCATTTTTGGAAAGGACTGCAAGAATCATTGGGAACCCATCTGAATTTCAGCACCGCCTTTCATCCTCAGACAGACGGACAGACTGAAAGAACTAACCAGATCATTGAAGATATGTTAAGGGCTTGCATGATTGATTTTGGAGGCAGTTGGCATGAGCACTTGACTTTGATCGAGTTCGCCTACAATAACAGTTACCAATCCAGTATCCAGATGGCTCCGTTCGAGGCCCTTTATGGGAGGAGTTGTCGATCACCATTGTGTTGGGATGAGATAGGAGAGAAGCAATGGCTGGGACCGAAGCTCATTTCAGAATCATCCAAGAACATTCGCATTATCAAGATCGTCTGCAAGTGACACAATCGAGACAAAAAAGTTATGCTGATAGCAGAATAAGAGCCTTGGAGTTTCAAATAGGCGAGCATGTATTCTTGAAGGTTTCGCCAATGAGAGGAATTTGAAGGTTCGGCATCCGTGGCAAGCTAAGTCCGAGATACGTTGGCCCTTTCGAGATTTTGGAGAGAGTGGGGGAAGTTGATTACAGATTAGCTTTACCACCTCAGTTATTTGGAGTACATAATGTTTTCCACGTATCTATGTTGTGGAAATATGTTTATGACCCCACTCACATCATTCAACATGCGGACCTGGAATTAAAGGAAGATTTAACGTATGAAGAAAAGCTAATCAAGATTTTGGATCGGAAGTATCAGCAACTCAGGAATCTTTCCATACCTATGGTCAGGGTTCAATGGAGCCAACGTGGAACTGAAGAAGCTACTTGGGAGTCCGAAGATGCTATCAGGAAGCAATACCCTGATTTATTCTAAGGTCAGTTACCTTACTCCCCATTTTGATAAGTGCAGTGAATTTGGAGGACCAAATTCCTTAAAGCGGGGGAGGATGTAGCACCCCGGTAGAGCATTCGATAAAATAACGAGAAATTAACAAGAAATCCTATGGAAAATACGGTAAGAAAAATTCCAACCAATGTATAAAAATCCATAAAAATTATAATCATATAGAGGACTAAAAATTTAGGTAAATTGTCTTCTATAGGAAATCTTAAATAAAATTCGAAGCCAGTCGAATTAAGAGAATTAGGGCTAATCCACGTTTTACCATATCGGGCCTTGGATCATCTAATTCGGACTCGTTTCTCGACCGTTTGAGCTCAGATCGGACCCAATCGAATGGCCATGATGTGTAGGTCATTTCCCCTTGATTTTCTCACCGAAACCCTAACTCAGAAATTTGAATTTTTAGGCAAGGCGACGGCATGACCGGGTCAATGCGTGAATCACGTGCGACCAGAGTCGTGGACTCTATCCTCTCGATCGATCCCTCTAGAAATTGATTAATCCTATAAAACTAACCCTAAGGTCTCCTAGCATCGATGTTTGGTGGCCGCGGCCGGTGAGGTGCGAGGACGAGGGCGTATTCCAGTGATCTCTTAAAGGGGTTTTCTATTGTGGCCGGCGTCGTTGTCCCCTCTTCTTCCTTGTTTAAGGTAGGTTCTAGTAGACCAAACCTCAAACATAATACATCATTGGATTCATCTCTAAGCCCTCTTTCATTTTATACCAAAAGCTTTAAATTTCATTCTATATCATGCGAGTATTAGTTGTTTTAGTAAGAGCATGTTAAAACTAGGGTTACCATTGTTATCTTCGATTAAAGACTAGGCTAGCAAGCTTAAAATTTCAATTAATCAATCCATGGCATACATCTTTTCGTTCTCTTTCTAGTGGTATGCTTTTGCCCAATTTCTATGCTCTATATCGACTGGATTGTTGATGTTAGTCGGATGTTTGCCGGGCACCGGAAAGGCGATCAGGCCACAGTTCTACAGGAACTACTCAGCACTGAACGACCTCACGATAGACCGCCAGGTCTGGGGTCGGCGGTTGTGGCTTGACCGTTTACATTGTTTTGCGATCGACACCCCATGGTCATAGAAGGCCCAATGATAGACCGTGCGGTTGGGCAGGCGGCTTCTCTCTAGACTGCTTGGAAACCCTAGCGGCTGTTCGATAGACCGCGTAAGGCATGTAGGGTTTCGGACTTACATGACATGAGCGGCCTAGCGATAGACCGCTAGACCCTGTCCAGCGGCTCTGGTTAGACCGCGTATGTCTCGCAAATTGATTTATTCTATGTGCTAAGTATGTCGTTCTTGTTAAGCTATGCTTGTGCAGATCAGAAACTCATATAAGGAACTGGTAAATTATGGAACATATGATCTAATTATCTTATTGTTCATGATTGATATCTCCTTTCCAATCATAATTTCCTCATTGTTCTTATCAATTAATGAAGCATAAATTGTAATCATGTTTATGTTGGAAATGGAGTAATGATACTAGGATTGTTTTGATAGTCACTCCACTCCGGTGGTACTGACTGACCGTGATACATTATTTTCTGACGTTTTAAGCAATCAATTCTTATAATAGTTGGGACTCTCTGCCGGATACTCCTTCCGTCGGATTAGGACCTCTATTACGGGACCTCCGTAAGCCCCCGCGAGCCTGGGATTCCCACTAGGACACTGGACAGGTTGTACCACAAATCTTGCACCTATTAACTCGACCGAATCGCTTGCTTATGCCCAAGCTGGAGTCGGGTCTGTCCTGGAGATAGCGGCCCTTGGGGGACCGTTTCTATCACTGGACGGCCTGGGCATGACCGCCTGAGACACTAAGTGGTCCTCGGATGACCGCGTTCAACTGGCCTGTGCGTCGACCTTCTCGCCATGTGCGTCAACCTTCTTGCTATGTGCGTCGACCTTAGTTTGTAAACGGCCCGTATCAGACCGTCTAGTCTTGATGACGGCCCCCTTTGGACCGTGCCTACTCCTTCATTCTGGGCTTGGACCCTTTGGGCCAGCTAGCCTTTAAGCGGTCCAGCCTAGACCGTTTATGTCATAGGACGGCCTGAGCATGTCCGTTTACATCCAGAACTGGTTTTCATATGTTTTGCTTGTATTCTATTCCAAATCTCTTGACTTCTCAGTCAATCATGAAATATCACTTGATCTTAGAGATTAAGTTACACAGCTTGACCTTGAAATTCTGGCCGATTTTAAATGAATGTCTCAGATGGTTACTTGCGATCTTGGATCCAACAAATCAATGCCAACACATCATAAGGGCCCGATCTGGTCCTGAGAGGAGCGCCCGAAAAGTACTAGTGCCCCGGGGAGTTATAATGACATGGTGAGGCATTGCACCAAGTGCATGACTAGAGTGATATCTATGACATTCGTTCATTTCTATATTCTTGGAATTCCTACGTGGAATTACTTCTACTTGACTTGCTTGTTTATTTACTTGATCGGCCAAGTACAAGGAAATGATATCTCAATTCTATATTGCTTCATTCTATTGTGTTGGTTGTTTTATCGCCAGTTATTTTATGCAATGGAATTAAATCAAATTGTTAATTACTTACACTCTGCCTGCTATTACCTACTGAGCGTTTGCTCACCTAGTTTTTCCCCCTATTTCAGGTAGCTCCGGTGAGGACTCACAAACTGATGGGGATGGGCAGGAGTGAAGACCTTGGAGCGAGCCAGCTAGAAAGCCGTCTGGAGTTGTCCCTAGATAGTTTGAGTCTGATAGTTGTAGTACTGTCCAAGAGTTGTAATTGAATATTCGGTTGTTATGTAATTGTTTTAAGTTGGTGGATATTGGATATTTTATGTTTCTATAAGTTGGAATAAATGGTTAATTAGGTTTAATTCCATCTCTTGGTTATTATGTTATTATTGGAGTTATTTTAGTGCTAGCCCAAAGCACAGCATGTCTAGAAATCAACGTATTTTAACTTTCTACTGCCGCGTCCCGATATTCCACGTCGGGGCGTGACACGGCAAGTTCGGGAGGGTGGAGTGAAATTGAAGAAGCCTGCCATACCGACGGCAAACCAGGGTCTCATACAGTGACCCAATCCATGAGCTCCCTGGTCAAGGACATTGGGTAATCTAGTTGAGGAGCGCCAGCTCCAACGGAAGAAAATTTGGGTCACCAAGGAGGAGGCCCGAATCCTCAAACGGGCAAGGGCAGAAGTGATGAGGGCATCCCTTGCCCCTCCACATTTTCTCCGGACTCGGATTGTTCGTCAGCAAGCGTCATTATGCTAGTCATGTATTTTTGAGTCTAGTCATGTAATCTTCACATTTTCTTTGAGTCAATATCATGTAATTTTCCCTTTATTTGAGTCATGTACCTAGGTTGTTGAGTCATTTTCCTAAGTATTGAGTCATTATGTTGGTTTGATAGGTTAATGGGCCCAATTCATTGGGCTAGGCCCAGGGGCACCCCTCCCTTAGACTGTTTGGTCATTAGTTAGTTTGTCAGGGTCAGTTTGGTCTTAGGAAAAGTGTGGAGTCTATAAATAGTCCCACCCCACTCTCATTTGTAACAACTTATGCTTGAATAATGAATCCAGAAAATTTCCACACCTTCTAGTTCCCTATCAATATCTCCCTCTCTCTCTCTCTCTTACTATCACTCTCTCTAAGTGGGTTGTGCCCCCTCTCTCTCTCCTCCCCACCCCAATTTCGAAATTCATTCTCTCTCCTTCTTATTCACCCCTCATTAAGGCCCCTTCCCCTTCCCCATGCACTCATTCAATTCCCCCTCCAACCCCTAGGTGGAAACTCCTTCTCCTAGGCACCTTTCCACTCTCCCAAGCAACCCTTCCTCTCCCCAAGGTTGAAGGGGCTTTTCCCTAAGCCCAAATTCGAATTTCCCTCTCCCTAGGGCTGTGCCCTTCCATCTCCCCACCTCCTAAACCACCCTAGGTCGAATTCCATCTCCCCCCAACAGCCAAGTTTGCCCCCCACCTCCTCTCCTACTCACCATCTCTCTTGTGCACCTCCATCTTCCCCCCCACCACCCTTTGCAGCTCCAGCTCTTCCTCCACACATCCCTGCCCCCCTAGGCCTCTTGGAATATCCTAGCCACGTCCCTCCCCCCTCCACAAACCATCAGCCATCACTCCCAGGCTATGCTACCCTCTCTTCCATTCCCTTAATCTTGCTGGTTTGCAGTTTCAGATAGCAGGTCGCAGGCAGCAGCATTAGGTCCTGAAAGTTGCATCGGATCCGGCCTTTCCCTGGTCCTTCTGGTGTCAAGGCCTACATCTATGGAAAGTTCGTCCAGAGAGCTTTCAAGGCGAGGTGGTTTCGTCGACATCTGAGTTCCGAGCTGCCGGTAGGAGCGATTCTCCCTCAACTGCGCAGGACCTCTCAGGCAGGAAACCAGAACGAGAGTGGAAGCTCGACCACGACGAACCTTTTGGGATTAAGATCAAGTGTTCTTCAGAAAAAATCTTCCCTCTCAAGTCCTCTTTCATCCTCAAGAAGCAGAGCTGCATTTGGACACCGGCATCTAAAGTTACGAATTTTATACTCCAAGTGTGTCAGGTCAGTTTACAAAAGCCAGAACCGACACCCCTCTACTCATCTGATCGTCCCGGTCTTCTCCGACATCTGCCGACCACGCCGTTGGTGCCGACAGAAAGAAGACTCGACCACGGTTCCAACAGTTCAGGTCTCGTCTCAATCAGAGCTTGGTAGATATCGCGGCACCCTCTGCAATCAGCCACATTGTTCTGCACTAGACAAAGGCAGAACCAATCAGTCCGGTTCCAGACTTTTCCCCGGCCAGCAACGACTTTACCAAGCACAGAAAAAATTCAGAGGTCATCCTTGGTCCGTTGGCAAGCTTTTGGCACAAGTCTCATCAAGTTCTGAGCTCTTTGGAATTTTGGGCAGCATCATCACCGCCTTCCTGTCCAGCAACTCTGAAGATTGGCAGAACCGGCAACGATCCGAACGTCGGGTTTTCTTCATAACTCCCCCACCCCGCTTGGCCGGCTGAAGGCCCCTCCCTGCGTGGAGGTAGTATTGGATGTAATAAGATTAATCCCCACCCTAAGATCACCCCTCCTGCGAGAGGCGTAGTGGTGTAATCTTGCCATTTCAGGTTGAAGCGACACCGACACGGCGTGCGGGTGTATACCCTCGCCTCCCCGCTCGCCCCCGTCTCCGGCCGGAGTCGGCGTCTTCACGCCGGCTAGGTGAGCTCCTGAACATCTCTCATTGCTTTAATGGACTTGCTTAGCTTAGTATTGCTATAGTTACTCCGTCGGCGGTAAGAGAGTGTCCGATCTTAAATTGCCACCAAAGTGAGTGACCACCGCGGGCGAGTTGTGAGAGCATCCACTTAACCCACACCCTTGGTGTGTTGGCCGCTCATGATTTGGGCATCCTAGGTCCATTTTGGGTTCTCCCCAAGCTAGCCAACCATTGGAGTCTCAAGGTCCCGCCTCGGACCCTCTCCAACATCGCCTAGTCACCATCGGGCACTAAGTGTGCGCCATACGGGTGAGCTCGCTAGTGTGAGTCCGCTGCTCAAAACTTGAATGCTTGCGAAATAGGTCCATAGGTCGGTTTTACATCAAGTGGTATCAGAGCAAGTTCACAACTTGTCTCTATCAAGTTGGTCCTAGGGCATGTCTATGCATTTAGAGTCTTCAAGTGCATCACTCTTGTCCCCTAGTATGGCCACCTCATATCGACATTACCAATCGGCCCACTCCATAAGTCCAAGCCACCAAGAGATGCCTACCACTAACACCCATAACTTCCCTGGCCATGTCAACTACTTCATGAAAGCCTTGACCTATGCCAATGAGCGGCTTGATAACATATCGGGCCGACTCAACCAACTTGGAGAAAATAGGCCCGCCCCAAGGACAGAAGATAGGATGGTCCCTTTCCCACTTCCCACCTTTGATGGAACCTCTCCTAGTGAATATTTAGATTGGGAAGCTACAATGGATCAATACTTCACTTGGTATCCTATGTCCGAGGATGAAAAGGCAGGGGTTGCCAAAATGCAACTTACCAAACGGGCAGAAACTTATTGGATGCAAATTGTCGGGCTAAAGGTACTTAGAAGGGAAACTCCCATCACCACTTGGAAGGACATGAAGGAGCAACTTAGGGCAAAATATATGTCCCCTTCCTACCCAGGTTACCAAAGCCCAAGGAGCACTCCCACTCCCTCAACCCCACCCGACCAAAACCTCACCCCTAAAACCCAAGTATCTAAGGCCTCCACCTCCTCACCCAACCCCATAAGGTCCCCCACACCCCAACCAAAACCCCCTCCCCTAACCTACACTAGTCAAGCCCCTTTAACCCCCACCTCCACCCCAAATGATCCCAAGGGCAAGAGACCCTTAACCGACCCGATTCCCTCCATAAGGACCACCACTCATCCAACCTTCACCACTCAAACCCAAGTGGACCCCATGACCACCCCTCCACCTAGGCCCATAATGGCCATCACCCCCCAACCCAAAACCCCTCACCCAACCCACCTCCCGCTTCCTACACCAATCTTTCCCCAACCTAGGCCTCCTCTACTTCCCCTTCCTATCCAAATCCAAGTCCACCCTTGCCCACCACCCCAAGTGCACCATGCTCCAGCTATCACCAATTCTCCCGCATTAGACCTACCCAACCCATTAACACTAGGAATTGAAACCCACACACCCATCCACATGGAAATAGATGCTAGTCCAGAACAAAAACCTACCCTAGAGAAAATCCAAGAACCTCCACTTCCACCCACCTCTCCTAGTCCGGATCATCAAAAGCCACACACCTTCACCATGAATGAAGTCATACTCCAATGGCTCAAACAAGGACCCACCCTTCCTA
The DNA here is from genome assembly GCA_022559845.1 of Amorphophallus konjac. Taxonomy (NCBI): domain Eukaryota; kingdom Viridiplantae; phylum Streptophyta; class Magnoliopsida; order Alismatales; family Araceae; genus Amorphophallus; species Amorphophallus konjac. The sequence goes on from CM040118.1 coordinate 428,632,112, forward strand.
GCTCACCCCCACCTCCCTCACCGTTGGGATACCCATCCCAAATTGCCCCCCTCAACTCCTATCACACCACAATACAATCCTACTATGAGGTAGAAGGATGATCTCCTCAAGGGTTTAGAATGGCAACTAGGGTTAACTTGCTTATTGACCTTAGGAAAGGCCCACCCAAAAAGTCTTAGTCTAATCCACCCATGTGATGGTTCTATCACCTCGGTCTTCACCATTGGTTGCAACACTAGTGACCTCCTTCTCATTCTCCCTATGGATGAAAAACCCATCATGATCCACCCCACTTCCACTGAGATCCCAAGTACCTTGATCGACTGGCCCACTAACGACCTTGGTACCTTGAGGGAGGAGGACCCACCGTGTGAAGACCATGTGGGCATAGAGTCTCTTCTTCTAGAAAACCCAGTCCATGACCCCTTTGATCCCTTCCTTTGGGAGTATGGGTACACACGTGACCCACCCACATCACCCACCACCCACCCTTTCCTACCCCCACACACCATGTTGGGCCAAGCCCACCTCATCCATGACCTAGGTTACACCATAGAAATCATGACCTTAGGCAACACCCGCCTAGAGATCAAGAAAGTGCCCCACCCCATATCCACCTACCTAGATCCCTTTGACCCTTTTGAGTGGAAGCTCAAAGGCCACCCCACCATCCCACATGAGGAAGTCATCTTTGGGAAAGGAATTCATATGTCTTGGCACATCACACCGCTTGGCATGATTAGTCCGTCGGGTACATTCGTCCACATCACCCACATGTCAAGTAGGAAGCATAAGTGGACCATATTTGGATGTAATGGTCCACCCTCTTTCATCATGAGTCATAAGCATGAAAGGAGCATACATGGATGTCCGGGTCCCCCATCATTTGTCACCACCATGCCTACCTATGGATGCCCCGGTCCTCCCAAATCATTCAACGTCCTCATAACATCAATGCATGATAGGTCTATATGTGGTTGTCCTGGACCACCTTTGCATACCATACATTATCAACTCACATCGCATCATAGTGCATGGCATATGCATTCAAGCAAGTATCAAGCAACAAGCGGTGGGATTCACAAGAAGCGAGCACAAACTCCTAAGCACCACTTTGAGTTCCAAGTTGACAACTTGGTGATGATGATTTTGGAGTGGCTCTACTTTAGGGTCACCTCCAATCTGAGGGCACGAGGACTTGGACCTTGCCAAGATCTGAGTGGCTTTGGCAACCCAGCTTATCGGTTGGACTTTCAAATGGGTTTTGGGATTCACCCCACTTCCCATGTGGCGGATCCGGCACCCTCTAAGGGCACCGCGGTGGATCCTAGTGAGTGCCTCGAGCTTACACCTACCCTTGTGAGAGACACCCTCGGAGTGCCACCATAAATAGCTTGAGAGCCCGACGTGAGCACACGGCGGCAATACCAGGAAAGCAAGATCCTATCGCCAGCATGAGGGTATGACCGAGCCACTTTGTCGAGCTGAAGCGCCGTTCCCCGACTATGGTCGCGGGTTGAGTATGGAGATCTTGGATCGCCCAGAGCCGCAGTTCGATGTACTACTTCCTTGGTGGACCCATACTCGACGAGGTCGAGTTTTCCCCACCCCGGGGGTATGATGAGGGCATCCCTTGCCCCTCCACATTTTCTCCGGACTCGGATTGTTTGTCAGCAAGCGCCATTATGTTAGTCATGTATTTTTGAGTCTAGTCATGTAATCTTCACATTTTCTTTGAGTCAATATCATGTAATTTTCCCTTTATTTGAGTCATGTACCTAGGTTGTTGAGTCATTTTCCTAAGTATTGAGTCATTATGTTGGTTTGATAGGTTAATGGGCGCAATTCATTGGGCTAGGCTCAGGGGCGCCCCTCCCTTAGACTGTTTGGTCATTAGTTAGTTTGTCAGGGTCAGTTTGGTCTTAGGAAAAGTGTGGAGTCTATAAATAGTCCCACCCCTCTCTCATTTGTAACAACTTATGCTTGAATAATGAATCCAGAAAATTTCCACACCTTCTAGTTCCCTCTCAATATCTCCCTCTCTCTCTCTCTCTTACTATCACTCTCTCTAAGTGGGTTGTGCCCCCTCTCTCTCTCCTCCCCACCCCAATTTCAAAATTCATTCTCCCTCCTCCCCATTCACCCCTCATTAAGGCCCCTTCCCCTTCCCCATGCACTCATTCAATTCCCCCTCTAACCCCTAGGTGGAAACTCCTTCTCCTAGGCACCTTTCCACTCTCCCAAGCAACCCTTCCTCTCCCCAAGGTTGAAGGGGCTCTTCCCTAAGCCCAAATTCGAATTTCCCTCTCCCTAGGGCTGTGCCCTTCCATCTCCCCACCTCCTAAACAACCCTAGGTCGAATTCCATCTCCCCCCAACAGCCAAGTTCGCCCCCCACCTCCTCTCCTACTCACCATCTCTCTTGTGCACCTCCATCTTCCCCCCCACCACCCTTTGCAGCTCCAGCTCTTCCTCCACCCATCCCTGCCCCCCTAGACCTCTTGGAAGATCCTAGCCACGTCCCTCCCCCCTCCACAAACCATCAGCCATCACTCCCAAGCTATGCTACCCTCTCTCCCATTCCCTTAATCTTGCTGGTTTGCAGTTTCAGATAGCAGGTCGCAGGTCGCAGGCAGCAGCATTGGGTCCTGAAAGTTGCATCGGATCCATCCTTTCCCTGGTCCTTCTGGTGTCAAGGCCTACATCTCTGGAAAGGTCGTCCAGAGAGCTTTCAAGGAGAGGTGGTTTCGTCGACATCTGAGTTCCGAGCTGCAGGTAGGAGCGATTCTCCCTCAACTGCGCAGGACCTCTCAGGCAGGAAACCAGAGCGAGAGTGGAAGCTCGACCACGACGAACCTTTTGGGATTAAGAACAAGTGTTCTTCATAAAAAATCTTCCCTCTCAAGTCCTCTTTCATCCTCAAGAAGCAGAGCGGCATTTGGACATCGGCATCTAAAGTTACGAATTTTCTACTCCAAGTGTGTCAGGTCAGTTTACAGAAGCCAGAACCAACACCCCTATACTCATCTGATCGTCCCGGTCTTCTCCGACATCTGCCGACCACGCCGTTGGTGCCGACAAAAAGAAGACTCGACCACGGTTCCAACGGTTCAGGTCTCGTCTCGATCAGAGCTTGGTAGAGATCGTGGCACCCTCTGCAACCAGCCATATTATTCCGCACCAGACAGAGGCAGAACCAATCAGTCCGGTTCCAGACTCTGCCCCGGCCAGCAACGACTTTACCAAGCACAGCAAAAATTCAGAGGTCATCCTTGGTCCGTTGGCAAGCTTTTGGCGCAAGTCTCATCACGTTCTGAGCTCTGTGGAATTTTGGGCAGCAGCATCACCGCCCTACTGTCCAGCAACTCTGAAGATTGGCAGAACCGGCAACGATCCGAACGTCGGGTTTTCTTCATAACTCCCCCACCCCGCTTGGCCGGATGAAGGCCCCTCCCTGCGTGGAGGTAGTATTGGATGTAATAAGATTAATCCCCACCCTAAGATCACCCCTCCTGCGAGAGGCGTAGTGGTGTAATCTTGCCATTTCAGGTTGAAGCGACACCGACGCGGCGTGCGGGTGTATACCCTCGCCTCCCCGCTCGCCCCCGTCTCTGGCCGGAGTCGGCGTCTTCACGCCGGCTAGGTGAGCTCCTGAACATCTCTTATTGCTGTAATGGACTTGCTTAGCTTAGTATTGCTATAGTTACTCCGTCGGCGGTAAGAGAGTGTCCGATCTTAAATTGCCACCAAATTGAGTTACCACCGCGGGCGAGTTGTGAGAGCATCCACTTAACCCACACCCTTGGTGTGTTGGCCGCTCATGATTTGGGCATCCTAGGTCCATTTGGGGTTCTCCCCAAGCTAGCCAACCATTGGAGTCTCAAGGTCCCGCCTCGGACCCTCTCCAACATCGCCTAGTCGCCATCGGGCACTAAGTGTGCGCCATACGGGTGAGCTCGCTAGTGTGAGTCCGCTGCTCAAAACTTGAATGCTTGCAAAATAGGTCCATAGGTCGGTTTTACATCAAGAAGGGCCCTTCCACATGTCTAATCTGTGACAAATGAGGAGCCCGACAAGTATTGAAACCTTGACATCCCCGAGGCCTGCAGCTCAGCCCCCACATGGGCGAATGCGCCGAGGAGCTGGCAGGAAAATGCGGCCGACCTCCCCGTGGGCTAGTTGAACGCACACAGACGAGGATTGCTCTACCCAGGCTTCCACGTCCCAGGTATCTATTTTTGACAGAATAGGGATGCCACCCAAGCCGAATAGGCAACAGCCTACGAAGAATCCGGTGGTTCAGGTGACCGATGACTCCGTCAAAGTGCTCACCTGCTACACCACCTCCGTCGATAAGCAGCCGGAGGACACTTCGAGGGAACTGAACCAACCTCTTCAATATTTGAAGAGGTCGAGGCATGTGTCCCGGATCCTGGCGCAGACGCAACAGAGACCGGCTGCCGGGACATCTCAGCCCGAACCGGCATAATAGGAAGAGCACCAAGAAGACATCCATAGTGTCGATGAGGACAGCAACCCAGTGCACGATGAAGATCTTGGGAAAGAGGCACAAACTCTCACGTTGGAAGAGCACTGATGGGAAAATCAAGAATTGAAGAGGCTCTTGCAATCGCTTTTGTGCGAAAGGGAGGTTCATGTTCCGCTTCAAGTGGCACCCATATATTGGGATGGAATATCAGCCTTCTCACGTTCCTATCTCGATCGCGGCCAACGCCTCCGTCACCGCAGGAAAATTACCATTGGCGGTGGAATTTGAAGTTCTCCAGCATGAAGACAATGTGCGGTCATCTGCCACTCCTGCTATAGAAAGCCTTATGGCGCAAAGGCAGAAGATCGAGCGGATCGTGGAGGCGAAGTTTGCTCAGTACGGTGAGGGTGCGGCCACCATCGATTTGTACAGGGTGCCCTATCCCCTTCACCATCAATTCAAGAAACTTCCACCGGATTGCCCTAAGGCTCCGAAGCTTTAGAAGTTCAATGGGTAGGGCTCCCCACATGAACACCTGGCCTATTACATGACGGCCATGGGTGAACTGGCATTGGAAGAGGCATATCTGCTGCGGTACTTTGCCACATCCCTGACTGGCACTGCCTTCTTGTGGTATTCTAGGCTAAAGCCCAATTCGATGCCTGATTGGGCTGATATGCAAAAGAAGTTCGTCGACCGCTTTCAGACGGCCGAACGTAAAGTTTCCCTAGCAGAGCTCTACGCCCTCAAGCAAAAGATGGGTGATATCGCACTGGACTTCATCAAGCGGTGGAGGGACGTCAGCATGCGCTGCGATAATCCCCCGACGCCTAAAGACACAATTACCATCTGCCGCAACGGTCTCTCGACAATAGTTATCGAGAAGCTTCTACATTCAAATATTAGAAGCTTTGACCAACTAAATATAGTGGTCGCGGAGATTGAAATGTTCTTCGATGATAACCCGACACAAGCTTCGGCAAAAGGCAAATCCTGCAAAGATCGCCTAGCTAGCGGCAAGGGGGTAAATGCTGTAGACTTCTCCCCAACGAATGGAGATAAGGGGGGAGGATAATCCAAAGGCAATGGCAAAAAGACCGATGCCAAGCTCAGTGCCTCTCTCTTAGTAGAGGGCATGAAGACACCTTATTCCTTCAGGAAAGAGTAGACCAAAATGCTCTTTGATTTATGCATGAAGGAAAAGCTCATCACCATGCCGGATCTGTGGAAGCCCTCAGAGGTGGATAAAACAGATGATCCTACCTATTGTGTGTACCACCGAAGGTTAGGTCACACCGTCGGGGACTACTATATTTTCAAAAACATAGCAGAAGAGCTAATTCAAAAGGGCCTGGTAAATATGTTGGGCCATGTGGTCGACCCAACACAGCATCATACTTGGAGTCGATTGAACCGGCCAGCTAATGTGGTCTACTTGGTGGCAACGACTTCGAGCTCCAATGCCTCCGAGGCCGGGCCTTCAAATCAACAGCCCAACATCGGTCGCAGAGCCACTCCTCCTTCACTCCCAGAATATCTGGCACTGCAGAGAACTATTCAAAAGATCCGATGGGAAATCCGATAATTGCAACTGGAGCAGAGGCACCTGCTGCAGTTCTTGGAGAGCACTGATGAGTTGTTGGCCACTTTCCCCTTTCGCCCATTTGCCAAGGGGTTAGCTCCAGTCCACATACGGGAGGCAGGTATACCACCTACTGGCCGGGCTCCGCTCAGGGGTTGGCTCTCTGAGGAATCCTTAGATTCATCTGAAGGAGAGAAGGACTCATCTGAAGGCGAGGAGCATATACCCGAAGGCGAGCAGCCCGAAAAGCTATACTCCTTCCCTCACTAGAAGACCCTGAACATCTTCTTCGCATGCCAGCGAGCGGGGCTGATCAGCCCATCACCCATTGAGCAGGCACCAGGTGCCGCATTTCATCAGGGCTATTGCCCATATCACGAGGTGATAAGCCATATCATCCACAACTGCTAGCCGTTCGAGGACCACACCGAGGACTTAATCAGGCAAGGGAAGGTCAGTATGGGCGAATTCCTGGTTGATCCACCACAGCCGCATGTGCAAGAATATTTTCATTTCTCTGTCAATGTCATACATGCTTCAGCCGCTTTCCTGCTCCCGGAGCCACATAAGGAGGGAGTCAGTTCCCAGGGGGGGTTAGTTCCCAGCCACCTAAATCTACACTATGGTACCCAGGGTGGCGACCCTCTCATCAGTGTTCTTTCCCTAAGGAGGACACTGAGAAGATCTTTGACAAGCTTCTGGAAGACGGCCGGGTGATGACGCGTGATCTATTGAGCATGTGTGGAACATGCTTGATTCTATTATTTTGATGATGACTGACTATGAGTCAATGATGAGTCTTATATGCATCTAATGATGTCAACATGTATAAGTTTCAGGTCAAGTCAGCACTGGCATGTGTATGGTTTCATGAAGATATCATGCAATGGTATCATGAGATATGATCAAACCGATATGAACGAGGCCAGACAGTAGTACAAAGCTAAGGGAATGAATCAATGAAAATCCATAAGCCAAGAGTTCCTTAATTTCTAAAATCCGTTGCTAAGCTAAGAGAAAATCAAGCAAGGTTGTGTGAGAAAGGGACATTGGGAGATTAAAACCTTAAGTTCAATCTCCCAAGTGCAAAAGCTCCTTGGGTGTACAGATATCAAGAAAAGGATGACAGAAGAAGCTGAAAATAATCAAGAGTACAGAAGGTAGTGTCGACCTCAGTCTCTCAGAGTGTCGACCTCAGACCCTCACAGCAAGCAGTCCACCTGCTGCTCTTCAAGGCTGCTCCAACCTCATAACAGAACTGCCTCGACCTCACCTTAAACTACTCCGACTTCAGCTACAAGGTGCTGGAAGGCCATCAAGACTGGTCGACACTTATTTCTCAGAAGGTTGACCTCAGGCATCTTCCAGAAACCGTTATAATGGGCAGTTTTGTTAAGACAGGTCGACACTACTGTTACAGTAGGTCAACCTCATGTGCCTTCCAGAGACTGTTATAATGGTAGTACTGCATCGATGCACCAGAAACATCTTCAAGCAGTGCCGACCTCACCGTCAGGAAGTGTCGACCTCACGATCGTAACTAGCATTCTGGGAAGCGGCCATCGCAAGCAGTGTCGACCTCACCGTCAGGAAGTGTCGACCTCACGATCGCAACCAGGACTCTGGGAAGCGGTTAGCGCAAGCAGTGTCGACCTCATTTCTACATGAGGTCGACCTCAGGCCCTTCCAGAAGCCATTATAAACCAGATGTTGTGAAGTAGTGTCGACCTCACATCTAAGCAGGTCGACCTCACTGAAGAAGAATCTCAAAGTATTCTAACAGATGTGCCATTTTGTAAACGGTACAAAGGGCAGAAAGGTCTGACGTAAACCTTTAAAATACATAGATTTTGAGGTTTTGAGAAGATTTCTACAACATACAAAGGTCATTGTCATTATAAGTGTCCATGGTAACTTCTTACTCCAAATATCTGTCAGTACAAAACCTTGCAAAAGGCTCTCTCACTGCCAACTCTATCACCTGCGCCAGCCAGCAAGGATTGTGTCTGAAGGAAGAACATCTCTGGAAAAAGGACGTCCTCTCTGCTAACAGATCAAGGTTCTACAGGTTTCCTTGGTCAAACCCCTTTGGTTATTTCAACTATTCAAATCTACAAGGGAAATGGAGGGAAAACCTTTCGCCTTTTGTAGCCTATAAATTGGACGGCCTTCCCTTGCATGAAGCTGCTGTTGGAACTGCTGCCACTACTACCGTGAGCCTGAAGGAGCCTTAGATGTGGGAACCAGACAGAAAAGAAGAGAAAAAGGAAAACTCTACCATGAGCTTCCAGAGAAAGCCTTGAGAATAGAAAGGAGAAAGGAGTGTAGCCCGGTGCTATGTCCTAACCAATCTAGTGCTATGAGTAGATAAGAAACATGAGCAGCCTTGGAGTGTTCTTGAGAAAAGAAAAAAGAAAGGAGAAGTAGCCCTCCTCACAGCCAGCTTGAGCCTAAAAAGTTTCCATTCTGAGAATAGCCCTCATTACAGCTTCCAGATTAGTATCTGAACCTGCAGTTGAAAACATCTTCGATTTAGTCTGTTTGTTTTACTTTGTCTCTTTGAAACTTTACCTGTATTCTCTGGTGTGCATCCGGTGCTCTAGTAGAGAGACCGGAGTGGTTTTAGGCTGTGCTCAGCCGTGTGCTCTTGGGGATTTGTCCCAAGTGTTTTTGCTGCACTTGCAGCTTGGTTCTTTTTATCGTTTATGTGTGTGTGTACGTGGGACTCGTCCCGTGTGTGGGGGGGGGTGGAGGATTGCATCCTCGTGTGTGGGTTGAGGACTTCATCCTCATGTGGTAAAGCCTCATCGGTTTGGTGAGGGGTGGACGTCGGTGTGCGGGTTTGCAGACTGAATCACCTTAAAAATGCCTTGTGCAGTGGGTTGCTCTTTATGTGATTGATCACTATCTTCTATCCCCATTCACAGGTTAGGGTGCTAGCTTACATCCTCATGTCTGTTGCTTCCTAACACACACACTAGCATCTCTCTCACACACGCCTCACTAGAGTCCTATTGAGTAGCTTGTCTAGACTAACTGTTGAAATGTGTTTATGGGTGCGTCAACCACCTGTGCACTGTGTGCTTGCCTTCTTCACTCGAGCTATTTCTACTTAATCTGCTATGTATTGTGTCTTAGTGTCTCAGGTTTTTTATAGCTGTTGTTTGTGCCCTTATGAGCTAAGTTTTTAACTGGTCATTATCTTTGGAAGGATCTATTCAACCTCCCCTTCAAGATCCGGTTGCACTCAAGGGACCCAACAATTGGTATTAGAGCCTAGCTCTGTCATTTCTAGATCTAACGATTTGCAAAGAGGATCCAAGTGCAACAACAATTATGTGTTCCTCGATTGATCAGTTTTCAGTGCTTTCCCTTCCGATCTTCGATGGTTCTGATTTTAGTGACTGGCTAGGAAAAATGTGTAGATTTATAACCTCACGTGATCCTAACCTCTGGAAGATTGTTACCAATGGTCCTTCTAGCCTGCCAGCAAATAAAGCCAAATGGACTGATGAACACAACTCCAGACATGCTGACAATCTCACTACCTTGAACTTGTTGAAAGCAAGCTGTAGACACCAACACAGCTCCATTTGTGTCTAGTTGCAGCTCAGCCAAAGAAATCTTGGATGGCTTGATCAGCATTCAGAAAGAACGAGAGAGCTACGGATGCCTGATGGCCGACAAAAGTGATCATAGTACTGATCATCAGGATGAATCAACATCTCAAGTAAATTCTGAATATGAGGATTTTACATTCGATGAACTCTTAGATGCTTATGAGAATCTTGGTAAACAATATAAGAAAATCTGTTCTGAAAATAAAAAACTGAGAAAGGGACTTGAGAACAATGTTCATAAATCACCTTGTGAGAGATGTGTCAAAGTAGAGAGTATAAGTGAGTCTCTGATGTTTGATGTGGATATGCATAAGGAACAAATTACCTTTTAAGAAAGGAAAATGAAGTTTGTGTAAATAAGATCTCTAAGCTTGAAGAGAATGAAAAAGAGCTCAAAAAGGAGATGGATTCAATGTCTGATGATCAGAAATTCTTTGATGAACTTGTTGACAATGACGAGCTCATTAATGAAAATGAAGAACTTAAAAGTTAAATCAATGTTCTAAATAACAGGTTGTCCGTCTATGAAAAAGGAAAGCACATCGATGAAAATGACTCTAAAAAATCTCATGTGCTAGAACTAGAAATTGAAGATTACAAAGTGGTGAGGACACACGCCGCCGAACACGCCAGAATACGAGGAGCACGTAGGAGTCCCTTTGGCTCGAGGAGGACATGGACGCATAGTCGAGCTACTTATCTTTATTTTATGTTTTTTAGGCCTTGTTAGGCCCTTGTTTAGTCCCTGCGTGGACAATTAGCTATTTTTCCTTTATTGGGCCTCTTTCTTGTGGAGGGTTAATGGGCTGGGTTAAATGGGCTTTGGCTGGGTTAAATGGGCTTGGGATGTCCCTTTCCCTTTTCCACCTCCCCCCCTTGGGTCAATGAGAGAAGGCCGCGCCCTTTCCCCCTCCTCCTTGATTCAAAGGGGAAGCCCCCTTTCTTGACCTCCTCCTTAATTCAAGGAGGATGAATCTTCCTCCCCCCCCCCTTGGTCAAGGGGGTGCACCCCCCTTCCCCTTCCTCCTCCTCCACCTCCCCTCCCCTCCCTTGATAGATTAGGGTTTCCCCTCCCCTATATATCATCTCATGTGAACCAATTTTAGAGTTAATGAAGAATTATTTTGAGAGAAAATTAGTGAGAGAGTGATTCTCTTTCTTCCCCTTGGGTGTGATGCCCAAGACCCTAAAATCCTATGATGGGATTTAGTTAGTGTGTGACTCGCCCCCCTTATTAACCCTTTCCTGCTCAGATCTGGTTCTGGTAATTTTATCAGAGATACCTCTGCAAGTCATGGTCGTTCCAGCGCTGGTTTCGCCTCGATTAGAGCTCTGGATCTCTGACAACAAATCTTCCCGTGAAGCTGCGTATCGCCGCTCGTCCCTGTAAGCCAGATCTCTTCTTCCCTGTTTCCAAATTTCTCTAGATCTACTCTCAACGTCTTTGGGCCTGAGATTTGGAGGGATCATACCATTTTCTTACCTCTTCGCAACACCGCCAATCTCACACTGTTCTGATGTATGTGCAGAGCGTAGCAACGAATTTGGTGGGACTGTGTAGGCTGACCTGTGGAGATCTGATCCAGTCCCTGCTGCTTCTTGTGGGAGATCCCACGCCTTCCTCCTTTCAGATCTTACCAAATCCTTTGGTCAGGATCTTCCTCCATGCGTCATCGAGGATCCCCAGTAAACGGTGCTCCGTTCCCACACCGAGATGCCCATTTCATAATTTTCATGCTCACATGTGCAGTTCTGCTTGAACAAAACTAGAACAGTCATGCTGATGCTGTCACACCCATACAGAAGAAGATCCAGACTTGCCATCCGGACGGGTCGTTCATCATCCAGTCCACTACGTGTTCCAATAGACGAACCTTGATCCGACTCTTGATCTAGTTGTACCACCTCTTGCAAACAAACTGCGCAGGCCGGCCAGAGCGGGCAGGAAAAACCGGTCAGGAACCAAGCCCCGCCTCCCCATCGCCTCGTCGCCACCGGGTGCTGCCCGTTAACCCGTGTCCCAGCAGCCCCGAATTTAGCCCTTTTAGCCTACTATCTCCGTGCGAGGAGTGGGCATTATCATTTATGTTGTGTTATTTCTCATTCGTGTATTGGGGTTGTCAGATTCGGCCGGGGTTTCTTCCCCACGCTCTAGTCGTGGAGGTACGTGTGACGTTCCTTATCCCAGCATTTACTTGTTTAGTATGCTTTCTTATATGTTGCGCTTGTGCAAAT